>OX454527.1:59791447-60991447 GCA_949715645.1 Portevinia maculata | reverse complement strand
AAACGCATATCTCTTGATCGAATGGATGGTGCGCTATACTGTAGAGGCGTATTTTTCGCTTTTCCTCTTTGACAGTTTTCATATGATTCGCCGACGATTTGCGAAGATCACAGCAGACTATTTTGCAATCCTCACCGACACTTAAGATCACATATGGGTTTTGGGGGCACAGGGCTAATTTGTGAACGGCTCCGACATGTTTGTAAAGGGTGCGAGTTCGTATTTTGCCACCACTCGGTGGGATAGTCGCTCCGCGAACCTGCCCATCACGACTGCTGGACACAATGTCCATGCAACCGTTAAGCTCGACGAATTTCGTTTGGAAAATGTTCTCCGTGTGTCCGGATTTGTAAGAGAACTTTGGCTTGTTTGCTGCCCAATCCCATACAATAACTTTCATGTCATCGGAACCGCTGCAAAGAAGGTTGCCTAGGAGAGAAGATATGTGATAAAAACAAACCACCTTAAGCAAATTAATACCTGCTCGGTTGAAATTCAAACAGTTGACACATCCACTATGCTTGTGCATAGAGTGGAGAAGCTTCATCTTCTCGACTATATGACGCGATGCGTAGAACCGTGTCTGAAAGCTACTTGACATTCCATTGCGAAGTGATTGCCTTCTATCGCTGGTGAGCCCATGCTCCCGGTTCATGATCTCGAATGTCGAGCTCCAGGAATAGCTGGGCTTCGGTTTGTTTATGAGGTCGTTAAATGCATGAAGATCGCCATCATCGGCGCCAGCAGCATCATCATTACTGCTGGCATAGTCGTCAGCGTAGTTAACATCGGAATCGGATGTTGTAATCGACGAAGAAAATTCGAATTCTGGAGCGCTTGTGTGGATATTTGAATCGCTGGAATTGCCATTTGATGCCGTCCTCGAACGTGATCGACGAACTGGTGCTCGCAGCACGACTCCCTCCAGAGAATCTGAAGAACTTGAAGATGACGACGATGTTATCATGCGGCTTCTGTAGTTGCGACGAAATGTTGGCCGACGAGAAGGGATGCGAATAACTTCAGCCGGTGAAACAGTGTCGTCCCTTCCAACAGTAGCAGTTGCGTTGCTTTCAGTTGGAGGCGCTGCTGGTGGAGATGATAAATTAGCAAAGGCATCTATTTCCTGTTCGGCCCGCTCTTCCACTCCAATCCCACTGTCGCCGATTTCTTTGTCCCCATTTGAAGGTTCGCAAACTTCTTCGATTGATACCGATGAGTTGGCATTATTATTCTGCGAACGGGACGAAGTGCTACAACTCAAACGCAGTTATGCAATATCAATACCCAATTAAATAGATTTGTAATAGTATTTACCTTGGCTGTGGGTCGTTGTCATTTTTTTCAGTTTCATCAGATTTACGTCGTTTGCTCGTACGAAGAGACGAATCGTTATCCATTTCTCGTTTCACACTAGAAACAACTCCTAGTGGATTTTACTGATGGTATGGTAAATGCAATTGATTCTTAAGTAATCCCGAATTTAATTCGAATTCTTCAAGGGGATCTTTATTTGAATTACAAAATCAAATTAGCGACAGGCATTTTTTTTTCAGCAAAAATGCCCCACTTTCGTGAAAGAAAATACAAAACTTTTTCGTCGCTTGCAAATTAAATCGTGCGATTTGCCTTTTTTTCGGTTTTATTCCAAATATAGCGAAATGCTTTATCGTGGAGTTAATTTATTTTGGATAAAAAAACTAAAACTAAAAACAATTTGCTCTGGGAAGACTTTGAGGACTTCTATTTTGCTTTTGTGTGAAAATGGATTGACATTTGCCTGGCTGCAACTGAAAGGCTAAGGTAGTGAGTACATTTGATAACCAAATGGCAAACGGTTTAAGGGCGTGTGATCATTAATCAACCGGAAGTGGGTTAATCGACAATATCTTTTGTAAGCCCAGATCCTGTTTTAACGGAAAACATATTTAAATATTGCGGGTTTCAGATATTAGGAATCATACAAAATAACACAAAATAATATTATTGGAATAATGTTATGAACAAATGGAGCCCCTCGAATGTTGTTTCGCCTAAACCTACATTCGTTAGTAAATAATTTTTTTCTTTTATATTAAAATCTAAAATATTTATAACATTTCAGCTCGTACCGGCATCGGCATGCGATGGTGCTCTTAACCGCCAGTGGTAGGTGCTAGTTGCCTGGTAGGCACCTATGTCCGCTTACTTTTTGGAATCAAAAAGTGCCCGCTTCACGGAAGAAAGGGATTTCACCCTTTTCTACGCATGATAAAGCTGATGTTAATGGTACTATGCCAGAAAATTTCGCGCAAGTACCAACAACAACTGTGCACAGTTTCAATTCAATCGGATGAAACTGAGCTCAATGGGTTCAGTGCTTTCGGAGTTCGTAGCATAGGTACAAACATATATAAAGGGTCATTCATTAAGGACTTGAGAACTTCTTTTTTAAATAAAATGTGTAAACTACTTGAGATATCTCAGAAAAAAAATTATTGGCTTGAATAACTATAAAAACATTTATGAATGGATTTCGACTTCGTTCATATGTCCACCACGGGAACGGTCGATACGTTGAACCAAATTTGCGATAACTCAGCCGCCTTTTCGACCGATACAGCTGATATTTCTCCTTCAATGTGGGCTCTAAGCTCCTCTAACGTCGCCAGCTTATTGGCATAGACCAATGATTTAATGTAGCAACATAAAAAAAGGCTAGAGGCGCTAAATTACACGATCTCGGCGGCCAATAGACGGATCCGTTTCTCGAGACAACACGTTCACCGAAGTGAGACTTCAACAACTCGATTGTTGCACCCGCTGTGTGGCTTGTAGCACCTCTTGCTAGAATCACATACCACTGATGTCAAATTCATGCAATTCCTGAATGAAACAACGTTCGCTACAGACGAATACCATTTACCGTACCCTGACGGTCATTTTCATCGACGAAAAAAACGGCCCAATGACGCTACCGGCATGAAAACCGCATCAAACAGTGACTTTTTGCGGATGAAGTGCTGTTTAATGAAGCACATAAGGGTTCTTACCTCTCCAGTAACGCATATTTTGCTTATTGACGAAGCCGTTGGACCAAAAATGCGCTTCATCGCTGTAGATGATTTTGCGATGAAATTCTTCATTTTCTTCCATCACGTTCAGAGCCCAATTCGAGAACGTACGTCCCTTCATATGATCAAGTGGCTTTAGTTCTTGAGTAAGCTAGATCTTGTTAGGGTGTAGGCCAATATCTTTATGGAAAATTTGCCATAATTTGGCTGGTTTGCGACGGACACCTCTACGGCAGCAATATTCTCCACACTTCGGGCAAAACGTGGTCTCACTGGCACGGCAACATCAAGCAGCAAATATTCTGACTCATTTTTTCACTAGACTATGATTTGCTTGTCTACTGGGATGAGAATTACGTTTATGTTGTTTTGAATGAATAACCTTACATTCGTTACCACGTAAAGTGGACGGCTGGAGTTACAGCGCTGTTCCACGGTTCGCCACAACCGATCATCAGACTACTTCTTTGGTGCTGGTCGGTCTTTTTCCTTCATTTTATCCCGAAAATCCATTTCTTCCACTGAGATTCGAACCTAGACCAGCGTCTTCTCAGGCAAGCACTCATGCACTGTGCCATTGAAGCCACGAGTTTTCAGTTTATCCAGTTTTTATTTGGATTTTCTTGAACAGACTTGCTCCTGTAAGTATATTATGTTATTCATTCTGGTTTTTTATTTCTATGTTTTCTCTAATTTTATTCCACATTTCGACAAGCTTAGTTGGACTGAAATGGGTGATAGAGAGGGTGAAAGACTTTTGACATTGTTTTTGTCGATAATGTTACGATCTTTAATTGGTTTTTATGTGAAAGGTACCACACAGTTTTTCCTGGTTTTAATTTTTGTTTTCCGTCAATTTCCTTTATGTTGTTTTGAATGAATAATAAGAATTACGGCCAAAAATTGAGTTAACGCTCATAAACTTGCGACCACCGACTCGGAACTTCGGTAGTAAATTTTAATTATTTGTAAACTTTGTCCTTCATGTACTGAAAATGTTGATTTTACTGAATATTTTGAGATTGACAGTTCAGCAATCAGTTTAAGCGTGCGTTCACACTAAAAGTTTGAAGTTGTCAAGTCGCTAATGAAAGACCCTTTATAATAGGTCCGTTCGCGTACTTTATGTATAGAAAAATGAAAAGTGTCAAATCTCCAAAATCGAGAGAGAATCCTCTCATTTCTAAGAAAAGTACGCGAACGCTTTTGTGTAAAAACTTCTTAGTTTGGCTTGAAAAGAAGCAACAGCTGTTTTTTTTGCTGGCAAACTCATAGGATTTCATCATTTGACAGTTTTCATTTTCTTACCAGCCGAAATTCTGTGTGAAGAAAAATGAACGAAACTACATTTTTCTTTCGTTCATCTTTTTACCATTTTCTCAGTACGCGAACGCGTTTGTGTAGTTTTGCACGAAAGTTTATATAAATTTACGTGTGCATATTAGTTCGCGAACGGACCTACTGATAAAACGACTTGCAATCTTGTCGCAAGTTCCGTCCCATATTTGATGTACCGAGTCGTACAACCACACATGTATATTTGAACACAGCTATTGTTTCAACGCAATCATCAAATTTACTCTCGCTGTATGCTGGTTCAGTATTTCGCCTTGGTCGGAGAAGTACTTTATTAAGTTTTTTTTTTTTTTTTTTTTTTATTTATTAATTTGATTTTGAAGGCTTACACATTAAGATACATTATCTTTTAAAGAAGTGATAAGCTTATTATAAACATAACAGAAAGGCAACGAGAAAACACAGTTTGAAAAAATAAATTGAAATATAGCTAATGGAGTATAAGTTTCCAATAGGCTACTTACAATTTGACACAAACTCTCAGAAACTGTTCAATGGTAGTCAATTTAGAAATGTTCGATTTTGTTCCACCTCATTTGCAACCTCATTTACCGCAAATGAAGTAGACGTCTGTGGAAGGTGAGTGCACAGCTCAGGTGCTCTCTGTAAAATCTGGCTACTCCACTCATGCTAAGGCGTCCAATGTTAAATTGCTTCTTATCGTTGTACAGTCCAGCTCTAAATTTAGCCGCAACAAGAAAATGCTCAGAGTCGATGTTTGCCCCTCCGAATATGTTGCACGTTTAAGATGTTGGATGCATGCCTCGCACCGATTAGCAGCATATAAAAAGCGGAAGTTTGCTTTTTGGATGCGCTGTCTTGCGAACCTACCTCAACTAACATTTGTGTACTCTAAGGCTCTGCAGGAGTCTAATGAGGGTATATCGAAAGAGTTTACCTCTCGTAATTTAAGGTTGCTCGAAGTATTTGTAGAGAGCCTTATGAGGTCTTAATGGCCCATATATAAGAGTTATTTCTTATCTTATAAAAACACTACAACTCTACTTAGAAGAGCTGCGAAAGCATCATAAGAAAACTATTAGTGTTTTAAAATAGTTAAGTTTTAAAGAAGTTAATGTCAGAAAGAGATGTTGTTTAATTATATTTTCACGCGATTATTTTGTAGCAAAGGATATTTTTATCAGAACATGTTGTCAAAAAGAGATAAGGATGTTTTATAAATGATGAAATCGAGGACGCAAATGTAAGGGAGCTAATAATAACGGACTTTGTAAATACGTTTTTCTCCACAATGAACTAAAATTTGATTGCGACTGAACATTTATCTATTGAAGTAAACATTTAACCTCGAAAAATGCAAAGTGCCTTAGAAATACTCAGAATTTAACTTAATATATGAATTATTATTTAATAATAGATAAGGATTACCAACCATACGTACTTTTGTTTATACCCTATTAAAAGATGGGTATTATCCGTCCGTACGACCTTCCGACCGTCTCAAAAACAAATTTATTGAAAAAATCGAAATTCGAATTAGAAAGCTAAAATGTGGAATATATTCTGTCCAAAATGCATCGAAAAATTCAAATTAGTTTTTAATTTCAAAGATTTTCAAAACCCACCCACTATTTAAAAAAAAACATTCTACTGATGAAATCATTGCAAATGAAACTCATATTCCTCATAATTTTTTTTTATTTTTTATAATTCGGTTACGCTAAAGGGGCTTTGTTGTTTCTGTATATGTACAGTACCCTTATAGTGTTAAACACAGCGCATGCATTTTTTGTTGAACAGTAAGCTGCACATAGCAATGTAGTATTGTATTGCATGATTTTAGGTGCTACTTACTATTCGAAAGAATAGGAGGATAGGCAATGGTGCGATGGTAGTGTATTCACTAAAGTGATTGGCAGGTTGTGCGTTCGAATCCCATGATTTTTATAAATTGAATACACACAACAAAAACTGATCTTCCTAAAGCAATTTAGGCGCCACCTGTTGAGAAAAAAAAATCCCATTGCACCAAACTTCTTTCCTATCCTTCTATTCTTTCAGTAAGTAGCACCCAAAAATAGGCAATGAATTGCTGGGATTGGAGCTACTTGCACAACAAACTAAATGCCTGCGCTGTGGATTTACCATTATAAGGGTAGTGTGTCACTTAAGAAAAATGAAATCCCTTTAGCGCACGCAAAATTATAAAAAAAGGAGGATAGGAAAGAAGTTTTTGGTGCCTAGTATTGTTTTCCTCCACGAGTGGCGCCTAAATTGCTTAGGGAGATCTCTATTTATGTAAATTCAAATAAAAATCATGGCCCTGGCCGGGATTCGAACGCACGACCTGCCAACCAGCGCACCAATTCCACCCACCCAGTATGTGGAGAAAGTCGTTTTTAACAATATCTGAATACAAAGTTTAATGCCATGCCAACTTTTGGGGGACATTTTTTTCTTACAAAAACATTGTTTTTTTGAAAAAGAAAATCTGATCACAATATATATTTCTTAACAATTCGATTACCTATACTAAATTGTTTGCAAAGTCCAATTAAATTACATTTTAAAACAAAATTTGCATTTTCTTTTATGATTAAAATGCATGCACTTTTAAGAACTTAGATAAGAGCATCATCATAAGAAATACATATGTTTATTTTATATCTAAGCATATCTTAACCGGCAATCTGCATAAATAATAAGCATCATTCCTATTGAATAAAATATTATTCATGTTACAATATCAACTTCTAAAGTAAGCCTATTACGATATACAATATGGTAAGCCTCTCTCTTGTTATGAAAGAAGAGGATGTTTAATTTTGTATTTCTTCCAAAAACAAAAACAATTAATGCCACTTTTTAGAGAATTCAAAAAACAAATATATCTTTGGATTTAGGCTTAAAACCGCATTTTATTATAACAATTGTACTCTTATTAAAGGCTTCTGATGAGAGTACAATTCTTTGAGAATTGAAGGTTCGCCGAAAGAGTCCACAAATATTCCATTATATAGCAATCGGGAGTTTGTTAGTTGGGAGTGCTATTTATCACCGTTTTACGGCCTGGAGGCTGTACGGTATCTGCCATGCTGGCACGACACCGTTGACCCAAACACGTTCATACGTCCCCCTTCTGAGGGGCTCATAGAGACTTCTGAGACAAATCAGCCATTTTCAGCATAACATTAAAGTGTTGCTATTTGTTTCCTGTTCAACACTAGCTACTTACTCACTTAAGACAGCATTATTGTTCATTCTATCGATGTGGCCGAACCGGTGTAGCCGACGTATTTTAGCTTTTCGGACTACATCCACATCTGGGTACAGCTCATATAGTCAACGGTTGTATATTCTCCTGCGAATATTGGCCCTATTCGCACACTAGACCAAATATCCGACATATTTTTCTTACGAAAGAAACTAAAATAAGCTCTCATTTTCTGCTTATCGTCTAGCACTCGGCGCCATCAAGCAAAACTGGCAGTATCAGTATTTTGTAGAGCTTACACGTGGTCTTCCGAGCTAGGAGTTTTGAACCCATTTGTTTTGCATAACTGAAGCAGCATTGGTTTCCTAGGGCTTTTCTTCGTCGGATCTCCACTAAGTTATTTGTGGAGTTAATATTTACTCCGACGCACGTAGGTGAACTTTCTTACTACCTCGAAGTTGCTGCTTCGTTTTGCACGAGTTGAGTTCAAGGCCGACCAATTTTGCCTGTTCTTTAATCGCCATGAAAGAGTCTAAATACGGCACGCTGAGATCGGCCGAAGATGACGATATCGTCCGCGTTTCCCAGGATATGGACAGATCTGCTGAACATAGTGCCTTTCGCGTTGACAGCTTCCCTGAGCACTACCTGCTCCAGAAGAAGATTGAAGAAGTCACATAACAGCGCATCTTATTGCCGGAATCCGGTGCAGTTTTGAAATAGTTCTGAAGAGCTGTTTCCATACTCTACAATGCACCGCGTATTTTCCAGCGTCACGCAACACAACTGGAACAGTTTTGCCGGGATCCCGAATTGGGCCATCGCCATGTAGAGCCCCTGGGGATTAATGCTAGCATATGCGGCTTTAAAGTCGATGAAAAGATGGTGTCCACAACATTTATATAAAATAAAAAAAAAATATTCTCAAGAAAAAGAAAGTTTATTATTTTGAACACAAGCAATACCAGGAGAAAAATTCCAAAGGTGTCGAAAAGTTATCAATCAGTTTTCAGACGACCAATTTTATGATCACTATTTTATTTCACACTTAAAAAACTTAACACACTAATAATTTAAATTAAACCTTCTCACCATCAGTCATTTATTTTTTTCCGCCATCAAAAACTCTTGTCACCTCGCCTTTTATACTGCACATTGCTACGCAGATGACGTTTCAAAACAAGTGACTTGCGAAAACTGCATTGTCGAACTAATGCAAATGCAGTCAAATTAGTGTTTTCGTTTTCGAACACTTTTCTTTTGCAGCTTGCGTTCAAGAACATTCTGCAAACTCATTTTTGACGCAGATGACGTTTTGGAAAACGGCGTAATATATATTCAGCATGAGCACAGCTAGCGCTGGCGCTGTACGAAAATCCAATGCAAAACAAACAAAACTAAAAAAGGTTTGATCAAAAACCATAATGACAAATTAAAAATTATTTATAACTGCATACCAACAAAGTCATTGCCCTTGTATCTGCTTCAACCGGAAAATATAAGTCAATGAATTTCATGTCGTTGCGCTTTATTTTGGTCAGTGTAAAAATAAACTTTGCCTTCACATTGATAAAAAAAAATATTAGAAACGAGACAGCAAGGATTTTCAAAAAGAATACCATCAGGTATATTTTGCGGCTATCAACATTGGATCAGTTTCGAACACACATCTTTCATAAAAACATTTCCATATAGTAAATATCATTATGTATGTTGTGCATACTCATACTCATAAACAATAAACAAGCTGAACAAGAAAAATCACTTTGCCGACCAAAAACAATAACATAACGACATTTTAAAACCAATGCGTATAAATATACTCAAAAAAGGGGTGACGAGGTTATTCACCAGGTGCATTTGAAAGTGAAAACAAAAATCCTTCTTTATTCAAGCTGCATTTATTAATACATTTGAGACATATCAAAGTATGTATAGAAAATGTTTAATAAGAAAATATGATTAAAAACCAATTCTGATAAAAAAGAGAAAGTTTCGTACGGTCCAATCGTGCACTTCATTTTCGATGTCAAACTCGTAGGATTTCATCATTTGACAGTCTTTGTGTAAAAAAAAATAAACGCAAGCACCTACGCAATTGCTCATTGCATTAGTTCAATGGCCAGCGAATACGTCAAGTATGGTAATATAGTTGACCTATTCCGTAGACATTTGAATATATCCGCTGATAACTCAAGGTTCCTGCCATATAGTTTTCTTACAAGGATAGAGGGCCCGCCCTTCACAAGATGCAGGTTTGCCTGTAACACCTTTATCCCTAAAAGGATAAAGCGTATCAAAGCTAAGGTAAACGCGTGGTGTGACTCAGATTAAAAGAGGTAAGCTTTTGGTTATATAAAGCCAACCCATCCGAAGAAAACCGAAAATAGTTTAAGCGAGCCAGAAATGGCTGCAATGCCCATCAATCCTGTCAAATTTTCCTACGACCAAAAGCTGATTCAAAAAATATTACAAAGTCCCACGTTATAAAAACTTTTGGTCGTTTGTAAAAAAACATTAAGAATTCGGCCTCATCTTCTATCCAGGCCCTCATTTATAATGACACTCCAGCTGTCAGCTCTTTAGATAAAGCCAATCTGCTTGCTGCTCACTTTGCAGCTAGCTCCACGCTATATCTCCCCGTGTACTCGTGTGCGTAGAATACACCATGGGATCAATCCACTTTCGCAGTTGTACAGTGACAAGAGTACTTCAAGATTTCAACATACACAAAATGCGCTGGTCCAGATGTTATTTCCCCCATTGATGTGTAGAGGTGTTCTTCCACGCTGACAAAACCATTGCGTAAGCTTTTATATCTATCCTATTCTTCAGGGCTCTTTCCGAGAAGATGTAAAACAACATTTGTCCAGCCCGTCCTTAAAAAAAGGCGAATCTTCTTCACCTTCATCCTACCGTCCAATCGCACTTTCGTCCCTTCTTTGCAAGGTCATGGAAACGCTGATAAACCGTCAGCCCATGAAATATCTCGAATCCCGAAAACTTCTTTATGACCGGCCCACTGGTGATTTGATGACTTATTTAATGAAAGTAAGATCGTTGCGCTTGATATTTCGAAGGCATTTGACAGAGTTTGGCATCAAGCTCATTTGTCGAAAATGCGATGATACTCTTCTTCAATGGATTAGAAATTAACTTTCGGACCGTTAAATTTAAGTGGTTTTGGACGGCTTTAAGTCTGCAACCCACAAAATAAATGCTGGTGTTCCCCAAGGCTCTTTTTTATCTCCGACTCTCTTTCCAATTTTTATTAATGGTCTCCTCTCTATTACTTCTAATCCAATCATTCCTTCGCTGATGACAGTACGCTGGAACTGGAATTGCAACGTATGTTAAGCTCATTGAGTTCCGACCTTGATAGCATATTTATGTGGGGTACAACCAATAGAAAATCCAATGCCTTTAAAACGCAATGCTGTTTCCTGTAACTAAAGCGAAGCCCGAATAGTCTACCATTATCCATGAATGGTATGTACTTGCATCGCTAAAACTGAAAGACTCTCCATTCTCGGTATGTGAGTTAATTACAACCCTCGTTACAATGACCATATATTCGATGTCGCCAAAAACGTTGCGAAATGTCTAGGCTTCCTTAAGCGATGCAAGAAATATTTCAGCACTTCTGATCTGGCTACAATTTTTAGGCCGTTCATCCGCCCAAAGCTTGGGTACAACGCTCATATCTGGTTCGGTGCACCGAATACATATTTGGAGTAACTCCACAGAATTCCAAAACGCGCTATAAAACTCATTGGTGATCAAGACATCGCGAAATCACTCGTCGCAATGTATCCTGCCTTTCGTTGTTCTTTCGGTATTTCCACCATAAGTGCTCAAACGAAATAGCCAGATGTATTCCTACCTTAGAACGTTTCAACCGCAATACCCGCCATGCTAAGAATGTACATCAGTTCACCCTTAAGACTGTATTCGGGCGTACAGTGACGTATAAAGAATCGTTTCTTAGCCGTGCCGTACCACACGAATTTGAAATGCTCTACCATGCTCTATCTTCCCTTCGTATTACAATTTACAAACATTTAAAACCAACGTGCATCGGCATCTCCTCTATCTTTCTAATCCAAATTTCCGTTCTGCCCGCGTTGTGTAACTATTTTCATTATACGGGTACACAAAATTTCCTTTCGCTTGTGCAAATTATGAAAAAAGGAACTCATTGGTCCCATAATGAGCTTTCATCTTGTCGGTGTAATTGAGCTGGTTTAGCGCTCTTTTCTCAACGGCAAGCAGTCGGCCCAAGGCGACCACTGGATTCGCGCCTATATGACTCACTCCTCCGATTGGCGACCCATTGATTAGCGCGCCCAGATGCTCCACTGATCGGGTTTGAGTTATAGACCAAACTAGAGGTCAACTAGAGGTGCAGCCACCGATGCTCAACGGCAGTGTTGCTGGAGCCCGAGCAGGCTAAGTTCGAGCTCCGATTCAAATGCGCACCTACCTTTATCTTTGACCCGTTTCAGGAACTGGCTAGTTTAAGTGGCTTAGACCTTCCCTCTAAGGGTAAGGAGTATATCCATGGAAGAATAATCTACCGCGAAAACTAGTCCACCATTATATACCCTTTGGAATACCTTCAAAGTGTTTAGCTTTGGTTGGCATTCTGTGCCTTGATTGTGGCCAGAATTTGTTCGATCCAAGAGTTTAAGACTTTGTGGATTGAACCCTAGAAAGAATAAATTGATTGTTAGCTGTAATAATTTCTGAGGACATGGAAAACTCATTTCTACAGACTGCTAAACGGCGAAGACGACACAAATTATGCTGTCAGGCAGAACGAACCATTCAGCCTGGACGATGAAAGCCAAGCCTGACCAAAACGAAGTGAGGATAGCGATATCCAAGCTTAAGTCCAACAAAGCTGCTTGACCAGACGGTTTACATGCCGAGCTTTTTAAGGCAGCGGGAGATGACCTGCTGGAGAGCATACACAAACTCGTTTCCAAGATTTGGTCAGAAGAAGGTTAGGTTAGGTTAGGTTACTGGGCTGACGGGGCAAGAGAATCCTGCGCCCGTCACACTTAGGTCAATGTAGACCCTTTGTGATACCCTGGAGGTTACGCTTCCCTTATCTGGAACCAATGAAAAACCTATGAAAAACTTAGCGGGTTTACAAACCATCCCGATGCGTTGATGAACTTGCGCAAGTCATTCACAGACTTGCCGGAGAGTTCTTCTAAATCCTGGAAGAAATATCTGCCCAGGATATTGTTTCTGATATGACAGAGTGCAGGGCAGTGACAGAGGAAATGCGGGGTATCCTCATTCACCTCCTCGTCCCCACATCCTCTGCAGAGTTCACCTGTGCTGAGTTTTAATTTCTTTGCATGGTAGCCCAGCATGTTGTGTCCGGTGATAACACCTGTGAGAGAGGACAAAGAATTCTTGTTCATTTGAAGGATTCTCTTGGTCTTTTGTTTGTCATATAGTGGCCACATTTTCCTTGTAATAACACAGGAATCAAGGGCACTCCATCTTTCGTTTGCTGCCATCAGTGTTTTATTTCCAATCACCTGTTTAAGGTAACAGGGTGGGGTTTTTACTGTGGTGTCAGCATCCCTTGATTCAAGGGAAGATCCTTTTCTTGCCAGCTCATCGGCTCTTTCATTTCCTGGGACACCACTGTGTCCGGGGACCCAGCAGAGTCTTACAGTGTGCTGCGCGCCAAGAGCCCGCAGCTCTTCGCGACAGCTTCTTACAAGCTTCGATTTTATTTCTGTGGCGGAAATCGATTTTATTGCCGCTTGGCTGTCAATGAAGAAGGTAATATCAGCATGTGGTATTGCCGTCATTGCAGCCTGCTTAGCGGCTGTTGTCACCGCCAGAACCTCAGCTTGGAAGACGCTGCTGTAGTCGGGGAGTCTGATCGAGCCAGATATTCCGAGCGTTTCTGAGTAGAAACCTGCACCAACGCCGGTATCCATCTTGGAGCCATCTGTATAGATGGGGATCGTTGTTGCATGGATTGGTACTTGATTATCCTGCCATTCTTCCCTACAGGGAAAAGAGACAGTAAATGGTCTTATAAAATCTAGTTTGGGAGTAATGTAGTCTGTGCATACATTTCTACCCGTAAATTTCTCTAGAATCTGTGCATGCCCTGTTGTACTGGGCTTCCAGTTTTTTGTTTGGCTTAGCCGCAAGGCACTGTTTGCTGCAGATTCTTGTACGAAAAGATCTAGGGGTTTAAGATTGAGAATTACCTCCAACCCCGCTGTAGGGGTGGTTCTCATAGCCCCAGTAGTGCCAATACAGGCAATTCTTTGGACTCTAGTCATAGTCTTAAGGTTGGTGGCCTTACACAACCCCTGCCACCAGACTAAATTACCGTATGTGAGTATCGGTCTAACTACCGCCGTATACAACCACATGATAATTTTGGGACTAGGTCCCCAGGTTTTGCCGAAGATTCTATTGCAGGCGTATAAGGCTACCGTTGCCTTCTTTGCTCGTTCTTTTATGTTGAGGCTCCAGTTTAATTTTCTATCCAGAATCACGCCAAGATACTTTGCGTATTCTGATGTTTGTAGTGGAGTACCCTCAATAGTTGGCGGATTAAATTGCGGTATAATCCTTTTATTGGTGAAGAGGACCAGTTCTGTCTTTTGTGGGTTAACCGCAAGTCCGCAGCTTCTGGTCCAGTTACCAACCATAGATAAGGCGTTCTGTATTTGTTCACTTAGAGTGGATGGGAATTTTCCTGTCGCTAGCAGTGCTAAGTCGTCAGCATATGCTACTGCCTTGACTCCACTAAGTCTAAGTTCAATCAGAATCTCGTTTAAAACGAGTACCCAAAGAAGGGGTGATAGGACTCCGCCTTGAGGGGTTCCTCTAGATGCTGACACCTTAATTATTTCACCACCTAACTCTGAGTAGATGCATCTTCTTTTAAGCATGCACATTATCCATTTAATTATGGTATTCTCCACATTTAGGTTTACTAGGGCTCTTTCTACCGCTTCCCCTTGGACGTTGTTGAAGGCACCTTCAATGTCCAAGAAGGCGGCTAGAGTATATTCCTTGTCCCTTAGTGTCTTTTCTATGGTGCTGACGACACTGTGGAGTGCTGTCTCTACACCTTTGCCTTTCGTATATGCATGCTGAGCTGGGGATAAGACCTCTGGACTCAGTTTGCTACGAATATAAATGTCCATCAGTCTCTCAAAAGTTTTTAAAACAAAAGAGGTTAAACTGATTGGCCTAAAGTCTTTGGCGGTAGTGTGACTAGGTTTCCCAGCTTTGGGTATGAAAACCACTTTAACTTCTCGCCAAACTTTGGGTACATATTCCCATTTTAGGCTACTTAGGAAGAGGTTCCTCAGATGTGGGGTTATATGTTCATCTTTGTAGCATCATAGGGAAAATGCCGTCAATACCCGGAGATTTATATGGAGAGAAGGAATTAATGGCCCATTTTATCCTTTCTTCCGTTATAATCTCCGCTGTTGTTATGTGCTCCGTGTAGTGCTCTTCTTCCGGATTGTTATGCTCATTAATGCATCCCGGAAAGTGAGTCTCAAGGAGGAGCTTGAGTGTTTCATTGCAGGATTCTGTCCAGTTGCCGTTGGGGCCCTTGAGAGATCCCAAGGCTATTGGTTCCTTAGCAAGTAGTTTCCTGAGCCTAGCTGATTCCGCGGTGCTTTCCATTTTACTACAGAAGGATTTCCACGAAGATCGCTTTGCTTGTTGCGTTACTGCTTTGAATTTTCTTTGACTGGATTTGTAGGTTTCCCAGTCATGGTCAGATCTTGTACGTTTTGCTACATTAAAAAGTTTTCTAGTTTCTTTCTTAATGTCGTACAGTTCTTTTGTCCACCATGGAGGAGTCGATTTTCTTTTACTCCTCGTTTGTAGGGGACATGATTTTTCGAGCGCTTTACCTAGGATTTTTCCCAGATTCTCGGCATTCGTGTCTGTACTCTCTGGTGCATACGCAGCATCTGTCTGGAGAGTTCTTAAGTTCTTTCCCACTTCCATATTGAAAAGGTCCCAGTTAGTTTTTCTATGGTTCCTATATGATATTGGGGGATCGTTTGTGTCTGGTATCAGGAATTCAATGATTTTGTGGTCAGAGAATGTTTCCTCCTTTAATACCTTCCACTGATCTATTGTGATTGTATTCGAGTTACTTAATATTGTAACATCGATTACTTCTTGCCTATATCTAATAACAAAAGTTGGTTCTGAACCCCTATTAGCTATAAGTAAGTTATGATCTATAAGAAATTCAAAAAGTGACTCACCCCTTGTATTTGTATTTGAGCTACTCCATAGGGCATGGTGGGAGTTAGCATCACATCCCATCACCAGGTCCCATTTTTCCCGTGTAGCACGTTGAACAAGAAGGTGGGTCAGATCTGACGGTGGTCCTTCCGTTGCATCATAGGGCATATAGCATGATGTTAGAATCAGCGGAGGGAGCCCGTTGCGCTCAAGTTTTACCGTCACGTGGTCGTTATCACTGTAGGTAGATAGAAGAAAGAGGTTAATCTGTTTCCTAGCTACTATACAGGTTCTGATCTTACTATTTGGATCTGTCTGCACTGTTTTAAACAGGACAAGTCCCTTCGAGTTTAAACCCCTTATTCTGCCTCCTGCTACCCAGGGTTCTTGAATAAGGGCTAGGTCTATTTTTCTATCCTCCATGAGGTAGATTAGGTTGGCGCTGGCCGCCTTACTGTGATGAAGGTTTATTTGTATTACCTTCATCACGGTTTTTTTGGCTCCCCATCCTTGTTGGTTTTGTTGACTTTGTTCGCGATAAGCCTAAGCTTGCATCGGTTTATGCCGACGCGTACTTTAAAGTCGATCTTCTTCAGCAACGGAATGGATTTGTGACTAAGCAACACTATCACTTCCGTGCCTGATTCATGGTATTCTCCCATCTCGATCACTTCCCAAGCGTGGCTCAGCTGATCGGTATTTAGGGATCGTAAGTATCTCTCGATACGGTCCTTAGGGATATGAGGCCCTCGTACAACAAGTTTGGCTTTAGGTCTTGTTATCCGTACGATCTCTTTTTTGTCGATCAGACGAAGGTCGGCGTTTGGCCATGGAGCTTTCGTCCTGGCAATAAACTCCTTGAGCCATGTGAGGGTGTGTTCTTCCTCACAGGTCATGAGTTTGAATCCTTGGATGGTATTGAGGGTGCCAAAAAGCGGGAGGGGTTCCTTGTTTTTTAGGATGGCCTCGTTCACCTCATCTAGGATTCGAAGTTCGATGAGTCGCCATTGGTCCTCTGTCAACTTCCGTGCAGGATTTCCGTAGTCTACTACGGCTACTTGTTGGCCAACTGCGGTTGGTAAAGAGACCTTGGCTTTCTTCCTAACATTTGTTTGAGAGATTGGAGAAAGCGTGTCGTTTTGCCTAGCTCTTTTGGACGTGCTTGCAATCGGGTCGAGCTTGGATTGAGTATCCTCTCTCGTGCCAATTACAGGGTTCCTAAGTCTGGCTGCGATTGGGGTGGAGAGCAAAGGGCTTTCTTTCCCCTTCCCAGCCGGTCTTTTGGGAATTGTCCTAGAGCTGGGCAAACGTTTGCTCTTCTCCGTTGGGTTGTTGGGTATGGTCTCCAGTCGTTCTTTAGCCTTGTCGAGGGATAGCTTTTCCTTCTCCGTTAAGGCTTCCGGATTTTTGCTACCCATCCTTCGGACGATCCTGAGCGCGTTACGCCTTTGCCTGCGCAGGATCTCATGCTCCCCTAGAGGCCTCTTTGGCTTGGGTTTGCTGGGGACTTTAGAGTCTAAGGCTCCTTGGGTGTCCCGTCCGGGATTGGAGGGCTGTGCCTCCACGACTGTTTGGCAACTGTCCATTGTCGAGTTGTTGACGTCACGGCTGCAGTTGCCTGGTTGGTGAGGGGAACCTGCATCCAGATTGCAAGTGGAGCTGAGGCTCTGGATGTTCTCCAGCTGCAGTTTCCTCTCCCCTACCTCCCCAGTGACCATCTTCTCTCCTTCCAGGCCCGTACGAGCAAGAGGCTCGATGCAACGCCTGGCCGGTGAGTCTAGTGGTCCCGGGGTCGGTTCCTGTACCCGATCAGTCTCCGTGTCAGTTTTGTTGTTAATATTAGGAGCAGGGAGCACCTCCCCCTTCTCTAGACCCGTACGAGCAAGAGGCTCGATGCAACGTCTGATCGAAAGGTTCGGTGGCTCCTCGGTGGCATCCTTTGGCAGAGTGATTGGTGTGGTCGACCTTTCCCCTGGATGGACTTTGCCAATCTGGGAGGAAGGTGGCCCCATCAATTTACTATCGCTAGTGTTATCCCCAGGACTAGCTTCCGCCGGTGTACGAGCAGTAGGCTCATTCTCCGTTAGACGCTGTTCCTGCAGATACGCACGTGCGTTATGAAGCCGTTTGCGGTCAGTCTCTGTCAGTTCTTCCCATCTTTTCGTCCCTAGTCTCTTTACTGTTGTCCTGCAGTTTGTTAGTTTTTTCCGTCTGGAGGAGGTGGACAATAAAGAGAGGTTAGAGCTAGCGACGGAACAGCTGTCGCTGACATCAAGGTTCATGCCCTCCATGGCAGCATCTGTTCCAACGCTTTCTCCATCCCATACTCCAAGATTGGCAAATGGATTCAGAAGAAGGTTTTCTTCTTCCTCCGTCAGTTGTTGTTGTTCTGTTTGGGGATCGGTTTTTCTAGAGTCAGTGGTGCCCGATCCTTGCACCTTAGTCTCTTTTGTTTTGTTTTGTTTGTTTGTTTTGTTTGAATTGTTCATTGTAGGTCCCACGAGTAAGGGGGAAGGAAAGTCCATCTGCACTCACCCCCTGTATGCATATAAGGGGAATTAGGGTTAAAACTGGAGGTCCCCAGGTATCCAGAGTTTGCGCTAGCGACTGAGCACTCCCTCAGCCATGCAGGTCTCGGCGCGTCGTACCTTACCTTGGATTTGATCCCTTTTAGTTTTCCACCCCCTCTTTGTCGATTAACAACAGAGAGGGGAGTACTTAAGCCCCACCACCACGACAAGGTAGGTGATCAATCGGGGGGCGGTCAGAAGAAAGTAGGTATGCCTGATGAATTGAACCTCAGCATTGTTTGCCCGATCCACAAGAAAGGACCCTCTAAACTGCGACAATTATAGAGGGATCAGTCTCCTGAATACTGCCTATAAGATCATGTCTGCTGTACTGTGTGAACGCCTGAAACCATTCGTCAACGACCTGATTGGTCCCTACCAGTGCGGTTTTAGGCCCGGTAAGTCCACTTCCAATCAGATATTCACACTACGGCAGATCCTGGAAACAACCCAAGAAGTCCAAATCGATACCCACCATCTTTTTAAGGTCGCATATGACAGCATCTATAGAGACGAGCTATACTGAGTCATGTCTAGTTTTGGCATCCCTGCCAAACTTGTCAGATTGTTCAGAATGACGATGGAGAACGCCCGCTGCTCCATAAAGGTCGAAAACAATCTCACCGAGACCTTTGATGTCAAAAAAGGATTTAGACAAGGTGATGCGCTGTCATGTGACTTCTCAACTACTTGCATATGCTGACGACATTGACATAATTGGCAGAACACAGCGAGCTGTCACTGGTGCGTTTGCAAGTATTAGCACAGAAGCGGCAAAAATGGGCTTAGTGGTGAAAGAGGGCAACACAAAATATATGCTGTCAACAAGAAGGGACATACAACATCGACGAATCGGACAACGCAGTAGAGGAAGACCTCGCCTAAGGTGGCGCGCGCAAGTGGAAGGGGACCTCAACCAATTTGGAGTGCGCAACTGGAGGCAGTTAGTCAAAGATCGTGCTAACTGGAGAGGCGTATTGATTGAGGCCCAGGTCCACCCCGGACTGTAGCGCCATCTAAGTAAGTAAGTAAGTAAGCTGTAAATAAGATGTAGCGGTAATATTTTTTTTCTTTAAGTGTGAATAAAAACATGAATACAAAAAAAATTAAAGTTGAAAACATGTGAGATGTGACCTAGTTGCGTGAGAATCTAACTGCCGTGAACAACGCCAACATATACACAAGAAAATCTTCTTCATACTCGTACCATTCACAAATTAATTCATTCAATTTGCCATCGTTGCTTCGTGTGCGCTGTCCACTGCCTCTACACTTACCACCTTTAATCACCAGAATTTTAATGACCCAAAACGAAACGTGTATTTGTGGTGTACAAAGACCCTTATTCTTACTTTGAGTACATTATGCGACTGATGAATATAACTCCCTCTTTTAAAGACAGATGCAGTTTGGGGTGCAAAATTCAAATACACACCCACCCCAAGTTTCTCATTCACAACACTGACTTTCACCCCAATTCAATGTAGGTATTGTTAAGAGAAATGGAACAGGGAAACGTATGTTGTAGGTACACCTGACCTAACTATACAAAAAAAAAATATATGTGAGAACACCACACAAAGGTATGTTTAAGTGGTAACTCCATTGCGACAGCAAAAATAACAATTCCAAGTTGAAAACCATCTCGTATGCTTCTGAGCTGCTTCACAGTTACCATTACCAATGCTCCGTCGCGTCGTCTGCGTCATCACTGATATATAAAACGCGAGCTTAAAAGGTGTAACGAAGAAATAAAGAAATCCATCCATCCATCGGTCTGTCGCGGTTGGCTCAAACGTATTTCGTCAGCTCAGTTAGTCAAAGAAAACCTATCGACTTGGTTGTTGTGGTGGCTTGTTAGCGGACTGCCGTGTTTCTAGAATTGTGCCGAGCTTTTCAATCTTTCTTTTTTTTCCACACTCTTTTATCTGCTCCTCCTTGTCGTCTAGTTTCGGTTGTGTTTCTTTCACGGCTTCTTAGTTTTTAGTTAAAGGTGTTAAAATTGCCAACAAGACCACAAAAAACCCTCAAAATAGGTGAGTTTGGCCAAAAATATTTCCGGTTTGGCGAATTGATTTTGAGATCAAGATCCAGATCGAGATGCATACAGGTTTTCGTTTTCATTTCGATTATAATGTACGAGTAATGTGAAGTGCGCGGGATGATGTTGACCAATAACGTCGTTCGTTTATTAGGTGAAGTGAAATATTAAAAACAAATTTGAAATAAGTCAAAGCACGACTTGCTGCACAAGTGCCTTTCACTTGGACACTTGGGAAGATCAAAAGCTCTCAGCTCCGTCACATGTTAACCTTCGCCTGGATTACAGTTGGACATGTAGATGGAGATGAGAGCTCTGTGAGCTGGAGTATGTATGTACACGTAATTCAGACACTGAGAGAGTGAAAGAGTCTTATTTAAGCTGAATATGGAGATCGAGGGGCTTACATTTTTCATATACATCGGTGCATTGCATTTGGCGGCATTTGTATATGATGCTCTGTAGGTGTGGCGCTGTTCCACCATCCCTTGCACTATTCAATCGGATTCAAGTGTCAACATTTCGGGATAAACTAATTATATTACTTGGAGTGACAATTAATTCGATTTTGGTTTAAATAAGGTTGTTCCCGCAAGAACGTGTACAAAATAATTATTTTTTACGTAAATGTTCAATATCCGCATGCGAGTGTTTAATGTTGGTGTTTTTCGTGTATGTGTCGATGTTGTTTTTTTATTTTATTTCCTAGACCAAACAGGCATGGGCAATCGGATTAAATTCAGATTTTATGGATTTTAAATTCATTACTCATCCTGCACATCGTTTTGCAATGATTTTTTTTATACAGTATAACTAGGCATAGCTAATATTTTGCATCCAGGCGATTGTACAGATAATTAACACTTGCTGTTAATAATTTGTATTATTAGTGTTATAACGACACTTACATATGTATATGTAGATAGGCAATACTGCAGCATTTAAAGTTATCGGGTTTTGTTATTAATTCACTTTTAAGGAAACCGGTTTTATTTTGCAACGTGCCTCTGTCGCATCAGACCGCTGCTTTAAATTTGTTTTCATTTTTATTGGTTTAAAATTAATTTATAAGCAGTTGGACTTGCTAAGCTGGTACAATATAAATTCACTCGATTAATAGCTTTGTTGTTGTGGAGTATTTACAATAGATAAATCGAAATATGGCAAATGCGTTTACATTTCCAAATGCATATTATTACTTTTCATCACAAGTTATGAACTTTATACCTAATGGAATATTTTATAGAAGGGTATTTAAAGTTCAATCTGACGACTATTGCAAACTATTGTATTTTTTTAATTTGACCCTCAGGCTTCGCTCGAGTGCTATCGCAAAAATGAAATTTTGATTGCCTTTGTTTATCATGCCACAACTCTTTATGGTTTTCTAACAAAATGATCAACATTTTAATGTTTGGGTCAAAAACGCCCCAAGAAGTGTCAAGATACACTGTCATTTTGCAAATTGATTTTCAGTCTTTATACCTGTTGGAGATTTTATACCCAGAAACTTTTACTACCTGTGAAATTAAAGGGTAAATAATAAACGACCGCTGGAATTTCTCAAGATCAAACAATGAACTACTTAAAAAGTGTATAAAAAGATGCGCCACTAGGATGAGGCCACATGCAACATCTTCGACAGAAAGGAAATAATGAATAAAATGTTTACATTTTATGGTTTTAAAACATTTATTTACTGCTAGGGTCGCCCCATGGTCGAAATTCGACCAATTTATTCTATAAGTTGAAAAAAAAAACTAAGTCGACTGTTATACATATTAATCGGAAAATGAAATTTTTCGACATTGCATTCTCTGATTTCAGATGATATAAAATTTTTCCGGCATTTTCAAGTAACTTTAAGCATTTTCAAGTAACTTAAAGTAACTTCAAGCATTTTCAAAAGTAACTTCAAGTATTTTCAAGCATTTTGCACAGCAATGTTGTTGTTGGTAACTTCAAGTAACTTCAAGTATTTTCAAGCAATTTCAATTAACTCCAAGCATTTTCAAGTAACTTCAAGCATTTTCAAGTAACTTCAAGCATTTTCAAGTAACTTCAAGCATGTCCAAGTAACTTCAAGTATTTTCTAGCATTATCAAGTAACTTCAAGTTTTCAAGAATTTTCAAGTAATTTCAAGCATTTTCAAGTAACTTAAAGTAACTTCAAGCATTTTCAGGTAACTTCAAGTAACTTCAAGCATTTTCAAGGTAACTTCAAGTATTTTCAAGCATCTTCCAGTAACTTCAAGTAACTTCAAGCATTTTCAAGTACCTTCAAGCATTTTCAAGTAACTTCAAGCATGTCCAAGTAACTTCAAGTATGTTCAAGCATTATCAAATGCATAACATGCACAGCAATGTTGTTGTTGGTAACTTCAAGTAACTTGAAGTATTTTCAAGCATTTTCAAGTAATTTCAAGCATTTTCAAGTAACTTCGTGATATAAATTTTTTCCGTTCCGATTGGCAGATTTTTGCCTCACACAGCAATGTTGTTGTTGTTGTTGTAATTTCATCCAATTCGCTTCATTTTACCTGCTGTAATTCATAATGTGTGTTATATATGTTGATAATTTTTGTATTGTGCACTTCTATGTATTGTCCCCTACCCAAATATATATAGTGTTGGCATATCTATGTGACGTATAATAGCAAAAATGGATGGAAACACGTTATAGGCAACTCCGTATTAATATATAGATGTTTTTCTACATTGATAATGAGTATACCCGCCATTTTTCGATATGACCTCTATAAAACGGTTTGGAACAGAATCATACAGTTTTTTTTTTTAAATAATTGAGAGAAATTTGGGCCCAGGCATCACGAATAGCTTCGATTAAAGTGTCCTTGTCTTCAAATTGTCTGCCGCCTTCATACACTTTACGAGATAACCATGCCCAAACATTTTCGATTATATTTAAGTCCGGTGAATAGGGCGGCCATGGCAAAAATTTCCACGTCTTCTGATTGAATCCAACTTCTAACAACCGAAAGGACAACGCGTTTCCATTCACTGCTCCAAGCGACATGTTCTCTTGCAAAATTCATTCGATGCTCCTTGGGTACTTGCCTCAAAACAGGTTTCTTTTTAAGTTTTCTTCTCTGAATAGTACCACTTTTTGGTATTATCCTTCGGACCGTTGCTATGCTGGCTGATACTCCGCTGTTGGCCTTATTTTAGTCACTGTTATTTAGTCACTTTTCTCGCAATGTTGTTGCTTCTGCCGTGCGTCCTTTTTGTCTTTTCCCATAGTAACGGCAACACATAAATAAAGTACTATACCGGTTTTGAAAGCCAATCTCAAAAAAAATCTCATAAAAAAGTAGTTTTACTAATTTTCAATTTTCTATTAAACTAGAAGACATAAAACCATTCGTTTTTTTGTGTTCGATTCAGAATTGATAGTAACATTGACCATAAAAAGCCAATTTACCACTTCACAATTTTGAAAAAAATTGGTCAAAACTTTTTGTTTTCGTTTTTTTTTTATCAAAATTTTGAGTTTGCATGCGAGTTTTCCAAAAACTATTGACATAAATAATTTAGGTAATTTAAATGTAAGTTTATAGAACAGATTTCTGGCTTTCAAAAACATTGTAAGTGTTGCCGTTGTTTTTTAATCCTTTTTTTTCAATTTAAGTCATTTTTTCTAAAATTGCCCCTACACCCTAAACGGGGCAAGATAGATCACCCCTCCCATAGTAAAAAATGCTTGTTTTTGACTCTTCTACAAGAAACCTTATCAATTATATGCGCTCTAGTTATCGTACTCGTGCGAAAAATATTGTTTAATATCGTGCGTCATCAAATTATTTATCTTTGATGCAAAAATTTCATTCTTAAAAACTCACAGTGAAACATTTTTTAAAACCTGTAAACACGCATTCATCAATGTTTATCAAAATACCCGCAAGTACAAAAAAATATTTTAACAGATACCAGGTACTAAATAACAAATTATAAAACCATAAAAATAGAAACAAACAATAGCCCTCACCTCTTTGTTAATCAAGTCCTAGGTCCCAGGTAGCTTCATATATTTAACTCCATTGCATTGTGCAAGAATAATTTTTTTATTATAAGTTCGACGAAATTAGTCAACCCCATAACTAACAAATAAAACTCATACATGCAATACATACATACATACATATTAGGCTTTAACGGTCAATACAGGGCCTAAAACCTAGCTTCTGCAACCACTTTCATGCGGCGAAGTGGAGGGGACCTACAGTTTTACGCCGAATCCGAACGCCAAATTTGAGAAGCTCATGAGAATTTGATACTCTTGGATGTTTGTCAGACGTTCGCATACATGCAATAGCATTTTAATTTGAAAGAAAAACAAAGCTGAGTTGGGCATTGTAAAATTTAGGAAATAAGCTTCATTCATTAAATCTCTTCGACAGCATTTTTGTTCTCTTAAATCCTCTCTCTGCGCAACCGACCGTTGACTAAGTGACTTGGTTCGAGCTATACGAATATGTTCATCCCAAATCAGTGATCTTAGTCAACATCTCAATGTTTCAGAGTTCATTGTCCTAATTTTTTTGATTGGAATAGAATTTGTTTGTTAGATCAAAAGTTAATTTAAAAATAAAAATCTTAATTTTAATTGATTAAAAGTGGAAGCACTGCTACATAATCGATTCCAATAGAATGACAAGTAATGACAAACGGTAAGTATTTACCTGCACTTGAACTTGCTAGACTAGAATTATAAAAAGAAAACAAAAACGGCTGTTGATTTAAGCCTGCAATATTTAAACAGTCCGCAGGCTATTCACAAACAACAACTGTATGAATCATTTTACAATTCTTAAAAATCCTAACCAGATTTGATTATCTTTTATTTATTTGCCTCTTTCATTCCCTACTTACTCGTACCTATGTACATATAAGGTGTTCCAAGTTTGAGTCATAACTTGTAGCACAGACAAATAAATTGGCGATGACATTGTAACGGCCTTTTAATTTAGCAATATTCACTCAAACGTATAGACGTCAATGTCTTTTTACACTAAAACTTGCAAATTTTTAATTTGACAAATACATAAAGTTTAAACGAACTGTAAAAGTGCAAGTATGGACACTTTTAAAATTCTTCTGTTAACATTTTTGACAGCTTTGGGTTTTATAAAATATTCATGTGTCTTGTTTTTGGAATCGTTTGTCCATTGCTTCTGCCCGTGTGCTATCAAAGACGAAACAAGCCTTATCGCGAAATAAACAGTCAATTACCACTTAACTTTTGACAGCTACCGAAAGAGAAGGTTATATTATTCCTTATAAGCTAAATTTATGCCAAGAAACCCAAATATACTTTACGATCTGTTATACACAAATTGCCGCAGCTCTTCCTTATATTTTATTTTGGTTTTCTCTTCTTTGCAGGCAATGACTTCATTGTCGCCAGCGATTGTCCGATGGCATTTAATGGTTCTAGTTGGGACGCTAGTATTCATCGCAATGTCATCAGCTAAAACTGGTAAGTCATTTAGTGCCATTAAAAAATACACAAACATTTTCTTATTTATTTTTTAGGTCCTACACATGATAGAGTCGTTGTTTGCTACATGTCCACATGGGCTGTCTACCGCCCCGGCAGAGGTTCCTATTCCATTGAAAATTTCGATCCAAATTTATGCACCCACGTTGTCTACGCTTTTGCCGGGTTGGATATCACCCAGGATGCCATCAAATCCTTAGGTAAGGCTTCATTTTCATACAACTAGCACAGTTAAAGTAATTGATATGAGAAGGAATTAAAGAAACTTCCTGTCATGCAAAAAGGAACGTCTGCGGTTTTCTGCTGCACGATTGTATTTCCTGTCAGCAAGGATTCCTTTATATTTCCTTCAATACAATAATGGGCCACATTCACATAGCTTGGGTGTTGTATTTCTTTTGAGAACAAACATTTTCTTTGTTTTGTTCATGATGTGTCGGGTTTTCAATACGAAGAGGTGAAGTAATCAGTGAACTTATGTGTAACACTTTTAATTTGTTTAGTGCGTCTTTGTATGAGGAACTTTGGTTTTTTTTTGTTCCCGACGATCCATTTACATGTGACAATTTCTGCACGGAAAATCTTATTATTTATAGAGGATGTTTTTAAAGCCAGTTATAACTTGGATTTTTAACAACACGCGTCAAATTTCATTAAACAGTCATTTATTTGTGTTCAGTTCATAGAACACATTCAGCAATTAATTAATTAGTTTTTAAACACACCTGTTGTGTAAAAACGGGCAACTATACGGCGAATAGCGGTTTAAGATGGTCGATTTTGTAATAAGGCGGAAAAAATCATAATTTTTGAACCATATTTAAAAAAATTGGTAACTTTAAAGCGTTTATGTCATCACGATGAAATAACAAAGACTGCTGGATAAAAATGACACTGACAGTTTGCAATCTGACAAATGTTTGACGGATATAACTGTCTGGCACTGGGTTAAAAAGCGGGTTAAAAAGCGCCGTGAACGTATGTTTTCAAAAATGGTGTGAGTGGAAGGCAATTATACGCGCAGTTGTCAGTTTTGTTTTCCCACAGGCAGGCTTGTAAAAGACACTTTGATGACCGTCGGCGCGTGCTCATAGCAGTTTGAGATTTTTACTCACTAAAACCACCGCCTACAACTTTGTTTCCTACTACAACTAAGTTAATACTTATCAAGCAATTTTGTTCTCACGAAGTTTTAAACGTTTGGCAGACAACTTTCCAGCGCTAGTTCCTGCTAGTTCCGCAATTTTATTGCGGTTAAAGGTTTTCGGGCTCAGTCGAAAGGTTTAGTTCGTCTAGAATTCATGGACCGAGTTATTGACGTGTCCTAATATCGATTTCTATGCTTTAGATCGCAATTTCTAGTTTCTTCCTTAACCGTGGGAGTTCCGAGATCTCTATAGAGATCTTCATCTTCGTTTCTAATGTACCACGGTGCATTGAGGAATGATCTTTACACTTTATTTTGAGAAGTTTGTAAAGTGTTTATATTTGATTCAATGGTACAACCTAATAGTTGTATATCATACGTACACACGGGCTTTAACACTTGCTTATATAATAAAAGCTTGTTCTCGAGGTTAAACTTGGAATATTTTCCGAGTAACCAATAAAGTTCTCTATCTTTGTTCTTAAGTTCTTCGCATTTCTTTTTTACATGCGACTTCCATTTCCATTTCAACTTTGTGTCGAGAGTCATTCTGTGATATTTGGCCTCATTTGCAAACGGAACTTGGACAGTATTTATAAAAACAGGCAAGTTATTTGATTGTTTATATGTAAAATCCACGTGGGCCGATGTCATTTCGTTAAGAGCGATCCTCCATGATTTTGCCCATTCATTGACCCGGTTAAGCGCGCCTTGTAGTATTTACCAATACCAACTGCTTGTGTAGCAGTGTCGTCGGCGAACGTGGCTACTGTAATATCTTCGGTTTGCGGTATATCACGCGTAAATAACAGATACAAAAGTGGCCCAAGAACGCTTCCTTGCGGCACACCTGCTCTTGTTTCTTTAAATTCTGAGTATTCGTTTCCGTGTTTGACACGAAAGAGTCTATTCTGTAAATAAGATTCTATTATTTTATATAACTAACTGAGGCCTTCATGCTTGATAAGGTGTGATCAAATGCTTGCGAAACGTCCAAGAATATGGCAGAGCGGATTTTATTTTGTTGGAGAGCTTTCTCAATTACGTCAGTATTATCCGATGTACTTGATCTATTGTTGAATGTTTACTTCTGAACCCGAACTGGTGGTCAGGTATGAGACGGTTTTCTTCTATAATTGGTTGTAAGCGTCTGAGTAATATCCTCTCAAAAACTTTGGAAATTATTGGAAGAAGCGATATGGGTCTATAAGACTTCTTTTCATAAGGTGGTTTTCCTGGTTTTAAAATCATAATGACTTCCGCGACTTTCCATTGACTCGGAATGTCTTTCAGTCTAATCGCTGCGTTTATAATGTGAAGAAGCCTCGTTAATGCTTTCTGAGATAGCATTTTTAGTAGTTCACCCGTTATCAGGTCGTAACCGGGAGCTTTTTTCGGCTTGAGTTCCTTTATTTCTTGCCTGAGCTCGGTGAGTGTAGCGTTTATTACTACATTATTTTCGGTTGTTCTGTCAGACGCATTAATATTTTCATTAAGTTCTTGACCATCGAACGCCTTAAAAGTTTCCTCTGGTGAAAACGTCCGCCTTCTCTTTGTCGGTTTGTGTGTTATCATAATAGGTGGCGCTGCTATATTTGCCCTTTTTGTAGCTTTAATAGCCTTCCAGAGCAAGTAATTGTATTCTTTTCCAGCTGTTAGGCTTTCAAGGTAATTACTGGCTGCTTGGTTTTTAAAATCTCTAATAAACTTTGTTAGCAAGTTACACAGTCGGTTTGAGCGCGCCTTATCCTGTGGGGCTCGAGTTTGTTGCCATCTTTAACGCACTTTTCGTTTCGTCTTGACCATATTTATTATTTCCTGCTGGTATTTGACACCGTTATAGTCAGACATTTTTCGCTGGTAAGGAGTGTTATTCCATGCAGCACTTTGCACGGTATCGACGAAGTGGTCGACCGCGACTTCTAGTTCATAAGGCATCTTAAGCGATACACCCAGTTCCGTATTGTCTTGGACATCTTTTTGGAAGCCTTCCCAGTTTGTTAGCCTTGGCAGTTTTTCATTTTTTATAAGTGCCTGGGTCGTTGTTAAAATGACCGGAGAATGATCAGAAGAAAGATCAAAACTTTCTTCAACTTTAACACGATTGGCGGGTAGTCCTTTTGTGATAAAGAAGTCAATCGAATCTGGTATTTCAGCAACATCGGGCGGCCAGTGTGTTGGTTTTACATGTCGAATGAAAATCGCAGTTGTTCTGCATACACGCCTCGTAAAGCATTCTCCCTTGCCGTGATATGCATCTAGATCCCCAGAAATTATGTTTGGCGTTAAAATTACCGCCAATTATAAAATGTTGTCCGAAGGCATTGATTAGATTCTATTAATATGAATTCTATAGTAGGGATACCAAACAATAGACGCATATTGTAATACAGACCTAACAAAAGCTACATGCAAAGTTTTAATAACATAAACGTTAGAAAACTCACAAGCATAGCGCCTTAACATTCCCCATGTTCTATTTGCCTTGTTTGTTGAGTCTATCCAACATGGTAATTAAACGATAGCTTAATGTCTAAATACACTCGCAAATCTTTGATTACAGAAACACGGGGAATGACTACGCCATCAAAAGTATACGTATACATAACGTGGCCATTTGTTTTTTGGCAAAAAGCGGCGGGTTTTTTGAAGCTGAAAGCGGGCATGTTTTGGCGGGTTTAGCGGGTTTCCCAAAAGTATATTCTGACCTGAAATATTTAGTGCAAAATAATAGAAAACAATTAATTTCACGTATTGTCACGTAAGATCTAATATAATTTTTTAAAAAATATGTTTACACTGCAATGATTCATGTAAAATTAATTCTTATTACATGTATTTATATTACATAAATGGAATTCAATATTCGTCAGAGCTATCTGGTTTTGATTCTTTTATTGTTCCTCGGAATCGGAATCGGAGTACATTGCAGCCATATTCGATGAATCGGAATCATCATCGGCTGACAACTGTGGAATCGGCAAACGTTCATACCTCTGCACAGGAGATATTTGGGAGAATGTCTGGATGTGATTTTAGTGTTTTATAAAAATCGATACAACTACTGTCGATATTATATTTAACGTAGAGAACAGATTCGATAGTTCCAACATCCAGTTGAGTTTTCTCTCGTGACCAAATTTTATTCATTTAAGAAAAAATTCGTTCAACCGTCGCTGCCAGAAAGACAGAAAATGTATGAAATGAGTGTCTCAATCTCGTTGTGTGGGAAATTCCTTGTTTTGAAGTACTGAAATACCCCAATCCAACGATGATCACAATTTGTCTGCTTCCGTGCCCACTCTTTTCTTTCCACGGTGACATACGTTCGTACGTAATTAGTTTGATCAAAAAGCTCATTACTTTTGTCAATGTTGAAATATCCCTTTTCAGCTAATTCACTAATTCACTCCTTTGACATCTATCCATTCAGGGCAATTACATAGCAATGTTCAAGCGAATGATTTTACGACATCAAAATACCTCTTCCATTTGGACATTATATTCGATTGCGTTCGTTGATAACATGTAGATTTAAAAAATCTTTTAAAAAAGAAAACAATTTTTGGTTGTCTTTCTAACTCACCGCACTCGCTCAATTTAGTTTTAATTGTTATTTTAGAACGAATTCTTGCTGGCAAAAATGATTGTTCCTTCTGATTTACCGTTTGTTCACTGAAATCGTTAAGTGCGCCTCTTACTTCGACCGCTGATATGTCGTCGCTTTCGATTTTCAAAGGTGCTCCCGTCCTATTGTACTTCTAATATAGTTTTTTTATTCTTCTTAGGGTCGAAAATGATCGTTCTGGAGCTGATGTTGTTACGGGTAACACTGCCAATACTCGTAAGATCGTGTTCACGTTTTTGAAACATTTTTCATTGATAACCTACAAAATAACGTAACCATTGAAAGTTAAGTATTCGATGGGTTATAGAAACTGATTCTGGAAGTAAAAATTCCGATCTGAAGTTACTCACTGATAGTGCATCGAGCGCATTTTGAATATCTTGATCAAAGATCCGTTGCCTCCACATTCTCATCTCTGAGATAAAATTTCTTTCGGAACAGTCCAATATTTCGTCATAAAACTTGTAAAGATCTGCGCATTTTTCCTCATCAAATTCCTGCTTGGAAGGAAATAGTTGTCCGAAACTGTGGAAGATCGATTTGTGTTTTTCGAACCGACTTTGGAGATGAAAAATGTAAGTATCAAGGAATGGAATGTAGAAGGCAATTCTGTAGTAATCTTCGACATTTTGTGTTTCAACGTCGCAACGGTTTTTCTGTTGACTGCAACGACGAGGCAATTTCATATTAAGAACAGATTTCAGCTACATTGTCGTAAATGATACAAAAATTTGAATCAACGTTTTCCCGCTTTTCCTTGATATCATTCGTAGCATCATCAGCTAACTTTGTGGCTTCTCCTAGATCTTGATTTTTCGTCTGCAATTCCCGACTCATAGGCAAGACGATAGAATTGATCGATTCCATTATATGACAGAAGATTTGAAATTCGATTGTCAAAATCGCAGTCGAAAGCTGAGAAGTCTTTTGTGAAGTCTCTCGATCTTTCCACTTTTTTATTTCTTCCAAAGCTTCTATAACGGCCGGTTGAAGGTTCGAGGTAAGTTGAAACTGCTTCACGAGACTGAGCCCATTTTGTAACAGCGAAAGAATTCAATTTTTCTTTTCTCCGGTCACTCTTTTTCGGCATTTTCAAAATGTCTTCCTTTAAAATGCTTTGTCTCTTCGGCCAGTGGAAAAATGCTTCTATTGCTTCAATAGTTCCTAACGCATTTTTTATACCCGAACATTAACAAAGAACATTCAGGAATAAATTTGACAATAGCCGTGTTTCTTTGCACGCGGATATAGGGATGGCATCAGAAAACGACCATCGCCGCTTAAGAATTCATCAAAAAAAACTTGGCAGCACACATGCACCTATGACATGCACCGTGACACAGCTGTAAGTTGTAGTTAAGAAATTTGTATTGAAAATCCTGAAATTGAAAAATATTTACTTCCGCCAATTGAAATTGATGCCAAGCATATTCTAAAGTTATGAAAAACAATTTCACATTAACAGATTTGCTAAATTCAATTACCTTTATAATGAAGTTTGAAAAAAAATAATAATAAAATCACGAACAAAATATTCGGCGGGATGTTTTAGTGGTCGGAGGGATGTCAAACTTTGACATTTCCTGAAAAATTCATCGCATCGGTTCATCAGAAACGAAGAAAATGGGTTTTGGAAGCACTGTTTATCCCCGCTAACTGACTTAGCGGCGATAGCTATCCCCGCTAAAGTTAGCGTATATAGGATAAGTTGTTGATATATTTTACATGCAAATTTCAAATTATCCCTATATCCGCGTGCAAAGAAACACGGCTAATATCATTCACAAACAGAATAACAAGTAGAGGTCCAATGTGACTTCCTTGGGGAACACCAGAGGTTACTAATATATTTTTCGAAAAATTATTACGAAACTTTACATTTTAAAATCTATCAGTAAGGAAGGAAGAGAGCCATTGGAAATCCTAATTTTGTAAGTTTAAAAAGTAACATTTTATGGTCAATACGATCAAAAGCTTTGCTGAAATCCGTATAGATCGCATCAACCTGGTTACCCTTACTGATTTCAGAGATCACAAAGTTAGTAAAAAAGTGGTTTGGGTGCGACCCGCAAGGTCCACACGACTAACTTCCCAGTGGGATCAATATGATTTATGCGATTAGTGGTAGAAATTTTGAAATGTGGTTAACCATAAGGTATGGTTAAGAATTATTTAATATTAAAAAATGCTCTTTAATATTGTTCATGGAAATTGAATGTTGTTAATAACAGCGGAGTGTGGTATATATTAATGCAACCATTGTTATGAACACGGAGACCTGTACATTTACATGTATAAGAAAAAACGGAGCACAATGTAATAATGATTTGCTCAATGATAAATGACAATAAATAGTACAAATAAAGGCAAACTATTTTAGTTATTTATTTACTAACAAAAAACGGCTGGACCGATTTCGCTGAAAACTTAATCAGTTCTGAGTTAAACCTGGTCCCATGTCAATATCATCTTTGGTTCTCGAGATAATCGTGGCGAACGATAATTCCGAACGCACGTACGTACATACGCACATACGTACATACACACTGACAGACATCTCTATAAAAACGATGGATTTGGATTCTGGTGACCTTGAAACGTGGAGATATGTCAAAATCCGCGATTCACAAAATGGGCCCCATTACAAGAACTTCCGGTGGGAAGTTAATAACAAAAGATTGGTTACAGTTGACCTCTTTTTTACAAAGCCATGCTGATTACTGCATATGAGGGATTTACAATAGAACAATTTTGAAAGAGAAGATTGCTTACATATACCTCTATAGTTTTCAATTTTATTTCTCCTGCCAGACCTTAAAATGGGAACTTTGTACAAAAGAAGTTTTCCAAACAGATGGAAATGTGCCAGTTTTTATAGATAAATTAAAAATATGACATACCTAGATTTTTATATAAAGGAAACGCACAGTTCCTAAGGAAAATAGAAGGGAGACCATCAGGACCAGGATTAAGGCTGGATCATACTATTGAAAAGAGGATTAGGAGAATCATTAATATAATCAAAAAAATTCTCATCAATCATCAAGTCATTTTTCTAATAAACTGATTGAAAAAAGCTTGCAAAATTATTACAAATAGAATCCGCGAAACGTCCATCAAAAGATAGTGAGGCTGTAAAACCATCACTTTTGTTTTTAGAATTTATAAATTTCCAAAGTGTATCTGGCCTGGAAACAAGAGTATTCTGTATATCGTTTAAATACACAAGGTATGCATGGTAGAGAGATGTTTTCAGCACAGCTCAGACTTCAGCCTTGTAAACAAAACTTAGTTTTCAATTGCCAAATTACAACGCCATTTCTTGTAGGCTCGGTTTTTTTTTTGAGTTCTTAGGTTGCGTGTAATTTTGTGGTCCCAAGACATGACTCATCCTTATTTTTGACGCGAGCTACAGGAACATATTTAAAGATAGCATCATTAATAACCGCATAGAATTTGGAGCAAATGCCATTAATTTCAAATGATAGATAAGGGCTCCAGTCATAATTATAAAGCTCTTCTGAAGAATTCACAAATAAATGTTTCATTAAAATTTAAATTGCAAAAAAGGTTTAAAGAAGGATGATAAGAATCTTCCGGGACGAGAGCAGTAAGGCTCCTCGATACAAGAGTTTCGTCGCTGTTATTGGTAAAGATGAGATCCAAAGTACGATCCATGGTATTTTTAACGTGATTCACCTGGAGTAGACCAAGAGAGTGGAGCGTATCAACAATCAACTCACCAATTGCAGATAGGGAATTGACGGGACTGTGATATGTATCAGAGTCCCCCGATGCCCAGTGTATATTTGGTTGATTAAAATCCCCAAAAGTGTAAATTAAATCCGAGGCAGTTAGAAGGCACACAATGAAGCGAATAGCATCTATGTACCTCGTTACAGTATCTACTCGGGCACTAGGTGGGATGTAAATACAAACGATGTATTATTTAGCGGTGGATGATAAATTAAAACTGCTGCAGCATATTTCGATGTCTTTATAGCAACTAAGGTCAACTTCTATCGCTTTAAAATCTTTTCGATTTAAAAGAATTTTGCCAGTCGCTGATGGAGCAAGTAAGTAAAATGTAGATTATCTGCTGTTAGGCCTAAAACATCTAATGCTTTTTGTGTCGATATCCTTTTTTGCTATATAATTAATAATAGCGGAACTGTATACATAAACCGTCCACCACACAAAAATAAAAAAATGGTCAGTGTCACCACATTTTTTGTTGTGTAATATTTAAATGGCTTCGTCCATTTAACTTCCTAGACACACACTGCCTTGCAAGTGGAACGTTCACGAAAATTCCAAATGGCAAGCACGTTCCATTCAAATGCCGAAACAAAAAATCAATTTCCTCAAAGTATTTCGGCTCTCGTTATGCCGACCGCATTTCAATTATTGTCTGTTTGTTTTAAATTAACAAATTGTTTAATGTCAGAAAAAAATAATACTTTCAGATCCATGGCAAGACTTGAAGGAGGACTACGGCAAGGGGGGATTCGAGCGTATTACTGCGTTGAAAAAAACACACCCACACCTAAAGGTCACTCTGGCAATTGGCGGTTGGAATGAAGGCTCTAAGAACTACTCCATTATGGCCACAGATCCAAGTCGCCGTCAAAGATTTGTTCAACAAGTTTCCAGCTTTATTCGCAAGCACAATTTTGACGGTTTGGATTTGGATTGGGAGTATCCAACTCAGAGAGGTGGCGATCCAAAGGATCGTGATTCATTTGTCTTTTTGTGCAAAGAATTTCGAGAAGAATTCAACAAACACAATCTGATCTTAACTTCGGCTTTTGGTGCTTCGAAGACAGTAATTGATGAGGCCTACAATGTCAAGGAACTTGCCAAGTACCTAGATTACCTGCACATAATGTGCTACGATTACCATGGTAGTTGGGATAAAAAGGTCGGTCCAAATGCTCCGCTGGAAGACGATGGATTTTTAAGTGTGGTAAGTGCTGCGTCTGTGCTATCAAACACAATTCTTATATCAGTTTCTTTCTAGCGATTCACGGTTGAATATATGATGCAGCTGGGTTGCCCAGCTTCGAAGTTGGTTATGGGCCTTCCGTTTTATGGAAGAACTTTTAAGACCCCTCTTGACGGATACTATGGTGACGATGCGGATGATAGCGGCTTCCAAGGTCCATTCACAAGAGAGGACGGTTTCTTGGGCTACAATGAAATATGCCCACTGCTGAGCAACAAATCCCTAGGCTGGACCAAGACCTGGGATGACAGGACCGCGCAGTCCATTGCCCGTTTGCATGAGCAAGGTGTCACCAAAGTGGTGACTTACGACAGCACCCGCTCAATAGCAAATAAAGTCAGATTTGCGATGCAAAAGAACCTGGCTGGTGCTATGCTATGGTCGGTGGATACCGATGATTTCCTTGGAGAATGTGAACCCGAGACCGACACCTACGCAGATTATGGCAGAATGCAGGGCGTCAAACTGGCCATACCGAGGAGAATCAATTCAAACTATCCTTTGCTGCGAACGCTCAACGAGGGTATCGTCCTCGCTCTAGAAGAAATCGACCAACAAAATGTCATCGAGAACGACAGAAATCACATTGACCATAATGAGATTCCACATGGCACATTGGACGATCATAAGGGTAGTCATTCGGGAGCTTTAAATGTTGCAACAGTAGCGCTGTCAACTATTCTGGTCACGTATTTGTTTGCAAGTTTTATTTGTTGAACTTAGCTATGAATCCGTAAGTCTGTTCGAGTTTCTCGTGTAAGAAAAAGACTATTGTAAAAATGAATTAGTTTTTAGGGAGGAGGACGTTTACAAAATAAGAAGATAAAAATTAATAATGAAATTGATTTTTTTTTATTGTGTTCCAAAGTCAGGATAATTTTTTATAACTGTAAATAATGTGAAATATCTCCATCTGGACATCTGGGTAAATTTTGTTTCTCGAACACACGACTTACACACGATGCTTTTTCTTGCAATGCTGTCCAGGTTGAGAAGTGTCATTTCACAAGGTTGGTAACAAAAAAATTGGCATATCCATTTTCAGAGATTGTCAGACAAGCTGTGTTTAATGAACGAAAACTATGTACATCAGAACAGAACACCACAAGCGAGTGAAAGATGCTAATGCAGTTGTCGCCAATGTCCGAGATGCATCGCACTTGCTCGTGCATCTTCGAGTCACTAAAGAATAAAAAGTCGGCGGGGATGGATGGTGTCACAAACGTCGTATTTAGACACGTACCTCCGGATCCTGTAGATATTTTTACCACGCTGTTTAATAATGCGCTGAATAATGTACATAATCCGGCGCATTGTAAGGTAGCTGTGGTACACCTTATCCCGAAAAAGGGTTAAGATAAGACGAACCCTGCCAATCTCCGGTCGATTAGTTTACGTCCGAATATTGGCAAGGTCTTTAAAAAGTTACCAGTAGAGCCGTGTTGAAGTGGGTCGAGGACAATAACATAATTCCGGATTACCAGTTTGGTTTCAGAGCGGGGCATGGCACTATTCATGACGCGTCGATATTGGTTTCAGGACATTCAGTGGAACAAATGTAAGAACCAATGCACTGGTTCTTGTCTGGTTGATTTTGAGAAGGCGTTCGACACCGTATGGTTAGAGAACTTTTCCACAAGTTGACCAGGCGGGGATGGACAAACCTTTGCTTTATGTAATTTATAATATACTTATGGGAAAGAAGTTCTTTGTCAAATCTGGCAACGTGACTTCGAACAGTCTTTGAAATTAAAAACGGTTTACAGCCGTGGGGGTGAATTCTCCTATCCTGTTTAACATTAACACGAGTGATCTGGTAGGTTCACTCAGTCATGCTATAGCTACGGTGACCATCTGTTTGAATTCCAAATAATGAAAAAAAAAAAAATTAAACCCAGTTCTTAATTATTTTTTTTCTTTTAAATAACTCATTAAAATAAAACAAGGATTCAGTCTGCTTTAGTTAATTAAAATTAATATTACTGAAGGAACTCTTAATTTGTACCTATGTTAGGCAAAATAAATAAATCAAAAAAAAATCAGTCTTTAATTTAACTAAATGTTGTAAAATAAACGCTTAAAAACTAAATAAGTATCCTCATTATTTAAAATAAGGACCTAATGCAGGTAACATTTATTTGTTTACATATTTGAATAGTTTCCTGAAGTATAAATTTGTTTAATTAAATCTGGTTTTTGTTTTAAATATTCTCTGAACTGTAAACAGGTCATTTCATAGTTAAATTTAGTAATTAACATTGATTTCATAGTTACGACTTTCATTTGTCCAAACATTATTTAAGACTGACAAAACTCTCTTTATTTAAGCATTCGACCCCGGAAGACACAAGCCAAATTCTACTATTTTTAAAATGTTCTTGAAATGGATGTCTTTTTCTATAAAATGTTTAAAAATGTCCATCCTTCTATCTCCTGCAGTCTTCTGACTATCTTCCCATGTTACAATTTTCTATAAAGAAATATAATGTTTAACACACGAACATTCGTCAAAAGCTTCAAACTCATCAAGAATAAAATCGCTTCTCTTTTTCATAATATGCATTATACTTGCCTCAACCTGGTTCCAGGACGGAACTGCAAGTAGAAGTACCCATTCTAAAATCTCAATTCCAACAAATGCACAGTCTCACTGATTTAAATAATCTACACGACTAGTATAAAAGTCATTTTTTGCGTGTGTTTTTATATTATTTAAAACTGTTCTTCTTGCTCTAAATCTTTTATCATTTTTTTAATTATTATTGGCAAAAAGCATTCATCTTTTCTTTGCTTTATTTTTGATTTAAGCTCTTTAATGACCAGGGATACTTCCATCATGCATATTTCCTGGGACTCAATCCGTCAAATGCTATTATGAAAAATATTAGCCAGGGTTCAGAGCAAGGATTGTTAAAAAAATCTCTTAATATAGTTGGGTTATTTTGTTTAAAGAATTTTGGTTTGGTTAGTTTTTCGTTTTTGTTTCAACAAAATTGAATAAAATACTGAACAAATAATGAGCAGCTTTTGAAATAATGAGCATTTTTGTGTTTTTGAATACAAAATAATTCATAATGAACATCTACTTCAAATAACGAACAGTTCATTATAATAATGAACGGATGGTCACCGTAGCTATAACGCATGTCGGCGGTTTGGTGCCGTGAAGATGAGGTCCTAAAATCGAGCTCATTAACATTCTTTTGCAGCGTGACTTCGATCAAATTAAGGGATATTGCGACGTTGAAAATCAACTTCCAGAAGAGGAAACTTTCAGGTTCAGAACAACATTGGATGGGGCCTTTAGGAATACCAGAAAACACTGGAAGAAATTGGCCATCATTATTGGATTATTGAACAAAATGGGCAGCCATTGGCGGTGAGAAGCGTAGTAAGATATCTGGGTATCTGGCTCGACCAGCATCAGTATTTCGATAGACATATAGGTGTTTGTCTTGCTGGGGCCAAGAAGACGTATGCTCTGACAAGGGGACTGTTTTATAGCAGTCAACTTGGCTCCAGCGTGAAGGTCCTTATAAGGTCCATCATCGCTTATGGTTGTCCAATGTGGTTCAATATAGCACCTTGTTATATGGAAAAGATTTCTGTTTTGGAGAGACAATGTCTGAGGGCCTGTCACCGGTTGTATATAAAAGAATATAATACTATTTTGAGCTACGTTGAGCGGATGGCAACGGTGCAGTAGTAGTGTATTCGCTTAGTAATTGTAAGGTCGTGCGTTAAAATCCCGACCAAATCCATTACTTTATTTCGAATAAATGTAAAAACTTGGTCTCCCTAAACAACATAGACAACACCCGTGTAGAAAAACCATACAACTGCATCAAAAACACTTCTTTCCTATCTCTCTATTCTTTCTAAGGTACTCGTAAGTAGCACCGAAAAGCATGCAAGAAATATAACATTGCTAGGTGCTGCTTGGTGTTCACAAATGCTTGCGCTGTGTTCATAGCACAATAAGGGTACTGTTAGGTTACATTTATGGAAAAACACCATTAGCGTAAGAAAATTATAAAAAAAAAATACTAGTTGAAATAGAGCTCTCAAACCCCCGAATTGGGTTACTGACTCCGGAATATCCGGCCCCTTTTGTTCAAGCGGTACATCAAAGGTCCCGGCCCTCCAGTTTGGGGGTTGTGCGTGTTGTTAACTACCCAACCACGGAAAACGAAATAAAGACGTAGCTTCGGATCTGCACGAGGAATGTTCGGACCGCGTGCATCCGAACAACTTGTGGAGAGCCTGGATAGGTACTAAGCCAACATTACGGTCATCCAGGAAGTGCGATGGGATGGAAAAGGCACAAGAAGGACGAACAACTGTGACATCTACTTTGGAGAGTGCGGAGTGCCGCAGAGAGCGGAGTCAGCGGCTATTTGGATGTGGATTTGTGATTAGAGGAAGACTTAGGCAAGTAGTCTTGTGATTTCGCAATGTTAGCGATCGTCTAGTAACAATTCGCATAAGAGCCAAATTTAGAAATATCACGCTGATCTGTACTCACGCCCCAGAGACAGAGGAGAACGACGAAAAAGCCAAAGAAGCATTTTACGATCTTCTTGAGAAGACGTATGATAAGTGCACGAAGTACGACGTCAATATAGTTCTTGGCGACTTTAACGCCAAAATCGGAAAGGAGGGCATCTTTGGCTCTACAGTCGGAAAGAACAGCCTGCACGACAACACGGACTCAGGCTAATCGACTTTGCGACGGGGCGAAATGTCATCATTGCCAGCATTTCCCACATCTCAACATACACAAAGGGACTTGGCGGTATCCAGATCAACAAACCGTCAACCAAAATGATCATGTTGCGATCGACACCAGATATTCCTCCAGTATCTTGTATGTCCGAACGTTCCGAGCGGTCAACATAGACTCGGACCATTACTTGGTAGTAGCCAAAGTACGGGTGCGGAAATCCAACACTCCACAACACCGAGAGGATACTGTAAGAAGATTTGACGTTGCAAGGTTACTATCGCAAGAGACCGCCAAAACCTTTGCCGACCGCGTCTCCCTAAACCTCTCAGCAAGCCATTCCTCAGCTTCCTAAGCATCAAGTACAGACGACCAGTGGCACTGCCGCTACAGAAGTGCTGGGTTTCACTAGGCGACCACAACGAAACCATTGATTCGATGAGGAATGCCGCCGGGCAGACGCAGCCAAGAACGAGGCCTATCAATTAATGCTGCAGACAAGAACCAGAGCGGCTGAGAGTGCTGCCCGCGAGCTCTACGGGCAAAAAAGAAGGGAGGAACAATGACTTCTCAGAAGGAAAAAGAGAAGCACGAGAAGCGAGCGGTCGAATCAATTGAGGAACCTACTTCAGAGGCAATGTTCGAAAGTTCTATCAGAGGGTAAAACGATCCACCCAATAATACAAGGCCCGAACAGAAGCCTGCTGACATGAGCATGGGAATACAGTGTAATGGAAATCTGTACTTTTGTGCAACATGTTATGTAGGTGTTTACTTTGTGGGTTCATTACAACAGTAGTAGATTCCCGCTGTCAGGCAGAATGATCTGTTCAGCTTAGACGATGATAGCCAAAACTTCCGTCCACTTCTGTCAGTCACGAAGTGGGGATAGCGATATAAAAACTTAAGTCCAACAAAGCTGCTGGATCGGATTGCCTTCCGGATGAAAGCATGCCGAACGAATGGAACCTCAGCATCGTGTGCCCCATCCACAAGAAAGGAGATACTCTGAACTGCGCCAACTACAGGGGAATAAGTCTCCTGAATGTCGCGTATAAGATCTTGCCGGCTGTATTGTGTGAATGGCTAAAACCTTTCGCCATCAAGCTGATCGGCCCATATCAGTGTGGTTTTAGGGCAGGAAAGTCAACCATCGCCAAATGTTCGCACTCCGACAGATCTCGGAAAAAACCCAGGAATTTCAGATTGATATATACCATCTATTTATCGACTTTAAAGTCGAACGGATTATACAAAGCCATGTCAAGCTTTGTGCAGGATGACGATGGAAAAAGCTCGTTGCTCCGTCAAAGTCGGCAAGAACACCACCGAGCCATTTGATGTCGAAAAAGGTTTGAGACAAGGCGACGCGCTATCATGTACATTCTTTTACATCGTTCTTGAAGCAATTGTACGGAGCTCAGCAGCCAACACCAGAGGTACAATTTTTCAAAGTCCGTTCAACTACTTGCCTATGCTGATGATATTGACATTGTTGGGAGAACTCGGAGAGCTCTCAGTGTCGCATTTCCAAGCATCGAAACGGAGGCGGCGAAGATGGGTCTGGCTGTTAATGAGGCCAAAAGCGACTCGGATAAAACGTCACGATGGACAGATACAACTTCGAAGTAGTTAAAGACTTTGTCTACCTGGGCTCCACTATCATTTTTCTTTGGGCTTAGAAGCCATCTAAGAAGTAAAGCCCTCTCTCATAGAACCAAGGAGATATTATATAAGATCTTAATCATCCCGGTCCTGCTGTATGGTGCAGAAGCATGGACCCTGTCAAAAGAGGATGAAAACCTTCTGGGATGCTTTGAGAGAAAAATTCTTCGAGTGATATTCGGTCCAGTTTGTGACGATGGAGTGTGGAGAAAAAGATTCAACGACGAACTATACGGACTATACTGCGAAGCTGACCTGGTCAAAAAGCTAAACATACAACGGCTGAGATGGCTGGGACACGTGGAACATATGGAGAACAACGCACCAGCCAGACGAGTCTTCGAATCCACCCCTCAAAGTCAACACAGCAGAGGAAGAAGACCCCACCTTAGGTATAGGTGGCGCGCACAATTGGAGAACGACCTCAACCAAATTGGTGTGCGTAACTGGAGGCAGCTAGCGAGGGACCGAGCTGGTTGGAGGGGCTTGTTGGTTGAGGCCGTGGTCCACCCCGGACTGTAAGCGCCGCCAAAAGTAAGTAAGGTTAATCCAGTCCTAGCTCAATTGCAGATCTCAGGCAGGCGTAGCAAACGGCTCCGTGTCTGAACTTCTCATGCTCAGTAGAGGGGTCCCATATGGTTCAATACTAGGACCTCTTTTGTTTTCTTTGTACATAAATGATTTACCAAATTGCCTGCATAACACTGAAATAGATATGTACGCTGATGATGTACAGATACGGAAAAGCGTTCCTCTAGGTTTGGTCGAAAATGCAGCAGTTGAAGTTAATGAAGATCTACACAAGATTCACAATTGGACACAAAAAATGGACTATGCATTAACCCACTGAAGTCAAAGTGCTTGATTATCTCAAGAAACTCTATTGATACGTCTGGTTGGTGGGTTAGTTGGTTAGGTAGGCCCTCGATGAGGTACACTTAGACCAGAGAAGGTCCATTGTGATGCTATTTGGGAAGGGGCAGGTGGGTCACGCTGCTCGAACCTATACCCATCTGCTTTTCTTTACGAAGCCGCTGATGTCAGCCGTGCAGGCATTGCTAGGATCATCTAGATCCCGGAAGAAGTATTTGCCTAAGGTAGCCATCCTGATGTTGGCTAGTGCGGGACACGTGCATAGGAGATGCAGGACTGTCTCCTCCTCTTCCTCATCCCTGCAACTTCTGCAGAAGTCGTTGTGGGGAATGCCAAGTCTCTGAGCATGTCCTCCTATTGCACAGTGTCCAGTGATTACGTTCGTAAGGGTAGAGAGGGTTCCTCTTTTATGTTTTAAAAGTCAGTTTGTCCTTCTCTGGTCCAGCTTTGGCCATAATTGTCTAGCGGTGCTACACTGGCTAAGTTGGTTCCATCGGAGGTTTGCTTTATTTAGCGCCTCGGCGTGGATGAGGTACCTAGCAGATGACATTGGTGCATCAATGTTGTCTATAGTTATGCTATTTGTACCAGAAGAGCCTTGTCTAGCCAATTCATCAGCCTCACAGTTCCCTCGGACATCACTGTGTCCTGGTACCCAGCAAAGGGTAGTGTTGTACTGTGTAGCTATCTCGTTAAGAGATACGCGGCAGGGCTTCACTGCCTTGGATTTTATTGTGCTGGATATAATGTTACATCATTACATCTTCTTAACATCCGGCCGCCAATTCTTTTTAAATGCGATACGTCTGTGGAACTCTCTTCCCCGTTCTATAAGGATGATAGGCTGCACAACGCAATTCGAGATGAAACTCAAGACGTACTTGGGGACATTAATGTAAGTTACTCGTATTTAATGTAATGATGATTGTTCTTTTTTTATGACTGATTTTCCTTATGCCAACTTTTCCTTCTTTTTTCTTCTAGTTCTTCTCTTTCATTGTAGTCCATAAAGATTTATTATAATTATAAGGAATAATAAATACTTGATTCCCATACCTATAGTCAAGAGCACTCCTTTTCCAGAAATGCAATTAGGCTTAGGAACAGCAGTCATTTTGCGATTAATTTCTACGATTCCAAAAGAATGCTTTATATTTTCTGATCGCTATTTTACGACAATTCCATTGCTTGATAGACTGAGTGTACTTCAAATGTATGCAACCGGAACAATCCAGATCAACAGAATCCGTAATGTGCAGTTTTTATATGATAATGACATGGACCGTGGTGATATCGATGAACGCTGTAGAAGCAATTAAGATGCAAAAATAGCAATAGCGTTACTGCAGTTTTCAATGCATTTGGCAAACATCCCGTGTCAACTGTAAAGCGATGGAGTAAGTTGCACAGAAGCTTTATTGATATTCAGTGTCCAAAAATGTTTGCTGAATACAACGAAAAAATGGGTGGAGTCGATATTTGCGATCAAATGATGGAATGGGTGTTTTCATAAACGTCTGACTAACTAAGACCTGCGTTAGATGTGTGCATAAAGTCCGATTTTTTATCGAACTAACTTAAATGAATTGCAGAAGATACGTTCATAAACGTCATAAATGTCGTCAGCGTCTGGCAGATTGTGCATCCATATTTTTTTGACTGCAGAAAGCGCGGGAGGTAAAAACAAAAATTGAAAGTGCGAAAAATGTAAGTTTTATTGGCAATATTTTAATAATTTTTTATTTACAACCAAATTCAACTTTTTTTTAAGGGAAGTAGAAGCTGCGGCGTGGATTATGGCGAAAACTAAGCTATTATTTTAAAAAACAATTCAACTCTGGGAAAAATAAAAAGATTTCTTTGTGGAGGACGATGCTATATGAAATGAAAAAAGTTGATACATTATTCTCCTTTGATGTCTTGGATATAAAAAAATCTGACGTTTATGAACATTCAGGCTGTGTTTCTTTATTTTTTCCGGATAAGGAATAGAAAAGACAGAATTTTTAAATTTTGTATCCGGAATATCCAGAATGGAATGAATAAAGAAACAAAAATGGACCGAATAGAATGACAGCCATTTGTCTCTTGACCAGCGTTGCCACTTAGTTCAATAACAAGTACAACATTCAGTATATTTTGTCTATTACTGAACTCACATGTGGGGTAATACTCCACTAAAGCAATGAAATAAAAACATACACAATAATACAAATATGAGAAACATTACGAAAATATAATTTCATTTCACAAAAACAAGTATCTAATACAAATTACATTAAACTTTTTCTAAGCGGAAATCTTGCAACCTTATTAATATAGTTGTCAAAAATCAATTAGGTATTGATAAACGACAAAATTTATTATAGTCAAATAACATATAACACAGATACCTATACCGTGTGGATTCTAACGGCATTTAGGAAAAATATCCTTTCTTCGACTTTTAAGGACCTTTTTTGTTGTTGCAAGGACCTCTTAGTCAAATAACATTGAACACAGATATACCGTGTGGATTCTAATGGCATTTTGGAAAAATATCCTTTCTTCGACTTTTAAGGACCCTTTTTGTTGTTGCAAGGACCTCTTAGTCAAATAACATTGAACACAGATATACCGTGTGGATTCTAACGGCATTTTGGAAAAATATCCTTTCTTCGACTTTTAAGGACTTTTTTGTTGTTGCAAGGACCTCTTAGGCAAATAACATATAACACAGATATACCGTGTGGATTCTAACGGCATTTAGGAAAAATATCCTTTTTTCTACTTTTAAGGACCTTATTTGGTTCTCCAAGGACCACTTGGTAAATAACCTTATTACAACTAAAAGTGACATTCTTAAATCTGCCATCGGTTACCGAAGTACAAATCGATAATTTTCCTCTTACCTTCAACTGATGTACAACAAACTACAAGCTATACAACCTCAATTATTCAAAACAAATCTACTTCCACACAACTTTCCGGTGTTTCGTAAGGACGTAATAATCTCTAAAATTGAACATACATAATTAATAATTAATAAAAACACATTAAAAAAAAAACAACGACACGCGGTTGTTCTCAAACGGTCATCCATCTACGTATCGTTTATGGTGGATTTACACCATCACGCACGCGCATTTTTGCAACAAAACCGAAAAGAGAGATCCGTTTATCCGCAGTCAATGCTAATAAGGTGTAAGAGTGAGATCACTTACTTTAACTTGCTATAACATTATTATGGAGATTTGACAGATCACATGTAAACAAACAAATTTATTTTCATCGGTTTTGTTGTAGTAGAATTAAAAAATAAATAAAAACATGGATCTCGTAAAGGCTGCCGTATTAATAGTGTTTTCCATCTTGAGTAGGTACAATCGGCGATGTGAAGCAGAGAAATGTCAAAAATGTATTATGGCGATTAAAACATATGATAGCAGCGCCCATTTTGTTTTATAGGAAATCGAAATTTCGTAAGCCATCGCTATAAAAATATCAACATGCATAGCTTTCCCATAATTCCTACCACGTAAACAAGATGGCCGACCTGAATACGTGTCACGTTTTTTTGCATGTTAGGTAATGCTGTCCCTTTCAGTCACACGGATATTTAGTATTTAGCATCCCTTTAATCTTACTTGTTAGGAATGTGTGACCGTGTAAATCCACCATTAATTGCGGTGATCTGTCGAGCAGCGATTAACTCACGTGGTAATGCAAATCTGACGATGACGGTGACGGGAAAATCTGACGATGATGGTGACGCTAGATATTTCCAACTAGCCCCTACCGAGAAAAAATATATTTACACATCAACGAGAGCAAAAATTTTTACACATTAAAAAAATAATTAACTTAAAACAACACACATAAAAATATGAAAAAGGATAACAAATTTGCAATAAATGCTCACCCATTTGATTGTTTGCTGCTGCTTCTATTTTTTTTTGATCTAGTGCATCTGTCAAACGAGGGAATATTCTTTTTATTCCACCTTTCTCTAGGAATAAAAAGAATGCATTCCATTTATTCCAAAATGAATAAAGAAACACCGAAATAGATTATCCGGAATATTCCATTGAATAAAGAAACGTAAATGGCTCATTCGGAATATTCCGAATGAATAAAGAAACACACGGTCAGTGACTTCTTAAAATTGTACTTAAGCAGGCCTGCTCACTTTCTGCAGAATAAGTGTGTTCAATAATGCAACAAAGAAGAAAGACGATTATACTAGCGCAGAATTTCGACGTTTATGAAAACACCCAATACTATCGCTGCTGGATAAAGACCAAGAAGTGAACATTAAAAGTCGCCCTTCACTTTATTGGCTTAGCTGCTGTTAATTCTTGGATGGAATATAGGGAAGCATGCAGTGCAAAGTACCAACATCAAAAATTAAAAAGTTTTTTGACTTTCGACTGGAAATTATAGACTCATTGCTCACATCACACATCACAGCACGGGCATGCAGACTGCCACCGTGCAATAAAAGAACCCGTGGTAGATGTGAGATGTGTCTTTCACAAGGAATGCTTTAAGGACTATCACAAACAAATGTAGTTTTTACATATACATCTAGTTTTAATGACTTTTTATCCAACGAATGAGATATTTTTATTTTTTTGTATTCCTATTTACTTATTTTAGTTGCTTTTGTTACGTTTTTCCTAATTTTAATTCGAAATTAATTTTAAAATAAAAGTCCGAAATATGTATGTGGAAAAACTGAGTTTTTTTATCTTTAAAATCCCAACCAACACATATGTGTATTTATAGCTGTGATATTTAAGAAATAGAAATTCCAATTGTTCACTTTTCTTTATTTCACTTAATTTTCAATTGTTAATTAACTCTACACTAACTTAGACTATTACTGCAAGGTGCAAGGTACTTTGCTAAAACGAGACTGACTGTTCATCCTCCGAAACGACTGACAACTGCTGCTTATGTGTTAGGATATGAACGTGCTTGTGTATTACGTATATAAGGTTTCATTTACACTTCACAGTTTAACTTACAACAATAGCGTAAAGGGATCATAGCTGATTTTTTTTATATTTTTTTCTCAGAATCGTACTGCTTATACGAATTTGATACATAAATTTTAGCGAAATCGGCCAACTTTTTAACAATGGGTCTTAAAGGGAGGTCACCTGTGATCCTGGTCACGCTTAATTTAAGTTCTACGAAAATATAATGAAGCGAGGAGCAAAATCCAGATCCAATGAAATAATGTCTTCTAATTCTCTTTTTCTCCCTTAATGACGGTGCGGCTATGATCAGTATTAATGGGATCATAACTCTCCCACTTAACTGCATCTGGGCCGACAATGAAATGATGTACTCGTATGTACGAGTATATAAGAACAAATATATAGAATGCCAAACAAATTCTCCTTTTTTTTAATTCTGTATATTTTTGAAAGAATATTTTTTATTTTATTTTCATGTCAGTAATTAATATATAGTACAACTTTCATTATGCAATTATTTTTCAATAAATTCATATTAAAGTACTCTAAATATTCTTGTTGCGTGTTTCAAAGTCTGTATAGTACATGTATTTTTCAATATATTTTGTTTTTATTCATTTATGTATGTATATAGTATAATATTTATATTTTTTTAACTAAAATTAAAAATATGTTAACATAAGTTTTTTTAACTAAGAAAAAAATCACAATAAACAAATATATAATGCATATTTTTTTTAAATTAGCCAAGAAATAGTTATAACTGTCGTTATTGAATTTGAAGAAATTCCTAAAGCTCCGAGTACTTTCTATTCTGATAAATTCTGTACCATTATTCATGTTCTATTCGTTTAACAAATGATGGCCATTAAAATGGAGTTAGTGACACAAAACCCTTGAGAAAAATAAAACTCATCAATCCACATCAGAAGTGTCTGTTCCACCACTTCAGTTCTAGGTAATACATTATGACATGTCTATTCCTCTTGCATACTTGTAAAATTATAAAATAAATGGAAAAAGGACTCGATCTGCATATGGCACTTTTGTATGAATCTTTTACAAACCAATTCAACTAATAACTCAAATGGAGGAAACATTTTCTCTTTTTTTTTGTGTAACAAAAATTTGAACAAGAACATTGAATCGATTTTTGAAGATTTCATAAAGTGTTGATACTCGTACTTTTGTACTTGGAAGAGGACCTCTTTCTCTATTTAAGCGCCTATTGTTAGGGTGATGTCTACGGTCCTAAACAATTATACCGTTCTTAAATTTAAACGTTGTGTGTTTTACTTTGATTCATTAATATACATTTTCTAACATATGACTGCCATTGCTGATGAACCAGTCATCAAAAGTAACCAGCACATGAGAATGGACTGATTTAAAAAGTGAAATAAAAATTTTAAAAAAGTTCTGCTTCTTTAAATAAAATAAACCCAAGGACGGATAGTTATGGTTAATACTTTGAGGTTACTTCTGATGCACAGGTTATCCGGACAGTGGGTCATGTACCTATATTTACATTTGGACGTGGTCTTCTATTTCTTTCTGTTTTTTTCTCAATCATCTTCCAGTCATGATATGAGCTTGCAACTTAGTACAGTAAAGTCTTTTTTGTAGTAAGAGTTGTGTGCCTTTAGGTGGGGGTTTTGAAATTTCGCCAGAAACCTAAAAAGAATTTTCCGTTGGTTCAATGTATTTCAGACGAAAGTTATGGCTATCCGGGTCCGAAAGGCGGTAAAGCCATAGTGATAGACAAATTCAACCTATCTAAAAATGAACTCAAGGACGCTTTACAGCATGTGTACGTTGTACATCTTCCAAGCAAATTTGTATTAAATATAATGCAAAAAGAACGAACAGATTCCTCTACAAGCATGGAAAATATCAGCTTTGTGCTGGTACCAATCACAGGTCATCGTTTTTAAGGAGTACGCTTCAGCGATAGTAGCAGCTCCAGCGGCCTGTATCACAATACAACAAGTCTTGCGGAAAATATTGGGCATTAACGGTCCAGAAAGGGCCTTAAATTCAAATCTTGCTAAACAAGGACAATTCTAAATATAAAACTGAATTTTACTTGTTTGAATTTGAATTGAATGTCACTTGTTTAACAAGGCTTATTGTACTGTGGTACAAGACCATGGAAGTTGATGAAAAATAATTCACCAGACGCCTCGGGTGCAACTTTCTGTTCTAAGCAATATGCTCTCCGTAATAATAATTAGTTGAGGATAGAAAATCCGCTTATAGTAAGAGTCACCCTAACCGGCTTACGCATGATATGCCCCTGACTGCAATAGCCGGTATCAATACCCCACCGCCAACAAAGGACTAGTACCCTCATTACTACTACCTTGCATACAAGTAAACAGGTAAACTCAGGATGGTGGTAGATTCGCTTCCTGTCCGGAACGTTTAGTGGTTGATGTGTTGGGCTACTGAGCTAAAGTGTCGAGGTTAGAATCCCACCCCGGGAACACCTTACAGGTTTATTCACTGCCTCATCACTCGCGAAAGTCTGACAAAGGTCCAAGAGCAGAACCTGTCATGAGAAGCTTTTCATATTTGCCGTTGTAGGTCACTTTCATTCATGCCGCAAATATAGCACTGCATATACCTAGGGACGATAGCATCAGGAAATTCAGCTTCGAGATGAATTTCCAGATAAAGCTCAGCAATAAGGACAACTGGAGCAATGAATCCACAACTTATGGACTGAGCAACCATACAACAAAGTGGTACACGGACGGCTCGAGGACCGATGAGGTAACTGGTGCAGGAGTGTTTGGGCCGGGAACTAAGCACTACTGATCCATGGGCAAATGTACCAGCATCTTCCAGCCAGAAATATGTGCTCGAGAAAAACTACAAGGACTGCAACATAGCAATAGTGTAAATTCAGAAACGTCAATCATTTGCGCAGTGATGCGGCATCACTGCTTATTTGCGATGCTGATGCGATGCAAAGTTTAAGCTGATGCGTTGCTGATTGAATATGGCGTTTGAGTTTTAGAACGCATTGTTTAAATCAAACATTTAAAATGGAAGTTTTGCTAATAAAAGTTTTAGTCGATAACTTTGATCGTAAAGACGATAAATTTAGTTTTAATATGTGTGAACCAAGAAGAAAGTATTCGAAACGCATACGGACTTTAATTAGCAGATTTAAAAGAAGGAAAATTCCTAAGATTAGGGACTATTTCAAAGTTCTAGAAGAATATCCAGACGATGTATTTCAAAATCATTTTAGAATGTGCCACTCCACCTTCGATGTAAGTCCACTAATGATTTAACTTTTCTAAATGAAAACCAAACCATGTTTCTAGGATTTGCGAAAATCATTAAATCCTTTTTGGACACCTTCTTATACATCCTCTTATAGTATCCACCAATTAAAATGTTTGTTTACTTACTTTTCTTCCTCTTCCGACATTTTTCTTGCTTTTTTCCGGCGAATCAGGTATTTCTGTGATGCTTTTTTTCGTTATGTTTGCGCATCAGTTTGATCAACTTTGCAATAATGAACACTTGACGTTGAAAGTGATGCCAATAGTTGCGTTAATGAACATTTTGCAAGCATCATGAGCATCATGATGCCGGTGATGCGTTACTGAATTTACACATAATGTCTGACACTCAAGCAGCCATAAAGGCTCTTGGAGCCTACGTCATCAAATCAAAACTCGTGTGGGAATGCCTACAGGGACTGAACAGACTAGGCAAGAACAACATAATATCCATCTGCCATGTTGGCATTACAGGCAATGAGACAGCGGACTCTCCGGCAAGAAAATGGGCAGAGGAACCTTTCACAGGTCCTGATCCGTTCTGCGGGATAGGAGAACACAGTCTACGCGAAGAGTTCAGGAGACTGGAAGAAGAAACAAGGGCCAAAACCTTTCTCAACCTCCAAGGTCTGAGGCAAGCAAAGAGACTCTTAGGAAATTATAACCAAATGAGATTCAAAGCTTGTATCAACCTTAACAAAAACAGTCTAAGAATTCTAACAGACCTCCTCACGGGGCACTGCAGACTCAAGGAGCACCTGAGGAAAATGGGTATATCAAAGGACGGGCTCTGCACATTCTGCAGTGAAATCGCCGAAACTCCAGACCACATACTGGAATCCTGTGGGGCACTGGCCCACAAAAGGATAAGATATTTGGGCAGGCACCAAATAATAGACAAGGACATACAAACCATGGACCCACAGCACATTCTCAGATTCATCAAGGAAACTGGACTAGACGCTGTGCTCTAAGGAGTGTGACCTGCCAAGGATCAATCAGAGCAATACCCCGATACGCTTCATAAAAGAAGTGTGTCTAGAGGTGGCTCTAAAAGAGGGCATGAAACTCTCCGAGGTACAAGCAGGGGACACAATAGACCAATAGGTCGCAGTGTAATTCACCCTAACTAATTATTATTATTATTAACACTGCATAAAAATGCGATTCTAATTCTTTGCTTTTTCATGTGAGACTTGGACCCAAACGTACACTCCCAAAAACAAGTTTCTACGATGTGTCTCAAACTGTAAGCAGGGGTATTAAATACAACCCCCTTGGGGCCCAAAATGGTGGAAAAAGGATGTATATAAATTACTACTATCCTCTTCTTTATAAAGGTTTCGCCTAAAAGTACACAGCTTAATTGCATCGACAAAAATAGCAAAAGACTGCTAGGCAAGTTTGTGATCAACTACGGCACACAACTCTGTCCTCCGTCGACTCAGAGCTATAAATTTTAACAGGATCTTTTACACTAAATATTTAACGATATTAAAAGACTATCATTAGACCGTACCATCCGCTAGCGCACAATCTAAACAAACACTTCCTTTCACAATCGCCTGTCACTACTGTCGGACCATTCATTGTCCGACGCAGTCATATTACCCGCCGCACGCTCTACTTTCGACAAAATCTGGTGCGTCGCATCAGGTGGAACATCTCGCCTACTATCCGGATACAGTAGCCCCATATCGGTGTTCCCTAAATTTTGAATAATACTAGTTATGTTGGGCCTCTTGATCGGCGTGTGCTGACTCTTTTGGAAGTGACTAGTCGGTGGATTCTTGAAACTGACATCGTTGTCGTACGTAGCCATCGTAAGTGGCGTGTTATCGAACTGACTTGGCTCCTTGATCACCTCGTACTGAGCATCGGGTGCTAAGAAGACTACATCTTGAATATTTTTAGTTGATCTTCGATGAGCTTCTTGACTCTGCTCTGAGGAGAATGGGAAGGAGGCCACGAAGTTGGACCGTGCTGCCGCTTCAGCTATGTCGTTAGTCTGATTGGCATAGCCACCCGTATTGGCGGCACTTGGAAAGTGCGAAGAGGGATGCGCAAAGTTGGTGCATGGTGTTGCTGGAGATAAATCAGTGAAATCAGTCTTCTCTCCAGAGTCCACGGAGCACATACTCTGGCGTGAAATATCCTTGGGAATGATGCCTTGCCGCGATTGGACCGGCAGATTCAGCTTGTCGTGCTCTGGTCGGGAGGATTGTTGAGGGAAGGGCAATCGACAGCGTACCGAGTTCTCCCGTTGGCCAAATCGTTGGGCTAAGTAGTCTTCGTTCTCGTTACTCTCCGGTTGGTCGGTTGATTGATTCGTCGAATTGTCCTTGTTCGATGGATGATGCTGGTTCGCATCGTCGTAGTAGTTGTCGTTCTTAACGGACACGTTACAACAGCTGCTCACGTCTGCGAAATATACTTCGGATTCGGTCGGATCGACATTGCGAACACCGCCGCCTTCCTCCGTCGAGTCGGGAATATTCTCTCCGTTATTCTGGAAGCCCGAGTTTTCGACGCCACCTGTTTTCAGTCTCTTTATCCTTGGCTGGCATGTGGAGGGTTGGCCGCTGGAGCTCCCATTGATTGACTCGTGATGACTGCCCACTGGGTTCGGTTCATTGTACTCGTGCTCCATGAACACGTTCTGCACATTGACTCGCTGCGTCGAGTGAGAGTTTGGGCCGATGCTCTTCGCACCCGCTTCCATAACCCGTTTTTTAGTCTTGCGGACGGGTAACGTGTTTGAAAACCGATCCCTTGGTCCGTCGCTATCCGATGGTGTGTTCTCGTAGGTGTCCTTTGGAGTCTTAAAGTTACTATTGCCACCGGCGCCACTCTGCCGCTTGATCATGTTTCTGTTAGATTGCTGGGAGCAAAATGGCTCCATGGAGTGACTGTCTGTCGACGAGCTGTGCTGATGGCACTCTATATTGGTGATTTGAGAGTGTGAGGGCTGCGCCGTTCCGGTCATCTGGCGATCCATCATCATGTTTTGGCACTGATTCGAATGTGGGTGCATGTATTGATATCGTCCACGTCTGGCCGGACTGTTCGGATCACTGTAGGGTGGTGGTGGGCCCCACACACCATAGGGCAATCCATTGGCCATAGCATTGAAGGCTGCCTGCTGATTTGCCTGCGACATACTACAACCACCCCTTTCATCGGTCATTACGGCGTCCCCTGTAGGCGCATTATTCGAAAACCCATACTGTGAGTCAGGGCTGGAAGGTGTCTGGCGATATCTGGAATTCGGATCTGGTGAGCTCCTCTGCCATGGCATTCGCGGCCAACTCCAACCAGCAACCCGTGCCCGTTGGCTACCTTGATTAAGTCCACGCCCATTCCCCCCGATGGCGGTTAAATCATCGCCACCTGGATTGGGTGAATAGAAATTCCCCGGCGGCTGTCCAGTCCAAAATCGTCCATCAGCACCAGCATCCCACGGATACGCAGACGGCGGCAAGGCCTGCCTATGGGCATGACACTGTTCACAGCAACGGCACATATTCACTCGCGGTCCACCTATTACTCCTGCCGGCCCATTCGATGGCATCGGTCCATTTGGCGACGGACCTTGCTGGCTAGTGGTGTACAGCGACCGACATCGCAGTTCCAATTGTTCCCAGTACATCTTTTTACGTTCGTGACTACAAAAAAAGAAACGAAATAGAAGCAATTAATATGTTTTATTACCGCGCAATAAAAACGAGCGTCCACCCACCTCAGCAGTTGATACACGAGCATGCAGCTAAATACGGCCACCAGGACTCCTGCCACCGACAATCCGAAAATTGCCCGCAGGCACGAATACAGGGATCCATGAACTACCCCACAGTCTGATAGTGAATCGAAAACCAGCCTAACACCCTCTGGGGTATTCGTATCCAATAAGTGGTTCCATTACCGCAGCGACCATAAATGAAGGGGGAGAAAAAACAAAAATAGGAATACGTTAGATGGCATATGATGAGGTGAATGGTGGGAGCGATAGGCATGGTTTCCATACAATCGCGTCCCGAACCCATCCAACTATGTGCTTTTCTGATATCGTCCTTGTCGGTTGTCAAGTCGTTAGTATTGTTGTCATTACCGCTATCATCATCATCATCACCGTCGCCGTTGTCGTCAGCATAATGATCGACTTGATGGATTCTGATTCTTACCTTTATCCACTCGTTCGACTTGTGACTCAATCATGTCGGAATAGCAGGTACATGTCCGGGTTTTTTGTGCGTACTCGCATTCCCGCAGTGCTTGTAGGCGGCTCATATGTAGAACTGTCGTCGTCACCGTAACTAAGGCACATGTCAGGGCGGACACCAAGCCACATGCTCCAGACAGTTTTATCTGAAAATGGAGGAAATGGTGAAACAACATATGGCATGAGTTGACTACAAGAAGAAGAGTGGGGACTGAACATTTGTTGTGAACAGCAACGAGACGAGAAATCATGGATTCATTGATTTGAAAATAACGTTTGGAAATTTCATTCGCTCACGACTGCTGCTGTGCTCTTGTCAATGTCCTGAGTATCACTCGATATGAAGATAACTTTCTAGAAAGAGGGGACTAGGTGCTGGTTGAAAGAATTCTGAAACTAGGTCAGACAGCCCTGATTTATCATCCACAAGGAGTGGAGTTAGATTTGATGGGAGGATGGAACACATGGAACAACTACATTGATGTCTTTGTAGAAGAAGTTCTCAACAAAGGGAGGCCATTTTTCCTTTGTATTTTGGGGTGCGAACTGTTGAGGCCAAGTACCTACCACCTGACGAAACGTTGGGAAGTGGAATTAATGTTTGGAAATGAAATGAACCCAACGAATCGGACAACTTGGTCGATTTTCACTGAATTGGAAATTGAATGCTCCTTTGAATGATGATTCGATTAAAGGATGATTTCCAGTATGGTGTCAAGAATGAAACCCCTGCTTATTAACCGAGACATCATGAGTTCAAGAGGCACCTGGAGTTGTGGGCGTTGTAATCAGTCGTTTAAGTGTCGGCAAAGACGCTAACAAAAAGTATTATGCGAAGTGAACTGACTGACTATATGTACGTAGGTTACACACAGTGGTTTAGTCGTTGGACTACCGAGCAAGAAATTAAGGTTCAAATCACACCCAGGAACACCATCAACTTTATTCACTGCCCCACCATTTACACCAAAAAGAGGATATCTACCTGATAGATTAAGTTAAAACCATATGAAAAGGATAAATCCGCCTGGGTGAGTTGTTGGATACATTTTCCATATTCCATATGATTATTTTTGACTTTTGGTTTTCTAGCAAAATTACCAAAAATTGCAAGTTTGGTTAAAACGCCCCAGAAATGGGCGTGGAAAACAATTTTTTTTTGGGCGAGTACCTACCTATTTTTTTTTAAAAACGCCCTCAAGGGCCAGTAGGGGTTCTTTAAAGTGGGAGAGTAATGATCGCTCCAATCCAGATCATAATCTCGCCATTGAAATGGAGAAAGAAGAAAAAGAAGTATTGGAATGGATAGCAGCTGGTGTTCGAAATTAAACATATTAAATGTGTTGTGACTTTATGGTTTTTCTAAAATTTGGTTCGGCGCAATGTACATTTGCAGATATGGCCGTGTCCGGCCCTGCCTTACAGTCACTTATGAATCATTCCACCACACTCGACTGAGAAGAGTCATTTTGTCGTTTGGATTATTAAGATAATTGAAAGTGAAACTTGTTGATTAAAAAGTGTAATAAGTGAAAAACCGGAATAGGTTAGTCAAGGAAAAGTACAGTACAAGCTCGATTTACGCAGCTAATAGAAATTAAGGCAGTTGCAATAACCGAGGTTGTTGCACTACCGTGTTCTATTTTTCAATAAAAAATGCTAACAAATGGCCGTAGAGATAATAGCCGTGTTTCTTTGCACGCGGATATAGACATGGCATTAAAAAACGACCATCGTCGCTTAAGAATTCATCAAAAAAAACTTGGCAGCACACATGCACCTATGACGTTTATTACTGAAACAGCTGTAAGTTGAGTTAAGAAATTTGTATTGAAAATCGTGAAATTCAAAAATATTAATTTCCGACAGTTGAAATTAATGCCAAACATATTCTAAAATTATAAAAAACAGTTTCACATTGACAGATTTACTAAATTTTGAAAAAAAAAATAATAATAAAATCCCGAACAAAATATTTGGCGGGATGTGTTAGTGGTCGGCGGGATGTCAAACTTTGACATTTCCTGAAAAATTCATCGCAACGATTCATCAGAAACGAAGAAAATGGGTTTTGGAAGCACTGTTTATCCCGCTAAAGGACTTAGCGGCGATAGTTATCCCCGCTAATGTTAGCGTATATATGATAAGTTGTTGTTGTATTTTACATGCTCAAATTATCCCTATATCCGTGTGCAAAGAAACACGGCTAATGACAATGACATAAAAAAAAACATTTTTAAAGCCAAAACAAATCGCTATTGCTGAACACACTTTTATTAAATCAGAAAATGAACTAATGATGTTACAAGCTTACAACTTACATATGTATTTGAAGAAACATACTTACATACCTATGTATGTTTGTATGTGCATAGGGTGATGGCATGTGAGGTCAGCCGTCTCCAGTAGTCGGCCGGCGCGCTATAAAATGATGCGTAAAAACAAATGCGTTTGTAAAATGCACACACAATTTTTTTTCCCCCAAAAGGCTAACGGTTTTCCTGTCTGTGAGCAAAGCCGGGATGCCATGCAGCTGCTGGTCTCTCCTTGATAATTGTTTTGTTAGTTTGATTCAAGTTCTTGGAAGTGGTAAATGTGTCATTTTGAGTTAAAAAAAATAGTGCAAGTGAATGTCAGAAACCCTCCATAATTAGTAAAATACTGGGAGTGGGCCGACCTAAGAAGACATTTTTTGCATTTTCTTCTAGGCGCGGAAGAAATTATTATTATTTATTTAAGCATTATAAAAAATGGAAAATTCAAAAGAAGGGGCTAAACGCGATTTCCATAAGTACCCGGAAGAAGCGCTTACAGAAGCATTAAAGAAGATTCGGGAGGAAAACTGGTCAATTAGGAAAGCCAGTAAAGAAATCGGACTACCAAGGACAACAATACAAGACCGTGTTCATGGCAGGGTAGCCGAAAAACCGAGGCAAATGGGGCCGGATACTGTGCTGAGTACGGCCCGAAGAAATAAGTCTTTTAGATTGGCTAGTGAATTTGGCGAAATGTGGTTTTCCCCAAAAACCTAACGATCTTCTAAACACGGTCCAAAAAATTATTTTGGACGACAAAAGAAAGACGCCGTTCAAAAATGGATTGTTAGGTAAGGGTTGGTATTACGGCTTCAGAACACCAGAGGGGTTATCAAAAGGCCAGACAATCTTTACCGAGGAGTCAGTAAGGAAGTGCTTTGAAGATTTAAGGAAATATCTTCAGGAAATAGATGCTCTAGATATTCTGGCGTTGTCTTAGCTCCAAAGGGTTGGAAAAACCTTTACAAAGTAAGCTACGGAAACGAAAAGGAAACAGTGACCGTTCTGTCTGTGTTCAGTGCTGATGGCAAGACTTTACCTCCTCTGATCGTGTTTCCATACGTGCGTCCCCCGAAAGCGCTAATAAAAAGCATGCCCCCAACATGGATTTTAGCTAGAGCAGAAAGTGGCTGGATGCGTTCTGAGACCTTTTATGAGTACGTGGCGAATAGATTTAATGGGTGGCTAAGAGAAAACAAGAGAAAACAAAAGCCGTTATCGTTTCTTATCGATGGTCCCAATTCACATATCACCATGGAGCCAGGGTTACCGATGGGCGACATATGTCGCCAAATGGCGACATTTCTGCTCTCGGGACGCATGGTGACCACATTTCAAAATAAGTGCTTTTTGGACCCTTTTCTCAAAAACGGGCGACAATTGGACGCATTTTCATATAAATCTTAATCTTAATAAATTTCAGATTGTGTTGCTTCCCAACAAAATGAGCCGAAAAGGGTCGCGCACGCGGCACCGGCACTAAGAGTTGAATGAAATGAACGTGCATTTGGGCTAGTCATTGGAATGTAAGACATTTAAGCAACGCAAACACGAGTTTCACATTTCCTACAACTAGCCTCAAAGGACAGCTCACCAGGACTCTTCAAGCATGAGAAAAAAACACAAAACAAAACTGGAAATATAAAAACCGCCGAAGAATTACAAACTAGAGACACTACGCACGCAACGATTTAACCCGAACTGTCAAAAAACCGAATAATGAAATTCACAACATGAAGATCATTGAGTAGGCCGATTCGGTCGCACGCAAACCCACCCACGTAAGGAAAAGTGCGTGCCTTCACCAACTACCGGCTACAAAAGGTGCAACAACCATATGAGCATATAAAAATACCAGTCAACATAGGGCCATCCCGCTCCAACAACAGTCAGCGAACAAGGGGCATTGTTCGAGACAACCGCAAATGCAGAAAAAGTCAATATGTAAATGCAATTTATGTCATGCAATTTAGGGTCAACGACTAGCTACGATTATGTATGTTAGAAATAAAATTCCAGCTGATTGATTGTATATGAGAAAATCTATGTACCGAGATTACGAGGTTGGTTCGTAGAGCAATTTGCGGCACTCTACTTTATTATAACGTGGTAACAAAGAGTTTTATTTCGTCACAAGGAAATACCCCATTTTTCCATAAATCGTTGAAGGCATCTCCTTCAACCAACATTAAATTCCAGGCTCAATAAGTCTGGAATAGATTGAATTTTTAAATTACAATACAAAAATTTTCAAGCCCACAACAAATTGCACGTTTTTCCTCCCAAAAGAATTCTACGAATGCGTGTTGCATAATTATTGTTGTACCAAAAGAAATACAAAAAATTTAAAAAATCTTAATCCCTACCGCGATACAGGTACCTTCCATTTGTTGAGAAAATAACTACATATTATTTTATTTTTTTTAAAAGTACTAAGTTTGGGTTCCTTTTACTTAGAAAACGAAATGTTATTTTTAGAATACTCGTTCTGTGCTAATAATTTTAAGATTCTTGATCGAGAAAATGAACTGATTTTTTTTGTTTTGTAAGTAACTGAGCGTTTTTTCAGATAATGAACTTTTTTTAGTTATATTTTGCTACTATAACTCTAAGTTTTGTGGTTAAGAAAAGGAAATTTAATTTTTTATTCTTGTACTACCTATTTTGTTAAAGTTTCTTTTAATAAGAAAATAAACTGTTTTTTTACGTTTTTGCTAGTACCTAACTTGAAGTCTCTGTTATTAACAAATCAAGTGATATTTTTTTACTTTTGTACCTACTGTAAATTTATGTTTCTCTCATTAAAGAAATGAACTGTTTTTTTTACCTGAAGTTGATTTAACCAAAAAATTGAATTGTGATTTCTTTTTATGAATCGCTTTGTTTATGTTAAATTATAACCTTACCTACATAAATGTTTAATTTTTTTTTTAATAAAATGAAAACAATATAAAAAAACATGTACCTATACATTTTGTTGATTTTTTCTTTGTGGGAAGCATTTTTTGGCACGGCCGACTTTTTTTGGCGACATTTTCAAATTGGCCATCGGTAACGGTGCATGGAGCTGAGCGATTTTTACCGGAATAATGGTATTATCTTGTATGCGCTTTTGCCAAACACGACACACATCATCCAGCCAGCATTCAAAGGGCTTTAGCAGGAATATAAGATCACAGTTCATAAATGGCAAAGCATGCCTGGCAATGCAGGGGAAGCCGTCACCAAAATAAACTTTTGCGAAGTTCTGAAGCTAGTGTTGGAAAGCTCGGATAGAAAGAAGAATTTGTTAAAAACAACGTTGACCATGAAGTTGTGATGAAGATAGTAGAAGAGATGGAGCGTAGTCACCTTAGTCAGTCTGAGCGAAATGACACCATGATGGCCATAGATGGTAAGATTGAGCTTCTTACGTATATTGACATCTACATCAACACCATCGGGCCCATCTGAGCTAGACAGAACCATAGCCGGCACCTATCTGATAGCCAGTACAGGAGAACTTCAACTTGTTTCTTTTTTTCCTATAATAATGCCTGAAAGAGTCATTTCTTTTAATTTTCGAAGGAAATTGTTGTGTTTTTCGTTTTTTTATAAGGTCAGGAAATAGCATACCTTGTGCAATTTATTTCAAATTACATTTAATGTAATAAACATTTCATTTTTTAAATGAGTTTGTATTATTACTGTTTTTATAAATTAAAATACATATATTGAAAATTTAAAAAAATCTGCTTTACTAACTTGGTCAAAACGTTGAAAATACAGAAGTGAAAATGGGGGCCGACTACTACAGTTAGGGGGGCCGACTACTGAAGAATGTGGTTTTCATTTACATTTTTGTAAATAATTTCAAATATTTAATTAAGCAAATAGTCTATACACTTTTTGAGTAAAGGATTTTTAAAACCAAGTCAAACCTAAAATTAAAGTTAAGGGGCCGACTACTGGTGCCATCACCCTATGTATGAATTTACAAAGAAAACTAAACTACATAACTGTGAAATAACGACAGTGAAGAACATACAGATAAAAAAATTAGTGTGCTTAAGACCACACGACTGAAGTAAAACTTCTTTCGCTCCATCTAATTTAAATTGTGGGCGTGCCAGTGAGCGAATTTTGAAAATATTTACACATGAGCATCAAGGGCCCCTGGAGAGTCTATATTATAAATTTCAGCTCCCTAGCTCAAACTTTGGTTTTTTGCCGTCCATCTGAAAATCTGACGATGACGGTGACGCTCTATATTTCCAACTAATGAACTGCGATTCATGGACACAATGACTTTACTTACTTCCGGTAAATTCCATCTGTCGGCAACTGTTCTCCTTTGGATCGGTTTGGATGATGATGAGCTTAGTATTGCCCTCTATTGAGGAAATTCAAGGGTGTTTACCCATTCCATGAACCTTTCCGCCGAAAGGTTGTAACAAAAGAGTGTACGTTTGTCTACACTTCGGTTTTGCCGGAAGTCTACGTTTGTCTACACCTCCGTTGCACCGTAAGTCTACTTTGGTCTACACTTCCGCTGCGCAGGAAGTCTACATTGGTCTGCACTTCCGTGTCGCATTCACCAGCTTACTCCCCAAGTCAAGCGTGCGTAACGAAGTTTTACTAGGTGAATAAAAACAAGAAGTTGCATTAATCGAGGTAAATTTTTTGAAAATTTGCATTTATAGAGTCAAGAAGTGCGACAAGTTTATTATTGCTAAAATCGAGAATTTGCGCGAATCGAGGGTTGCGTTAACCGAGTTCGTACTGTATAGCGGAAATGAAATATGTACATAATTGAAAGCCACTCTCGATATTCGTTTTAAATTTGTATTTTATTTTATTGATTAACTTTTTTTATAACCTATTCGTGGTTGTTGCCAGCAAGAGTGGCTGATCCCCGAAAGTATTTGGGAACTCAATCAACCCAAACGGAGAATGTGTTGGGAAGTTCCACTTCTCTGAGGCACCAGCATATTGGGCTACCAAGTCAACCAAATCTTCTTTTTTTTACCGACGAGGTTATGATTTGAATTAAAGGGATCATAACCCTCCCTACTGTGGGGTTGTCCGGTTCGACCTCAAAAAATAACAACCAAATACTGGTGTTTCTGCATTTGTGTGGTCCAGGAGTTTTTAGGGCTGCCTCTCTTTCGCGATGGTATGGATTTGTTGATTGATATTGCATTTTTGACAGGGCTCTTAAGATCTCTCCTTTGAACATGACAGTGCTTCCTGGCTGTCTTGACTGTCCTCCATTTTCTTTGAGATAGGTCCTTTGACGTGAAGGCTTCCTCGGATCTCGGAACTTCTTATTCGATCAATCATTGCAACTCCTGCTCACATGCAAAGCATCTTCATCTTAGCTGCCGTTATCAAGTCAATAAAATATTCCACTTAAACATATGTAAGTTCATGACACAATAAATCCAGTATCCCAAGTTTTCTCTGCAGTTCTTGCCAGGCTGGAAGAACAGAGCCAAATTAATAAACGCATGTTTGAAAAACTCGACAAGTTTGAAAATCAATTTCGAAGTACACGTACAATAATATAAATATGACAGACTTAGTTAAATTAGTGACATAGAATGCGAACGGCCTTCTGAATAAGATGGACGAGCTCGAGATATTCATTCATAAATATGATACGGGTATTAATATTTGCTTGATTTCGGAAACCCATCTGACGAAAGAATACAGCACAAATATTCGAGGATACATTGCCTATCACGCATATCACCTTCGGGCGAGAGGCGGGGCATCCTTGTTGATCAAAAATACCATTGAACACTCAATAAGTGCAACAATTGAGCTTGACAAACTGCAATTAAGCACGGTAAGCGTACAAATTAAACACATAAAATATGATTTTTCAGCTATCTATTGCCCCCCACGTGGAACGCTGGAAACAAGCGATTTTATAAGTATCTTTGACTCACTTGCACGAAATTTCGTCATCGGAGGTGACTTTAACGCAAAACATACCTTCTGGGGCTCGAGATGCATTTCAGCAAAAGGCAGAGTTCTTTACGAAGCCGGTATGGAATTGGGGGTTGACTTTCATTCCTCAGGTAAACCGACGTACGGCAAAAACACCAGACCTCATCGATTTCTTCATCACGAAATGGTTGTCGGGAAACTCTATTGTAGTTGAGCAATGCTTCGATCTTTCTTCTGATCATTCACCGGTCATTTTGACAATTAACGGCTGTCTACGAAAAAAAGAAGGTCCGCCCAGACTAACTAACATAAAACCAAACTGGAAATCCTTTAAAAATACTGTGAAAGTAAAATCGATCACAAAGTGTGTCTTCGAACACCCCACGAACTTGAAGACGAAGTCGATCAATTTATTGACGTCATACAATGCTCAGCTTGGAAAAATACTCCCTATAAACGGAAAATTAACACAAATTGGGAAATAAAATATCCCTTGGAAATCACTCAATTGTTAAAGAAGAAAAGGAGAGCGGGCAAAAGATGGCAACAATCTCGCGCTCCACAGGATAAAACCATTCTTAACTACCTTTGTAGTAAACTTAAGAGAGAAATTCGAGACTTTAAAAATCGTGAAATTTCTACATATCTTGGAAGCCTAACTGGAACTGCAGATAAAAGTACAAATTACTCGCTCTGGAAAGCCATGAAAGGCATTAAAAAACCAAAAACGCAAGCGCCACCCATCAGGAAAATCAATGGAGAATGGGCGAAGGGTGACAAGGAAAAGGCCAAAATATTTGCCGAACATCTGGAAGAAACATTTAAACCATTTGATGGTCAAGCGTTGCTCGAATTTTCTGTCCTAACCGTGGCACCTGACAATTATAGAATAAAAAGTGTATCGCTACCCGAACTACGCTTCGAAATAGAGAAACTTAAATTAAGCAAAGCTCCTGGATATGACTTAATCACAGGACAGGTTCTTAAAGAGTTACCTAGGAAAGCTTTAATCAAGTTTGTCTATCTTATAAATGCATCGTTCAGGTTATTGTACGTTTCACGACAATGGAAGGTAGTTGAAGTTATAATAGTTTCAAAGCCCGGTAAACCACTAAATGACAAAAAATCATATAGGCCAATATCGCTCTTACCGATAATGTCGAAGGTATTCGAAAAACTTTTGTTAAAGCGCCTCCATCCGAGTATCGAAGAACGTCGATTAATACCTGATCACCAATTCGGAGTTAGAACTAAGCATTCTACAATCGCCCAGGTTTACAGAATAACCAATGTAATTGAAAAAGCCATAGAGGAGAAAAAAAGTTGTTCTAGTGTTTTTCTCGACGTCTCTCAGGCCTTTGGTAAAGTATGGCATACGGGCTTGAAACATAAGCTAAGACAAGCTTTTCCGAAACAGTTATCTGATATCCTTAGTTGTAACTTTCAGACAGACTCTTTCGTGTAAAACACGGAAATGATTACTCTGAATTCAAAGAAATCGCGGCAGGAGTTCCCCAAAGAAGCGTTCTTGGACCGATTCTATTTCTAATATACACTAGTGATATTCCGCAAGAAGAAGGCTCAATAGTAGCCACGTTTGCAGACGATACAGCTATATTAGCGGTCAGTAAAACCGTTGAATCAGCAACTAATAAACTCCAACGTGCTATTGACAAAATTTGTGATTGGACAAAGACTTGCCGTATTGTTCTAAACGAGGCCAAATCAACGCACGTGAATTTTACTTATAGAAATGTAGACAACTTACCCATTTTCATTGATTCGGTACGAATTCCGTACGCAAACGAGGCAAAATATTTGAGAATGAAACTCGATGCAAAATTATAATGGAAACCGCACGTCAAGAAGAAACGCGAAGAGCTCGCGTTTCGATGTAAACAAATGCACTGGCTGCTTGGTCGATTTTCCAAACGCAGCATGCAGAACAAGCTGCTTTTATACAAGCAAGTACTAAAACCAATTTGGACATACGGTGTACAACTTTGGGGTTGTACCAAATCCAGTAATATCAACATTTTACAAACTTTTCTAAACAAAGTGCTAAGAAAAACATAGGGACGGGCTACAGTCTGCTCGGGCGAACTGTTGGATACCCTATTCTTATTCCTATCCCTCATAAGTGGGCGTGACAAAAGTCTAAGTATGGTTGAATTGTTAAGAACGCTCTACATATTTTGTTATATAACATTTAAAGGATTTTATCGAAAAAACGAAGCTTTGGTAAAAAAACGATCCCTAGCTCAAACTTTGGTTTTCCAATAAAATTGTTTTATTTAATTGTGGGCGTGTCAGTAGGCGGATTTTGAAAATATTTTCACATGAGCACAATGGGCCCCTAGAGATTGTATACTCGTATAATAAATGTCAGCTCCCTAGCTCAAACTTTGGATTTTCAAAAAAGTTTTTTTTTTAAATTTTGAGTGGGCGGATTTTGAAAATATTTACACATGAGAATAAAGGGCCCATAGAAAGTATATATTATAAATTTCAGCTTCCTAGCTCAAACTTTGACTTTTCAATAAAATTGTTTTATTTAATTGTGGGCGTCTAAGTGGGCGGATTTTAAAAATTTTATCTCCCGATCAGTTTTAGGAGCCATAGATCATATATAAAAAATTTCGTGTCTGTGGGCGGATTTCGAAAATTCTTAAACTTGATTATTTCGGGATGGTTTAAATTTCAGCTCTCTAGGTCCAGTTTAAAGGCCTAATTTTTGCCGAAAGACGGACGGACGGACGGACGGACATGGCTAGATCGACACTACTATTGATGCTGATCATAAATATAGTAACTTTTAGGGGCCTACGGGCAATATTAAGGTATGTTACAAACTATGCGTCAAAATTAATATACCCTTAGAATAGGGTATAAATAGTAAATGCACCATAGTTTATCAGAAACACTGATATCCACAGAGACCTAAGTATGGGTACCGTCGAAGATGAAATAAAACATTTTGCCCGCAAACAACAGACACGCCTTCACGGTCATTGCAATAACACCATGCTACAAATTCAAGATGATACTAACCTAGTGCGCCGATTACAAAGGACAAAACCATTTAAATTAGCGCAATAAGATGCTTTCAACCAGGATAGGGAGAGGTAACGCTCAGGATAGAAAAATCCCTACACTACAAAGAATACACCTTGGCTACCTTCATAGACATAGAAGGAGCCTTCAACAATGTACACACTGAAGCAATTCTAGAGTCCGTGAGGGAGCTGGGAATAGCAATCCATCTAAGTCAATGGATTGTTTCCATGCTCAGCACTAGAATCATTCAAGCAACTTTAGGAAATAGCAATATAACCAAATATGCCAGGAGGGGAACACCTCAAGGAGGAGTCATGTCACCCCTACTCTGGCTTCTAGTAATGAACAAAATCCTCATAAGTTTAGACAGAGTAGGAATCAAAGTAGTCGGGTATGCGGACGATATGGTGATATTGGTGTCAGGAATGTTTCCCTCCGTGATTAGTGAAATCATGGAGAATGCTCTAAGCAAAGTTAGCACTTGGGCAAAAAAGTGCGGTCTGGGAGTCAACCCGGGGAAAACTGTGCTGATGCTCTTCACCACCAAAACCAACATACCTGACTTTACGCTTCCTCGCCTAAACGGCACACCCCTACCCCTTTCAAACAGTGCCAGGTATTTAGGAGTTATCCTAGATCCTAAACTCAACTGGAAAATAAACATAGAACAACGGGTAAAGAAGGCATGTATAGCCTTTTATGCCTGCAGCAGAACCTTCGGAAAAAAGTGGGGCCTGCAACCAAAATTGACCCTGTGGATGTACACAGCCGTGGTACGACCAATCCTCACGTATGGGTCAATAGTATGGTGGCCGGCTCTAAAGAAAAAGTACAATATTACCAAACTTAATAAGATACAAAGAACGGCATGAATAGGAACAACGGGAGCTCTACGGTCAACACCGTCAGACGGACTCACAGTCTTACTGCATCTTTTACCTCTTGATCTACATATAACAAACATCACAGCACACAGCGCGATCAGACTCAGAGAGTCTGGCTGCTGGACTGCAAAACCCTACGGCCACAGTAGTATTCTAGACTCTCTACCTAGAAAACTAGTTCCGCCTTCAACAGACTATATCATTCCCAGAATGTCTTTTACAAAACATTTCGTCGTTCAAATCCCTACTAGATCGGAATGGCAAAATGGAGAAGTGACAAGGGATTTCGATCAAACAATCTACACCGACGGTTCAAAAATGGACTGCGGCGTCTTCCAGGCGGAGCTACTGGCTATCCGTGAAGCCTGTCGCCAGATCAAACTTCACTCAAATATAACACCGAGGCAAAGGATCGCCATACTTATTGGCAGCCAGGCTGCCATTAAAGCGATCGCTTCGGTCACTTTATCCTCTAAGTTAGTACTAGAATGCCGTAATGAGCTGGCCCTGCTTAATAAGTTCAAGGTTACCCTGATCTGGGTTCCAGGGCACAGTAACGTTTATGGAAACGAACATGCCGACGAACTGGCCAGGCAAGGCTCAGCTCTCCACTGCTCTCTGGCAGAACTAGTCTACATTCCGCTCGGAGCAGTTAAGGCAAACATCACCGCAGAATACCTTAAGAAAGCCAACCTCAGATGGAGCAGGCTGACTGCATGCGTCATATCCAGAAAAACGTGGCCAAACTACAACAAGGCAAAAACAACCGACGTTCTAGGTAGAACCCGAAAAGACATCGCAAGACTTACAGCGATCTTCACGGGACACTGGCCTATAGGTGACCATGCGGCCAAGCTGGGCATCCCATACAATACACACTGCCGCAGTTGCAAAGTGACAACTGAAAAAGAAACCCTAGTTCACTTTTTATGTACCTGTCCGGCTTTAGCTAGGACCAGACTACGTACATTGGGAAGCCCTTTCTTCAATACACTTGAGGAAGTCTCCGAGAAAAGTATCAAGGAACTGATAACTTTCCTGAACTCCGCAGGTTGGATTTAGCCTCCTCCACCAATCGATAATACCCAGGTTTACGTGAGTTTGTGGTAACAAAACGGCACTCAGTGCTAATTGGGTTTGTCTTATCAAACCGCCACACCTACCTACCTACCTACCTACCTACCTAACGCTCAGCTTGCTGAGAGTAACGTTAATATTACTATGGCTTGGGAGTAGATAATATTAAAAATTCAATAAAGAAAAAGCCACAATAAAGATTATTTAAACAGAACTACGTTGTATCGTTACGAATTCTAACCCGAAACTTGAAAGAATTGCTCCTGAAGTGGCTAATAAAGTTTCTGAATATAATTTCTATGGCGGTGATGCATAAGTTTTATACCAGAATGTTGTATTGAATCAAATTTTACTTACCAAATAGCTGTACCGATTGCGTCTTCTTGCCAAGCTCATGATGCATAAGCCAGTTAGGATTAACTGCAAAGAAAGAAATAAAAGAAGCTGTAAACAAGGATACAGATATACAAAGGCTTTTAATTCCATCATTTATAATTATTTCAAAATCCTCTCAATATAAATCATGTTTCCCATTCAAAGTGTAAGTATGATCGCCAACAAGTGGAAATGTCCTTTAAATTAACCGAAGCGAAATCTGCAATCTCAGTGTAATTTTCTCCGGAGGAGGACATTTATAAGAGGAAGATACGTCGACTACAGCGTCTGCCTTCGCGTATGTATTTATTTCTTTTAAAAGGATTACAACTTCTCTAGGGCAAACGCATTCTTATATCATTCCCAGTCACAGTCAGTATAGCATAGCAGAATAAGAACGGTGTTGATAAATAGTAGAAGGAAAACAAAATCTCACATATTGCCGTCGGATAAGGAGCAAGAAGATTGCCTCACACATAAGAAGGACGTGTCACAAGGCAACGAACTATACGCGTCGATGGTGCTTCTGTCCTCCCACTTCTGCCGCTGGTGTTGCTTTATCCCTTATAGCAAATAAATTGCTGTTTCTTTGTGCATCCCCAAGGATTCTATAGAAGAACAACTTGAAGGCGAATAAAAATTGTACGGTGGCCAAATGCCACCCATTTATTTTAATTCGGCATTTGTAGGCATATAAAGTCTTTCGTTTCACGATGTTTATATATATATCATCTTCATCGTCTTCCCCTTCTTTTAGATGAATAACAATGTTTACACAGCAGCCTGTGCATGTCGCAAACATTCTGCCAGCAAGCTAACCTTACAAAAAGCCTAACAACCCTCGAGCTATCTTTTTCTTCTTCTGCTTGTGCTACTGTTGCTGGTGCATTGTCGGCCCGGTTCAATGATATTTGAGGAGATTTTTTAATGGCCACTTAAACACAAATGTGTACAGTATTTGTTTTGCATTAAGCAGTAAAACAGAAACGGACCATTTAGGTGAGGGCTACGATCTACAAACAAGAAGGAGAGCAAAATTAATTGCACTCGAGAAGGAGAGAGTGTTGCTCGCCCAACTTTTAATTATTTTGCAAAAAATTATAAAGAAGGCACCGACTTCGTAAGTCCTCACAAAATTGGGTCATCTTTGATGGGATTCGCTTCACAGTTTGTGAGAGAGGCAACAGCATATGGCAACTGAAACAAACGCAGACTGATTAATCAAATTAATTTAGGATTACTGAGACAAAACAAGGTCGATTTTATAGCCCAAATTTATGAAAGCGCAGTTGTTTAATCTTTACAAGGATACAAAATTCTTGCTGAAACTTTACCCCAATACTACCCTCAATGAATTTCACAATGATTTGTTTCCTAATTATGAACCTTGGAAAATTTGGGGAGAATTCCTAGCATGAGTATTGTATACGAATCTGTGGCCCGGTGTTGATCAAAGGTTATACCACTTTTTAGAATGCGTAGCACTGTCAAAATCAGTTTATTAAATTAGTTTTGTTTCAAGTTACTAAAATGTCTTTATTTTTTATATCTTTTCTATTATTTTCCTCAATAAGGGGAACGTGGCCAACCTTAAAGCCACTGTCCGTTTACCTCATCATCATCACCTCCATTGGGGAGTATTACGGCAACAAATCTCCTCCATCCCTTTCGGTCTCCAAATGGAGGTTGGAAGCATTTACCTAAAACGGGGCATAGAAGTGACGGATTTTTAGAATTAATCAGGAAGATGACAGAATAAACTAACTTCACATTCTAAGCTCTTTAGCGAAAGGTGCAATAACTCAAATAAAGCAATTTTTTTATAAACAAACTACCGGCGTGCGTTGCTGCGGCAAACAACAAAATACATTTAATTATAGTAACAAACAAGACTGCCTGCCAAAGAGCTTGCCCGACTTGATCAAACTTCAAAGAAACACTCTCAGGCAAAGTATCTGGGTATCATCCTAGAGCTTACTTGGAAACGTAACACAGAAGAAAGAACAAAAAAGCACTATGCGCCTTCTACGCATGCAAGAAGACATTTGGTAAACGTTGGGTTGTAAATTGGATGCACATAGCGATCATTCGACCCATACTTACATACGGCTCAATTATATATTGAAACAGAAAAGACTTCTTATCTCCATAACCTCTCAAAGGTACAGAGATTGCCATGTATCGGCACAACAGAAGCAATGAGATCAACACCTCAAGCCGGGCTGGAAGTCATTTTAAAACTACCCCATCCTTGGTGAATTAATCGCAGCATGGCAGCCAAAGGAGGCAAACATCTGGAAACACAGCTCCTATGAACACGGCTCCATCACAATTACTTGGGTATTGATCTATCCAGTAAAACGGACTATATAATCCCAAAACGAAACTTCGAGAAAAACTACTCTACGCACATACCTCAAAGAGAGAACTGGTACACTAACACGCACGCTAGCGTACAAGAAATCCATATCTATACGGACGCGTCAAAAATGGATGAGGTACAGGAGCAGGAGTCTGCGAGCCCCTAGACCTAAAGGACTCGTACAGACACCCCAATGAATGCCGCGTCTTTCAAGCTGAAATAGTCGCCATCGGCAAGGCAGCAAAAAGAATTTCCGCGAAGAATCTGGATCCGTCCAAGATTACAATCTTCGTAGACAGTCAGGCGGCGATCAAAGCACTAGACAGCGAAACAATAAAATCAAAAACAGTCAGGAGCTACCAAAAATCCCTTAACGAAATAGGCGAACGACACAGGATCACTCTCTGCTGGGTCCCGATTATAGCAACATTGTTGGGAATGAAAAGGCGGACGAGCTTGCAAGAATCGGGTCAGAGCTTGACGCAATGGACGCCATTACGACAATAGACATCCCAATTAGTGCAGCAAAAAGAAACATTGACCTAAAACTGGGAGAACAAATTAACCCAGGTAGGCACGCGGTCTATTGCCAAGAATCGACGATACAAGAAATACGTATCCTAACCGGCGTACTGACAGGCCACTTCACCATAGGTGTAATGGCAAACAGGCTGGGATTTAGCTCACCAGACTACTGCAGGAGCTGTGGACCAAAGGGCCACAGTGCAAGCACAGCATAGCCTTGCTGTGCACTTCCCTTCTAACCTAACCTAACCTAACACTCTCGGGCCAATACCGAAGATTGCGTGAAAATTCGACCTCAATAAGTTTGGTGTGTAAAGGGATTTTACCCCTTTCTCCCCATGATTTAGCCTATTCACGTTACTCCGTTGCTTTGCTAAGGGTTGTCTGGAAGGCGCTTTGGCCGGTTTACTTTTTCGAATCAAACAGTGATTGGGTTAAGAGGTTTTCACCTTTTTTGCAGCAAAGTTTAGCCTATGTTGAAGGCACTATGTCAGAAAGTTTCGCGCCAGTGCCAACAAAATCTGTGCAGAGTTTCAACTCAATTGGATAAACGATGTGCGAACGAATAGAAGACAAACACACAATCATTAAGTTTTGTGTTTAAGATTCTCACACAAAACCCAAATTTTCCGGCTTTTCTTTGAGTTTTGAGGACATGGAATGATCTGAGGGCCGAGTTTTTCGTCTTGTCACACTCGCGGTTTGCCTGAACGTAGTGCAACAATTGATTTTCGGTCCGGGACAGGGCCCAAAGGGATCAAAGAACATCTGTTCCAAAAGTAGGCCTCGACGGCAAACGCACGGTCCTGACTTTTCTGTAAGGAAACAAAACCTTATAACCACACCTGTCGAATGAGACCACTCCCGCCTGCTACGACCCCTACAGCCTAAATGGCACGCATTTTTAAGAAAAGAAGTTATTTTGCCGCACTCTGCAAATCAAATGACTTATCGGAAAATTTGTTTGCTTTTTTTGAAGCTCTGCTATAAAAATTAAAAACAAAATAAGCAAAAGGCATTTCACCCACGTTTCATTTGAAGATTCAACGTGAGTCGGCCTTTTTTGGTAACTCAATCACTTGCCGCTGTGGCGGGATCTTTTTTGGGTACTCTTCGGGTGTGTTATAAAATCCTGCTGCTTTGTTGGTTTTGAGGAGATTGATCGCAGCAGTTTGGATTTCGGCCACTGTTGGCGCACAAAAGTGTTCCTTTCCTCTGCGTAGCGATGACCATTGAATGCCATCCACATCCAGTATAGCGGAGAGAGAACCGAGCGGAGTACACATCATCGGCTATGCCGATGACATTGCAGTCATCACGGTTGGAAAAACGCTAGACGAAGTGTCTGAAAAATGTCGTCAGACCATACAGACGTAAAGTATGGCTCGAAGACGGAAGCACTGCTAAAAGTAGCAGGAAAAAGGTAGATCGTCTTACCAACCATACAGCTAGGCGAAAAAACCATCGAATCGAGCTCACACATTAAGTACCTGGGAATGATACTGGATCACAGGCTCAACTTAAAAGAGGAAATGAAGTACTCCGGTGAAAGAGCCTCTTTCGAGGCTAATGCCAAGCGTTGGAGGACACAGGCAGCCAATCAGAAGGGCCATCAGCGACGGATCGGAAAACGTATATGCGAAGGATAACCTCGGCGCATAAAGTTGCAAAAATTAAAAATTCCGCGACTCTTAGCGAGTACCAACCGGAAGGCATAAGAACTCTTAACGAGGCCCTAAATACAGAATGGCAACACAGGTGAAGCAATTCACCCAAAGGAAGATGGACTCATACGCTGATCCACAACTTAGACGAATGCATCAGTAGAAAACATGGCGAAGTAAATATCTACCTGACATAGCTCTTATCGGGGCATGAATGTTTTCGTGAGTAGGGTAGACTGGGTACGGTTGAGACAATTTCGCTTATATTTCGCTTCTGTAATCCAAGCGATGATGAAGGCATGTTCAATGAAAAAGCGGGTTTCCATCTACAAATAGGGAGTGCTTTTTCAGTGTTCCGGCATTATTTTTTGTAGAACATGGAATTTAAAAAAATATCTTTTTTGTTTCAACCGTACCCATACCAGGGGCGGTTGAAACAGCGATTGGGGTCAGTTGAAACACATGGAAATAATAAACATATACTAGTGTTAAACACATTAAATTCATTACTTTTTTATTTTTAAGTATTAATATGACAATGCTTATCACATATTGCAGTATTCGAAGTTATATTTAATTTGTGTTTAATAATAATTCATGTAAAGAAAAATAACAAAAAAAAATCAACAGTATTTTAAAACAAAACAAACAAAACGAAAATAAATAAATAATCCACATCTTCACCAAACAAAACAAACTTAAGAAAAATAATTTTAAAATAGACCGAAAGAAAACCTTACTTCAAACATAATTTTTTATAAAAAATAATAAATTAATCGGAATATTCGCAACGAATCGCCTGCTTTGACATCGTCATAGGCCTTACTGTAGTTTGTCAAGTCAGTCTGTCCTCTGGAAGTCTTTCTTGCACCAACTCTTGGCATCTGGAAAGCGGGAAAACTAAATAAACATTTTGTTTCAACCGTACCCAGAAAAAATGTTTCAACCGTCCCCAACCCCGCTTTAGTTACAAAAATGTATATAATTATGGTTACATTAACAACACGTTGAAACAAGTCACTGCGATGCGTTCTACACTCTTCGTTTCAAACACAAACATATACTCAATAGGTACTCTAAAATGAATAGAAACACAGGTATTTTTAAAAAAACGCACAAAAATACTTACTTTTGGTTATCGATACACAAAAAGTGCTCTTTTAAAAAATTGGCACGTGCCACGTGCTAAGCAAGACTGGCGATTGTTCGAATATATTTTCTCTTCCTTTGCCTTCGGGAAACACTCGCATACCGCCTACTGTTCCTGGAATATTTGTGTTGTTTCAACCGTCCTTTGTTTCAACCGTACCCAGCCTACCCTACCTCTTTAAATACAAGCATGTGAATGTTCATCCTACTGTCCACTGCGAAGGGAAAATCCAGAATACTGAGCAAGGCCTGTCGGAGTGCAGTATGTTCACGTCGTCTAGGAGCTTCCTGGAAAGGAAATCGGCAGGCAAGTGACACCGAGGGCACTTATTGTATTTATGTTGACGACGAGCGAAGCCTGGGATATAGCGAGTAAAGTCATCACAAGCATGATGCAGCAGCTCCGCCGAGAGAAACGAGACAGCGTGGGAATCATGAGAAGTGAATATGAGCGGACCCAGTGCCACTAATCAAAACGCATCTGCACTGTCGCGAGGCCAGGCGGACATAATATGCGAACGCAGCTTTAAAAGAGGATCCTATAGATTGGCTGCGAAGACTAATGAACAGGATGTAACATGCCGACAAAAATGCCAGTCATACAAACGCCCACATACACAAGTAAGCAGACATCCAATGATATACACATTCGTGCATTCTGCACATACACCCCCAAACACAGAAAGTGAGAGGCAGCAGGCAGCTACGGTTTCAGCCGTATGAAATGCCTAACGGCGCGGCGGTACCAGAGCAGCTGAAGTGGTTTTAGTTCGGGTTAAAGTCCCACACTCCGGCTTTCGATGCTTTCCACCTTTCTTCCAAAAAACAAAAAAATCCAGTACAGGAAAATTGATGTTTCTTTGTTAACCAATGACTTCAGAAAGATATTCGATACAGTTGTTTGATATCCTCACTTGGCAGGGCCGTAAACCATATCCTCCTGTCACGTCTCACACAAAGTGACCTTCTAATAAGCTGTCCATTCGCTTCGTAATTCAGGTTTCGCTAAGCATCGGACTCGATGTTCTGCGATGTGATATTTAGTTTGCTTCAGGAGGTTCTAGACCTTGACTGTCTGCACACAACTTCGAATACAGCTTCCTTAATTTTATTTCCTTCCACATCGCGTCAATGGAGGCATTGCCAATATCATTTAGTGATGAAGCTATGACGGCGATGGTGGTGGTGGGGTCATTTAAGGGATTTATATCGGATTCGGTACTCCTGTCAGTGCTGTTGTTAAGAAACAAGTGATGGTCCTACTTTAGTCCATTAAATGCCTATCATGGTGTTGCTTTTGTCTCCCAAAAAAAAACACACCCTCCCAAAAATCATTAATAATGACCCACACATGTAATCTAACTTTTGTGACGGGCGTGAGGTTGAGTAAATCGTCAACCCTCAAGTTCCAAATGGTGGTCAATTTATCAGCCACCTGCCATCTACCCAACTTGGCACTATTTTTCCATTATTTTACCCATTCAAGGATGTGTTCCAGACCACAAACAATGAAATTGATTACCATTCAAAAACTTCCTTAAATACGAACTGCTCTGAAGAGAAAAACAAACGAAAATCCCGAAGGGTCCATTGTACAAGGACTGAAAAGTAAATCATGAAAGTAGGAACGCTTTTTTTATTTTCGTTTTTTTTTTTGTAATGAGAACGCAATTGTTTTATTGTTAATTCAATTTCTTATCATGTAACTATGGATTCCCATTGTGGAGCAACTTTCCCGCAGAACTGGGGTCCACTTTTTGTTGGTTTTCTGAATAAAAGTAAACATTCATGATTTTATTGCAGTGGTTGTATTCCACTTGGAATACCAAGCAGCGATAAAGATAGAACAGGAAGGAGATGCAAGTGGTACATGTACCTCTATAGATCCAAAGTTTTTAATTAAAATTGTTCGTGAGGTCGGTTAGATGGTGGTTGGCTATGGTTAGTTTGGGATGGCGGCAAAACAGTGCCATCGATTTTAACCACGAGCAATGTGACGTGCCACAGATCTAAAGTCCTGTTCATGTATCCTGGTCCGTTGTTATCGTTTGGTGATGTGAAAGTTAATTAAACTTGTGGTTAAATCAATTTTGTAAGAGAAATCCTCGGCCGGTCCCCTGTCAGCAGAATGCGAGTAGGTATCCGAATCTATTGAACGTTTTTTTCTTTATGCATGAGCTGAAGCATGCGAAAAAAACAGATTGTGCAAAGTTGGTTGAAATTTTATTTTCTTTAATTGGAATTTTTATTTCATCTCTGGTCCTTAGAATTAGAACATTAGAAAAATCATTTAAACCGATTAACAAGGATTAAACAGGATAAGGGATGGGATATGAGGCTGTGCGATGTGACCTTGACGTGTGTGTTCAGTTGGACATAGCATTCATCGGAAAAGAAAGTCTGGTCGCAAATATAGTCAATCAGATTTGTTGCAATCAAAGTGAATGTATACTTTGGCCCACAGCTTTCTTCGGTTGACAAATTACAAATTCTTAGTTCTGGTAGGCCGACACCACCTCTTCCAAATTTGACTTGTAAAAACAAGTCATTTACTGGATACTTTCAGGAAAAAAATTATGAGGTAAAGCTATGGCTATGTGGCTGTCCCACGTTGAGCAAAGTATTCTGCTGGCCTTGCTTGCTTTTTTCAAGCAACCAAGAGAGGGGAGTTTGGACATCAGCATACACTGATCTAAACCATTTCACAGTTGCATCGAATAAACATATACCCCCTTATCTCAGAATCCGTCGGATTCGGAATTTTGGTACGAACTAAAAAAGATATTCTCACAGAATCCATCATAGTGGAAATATTTGCTACAAATTTTGAGATTCTTGGAAAATGGTTTGACTGAATCCTAATTAATTAAGATTTTGACATTTATGTCTTTGTTACCACGAAATTTTGGATCCTTCGTAGAGGAATTCCGAATACGACGGATTCTGTGATAGGGGTGATAGTTTCCCAAGCCCACATAAATTGTTGCGTAACATTAAAAACGTTCTGTACCACTCGCATAGACTTGTTGCTTGACGAACCAACAATAAAAATATCTGTCTCGCGTCACAACGAGCAAGTATCTGAAAATAGACAAATTTTGGAAAGGCTTACAGATGCTGTCTGTTTTTTGAGCTCCCAAGAGCTAGCGTTCAGTGGAAACGATGAACGAGAAGAGTCTCAAAATAAGGGAAATTATGTTGAGCTTTTGAACCTTTTATCAAAATATGACCAAAAATTAGAAAATCATTTAAAATCTGCTTCCATATTTAAAGGTACGTCTAACAAGATACAGAACGACTTGATAAATGCAGTATCTACTGTCATCTCAAATAACATAGATAAAGAGATTGATTCTTCAAATTTCTTAGCTGTAATGCTGCACGAAACTACAGATATTACAAAAAAGTCTCAATTGTCTGTAGTTTTTCGGTATGTTGACGTAAATGGTTCCGCAAAAGAGAGATTTTACCAATTTTGGGATGTAAGCGACGATCGAACAGCTAGAGCAATTTCCAAAAAAATTATAGACTTGATAACAGATAAAAACTGGGGTGAAAAATTAGTAGCGCAAACATACGACGGTGCCACAGTTATGTCAGGCGAATTAAGTGGAACCCAAGCAATAGTGAAAACTCAGTTTCCAAATGCAATATTTATCTATTGCAATGCGCATGTATTAAACCTAGTTTTATCTCAATCGGTTAACTTTCTACGGGAGGTAATATTTTTTTTTTCAAGCTTGTCTGGTCTGTCGGCTTTTTTCTCACAGCCCACAAAACGAACTTTTTTTTTGGATCAAGTAATAAAAAGAAGATTGCCCACTGTTCCTCCAACAAGATGGAACTATTCATCGCGTCTTGTTAATTTGGTCCAAGCACATTTGAGTGACTTGGTACGAGTACAATTATTTGAAGAAATGATTGATGATCCAGATACTTGGGGGCTGACGCAGTTCAAGCTAGAGGCTTTCTTCACTTTTTAAACTCTTTTAATACGGTTTTTATGCTTAATACTTTTAATGATGTTTTTACACACATTGATGTTTTGTTTAAAATTTTACAAACAAAAATATTTGATATAAATTTCTGCTGCGAGCAAATTGAATTAGTTAAGTTTGAAATTAATATCTAACATAAGAACAAAATTTCAAAATATTTTTGAGGCAGTTAAAAATGCAATTTATCCTGTTCCGAAACGAGGCGAAAGCTTAAAGAGTTTCGAACTGAGGTATAGGCAAATATTTTTTGAAATTATCGACACTTTGTCCTTACAAATGGAAACTAGGTTCGATTCACTTAAAAAATTAAAATTTTTAGCATTGCTTTCCTCAAAAAAGTTTGGTGATTATCAAAATAAATTTCCAGCTGAAGAATTTGAATGTTTAAAACCTTCTTATGGTCCTTTTTTTGATTTCATAAAACTTAGAAATGAACTAAGTGTTTTTTACAAATGTTCGCAAGAACAATTTAAAAACATTTCTATTAAAGACATTCCCAAAATGATTGATACTTTCGAATTAAGAGACCCCTTTTCAAAATTTTTTAAATTAAGCTCGCTTATCTTAACAATTCCAACATCCAGCAGCTCTGTTGAACGTTCCTTCTCTGCTCTTAAGCTCATAAAATCATATGCAAGAAATAAAATGCTGGACGACAGATTGTCAGAACTTGCAAATATTTCAATAGAAAAATCATTTCTTAAAGAATTAAAAGCTAAAAATATTTTTTACGATGAAGTTACGCAAATTTTCTTGATGAAATCTCGGCGAATTGATCTTTTGTACAGGTAAATACTTTTTTTATCGTCTATATTTTATTACAAAAAAATTAAAATATTTACTGAAACTTAGTATTAAAAACCAATAAATCGTATCAAAAAAATGTACATATATAAAACCAAAAAAAAAAATACTAAAAACAGAAAAAAACAAAAAATAAAAAAATAAAAAAAAACTATAACTATAAAAAAACATAAAAATTATAAAAAAATTAAAAAAAAGGAGATGGGATCGGTGTCTATCACGTCCTCGTCGTGGTCCTGGACTACAACTAAGAATAGGCAAACTTAACTCCAAAAAACACACCGCACACCCAACCTGAAACACCACAGCACGTCCCTGGTTTGGCGGGTAGCTACATTATTTGTATACCCTATTTTAAGGGTATATTAATTTTGACGAATAGTTTGTAACATACCTTAATATTGCCCGTAGACCCCTAAAAGTTCCTATATTTATGATCAGCACCAATAGTAGTGTCGATCTAGGCATGTCCGTCCGTCCGTCCGTCTGTCGCCAAAAGTTAGGCCTTTAAACTGGACCTAGAGAGCTGAAATTTTAACCATATACTCTCTAGGGTCCCAAAATAATGAAGTTTAATAATTTTTGAAATGCGCCACAGACACGCTCACAAACTCAAAAAAAAAACACAAATTTTTCGAAAAAAAATCGAATTTTGAGCTAGAAAGCTGACATTTTTTATAATATGATCTATGGCTCCTAAAACTGATCGGAAGATACAATTTTTAAAATCCACAAACAATTAAATAAAACAATTTTATTGAAAAGTCAAAGTTTGAGCTAGGAAGCTGAAATTTATAATATATACTTTCTATGGGCCCTTTATGCTCATGTGTAAATATTTTCAAAATCCGCCCACTCAAATTAAAAAAAAAAACTTTTTTGAAAATCCAAAGTTTGAGCTAGGGAGCTGAAATTTATTATATACAATCTCTAGGGGCCCTTTATGCTCATGTGAAAATATTTTCAAAATCCGCCTACTGACACGCCCACAATTAAATAAAACAATTTTATTGGAAAACCAAAGTTTGAGCTAGGGATCGTTTTTTTACCAAAGCTTCGTTTTTTCGATAAAATCCTTTAAATGTTATACCTATAACAAAATATGTAGAGCGTTCTTAACAATTCAACCATACTTAGACTTTTGTCACGCCCACTTATTAGGGATAGGAATAAGAATAGGGTATCCAACAGTTCGTCCAAGCGGACTGTAGCCCGTCCCTATGTTTTTTTATATGACGTGATGTCTTAAAATTGCGATGCAAATTAGATACTATCGTTGAAAAGATGATATCGCTTTACAAGCAGCATAAACATTTTGATTTTCGATTTACAGCAATGACTCTCCAAAAACTAGCGAGGGGAAAACCCCACTGGGAACATTTGATTTTGAACGACTTGGCTTATTCTCGAAAACACCTTAAAGATTTTAATCTTAATTTGGAGGGCTTTATTCATAAAATGTAATATCAGATTTCTTAGAAAGGTTGGGACAACTATTTTATTTCAACCGACTTACAGAACCGAGTGGCTGAATTATTACTGAAACCTTGTGCCGTTATATAGTTCCTTCATCAGTCAATACTGCTCGGTGTGAAATTTCATGGACTTCGATCAAGACGTTTCTGAGTAATGAAGCAAGGCTAGCGACGTGTTTTAAATGGGTTACAGAACCTAGACCACCGAAGCTGCTTTGGGGCAAGGCTAGCAGAGTGTTTTACTTGATTAACAGAGCCTAGACTCCAGTGGCTCCTTTCAATCTGGAAATTTCCAGCGCCATTCTGTAGTATATTTGGTCAGGGGGCTTCTTAGTTATGGGGCGAGGCTATCGGCGTGTTTAACTTGATTCAGGAAATACAGGCTCCAGAGGCTCTTGAGCCGTTTTGTAGTACATTTAATTCCAGCCGCTTCTAGAAAGATGTTTTTACTTGAATTACAGAGCCATATGGTTCCAAACGCTTTCGGGCGCTTTCATTAATCAAATGAGAACCTAATATTCCCTGTTTTCGCTATATACCTAATATAATAAAATATGTATTATGTATATTTAAGCACTACCACCAAAGTCGCGTAACGCCAAAATTAAATTGTTTTTAAAAGAAACCAAATAGACTGTAATAATTTTAATATTCACGAAAGCGTCTCGAATTCGGATAGTTGCAACTACAGTTGGATCTTCTCAATTCTAATGGAATGAATTTAATAGAATGGTTTGCATATTATGCTTCAGTATTCGAGTTTGCAGTTGACAAATGCAAAGATAAGACAAGTACCTATGTGGATCTTGAAAGTCTTTAGAATTCTTTAGTATAAACCCGAAAATTGAACAACCAATAACTCAATGTTTACAAATGCTATGTTGTCACGCCTGGCAATGCCTCTCACCTTCAATTGGGTACAGCCATCTGACGTTTTGAATGACTAAAGGTACGATCAGACGGTCATCCAAACTTGTCATCCGGATGACATGCTGACGTCAGAGAACTTTTGTAATTCTGTTGTCATCTGCATGTCATCTGCGAGCGTGTCATCCGCTAGATGACACCCGATCACACAGTGTCATCCGTTCAGTCATCCGAGTGTCATTTTGTCCCAAAATGGATGACACGCTTGCTTTGTCATCCGGTTGACATGACTGGGTGACATAGCCGGATGACAGCCGATCAGACGAGATGACACTAATGGCACGGATGACACTAATGCCTCCGATGACAATTTGTAATAAACGTCAGTGTCAAATGAAAAAAAAAACATAGGGACGGGCTACAGTCCGCTTGGGCGAACTGTTGGATACCCTATTCTTATTCCTATCCCTCATAAGTGGGCGTGACAAAAGTCTAAGTATGGTTGAATTGTTAAGAACGCTCTACATACGAGTATTTTGTTATATAACATTTAAAGGATTTTATCAAAAAAAAACGCTCCCTAGCTCAAACTTGGGTGTTTCAATAAAATTGTTTTATTTAATTGTGGGCGTGTCAGTAGGCGGATTTAAAAAAAATTAACACATGAGAATAAAGAGCCCCTAGAGAGTATATATTATAAATTTCAGCTCCCTAGCTCAAACTTTGAATTTTCAAAAAAAAAAAAAAATTAATTGTGGGCGTGTCAGTGGGCGGATTTTGAAAATATTTACACATGAGCATAAAGGGCCCATAGAGAGTATATACTATAAATTTCAGCTCCCTAGCTGAAACTTTGGATTTTCAAAAATTAATATAAAATAATTTTTATTTCTTTTTCAAATTAAACACAACACACAATTTGTTCAAATATATTTCTTATTTTATTTTTATTAAATTCCTCTATGAGGAAGCTTAGGAATATTTATATTTTATTCTTATTCAATTCCTCTATGAGGAAGCTTAGTAATAAATACAACCGTTCAGGCGCAGTTCCACTTAATAACTAACTTATATAATACAAAACGAACTAACTTATATACTACAACTAGCATTACCACTAACATGAAGACATGAACGCTGATCCGTTAATCCGCTGCTTGGCTGGAATTTCTTGCTGTAGCTTAACGGGTGTTTGCTATGCTATGCTTGGTGATGCTGCGGCCACACTTACTGTTCTGATAGTGCAGCTTCTACCGTTTGCAGCATTACCACTAACATTGAGATAACGCTGATCCGTTAATCTGCTGCTGGCTGGAATTTCTTGCTGTAGCTTAGCGGGTCATTTGTGCCTTGGAAAGCGTTTGGTGGTTGTTATGCTATGCTTGGTGATGCTGCGGCCGCACTAACTGTTTTGATAGTGCAGCTTCTACCGTTTGCATATTGACAGCTATGAAACCGTGTGCCTAGTGACTTTCCGTACGCCGAAGCATTTTTATTACATGTATTTGATGTGACCATAACTTATACCCTTAGAATAGGGTATAAAAAAATTATTTTATTTATTTGTGGGCGTGTCAGTGGGCGGATTTTGAAATTTTTTTATCCCGAGCAGTTTTAGGAGTCATAGATCATATATAAAAAATTTCAGCTTTCTAGCTCAAAATTCGATTTTTTCCAAAATTTGTTTTTTTTTGAGTTTGTGGGCGTGTCTGTGGGCGGATTTCAAAAATTCGTAAACTTGATTATTTCGGGACCCTAGAGAGTATATGGTTAAAATTTCAGCTCTCTAGGTCCAGTTTAAAGGCCTAATTTTTGGCTACAGACGGACGGACGGACGGACGGACGGACATGGCTAGATCGACATTACTATCGATGCTGATCATAAATATAGTAACTTTTAGGGGTCTACGGGCAATATTAAGGTATGTTACAAACTATGCGTCAAAATTAATATACCCTTAGAATAGGGTATAAACATCGAATTCGAACACAACGATGGTGATGGCGTTGCTGTTGATGACGGCGTTTTCGGTGTTTCTTTTTTCTGTTTTTTTTTTCGGCGGTGGGTGGTGTAGGTTGGGCAGCTTCGAAGGTACGCATCCTCCTGAAAAACGAAAAACGAATATAGTAATGTATGGATGCATACATATATGAAAGCAGATCAATTGAAGTACGAGTACCTACCAATTCTAATGTGGACGTCGATGGACACGATTATGTCACTTCGGAACACTCCAAAAACATAATTTCGCTTAGAAGAGGCCACGATGCTTTCGCAATTTCGCCTGTCCATTAGCCTGATTTTCTGGCTCGACATTTGCCCAAATGGGCTTTAAAATGGTTCCGCAGTGATTGCCATCGACATCGTCAACACCCTCAATATTTATATTGACCGCCACCTGTTTCCAGGAATCAATTTTGGAGTTCGAAATTTTATAATCCTTCCGCCCACTATCCCAAAGGACAGGATTATCCTGAACAGCTGCTATTAAAGCAGACTCTGTTTGACGGTCCCAGGAAAATAATATTTTTCTGCTCCTTTTTTTCTGAGACCGTGGGTGTTTTATTTCTGACCTCAATATCGGCTTCACCGTCGTTGTCACTCATTTTATAACACAGAAACAAAATTAACATTTTACTTTTTCAGCGATGCAAACGTGTCATCCGATGTTAGATGACAATGTGGAAAATCAAGTAATGTCATCCATGGGACCTTGTCACTCGGATGACACGCTGTCAAAAATATTTGGTCATCCAGTCCCAATAGCGATGACAAGCGATCACACGGTCAATGAAATCAGTCATCTGGATGACATAGAAATCGTGTCATCTGGTATGTCATCCGGTTGACACGTTGAATGACATGCCGGTTGACAGGCGATCACACGGTATCACCACTTTAGGACAAATTCTACGTCATAGTCAGGATATCATCCGAATGACAAGTTTGGATGACCGTCTGATCGTACCTTAACGAATGAGTGTGTTTTAACTAAAACCAGCGCCACGAAAGGAAGAAGGAGAATATAGAAGAAAAACTAACTTTTTTTTTATATAATATACGCGCACTAACATAGTGGACGTTAAGGAAATTAGGATTAGAAGAAAAGGAGAGATGCCGATGCACGTCGGTTTTAAATGTTTGTAGGTTATAATGTGAAAGAAAAATAGAGCGTCCGAATACAGGCTTGAGGGTGAACTGATGAGCATTCCTAGCATGGCAAGTATTGCGGTTGAAATGTTCTAGGGGTGGAATGCAACTGGCTATTTCGTTTGAGCACTAATGGTGGAAATAACTATAAAATAATGAAAGACAGGAGGCATTACGACGATGACAAAGAGTGTCAATCGATCTCGCGATGTCTCGGTCGCCAATATGAGTTTTCAAATAAGTTATTGGTGCACCAGACCAGATATGAGCGTTGTACTTGAGTTTCGGGCGAATAAACGCTTTATAAATTGTAGCCATATCAGTAGGGGTGAAATATTTCTTACATCGCTTAAGGAAGCCTAGACATTTCGCAGCGTTCTTGGCGACATCGAATATGTGGTCATTCCAATGGAGGTTGTTATTAACACACATGCCGAGAATGGAAAGTTTTTCGGTTTCAGCGATGCAAACGCCATTTAGGGATAATGGCAGTGTGTGTGGGTTTTGCTTTAATGACAGAAGACAGCATTGCATTTTAGAAGCATTAAATTTCACTCTATTGGTTGTACCCCACTGTGTTGTGCTGTTAAGATCGGAATTTAAACAGCTTAACATACGTTGTAGTTCCAGTTCCACACCTGGGGCGTGACCCAAGAAAGGAATATGAAAAGCTGAGGGTACTGTCATCAGCAAAGGAATGGATTGGGTTAGAAGTAACAGATAGTAGATAATTTATAAAAATGCGAAAGAGAGTCGGGGACAGAACAGAGCCTTGGGGAACACCAGCATTTATTTGGTGAGTTGCAGACTTAAAACCGTCTAAAACAACTTGAATTGAACGGTCCGAGAGGTAATTTCTAATCCATTGAAGACGATTATCATCGATTCCAGATGCACGCAATTTTGACAAGAGAGCTTGATGCCAAACTCTGTCAAATGCCTTTGCAATATCAAGCGCAACGATCTTACTTTCACCACCTTGGTGAAGAGATTGGTTCCACTTTTCGGTTAGATATGTCATCAAATCGCCGGTGGACCTGTTACTGCGAAAACCGTACTATCGGTCATTGAGAAGTTTTCGGCATTCAAGATATTTCATTAGCTGACGGTTGATCAGCGTTTCCATGACCTTAGAAAGAAGGGACGTAAGTGCAATAGGACGGTAGGAGGAGGGAGGAGAAGATTCTCGGAAAGAACCCTGAAGAATAGGACACATAGAAAAGCTTACGCAGTGGTTTTGCCAGCGAAGATGAACACCTCTTCAGAACGATAGGGGAAATACCATCTAGACCAGCGGATTTGTGTATTTCAAGATCTCGAAGTTAATGAATTTTACTATGACTTACTTTATATCCTGAATATATCTTTACAGAAATTTTAAGTTTTCTTTGAAATAAATCAAGAACTGAAGAATTCGGAAAATATTCTTTTTTACTGCGGCGCTAACAGCTAAGTTTAAGTTTATTTTCAAAATTGACTGCCAAAGCTTTTTCGCAGGAGATAATGGAGAATGGGATTTTATTGATCACATACGTATTGGACATTTAGGTCCTGACCCAGTTTCTCAGAAACTGTGACAAACCAAGTTCCTCGAGTGAGGATGTGATGGTTACTGCATTTAAGTTGTTCAAAGCACCATCTATATCTAAGAAGGCAGCCAACGTAAATTCCTTTTGGTCGAGGGACTTCTCGATCATTCTGGTGGCTTCATGTAGCACAGTGTCCAGTGATCTGCCTTTGATGCGTGCTATGCACAACAGCTAACCAATCAGTACCTTTGAATTAATACATTTCTATTTGCAAATATAATGCTACGTGAAAAAGAGAATTACAAAGAGTGGAGGAATAGTTATCTGACTAACATCAAGCTATGGGCAAGAATACAAAAACTTCATAATGATAATCATCGTAATAATAGTTAACATTGAACGGGAAAGTCTAGAATTGTCTTAAACAAAGGACCAAATTTAATTAGGCTAGTTAAGGTTCCCCAGATGATGATCTCTTTAATTATTTTAAGCAAACGAAACAATATCAGTATGCATGAATATATTAGATTAGTCTGTTTCGCCTAATATAATAAGAATGGCTTCCTTGGTAGTATACAAGTTCCAATAAGAATAACCTTGGTGCCAGAATTACCTTTAATGCAAACTGCCACTTGGTCAACAACGACAGGTTCATTCTTGCCGTTTCCGAGTTATGGATCAAGTACAAGACTACCGTGCTAAACTTAACTTTCAGCAGAAACAAAGCTCCACTTAATCCTGAAACCTTAAGCGCCATTTTGTTGTATGTCTGTCAATTATTATTTCAGAAATAAAAGAAATGACATCCACGGGCTTTATTTCCTGTCTTTAGTAGCAATAAGACTCCATTCGGAGTCGGCATAAATGCCTACCCACCACGAAAGTAATGAATTAAACGTTGTTTGTAAATAACCAGCGGATCCCAGTTCACGAGTTAAAGGAGTTTCACCCTTTTCTGCGCATGGTTTAGCTCATACTAATGGGACTATGTCAGAAACTTTTACCAGCAATAACTGCGCAAAGTTTCAACTCAACCGGATGAACGATACACGGACGCATAGGAGACGAACATCAGACAAACAGTAACTTTTGTATAAGAAACAAAAAATTAGGCCCCAACCAAAAACGATCTAAAAAACAATAACAAATATGTAAGTGATACATTTTTGCTAATTAGGGTGACATTTTATATTTTGTAGTCTTTTCCCACTTAGATGAAAACTGTCCCCAAACTTTTAAAAATAATTAATTAATTAATAATCGACTCACACACTGGAAGGAGTGTCGGGTCCTGCGGCTCCAATTGGTTCAATTCAATAAATATTAGGCATTAAGGTCCCATACAGGTCCTAAGACTAAGTTTCTCCAACAATTTCTCATGCGAAGTGGAAGGGACCTACAATTTAAAGCCGAATCCGAACGGCAAATTTGAGAAGCTCTTCATGACAATTGATACTTTTGGATGTGTGTCAGACGTTCACCAGAGGTGGGGCAGTGGTGTTACTCGGGCCCGGCCGTATTTGAAGCCTCGAAGTACAACGCACTTTCCACTGATCCAATGCGCCAATGTTTTGTAATAGGTATTTTGCCAATTTTTAAGAAAACTTTACATTTTTTGTTTTGCGGGCTTTTTGGGAAATGACCACAAAAAAAGGCACTGTTTTTGTTGCCACATAAAGCAAATGGGTGTTATTTTATTTTGCTTTATTTTCGCGGGAGTTGTTGCACGTCAATATTGCTCGGTAAAACTTACATGAACTTCCTGTTGCTGTTTCCGAATTAAAGGGGCGAGACTAGCAGCATGTTTCACCCAATTTATCGAATGTTAAGCCCAGAGGTTCCAAAGCCCACCCACTACGAATATATAAATTAATTTAAACAAACCCAACAGTCGATCATTTATCACCACCTTAAGACGTTGTCATGCAAAAACAAGGTCGTGCAGAAGGCACAGCCCACCCACTTTCGCAACAGAAGATTCGGTTTGTTGACAGAGCCTGCAATCTATTGATAGTAGATGCATTCTAAAATGCAAAGTACATTTTATGCTTAACTGATTTTAACGGCGCGTTATTCGAATGGAAAATGGCCATCTGTAAACAAAGCAATCATGTTTAAACATCGAGGAAATGTACAGAGTAATTGAATAGCGTTTGAAGCGATGATAATTTGTCATCCTATCAAGTTGGAGGCAAATAAATTGTAGCCCTTCGTGAAGTGTAGTGATGGATTATTCGTTTGCCGAGTATGATGGCTTCCCTTAAATTTGATTGTATATGTGTATGCATGTATAAATTTGTAATCAATATCTGATCTGTATAATAAGTTAATTAGAAACGATGAGAGCAACACAAATATAAAGTTTATTCTAATTTTTTTGACTCAACTTTTCTTTAGTTTATTAAGGACATTTGATCTTCCCTATTTTTCATCCACTACTCGGAGCCCGCACGTATGGCAGGACTGGATGAGCTTGAGGGAGCTTGCACTTTGTTTCCCGGGCCAGAAGTTTTAAGCAGCGACTTTTTATGGTTATTCCTTGTCGGATATTTGTAAAGGTAGTCGTATTATTTGTGAATTTTATGCTGGAATATGTGGATTCATTTAACTACACCCGAGTTGCTACTATCAATATTGAGATTTTTTTCCTAGCTGGTGCAGCATGTATATTTGCTTGTTTCCTCGTTTACTTAACGACTAACCGGAAGCGTCAATGCTCTCGATATCGTCCGCGTACCGGTACATATATTACGACTCCCGCAATTTGATTGCCTCGTTAAGGGTTGATTTTAATTCATTTACTCGCAACCCCACTTATTCATAATCGCATTGGTGTGATTGTTTTTATTTATCCAAAATACGCCTTTTTATAAAAGTCGTCTGTCGCGAAATCTGTGATGGATAATGTACTACTTACCATTCCCTTATATATATATGCTTACTCTGGAAGTGGATTTGTATTAAGAAGGCAAACCCATCCATCTGATTGACTCTATTCCAATAAAAAAAACATAGGGACGGGCTACAGTCCGCTTGGGCGAACTGTTGGATACCCTATTCTTATTCCTATCCCTCATAAGTGGCCGTGACAAAAGTCTAAGTATGGTTGAATTGTTAAGAACGCTCTACATATTTTGTTATATAACATTTAAAGGATTTTATCGAAAAAAAGAAGCTTTGGTAAAAAAACGATCCCTAGCTCAAACTTTGGTTTTTCAATACAATTGTTTTATTTATTTAATTGTGGGCGTGTCAGTAGGCGGATTTTGAAAATATTTTCACATGAGCACAATGGGCCCCTAGAGATTGCATATAATAAATTTGAGCTCCCTAGCTCAAACTTTCGATTTTCAAAAAAGTTTTTTTTTAAATTTGAGTGGGCGGATTTTGAAAATATTTACACATGAGCATAAAGGGCCCATAGAGAGTATATATTATAAATTTCAGCTCCCTAGTTCAAACTTTGGATTTTCAAAAAAAATGTTTTATTTATTTGTGGGCGGATTTTGAAAATTTGTTATCCCGACCAGTTTTAGGAGTCATAGATCATATATAAAAAATTTCAGCTTTCTAGCTCAAAATTCGATTTTTTCCAAAATTTTGTTTATTTGAGTTTGTGGGCGTGTCTGTGGGCGGATTTCAAAAATTCGTAAACTTGATTATTTCGGGACCCTAGAGAGTATATGGTTAAAATTTCAGCTCTCTAGGTCCAGTTTAAAGGCCTAATTTTTGCCGACAGACGGACGGACGGACATGGCTAGATCGACATTACTATCGATGCTGATCATAAATATAGTAACATTTAGGGGTGTACGGGCAATATTAAGGTATGTTACAAACTATGCGTCAAAACTAATATACCCTTAGAATAGGGTATAAAAACGTTAAACGGAGGCTACACCGCCAGACCAAATTCGAGGCTGTTGTCTCTTTCATGACTATTTTCTTGTAATATGGTACTTCCAAGATGGTACTAAGTTTCCCTGACGGCACAAACCGCCAACCTGGAGGAGCAGTTCTACATGTCTCCTAAAATGTGTTAAGTAATCCGCTTCGGGAATGTTAACGCAACTGTTGACCTATTGAGGAATTTTTCTCCACAATCTCTATTTTAATACCTGTTGAGTTCCAAAAGGTTCCGATGCGGTATCCAAGCAAGGACAACAGTTTCAGCGCATTTGTAGGAATTCAAAACAAACGAAACAGTTCTATAACGCATTTTGCTTGCATATTATGTGCCTCAGTCAATCGAGTATTTTGTGCCGTCAAGTTGGTGCAGGGAAATAACTTCACGGGCAATAACTTCACATGGGCAATAACCTCACCTCGAGTGGGCAATAACTTCACCTTTTTTTTGTGAGGTTATTTCCCAACTATAATTTGAGAATTTGTCTATTATAACTAAAGACCCTTGCACCCACTCCAAATCAAACAGTGAACCCAAGCAGGGGGGTTGTGGGGGGGGGGGGGGGCATTGCACTGTTTATGGGATTAGTTTCGAAATCGCAAGTAGATTCCATAAACAGTTCAATACCTATGGGGGCATGCTGCTCCACTGCAACCCCCTGCTTGGGGTCACTGTTTGATTTGGAGTAGGTGCGAGGTACGGTTCTGGATTTATCACAAAATGTAAAGAGAATTTATTTCCCACAAAAAAGTGAAGATATTGCTCACCTATTGTGGGCAATAACTTCACAAAAAAATAGTGGAGTTATTGCCCACTCGAGGTGAAGTTATTGCCCATGTGAAGTTATTGCCCGTGAAGTTATTTCCCTGCACCGTCAAGTTCACCACTGCGGAATTGGTTAACAATATTGGGCTTTCGGGATTTTGGATTTTTGGGGATACAAAATTGGGTCTCCCACGATATCTCAAAACAAATTTCAAATGGAAAAAAATAATTAACTTGTAATAGATTATAATTTCTGTTCGTACTGTCAAGAGTGTGGCCAGGAGTTAAGACTTCACACAAATTGCATGGCACAACAGCAGCTAACTTAAAATAAGTAGTGGCCATCATTCTCCATTTTTTTCAAGCAGATTCGGTTTTTGACGAACGCAAAAGATAATTAATTTGTGAGCGGAAAGACACGATAAGTTGTTATTTGAATTTAATACAAGGAAAAAGTGTGAGAGAGAACATTTTTCTTTACATTTTCTGTCGACTGGTTTCTATTGCCAGGTAATGAGAAATATTACCAAAGCCCAATTGACGGAAGCTGAGTTGACGTTCCAAATTTAGTCACCCTAATGTAGATTAAGATAAAGAAATAATGCACAAATGTTCATATGAGAATGTAATTTCTTCCGCTATTGAATCTTCTGCTATTTCCAGTGAGACTTGTGTAAACTTTGGCATTGGGTTTTCTGCAAAAACTTCCGCCACTGCTGGCGTCGACGCCGCCACAACCGCAGACAGTGCCCTTTCCGATCACACATTTGCTACAAGACGTATTTCTTCCCAGAGACTTCCGATTTATTGAAAAACTCTGCCACCGCTGCCACAGAGACTTTTGCCGCAGGGACTTCCGCCATGACTGCCGGTAAAACTTCGATTGGATTACGGACTTTGAAGATAATGTAGGTACTCTCCTTAGGATGCGATGAGAGTTTGAAGTAGTTATTCGCTCGCCGGCTCATGCGGGAACATATCTTTAGCTAAGCCAATAATCCCGTCGCCGCCATGAAGAAACATCCCAATTGCAACATGCAAACTCATGTTTATGAGCGATACCACTGAGAAAACTAACCTTAGGTGGATATGTGGCAACACTTGTCTAGCGACGAAACAGATTTGGCCAAAGCTGGATCTTAAACGCTCTAAGTGTTTGATATCTCTGAACAGACTGAACATTGGTGCTACAGTTGGTGTAATCACCGGACACTGTCTCATAAGCAAGCATGCAACAAGGCTTACTAATGACTTCGGCAGAAGCTGCATGGACGAGGAGGTGGAGGAGACAATTCTCCACCTTCTCTGCACATACCCTGCTCTCTCTCAAAGACGAAAACTCCATTTAGGTTCTTTCTTTTACAATGATCTTAGCGATCTCATTAAATGCCCTTTTAGACGATCAGTCATCAGTTCAGTTGTCAGTTCAGTTAAAAAAGACTGTGCATTTAGAAGTCAGTCCAGTGTTCAGTTGAGCTTTCATTTTTCTTGTGAGCGGTCGAAAGTCAGAAGAAATACATTGCGTAATGGACGATGAAAGCCGATAAATTTTAATGAAATCGACCATATTATCACTCCGTTTCGATATATTGAAAAAAAAACAGGACATCTAAAATTTTTATTCACCGCCAACTGCAATTGAAATGACGATTGAACTGAGAACTGAACTGAAACGTATTTACACATCAGTTTAACTGATAAATGAACTGACAACTTATGAGAATTCCATCAGTTTCAGTTTCAGTTAAACGCTTCAATTTTTGCATTTAGACATCAGTTTAACTGAAATGTTAACTGATAGCTGTACTGAAACTGGAACTGAAATGATCGTCTAAATGGGCCTTAACACCGACATCAAAAGTCTGTCAAGCTTTATCAAAAGCTCCAACTGGTTCAACGAGTAGGAAGAAGACCTTTTAGTGTGTCGGCCTCTGCCGACTGCCACTATAACCTAACCTAACCTGACTCCTTGATAAGCAATCTAACGTAGAGTATCTACTCAGCTAGGTTAGGTTAGGTAGGTGGGCTGGCATAGTGCCACACTCAGGTCAATGCTGACCCATTGTGATGCCCATCGGGGGAGGAGGGTAGTCCCTTACTCATTTTTAACCCTGTCTATAAACAGCTGAGATTAGTTACTCGCTGTGTTGTTCGATGCAAACCATCCTGTAGATTTGATGAACTTCATTATTCTGTCTATTGGTGTGCTGGAGAGTTTGTCTAGGCCGTGGAAGAAGTGTCTCCCCAGGAATCTGTGTCTAATGTGTTGGAGACCCGGGCAGTGACACAGGAAGTGGGTAGTGTCTTCCAGAGCTTCCTCGTCGCCACAGCTTCTACAGAGTTCTTCCTCCGTCAAGCGTAATTTTTTCATATGGTACCGCAGAGTGTTGTGCCCCGTTAAAATACCTACGGGGGTGGATAGTGATATTCTATCCTTTTTCATTAGACTCTCGGTTCTGGCCTCATTGTAGGTTGGCCATAGCGTTCTAGTGGTGTGGTAAGTATCTAGTGCCGTCCATCGCCTCTCTTATTGCCTTTTTCTCTGCTTCAAGCCTGAGTGAGCAATGCGGGGGGAGTACAGAGGGATCAGCTTGTTCTGACACAGCTTCCGAACCTTGTCTTGCTAATTCGTCCGCTTTCTCGTTGCCCGGAATACCTTCATGTCCCGGAACCCAGCAGAGCGATACCTTATGCTGGGTACCAAGAACCTTGAGTTCTTCGCGACAGCTTTGATTTTATTTCTGCTGCAGTTAAGGCTTTTATTGCTGCCTGGCTGTCGATATAGAAGGTAATACCATCGGGTGGTATTGCCCCTACCGCAGACTCACGGGCTGCTGTTGTAACTGCCAGAACCTCTGCTTGGAAGACGCTGCTGTGGTCGGGTAGGCGTACCGATTTTGATATGCCCAGTGGTGCGGAAAAGACGCCTGACCCCACCCCCGTTGCCATTTTTGAGCCGTCCGTAAATATGGCTATGGCTTGTGTGTCGGTGACGCGTCCGCTTCTCCATTCTTCCCTACTGGGATAGGCACTCGAGAAGGGTCTTGTGAAGTCTAAGTATGGCGTGATGTAGTCCGTAGTTGGTACATGGCCAAAGTACTTCTGTAGGATCATCGAATGACCCATTGCATTAGATTTCCAACCTCCAACTGGTTCAACGAGTAGGAAGAAGACCTTTTAGTGTGTCGGCCTCTGCCGACTGCCACTATAACCTAACCTAACCTAACTCCGCGATAAGCAATCTAACGTTTAGATACTCTACTCAGCTAAGTCAATGTCAGAGTTAAAGTCGCTTCTTCTCCGCTATTAAAAATTTAGAGTGACGAAATCATCAGCAGCAACCATAAGTGCAACAACCACAACGAGTCGGAGTGCCGCAACTACGGTCGGCACATTTACTCGTAGATGCTTTAATAATTCTACATACGGTCATAGCGCTTCGAATTGCCCGACGGAGAAACGACCTATCAGTTCCTGCATGTTTATAAAAACCGCCCGAAAAAGATAAAACGAACAGAGTTGGAGCTGCTATTGACCAGAGTTGGTCATAATGTCAGATTGGACGAGGTGTAGTAGATTATAATTTTTAAGTAAAACATTTTCTGTTCGTTGTCAAGAATGTGGCAACGACTTAAGACTCAACTATAATAGTCGGAGCGGTGTGTAGAGCGGGCCGTTCGAAACTAAACGAATAAAACGAATTTGTGTTGTGGACCCATAATAGCGGATTGCTCCTTTCATTAAGTTTCGTTCCCCTGTGATTACGACCGTAGATAGCAATCCCATTCGCATTTTACGTGGGTAAATGTAACAACCAGTTTTTTGTATGGGAAAACGGAGCTTCCGTTAACATACTTTTGTTATGGGTTACTTAAGCAAATGATAAATCGGAAGAAAACGGTTCGTTTAAATATGACATAAGCTTCAGTTTTTGTCCGTCTGCTATAGTTGGGCCTTTAGCAAAAATTGCACGGCGTAATAACAGCCAACTTAAAATAAGTACTGGTCATCATTCCAAATTTTTTTACAATACATAGATTCGGCTTTTGACGAACATAAAAGAAATCTCATCGGTCAGCGGCAAGGCAGGCTATATAAGTTGTAATTTTAATTGAATGAAGAAGGGAAAAGTGTAGTAAAGAACAAAGCTCTTTTAATTTTTGAAGTAGGTAGTGCAAACTATAAAGCATTTTCCTTTTTGACAGATGACAGGTCTCGAATGTAAACAAATTTAATTGGAGGCTAACTAAACAAAATCATTGCCAGTAAAAGGAGAATCAAGGGAATCTGAAAATAAAAGTAAGTTTTTTTTGTTACTAATCAATAGGTTTTCGATTTTATTTGCAGGAAAATGGGAATATCGATCGAAGAAATTGGATGGAGTAAATAGGAAGTACTAAACAGCATTCGAAGAACACAGTCACCGATGCAAAATTGGAAGCAGTAGGGGCATTAAGCGCGGATAAGCTGTATGCAGTTGGATGGGTGCAAGCGCTTGCTGGCTGTTTGCAAGGCAATACATTTCTGGTTTTGTTAAAGGTGAGTCTTAATCTCGTTACTGCTTCTATTCTTGTTTCTACATTCATATATTTTGCAGCCCATTTAGCCGTATTAAAGACGGAACACATTACTGGGCCTCTTATTTAAACATATGTAAAGTGTAAATACTAAAACTAATAAACAAATTGTATACGAAGGTCCTGCACTTTAAACCTTCCTGGTCTGCAAGTTTGGGGGCAGTTGAAAAAGCTGGATTTACCAAAACACAACATTGCACATGTGTTGCTGGACTAGGGGAATGCTGTAGCCACGTTCGATTGCGAAAAATTGCCAAACAGACAATTTAATAATTAATGCGAAAATCCAAATAACATATACACAACAAATCACTACACATAGGTACCACAAATTTAATACAAATTTACTAACACATAATGAAAAATAAAATTTTAACCAATTGAAATTTATTCGAAAACTGTTTTTTTTGTATGAATAAGTGAACTATATTTTAAATGTGTTCTTTTGATTGCCTTAATACATGCTGTTCTTCTCTTAGCCGATAGTTTTTGCAATTCATTGCTCCTCTTGTTTATTGCAGAGAATCTCAGAATGGAATACCTTTGTTACGTCCAGCATTCTTGTAGCAACCCACCCACACAACACTTCAACCCCATTTTTATTTATGGCTCTTATTTAAGAATTATTACAAGAAAATCTATACAATCGCCTATTGACATGAAAGAACCAGGTGAGATATGGAAGTTGTTTTTTACTGAAAAAGTAATGAGCCAGATCACGGTCTACACGAACCAACAAATAAAACTGTTAACACCTAAATTCGGAAGAGAAAGGGATTGCTCAGAAACTGATGAGGTTGAAATTCAGGCACTATTTGGGTTCTTACTTTTTGCTGGCGTTCGGAGAAATAGTCGTCTGAATGCTAAAAATGTATTCAAAACTGATGGCTCGTCCCCAGATATCTTTCGTTTAACTATGAGTTGGAACTCAACTATTGCGGTGTCTCAGGTTCCAACTATTGCGGTGTCTCAGGTTTGATGACAAAAGTACCAGAGCTGCACGAGCTTCTGTTGATAAACTGGCTCGCATTAGAGATTAGAGATTTGTTTCAAGAAATCAGGCTGACAGTGCTAGGCACGATTCGAAAAAAATAAGAAGCTGCCTAAAAACTTAACCGACTTAAGACGCCGAGAAGAAAAAGCCAGCTTATTTGGACATTGAGATATTTGTACCCTTGTTTCCCATGCGCCAAAAAAGAGCAAGAATGTTCTACTTGAGAAATGAATAAAGAGACTGGGAAGCCTGAGATGATAATGGATTATAATGCGACAAAAGGAGGCGTTGATACGGTTGACAAAATGTGTGCAAGGGGTGCCAACAGATGGCCCATGGTAATTTTTTATAGCCTGATGAACGTAGCGGGTATAAATTCGTACGTCATATATGTACTAAACGATCATATGATCTCATAAACGCACATTTGAGGAAATGGGCTAATAACACGTGTTTGCCGCGATCGCTTAGGAAAAGGATTGCTGAGATATGTAAGTTATATGGACCAATCAGTAATGGTTAATAATACTAAAATTGGTTGCCGTATTTATTGTTCGTCCAAAAAAACGGAAAGACACGATCCAATTGTGTTTCTTGCAAGACATACACTGCAAGTCATAAGATTAGAAGCAGGCATTTTTGAAAAGTAAAATCGATATTTCTCCCGTTACATGATGGATTAGAAAAAAACGACTATGGTAAATGAGAGACTGTGTAAACTTAAAGAAAATGTATTACATATTTAGCTTATTCAGCAATTTATTTTTTTCGGTAAATTAACAAAAACAAATCAATATTTAACAAAAAAAAAAACATTATAAAAAATTGTAAAAATTCCAATAGTAAATATCAAATCATGAAAGCGAAATAACGCTGAATTTCCATGTTCGGTCTTATTTCACTTTGCCAAAGTGCTTCGCTTTTTTTATTTACACAATCAGATAAAGATTCCCAACCGTTTTCAGATTTGCACCCCTGAAGACCTCGCACCTACTCCAAATCAAACAGTGACCCGAAGCAGGGGGGGTTGCAGGGGGCCAGCATAGCCCCCATAGGCATTGCACTGTTTATGGGATGAGTTGCGAAATCTCAAGTAGAATAAAGTCGATCTCCGAAATCTTATTCGATATTATTAGTCTTTTGTTCTACTACATAATTGGAAATAAAGTCGAGAATAGAAAATGATGAATTTCGACATTACTTCCGATTTCTTATGGAAATAAAGTCGATCGACATTATTTCCTTCTACTTTATTTCACGGCACCGGTAAATAAATCCATCGATTTCGATTTGAATATTTCCTTTGTTTGTAATGATTTCATTTACTTTCATTTTGATTGTTTTTATTTGCACTCACGTTGTGATAACACACGATACCAAACAACACTAATTTGAGGTACCTTTTTTTACAGTTGTATGGGCAGTCGTGGATGTTAAAGAGTAGTAAATAATCTCGAATGAATATATTAATTTTTGAGACAATTCGCACGAATTGTAACCATTGTCTTAAAAATTCATATATTCATTCGAGATTTTTGCATTCGAAATTTTTATTTTCTAGATTTTTGTATTTCGAGATTTTTTTTCGAGATTTTTTCAATTCTAGATTTTTGGTTTCGAGATTTTTACTTTCGAGATTTTTGTTTTCTGGATTATTGTTTTCTAGATTTCGTGGTAAACCCGATTTGTTTACATAAAGAAACATTTTTGACAGCTAGCGCCGGAACTCTATTGATCGAGTTAGATATGGAAGGAGGCCCCGGGGCTATTTCTTCAATGGCTAAATTCGCAGTAAGACTAACATTTTGGTTTTTTCGTTTAACTAATTTGATGTTTGTTATCTACTATGTTTATTTTATCAAATTTTTGGTCTGAATTCTTTTTCTTACGATAAAATTTCCTGTTTTACTTTCAGAATTGTGAAGTTTTGGAATTTTCGGGATTTTGAATTCGTCTTCCTATTTTCCCACAAAATGGAAAACGCGTTATAGGTTTACTGAACGTCAATTTAATAAAGACTGTCTTCGCAACCGTTTGAGTTCAACTAAGGCGAATCAATCCTGATTTTACTGTGTGGAAACTTGAAGCGATCGGCCGCATGTCCTGAATGTGGGTTTAAGTGCACACCTAACGGGTTGACGAGAGTAAACGAGACAAGTGCCCAATTCGACGGCGAAAGACGGTACCAGACCCGTTCACAAGAACGAGTTCAAAATTTGTTATTTTGTCCGTCCGATTCTAGAGTATGCCTCTCAAGTTTTGACACTGTTCTACAAGTTATATTTATTTTGTACCAAGATTGTCACAATGGTTGATTAATACTATTTGTAGATACATAGATATGGTATGAATCTACCTTGCTAATGAAAATATTACAAATTGAATGCAAGTACTAAAACAGATTGACAGATTGCGAAGGAAAAAGCTACTTAAAAAACCTTCATTTAAATTATCACAGATATTGAAGTATATAATTATACAGGAAATTATTAGGTAATTTCGTAAGAAATCTAATAAATTAACATAAAAGGTAAATAAACGTAATATAAATATAATAAATAAATAAATAAATACAATGAATAGGTACGTAAATAAATATAATATAATAAATAAACAAATATAATAAATAAACAAATATAATAAATAAACAAATATAATAAGTTAATTGATAGAATAAAAAAAATAAATTAAAATAATATAAATAAACAAAGTATCTACATTATAATATGTATATAACAACAAGTAGTATATATAATAACCAAATAAATAATTACACAAAATCATGCAATAAATAAATAAATACAAAATCAAAACAAAATTATACAAATACTGAATAAATGAAATATGTAACGTGTTAACACCTTAATGATAAATTTACAGCATGAAGAGATTTTAATAAGTACATACATATATATATGAAATCAACAAGTCCTCAAAGTAAGAATGAAGGAATACGAACTTAGAAATATAGGTATAACATGATTAATAAAACTGTACAACATGATGTAGGTTCGTACAGTAATTATAACAACTCATTAGTCTCGTACTAAGTTCTGAATGAGAGCATTATCTGCAATTTAGCATGACAGGAAAAATTTAGTCTTAAGCTTCGCTTTCCGATTAGTAATAAATTCAATTTGAGCTATGTCATGGAGAAGGTTTGTGGAAAAGTGCCATGGTAGGTTCAAGATCATTTTCAAGATTTTGTTCTGTGCGACTTGGAGTTTTTTTATATGGCAGCTTGCACAATTACCCCATGCTGGCGCTGCATACAACAATATTGCTTGGAAGACAACTTTAAATATTATAAGCTTGTTATCGTTGCTTAGCTTAGATTTTCGGTTAATAAACGGATATAGGATTTTAATCGTTTTGTTAACTTTGGCAATAGTTTGAGAGATGTGAGGTCCAAACGTAACCCTTTTATCTAAAATGACCCCGAGGTATCTAACTGAGTCCTTCCACTCTACAGGACGCCCATCTATAATAAGATTGCCGCTTGGCACGAAACGAGCTTGCCTTTTTCCTTTTCCTCGTGAAAAAGATAGCCTGTGTCTTCTGGGCATTAACTTTTATTTTCCACTTAGAAAAATAATTGTATAATGTGTCGAGAGCAGATTGTATATACACATGTATAGACACATGTATCATCAGCGAATATCGCAGATTGACAGTTTGCTAAGGTCGGAAAGTCAGATGTGTAGACGTTATAGAGTATTGGGCCTAGTACAGATCCTTGGGGCACACCTGCAGGAATGTAGTAGCAGTCGGAAAACGATTTGTTCAAGTAGACTTGAAAACTTCTATTCGAAAGAAAAGATTGGATAATCTTGATAAGATGTAATGGGAAATTTAGTTGGATTAGCTTATAAAGCAATCCCTTGTGCCATACTGAGTCGAATGCTTTTTCTATATCTAACAACACCATTCCCGTACCTTAACCAATATTTATGTTTTGTTTTATATGTTGCTTTATTCGAAGTATTTGGTGCGTTGTACTATGGAACGAGCGAAAGCCAAATTGTTGAGGTGGAAATATACTGTGTGCTTCGATATGTAGCAGTAGCTTCTGTTTTATGGTTTTTTCGAAACACTTACTCAAGCAATTTAACAGGCTGATAGGCCTATAACTAAGGGGATCATATGACGGCTTACCTGGTTTTAAAATTGGTACAATTTTAGCATGTTTCCATTTATCTGGGAAGTATCCAATTTGGATACACTTGTTAATAAAAAACCGAACACATTTTATTCCAGCTTTTAGAAGATTTTTAACATACAAGTTCATGATCTTGTCAAATCCAACCGATTTGCGACAATTTAAATTAGATATAATATCTTGAACATCAGCTAGGGTAACAAACTGTATGTCGAGAGATTCGTTTTGGCTTAAGATAGAATCGATAGTTGATTCCACCACAGGTTCAACATTGCTGACATTGATATTAGTTAGCAAGAAGTTATATTCAAATGATTTTGCTAACATATTCGCTTTATCAATATTAGACAGAGCTATGTCATTGGCAAATTTGAGTGTGGGGACGTAACTATGCTTGTTTTTCGTTATTTTTACCACATTCCAAAATGGTTTACTAGCTTTACTTAAGCTATTTAATTTTCGATTCCATTTAGTATTACGAAACTTTTCAATTTCTTCTCGAATTTGAATATTCAGTATTTTTACTTGATAAAAGTAAATCAGAAGGCGGTGAGTTTGCCACTTTCTTCTTAGTTTGTTACGGAGCTTTACCATATTCAAAATATAACGAGGTAGGTGACTAGAATTTACGGACAAAATGGACTTTTTGGGGACTGATACATTTACACTATCTAAGATATAGGTGTTAAACATTTCTATAAGTAGGTCTAAGTCAGCTTTACTAACAACATTCCAGTCTTCGATAGAAATCATCATAAGTATAGGCATTTTCTATCACCGGTGAACTTAGTATACTACAGAAAACTGGTAGGTGATACGAGCTAAGGTCATTTATCACAGTTGGTTGACTTATAAGACCGATCGAATTAGTTAAGAAAAGATACAGTGTAGAGGGGTTGAATCTACTACTTGTAGGTATGTAAGTGGGTTGTGGAGGATGCAGTATCTGAAAAGCATTCCGGGTACTCAGATCCGCTAGTATATTACCCCAAGCATTTGCACGACTACAGTCCCAATTTCTATGACGACAGCTCAAATCGCCCCCAATTAAATACCTACAACTAATGCCAGTTAATTTTGTTAAGTCGCTCCTTAAATCTATGCGCCTCGATGGGTTTGCAGCGCCGCCAGGGTAATAAGCTGAATAGACTTTTATCGACCGTCCATTGCTAAATGGAATCTCGATACCAACATTCTCTATTAATTTAGTATTAACAGAAGGTAATACCGAATGGCGTATTGTTCTTTTCACTACGATGGCAACACCACCACCTCTTCTACTTTCCCTATCCATTCGATAGCATTTGTAATCGCTATTGCTCAGTTTATTTATTGTGTTTTGGTTTTCATTAAGCATTGTTTCTGTCAGTAAACCTACATCGATGTTGTTTTTACTAAGGAACGAAAACAACTCTAAGCTTTTATTTCGAACGCCTCTTGCATCCAAGTAATTATTCTTACGCTTGCATTTATTATTATTTAGAGTATACATTCTTAATTGCGAGTTTTGCTATGACATTAAATTGCTCCGATTTGCTTCTGCATTGTGCCAGTAAAGTTGTCATCTCCGTGGTGAGTGAATTGATCTCATCAAAGGTGAAAAGCTCGCTGGAATTTTCCTTTGCAGTATTGTTATTGTTAACCTTCCAGGCACTTGGCCTCGAATGATCAACCATATGTGTTGGTTGCGGAGAAGGAAGCAATTTATGAGAGCTTTGCGTGTTTAATGGTGGAAATGCTTCAGTATTTAAATTGAAAGACGATTTGTCTCTTACATGGGTGGGGTGAGACTGGGATCGCGAATAAATGTTTTTGTTTGACAGATTTTCTCTTATTTGTAAAAACTTTTGGCGATTCTTACATGACAGATCGTCGGCTCTGTGGTGCATTTTGCAATTGGCAGATTGAATAGCATTTTTTTCCGTGCAATTTATAGTTTTATGGTTTTAAGAGCAGTTCGCACGAAATGTCTTTACGTTGCAGTTCCTCTCTCCATGCCCAAACATTTGGCAGTTGAAGCATTGGGTCAATTTTTTTGTTTGATTTCTCGCGAAATCCCATTTCACTTGAGTTTTATTAATTGAACGATAGTTCTTTTTAAGCTCACTTAATCTGATGGAACCGATTTCAAGAAATATAACATAAAACACATGCGTATAACGATCGTATTGTTTTTTTTATCATTTTAATGTTTTGGCACTTAAGCCCAAGTGTACTGAGTTCGTTTTTATGGGTCGGAATGGGTATTTCATCAAGACCATACAACATGACCTTGAATGACTTTGCAGGGAGAAAAATTGCCATTGCAGGGACTTAAACAAAACACATACTTTTTCATGAGTCTCGATATCATCACAATTAATTTTTATTCCTATTGACATTTTTTTTGTACAATAGGTGGAAATTTCTTTTTCACGTAATAGTTTGTGAATATTTTCGTTTGTTTGGTGAAGAACATTGATTGATGGCACTTTAGCGCGTTTGCCTGATTTTTTGTAAGCACTACATCGCTGTCATCACCCATATCACTATCTGGCAAACTCTGCAAGGGCCGCCAGAAATTTAAATTAGAGTCTCTGTCTCTATCAGACATTTTTTTAAGTTTAATATTTGAAGACAAAATGTCTTCAATATCAGCAGATCGCGCTCTTTTCGAAATGTTGACACTATAAACACTCTAATCGGGAGAATATTATTAGCACGTCAATCGCGGATAAAGCTCCGACATCAACTGACACTGTTCTACAACATTCATTCAAATCGAATAGAGGCCATTCAATGGAAATTTATTCGATTTGCACTTAGAGGACTTCCAAGGGATGATCCATTAATGTTGATCTGGCATACTTTAGGGGGCTGTGCGCGATCTGATGTACCAACATAATCGGTGCATACCACAGGGCGCCCACGAACCTATATGGAAGAAATGGTCAATGAACCCAGTCACCATCCGCAACACCAACGGCGGTCAGGAACAGCAATAGCTGCACCGACAATCAATAGCAACGGTGGAGATGCAACGCTGGAGATGCAACTGTGGAAATGCAACGGTGGAGATGCAAATGCGAGGCATTGAGGAACCAGCGACGATCACGAAGAAGTAGAAGGATTACACAAGTCCACCAGAACAGTCGTCGCAACATCAACACTCGCTGTGTCATAGTGATTAATTGTTTAAATGTTTAAATAAAGTCGTTAATTATTATATAAAACGTTACAGTCCATTTTTATTCGGAGGCAAAACATAAACTTCCTCCTTACAGTCAACGTATCAAGATTCTTCAAACGTTACCCCTTTCTCAACGAAGGCTTTTTTTTTTTTTTTTTTTTTAAAAAAAAGGAAATCCAAATCCCAGAACACTCAGACTCGGTAACGGTCCATTGTACTACCAGGCAGAAATCCTTCTTTTGGTGTAGAGGCATGTGAATGGGTGGCGTGGGGATTGAACCTGCACCGCACGGGTCACAAGCCAACACACTAACTTTTACTTTTTACTTTTAAATTCATTTTTATTAATTATTAGCTTATATCAATTTAAATACTAGACAAAAATGATTAAATCTAACTTAAAATTAACAGGATACTTATTCTAGATTATTGATCCTTATGCGGACGCCCTAAACTTAACTCTATCTTATAATTATTGCCTTTCGGCCTAAAAACTATTTTACGAACTAATCTTACATAATTATGTTTTCATCGAGAAAATTGTTAAGAAAACTCGGAATCTTTATCAAATTTTATATTTTTATATAAAAAAAAAAACACAAATAAAAAAAAAAAAAAAAAACAAATGACAAACTACCTACTCTACTTACTTAAACTACTTAGCATATTCTAACTATAGCCAACACACTAACCTCTACACCGTCGCCACCCTCAACGAAGGCTTAATAGCGATATCAGTTTTTTACAGCAGCTTATACCTATCCGGTCAAATAGATGCACCTGACTTGCTGTCGTCTATTGGCTTTAATTTTCGTGGTGGTGCCCATAATTTGCGCAGTGCTTAATTATTGTTTAGCCCCCATCATAGAACGAATTATGGAGAGCCTATTAGTCGTATGAGTACCTAGAATCTAAAATCTAAATGATCATGTGATTGACTTGCATGTTAGTAAAATAAAGCTGAAAAATATTTTGCGTAATAATGCTTTAATGTCTTAAATTGTTTGCATTATTTTGTGTCTGTGTTAGTATTTTATAGGTACATAATTATTGTATTTTTAATTGTTTTGTCCTTACTAACACCTGCACTAAATGATGAGCCTGTGAGAGCACACACTCTGCTGGAAGAAAACTCACTAGATATTGACCCTACCTCTCATCGAACCTCGGGTGCTCACTTTGTCGACCCAATCATCACCGCCTCTGCAAATCCACCTGCCAGCTCGGATGCAATAACAAGCATCACGTCCCAGATCATGGCTAATCTGTTGTTTGGTGGAATAAACTTTTACGTAAATACGTAACTGCTGCTTTTGCCAAACTCCAAAGTCTCGGCTGCACTGGGGCCTTCCCCAGCACGCCTGGCTCCGGCCTAGATGCACTATTGAACCTCCCGCCCCTTGATGTTTACGTTATAGGTTGCACAATCAAAGCTATCTCACGTTTAAAAAGAGGTGGCTTTCGGTATAACTCGCACTGGAGTTTTGATGAACTTGCGCAACGGCTGTCGTTCGACTCCTATCTTATGGATATGCCGTCTGATGCAATGACACCGGAACTTTGGCTGAAGCGCAACTATGAAGTCGACTTTCCTCGTGTTCAGGACTGGCTCTGGCCAGACTTTGAGCCTGGAAAGGAATGCAGTCGAATCTTCACGGATGGCTCCAAAACCGATCAAGGATCTGGTGCTGGTGTTTTCATGGAGAGCGACAACATTAGACTTTTCTTCTCCTTAGGCAAACATGCGTCAGTCTTCCAAACGGAGACTTATGCTATCCTAATGGCCATGGACTATGTTGCGAGGAACAGGTGGAGGGGGCGAAGTATCTGCGCCTGTAGCGACAGTCAGGCTGCGCTTAAGGCCTTGCTCAACCCCTTAACCACCTCCAAAATAGTCCGTGAATGCAAGATCTCTCTGAATTCGTTCGGAAGGCTGAATTCAGTTAGACTTGTCTGGGTCCCGGTTCATAACGGGATCACGGGAAATGAGATCTCCGATGAACTTGCTAGACAGGGCTCAGAGGGGGACTTCTCAGGACCTGAACCAGCGATTTGTCTGCCTGCGTCCTCGGTCAGGGCTTCCATTGACGGTTGGGTTTCCTATGAACACAATCGCCGTTGGCATGACTCTCCAGGGTGCAGACAGACTAAGCTAAATCTCCCCGACGTCTGTGGGAAATCCGCGGCATTCTTGTTGTATCTCAACAGAAAAGACTGCAGACAGACCACTGGCGTTCTTACGGGACACTACGTTTTTGCCAAGCACCTTAAGGTGCTAGGCCTAAGCGATACCACCAACTGCGAATCCTGTGGAGAAAGCGACGACACTGCGGAACATTTCCTCTGTGATTGTCCTGCTTTTGCTCGTACCAGGTGGCAGGTATTTGGTGCGGATATGGTGAGTGCTGTAAACCTAAGCTCCTTATCATTGAGGCGCCTTCTCGTTTTTCTTAGAGTGCTCCAGTGCAGAAAGTCTCACACACCCCGACAAAAAAAAAAAAAAAAAAATCAAATGGCTAATCCTGATCGGAAGTTGCAACAAGGTTTCGAACAACTGGTCGCCCGGTTCGAAAATTCCCTGCCACTCCGATATACCCATGACAATTCCAACAACACCGAGAACCAACTAACTAGGGATGATCCGTTTGCCAGACGAGATTCTCTTCACCTGAATCACCGACGGCATTTAGAAACACCACACCTCTATCGACAGTCCGCACACTTCGGTGATCAGCGATTTTCACAAACCTCCAGCAGAATAGACAGCGGTCGTGCCGCTCAGATAATCCAGAGTTGGAATTTACGGCTCGTCGCACATGAAACATTACAACTGCATTTGTATGATCCCGGCTCGCCCTAAATTTCGTAATGCTGCACACATATAACATCAGGAATAAAGGCCAAACTACATTCCGCAAAAAGTAAAGTGTGTGCACGAAAAATATAACTTTTGTTTTATAGCTTACTATTAGCTTATGTTCAGCAAACAAGAATCTTAGTTATTCAACATCATTATTTATATAAGCCACTAGATTTAAGGAATTGACAGAATTGTATGTAATACCAAGATCATCAACAAATGCTCTGACCATTCCTACGAATGGTTGGCTAAATAGAGAGTGGATATAAGTCAGAAATAAGAAAGGTCCAAGAAATGAACCTTTACGATTTGGATTCTCTCTTTCAGATAGGATGTAAACCAACTATGTATTAAGCCACGAAAACCCACATTAAACAGCTTGTTTAAAAGAATTTTGTGATCGACCATATAAAAACGCCTTTGTTATATCAAAAAAGAGCCCGGCACACGATCTTTTTTCATCTAATCCTTTCTGTATGATGCAACAGAAATCTAATAGTGCGTCTTCAGTTGATAGCCCATCTCTAAACTCATACTGCATTGGACTAAAAAAATGTATTTTGTTGAGATAATCCAAAACTCTTTTTTTAATGCTCTTCTCCAAAGACTTTGGAAATCGAAGACAATGTTATCGGTCTATAGTTCTTTTTGTCATTTCTGCTTCCTTTTTTAAATAGAGGAATAACAATGCCGTATTTTAAATCATCCGGAAAACTACCAGACAGGACACTCAGGTTGAAGAGATATTCCAAAATATCCACAATATTGTACGAAATATTTTTTAGCATAGCATTTGAAATACAATCGTTACCACAGGAGTAAGAGCAATTTAAAGAATGAATAGTCTTTAAAATCTCAGACCCAGAAATTGGTTCAAAGAAGAAGCTATTTCTTACAAAACTATTGTATGGGAGTCTGGGTTCAGGACAATAACAATTACATACTTTTAGACTATCGCTTTGTATATCCTGTTGCCCAACTGATGCAAAGTATTTATTAAATTCATTAGCTACCTCAGTAGGTTCTGAAATATGAATGTTGCCGTTTTATTATAGTAGTATTTTGCTTAGGTATATTTCAATTAATGATGCCATTAACCACCTTCCATTCATGTTTAACGTTTCCCTATGCAGCCCTTATCCGATTATGGTAGCGATTATCACCGTATTTCCGTACTTCTTTGTTTACATTTTGACTCGTCCGGTTATAGCGACTCTTTAAGTCAGCATTCTGTGGATATTTTCGTCATTTTTTACGCAATTTGTGCTTTTGTCTAATTTTCCTTGGGAATAGTGACGTTGCTTGCAGAGCTAATGTAATTTTGTAATTTCTTTAAAAATATGTTATAAGCCTTAGAAACGTTTCCATGAGCATACGCCTCTTCCCTATTTTCGAGAAAATTATTTATCAGTGGATAGTTCGTTTTAATAAGGCAAATCAATGCTGATTTTACTGCAATTGTATGATCCCGGCCCGCCCTAAATTTCGTAATGCTGCACACATATAACGGCAGGAATAAGACTTTGAAACGAAACAGTCTTGGATTGGTGTTTAAGCTGATTGCAGTGCTTCGTCGTATTTTGGACACCATTCTAAGCACAGATATTGTTTTTCCAAATTTACTGCAAATATACTTCGGTTACGCCATCAGTTAACACAGGAACTTAGCTCAAAATGTACCGCTTGCCTCTCTCTGCTATTTCGGAGGCCATAATTCTAACAAAGAGTAAACATAAATTGTCCAGGTAGCCAAGATGTTTGAGTTTGGATGTACATAAGAGTCCATCGAATTACAGCGTTTCCTGCAACTAAAACATTTTTTTTTTGCCAGAATTAAGCCATTGAATTCCTTCTTCTATGCAACACGTGACACTTTAGACCATTATGATAGGTTTCTATTACTTTATCTAATATTATACAGGAAAAGTGTAAGTACCAACAAGCTTATGAGAGCTTCAATGTTTAAAATATAGATCAATCTAACACCATAAAAATTGTACTCAACGGGTTACAATTATTCCTGACGCAAGTAGGGTTTCAACGGCTGGAAACCCCCATTACTTGCTAAAAGTCGTTTTTACTATTCATGATTGAATATCAGTCCTCATTTTAACCAACCAAAATAACCTAACCTTTTCTATGACAGCTTCATTAAATTATAATTCTTCTACATGCCTACATCTTATTTGTCAAACAATTGTTTACTAACTAGTATCCATTAACTCTTGAGAGAAAACTTTTTAATGCGAATGGCAAGCGGAAAAATAAGTTTAACAAAATAATTTCATTAAGCTTAAGGGAAAAAGGACAAACGTGGTTGGGTACCTTGCCAACAAACTTAAAACACACAAAAACTAAATGCGTGAAAGGACTCTTTAAAACAAAAAATCCTACCAGAAATATGTATATCTCAAATATGTAGTTTCCATGAAAGTTCATACATTTTTGTATGACCTGTACGCACATTCGACTGTTATTATTTCTGAAAGAGGTATACTAACTTTGCACTCAACATATGAAAAAGTAGACGCTTTTTACTCCTAACCATGGCCTAGAAAAAAATCCTATTGTCCTGTCAACAAAAATAAACACAATAACCGTGCTGTGTTTTAAGGAAACGAGTACAAAAACAAGGATAGTGAAATGTGTTGTAATTCCAAAGAAGGACGAAAGCAGGAAAAAAAAGTAGAGAGGCAAATGAGAATGGCAACAAACGAAATTGGAAAATTTACTGAAAGGATATTTACACTTCCCTTTTTCATCTATTCCCCCGGTCTGCCGGCCGGCCGGCGTTTGCGCCATCGTATGGGTGAAGGAATTTCTCGATTTTCTTCACAAGGACATTACAAAAGTCATTTTGCATTTTCGCCAGTGAAAACACTCACATTAAAAGTGAGAAAATCAAGATCGAACCATCAAACCGAAACGGGATAATTCTCCCATCTGCTTAACGAATAAAAGCGTAGTAATCCTTTACGCTGATGGAAAAACCGAAAAACTTTGTGTGTGTCTGTCTGGTTAAAGGAATTCAAAAAAGTTTTGTGCCTGACTTTAAGCACATACTACGCCAAGCGCGGAAACAAACTTTCTAATTATAATCCTTTGCCCAGATCAGGCTTATTGAACTTTTCAAACAAATGTGCGAGCGAATGTGTTGGCAAAAAACTACAGACAGAGGAAAACACTGAATTCAGTGAGAATTTTTTTTCAACTGCATTCGTTAGAAGTTGGGACGATTATTCGCGGCGGTAGAGGACTTTAATTTGAATTTAATACTTAATTTTCTTCCTGTTCACCCTAGGAAGGCCAAATACTTTTATTTTGCAATTGATTTTAGTACCCTATCCAAGGCTTATAAATAAATAAATATTAGGCTTTAACGGCCCATGCAGGGCCTAAAACCTAGCTTCTCCAATAATTTGCTTGTGCGAAGTGGAAGGAACCTACAATTTTAAGCCTAATCCGAATGGCAAATTTGAGAAGCTTCTCATGACATTTGATACTACGAAACATTTTCAAGGTGTTAAGAGTTTGAGTAAGGCCTTAGCGCAGCCTGACTGTCAGCAGATACTTCCTAGTTCCTATAAGAAGAACTTTTCGATACCCGAATCAACCTCTTATATTCCTTCTGCTTCGATCGGTGGAGGTTCCAGTCTTCTTCCAATTCAGTCTTGAGTGACCTGTTTAGACGTTTATAGCTTCTCTTCGGATTCTTTGCAGTTGCAAGTTCCAACAGAGAACTGGCGTTCTGCCAGGGGTTTTGTTTACTGGGCACGTCAGTTCAAAACAGCTGGTAATGAAACTGTTCAGGTCTTGAATAGCTGCCTCTACCTTTCGTCTCGTCCTGAGTTTGGTTGGAGTTTTGAGAGTTTTCCCTAACTCCTCCCTGTAGCGTACACAGTTCGTTGTTCTCGGATTCCTTCTCTCCTGCAAAGTTATGGCTTCGCATTCGATTTGGAATTCGATATATCTATGGTCTGAGAGGGGCAATTCCGAAGAGACCATCAAGTTGGTAACCGCCTTAAAGTAACGTCTTCTTGACGTCACACAAGTTGGCTGTGAGCCAACATTGCTGATGGTAAGATGAGACGATAGAATGAAATCCAGGAGATGGTTTCCTCGCATGTTGCGTTTGCTGCTGCCCCCAACAATGTTCTGAGCATTGGCTATGAGTTCAGCAATTGCCCTTGGTGGTGGAGGCACTACCAAATAATAGGGGAGATAAGCTGACGCCACGACGAAGGTCTTCCAATCTCTATTCGTTTCGTAGGTTATGGCTGCAGCAACCAAATCTTGGCCACACAATTGTAAAAACTTAGTAGCTGAGAGAAGGTTCGACACAGCAAGACAAGCCCTGGGACTTTCAGACTGTTCGTCACAGAGAACTTGGTGCCACGAACACCTCCAAGGCCACAGATGCGATTTTTCCACATCCATGGCTCCTGTATGGATGTTATGTGGGGTTTTGTACTCAACACGGAAGGCTTCTTGCTGATGAGAGCAGTAGCAGCTTTCGAATGTTGAAGGTTGATCTGAGTAAATATAATTACCTACCGTATTTTTCTTTGACATAGATGTTCCCGCAACAGCAAATTTCTGTCCACTGGTGCTGCAAGTATTGCTGGGTGCAGACACTTGTTCACCCATATTTTGTGCTCGGGGACCTCCATCAGTTAGAGGTGTTTCAGTGGAAGGGAACGTAGAAGGTACGTACGCAGTTCCACCGGTAGGAGTGCCCGAAGCCTTCATCCTCCTTTTATTCCTATTTGAGCTATTGGAAGAGGAGGCAGCGTTGGTTTCAATCCGCTGGAGCGTTTCGGTTGGGCTAACCTCTGCCGACCTGCATCTCTCTGGTTCAATCACCTTCAACTGGTTCAATTTCTTTGCACCGCAAGATTGCCGCCTTCCTCTGTTTCCTCTTCCGCTGGCTCATAGACAGAAGCCCAACGGTGCGTACCGCTTCTGGAGCCCGTTCAGCCTGTCCGGTTTCCTGGGCCTCATCAGCAGCAAGGCAACAATCAGCTGCCTATTGGAATGAAGATTAAGCGCATCGGGTTGAACCTCCACGCTACTTTCTCCATTTTACCAAGAGTCTTCGAAAGCAAGAGTTCTTAAACTCTTAAGTCAACGCCTGTACAGGCGGGGGGCGTTGGTAGTATGTTGGTTTGGGCCTCCAGAATCCTTGCCCCGACCGCGTCCATTAGGTAGGTTTTTCCTTCATACTTTTTCTTTTGGTTTAGTTCGCGATAGGGGATTCACATCGAGTAAAGCGCACTCTGCATAAGCGCAGACCGTAGTCTATTCTATGCACATACAGACATCGCTTACATCTCTTCTATAACCCAACGACCTCGGATAGCGAGCGTTTCGTACCGAGGCTCGCCTATGAATCACCTGGGGTCGTGCATGATAGCGAACCACCCCCCAGTTTCGATTTTAGTCGCCTCTTACGACCGGCAGGACTACCTCGAGTAAATTCTAACCCCTGTCCCGAAAGAGGGATATCCATTAGTAGTCCAATACACCAACCAATGAGCCAGCTTACCTTACCAATACAGTATTCCCTTAACCACTCAACGTTTTTCTTCTCAAAACGGTAAAGCGTTTTAGAATATTTGGTCCGAGAAATCTTAGCTCCTTGTACCCTTTTTCGTAGGTTGTATGAAAAAAATCGCACATTCAAAAAATCAGAACACTCGAGTATCAAAGTCCGATAGTATTTACTAATACCTAAATGTTCAAGTTGGTTTTTACAAACTTGAAAATATATTAGTAAATACTATAAAAAATGCACCATCAGCAAGAAAGGCAATCCTATATCTTGCAAGAACTATTATCCCCGCTAAATGTCGCATAGAAGATTCTATCCAACGTACTGTGTGAGCGTCTCAAGCCGTTCTGCAACACACTAATCGGCACGTACCAGTGTGGCTTTCGCCCCGGCAGATCGACAACAGACCAAATTTTCGCACTGAGGCAAATCCTGGAAAAGACCAACGAATTTCAAGTCGAGACTCACCACCATTTCATTAAAATCCGATGATAGCATTCATCGTCAGGAGCTCTACATGGCGATGGCCGAATATGGGATCCCGACAAAACTGATCCAGTTTGGAATCACCTCTATCGAATTATTCCAAACCCGCACCGGATTTCGGCAAGGAGATGCGCTATCATGTGACTTCTTCAATCATGTTCTGGAGAAAACAGAGCACAGGACAGGTGTCAACACGGAAGGCTCTATTTTCAGTAGATCCGTCCAACTACTGGGGTATGCGGACGATTTTATCGGCCGTTCCCAGCGTCCCGTTAGAGACTTTTATGGCTATTGCAAAACAGGCGAAATTGGTTGGTCTTTAAGTTAATAAGGACAAGACCAAATACATGCTATCTACAAACAAACAAACACCTGTCCACCGCCTAGGACAAAACGTCACTGTTGATAGCAATAACCTCGAGGTAGTTAAGGAATTCACCGCTACTTCTTTGGTTTGGCTAAACAAATGGGTTCAAAACTCCTCACTCGAAAAACAAAATGCATGCTCTTTGGAACCTTAATCCTGCCAGTCCTACTTTAAGGTGCCAAGTGCTGAACGATAACTAGGAAAGGGGAGCTAATATTGGGTTCTTTTCAAAGAAAAATACTCCGGGATATTTGGTCCTGTGTGCGAGGGGGTGAATATAGGATAAGATACAACCGCGAACTCTATGGGCTGTAACAAGATGTGGATGTAGTCCAAAAAGCCAAATCTAGTCGAGTACATTGGCTCGGCCACATTGAGCGAATGGACAATAATGCTCAATCCAAGAGGATCTTCGACTCCCAGCCCTCAGGTTCCAGAAGGCAAGGAAGACCGAACCTCCGTTTTAAAGACCAAGCCATAGCGGATGCCAGAGTGCTTGGTCTGGACAACTGAAAGTTCAAATATTAAAATTTTGGTTGTCATGTTAGAAACAAAAAATGTTCCAAAATGACAACGAACTCAACCCAATGCCACGCCTACTAAAGGAAATATGAATATTAATAGTGCAGGGAGTCGGACAGAATCCCGAAAAACGTAATCCCGAAAGCCCAAAATCCCGAAAAGCCACAATCCCGAAAAACTAAAATCCCAAAAAGCCACAATCCCGAACATCCAAAATTCCGAAAGACAAAATCCCGAAAATGAAACTGAAAATTTTATTGTACCAACAAAAAAATTTGCCAAATTTATTTAACAAAATAAACAAAATAAAAAACTTCAATTAAATAAAACATAACAAAAACAGTTCAAGTCTTACAAAAACATATCAAAAACGATCAATGACAAAATAATATAATACGAGTACAAGTTCTAGTTCATATTGTACGCAATTATTCTAAGATAACTTATTTCAGAAGGCTTTCGCTGCTCACACTCCCAGTAAAATGTATCCTTGTATTTTTTGCAGCCGTCAATAAGCAGTTTCTCACGCTGTTTGTTGGTTTTAACGATGGACACGTTCTTTTCTCCTTAAGACTTCAAACACAAAATGTCACTGATAATACAAAGTTTTTAATACACCCCTATTGCGAGTGTCAATCGACAATTGATAATTGACTATTTTCAATGTGTGTAATTGTGAACGAATCATTTTCATTGATATTCTCATCAATCGCATTTTTTCAATTGACTGCGATTGACAAAATCCTTTAGAATTGTTCGTTCACAATAGCACACATTGAAAATAGTCAATTATCAATAATTGTCGATTGACACTCGCAATGGGGGTGATAAAGGCATGCACGAAATATTATTACGGTAAATGAAATGGACAAACACTTGTCTATTTTACATTCAAAATTAAATAAAGAATCCCGAAAACGAAATCCCGAAAAATAATATATAAAATGAAAAATTTGCGCAAATTTTCATTCTTTTTTTGGGATTTGGCTTTTCGGGATTCTGGCTTTTTGGGATTTTGGATTTTCTGGATTTTGGATTTTCGGGATTTTGGATTTTCGGGATTTTGGTTTTCGGGATTGTGTCCCCAACCCGATAGTGCATCCAACCGTTCGCCTATGCGGACTACATCCTTTAAAATTCCATACACCTATCTGTGCATACATGCATCGCACCAAAAAGCAGCTGCAAAACACAACAACACAGCTAGAGCACAGTATTGCACTCCCTTATAAACCTATGGTTGGATGGAAGAAGAGCCTCGCTCACACTTTCTGCCTCCCTTACATCATCCTTGTATCGTTTCGAAATCGCTTCCGTTTGCCTTACTCCATTGCGCCTAGCCTGTTATTGTTTATCCTTTCGTGAGCCTGTATTTAGGTTTTCCACTTGCTGAGTGCAAGCATTTTCTTTTCCTTTTTCGGTTTTATACTCAATTTTTCTTCCTTGCAATTGCAATAGTTTTCGTTCTTGTACTTGATGCTGGCTGCCGTTGTTGGACACTTGTGTTATTTAATTAAAAATATATTTAAGTGCAGAATTAAAATGAGAAGAATGCCTTGATGAACATTTAGGACGAATGTATTCTTTTATTTTAAAGAGTTAAGAGAGAAATTAAATACATTTTTTTCAGTGTCATGCTTCTTCAGGGAAATGGTCTGCTCTAGATCGAGTCACAATTAAAATCGTACCTACTTGTGCAAGCAGAAATAGCATGGAAGTGAACGATATGCCGAAAATTTTGTTGAAATGCTTGAAAAGTTGGCAGCCGGAAAAAGTCAATAATAAATAAAGGGTCTTCCATGAATTATTCTACGAAGTGGGAAACAAATTTAATTATATATAAATTAATTTGGCAGAAGCAATTTATATAACATGGACGACTTGCCTGTATGAACTCTACCGATGTCACTTTCTGTTGCCTTAATTATTGTAGCTCGATTTGTTAGGTGTTATTTTAACGCCGCGCAGCGGTGAGAATGTTTAATGATTGTTAATGTTTAATGACGTTGATGACGTCATACGAGGAAAGGTGAGAACTGTATTTAAATATAGGATAATCTATATCTATATATAGGATTTCTTATATCAAAAAAAAAAAAACAATTCAAATGACGTTTAACGCGCAGGTGAATCAACAAAATTATAAAATCAAAGTTAAGTTACTTGACTTTAAACCATGTGTTAAGCTTCTAATAATTATTTTCTTTTTATCTCTGATCAGGAAAAACTAAGCTAGAAAGTTAGTTGTCGTCAACAGTTGCCAGTTGACAGGTGACAGTTGACAGTTGACAGTTGACAGTTGAAGTTATGATTATCCTTGAAGAGGATATCAAAAAAAACGCGAACATGTGCCCGAAGGCACATCCACTAGTTCGACTTACAAGTACAATTAAAAAACCCGACGTTTTACACAATTATTATTTCTCAATTTATTATAATCACAATTTAACCCGTACACTCCTAGATCCAGAATAGAACTAACTCTAAATATCTTTATTTCCCGTTGGGAAACCGCTGGTCCCACGATGTGAATTGCTGATTAGTCAAATATGCTCCGGTGTCATATCCGTCAGTTGCACTGCGCGTGCATGCAATCCGATTCCATTGCCCTGGTACTGTGGGAACATGTTTGTTCATGAAAGTGATGACGCAGCCATTCCCAGGTGACTGGCTGTTCTGATCTTGGAATGTTGGATCAGATATCTCGTGTTAACTTTGACAACAGAGATAACAACGAATAGCGTATTTTCTGTGAGTTAGGATGATGATTTAAAACACTACAGTGATTTTGTTGTTACAATTTTTTTTTATTAGTTTTAAGCTCTATAGGAAGGTCAAATACTTTTTTTCATAATTTGCACGTACAAAAGGGATTTTTAGCACCCTTATAACGTACATTATGTACATAGTCACACAGCACGGGCGTTAAGAAAAAGAGGAAGAACGAAGGACGAGAAAGCGATAAACGTTGGTTTTGAATGTTTGTAAATCATATTGTATAGGAAAAACACAGCGTGATAGAGCATTCCACATTTGTGCTGTACGGCTAAGGACCGATTTTTTGAGCTTCACTGTACGTCCGAATACAGGTTTTATGGTGAACGGATGAGCATTCCTTGCAAGGCAAATATTGCGGTTGAAATTTTCTAGGGGTGAAGGAACGACGATGAGTAAAAGTCAATCGATTTCGCGATGTCTCGGTCGAAAATGAGTTTTATCGCTCGTATTTGAATTCTGGCTCCAAATAAGTTACTGCTGCACCAGAGTAGATATGAGCGTTGTAGTCGATTTGAGGGCGGATAAAGCCTTATGAATTGTAGCCAGATCAGGAGGGGTGAAATATTTCTTGCTTCGCTTAAAGAAGCCTAGACATTTCGCAGCGTTCTTGGCGATATCGAATATATGGTCATTCCAATGAAGCCTGTCACTAACACACATACCGAGAAAGGATGGTCCTTCGGTTCGGTACAATATTTTTTCATCATCCAGTACAATTGGGAAAAGTCGATTTCCATTACTGCCACGCACTCTATCCTCTGTATGACTGAGAGATCTGGGCACGGACCATATCAGAACCAGCCATCCAGAAATCGTAGTAACAGCGAAAAAATACCTCCACGAGAGCGGAACCAGTTGTGGGGAAGAACATGACAACAACAGAAGTCCAAGAGACAACAATGTTACGATGGCAAGAACGATTAAGCAGAGAAACCAGGAGCAGATGGACTGATAGGACACGTCGGCAAAAGTTAATTTCTACCTTACACAACTTCTTACCGGACATGGATACTTCAAGGACTACCTTTATAAAATGAGGAAAACTGATAGCCCACCATAACACCACGGAGAACTGGATAAAGGCCAGTCATAGTTTTTTTTTTTTTTTGATTGTAAGAAGGTAGGCGAAATCACTGCCGACAACATGATAAAGCTCACGAGCAAGGAACACTGACACAAAGCGTGCTTCTATTATATCGAAGAAGTGTTAAGGCGAAAGAAATGGAGCAGAATATAAGTTTAAATGCCAACAAAGAGGCGACCCACACAGATGCTTTAAAAAAAGTTGGACCAACCTAAAGTTAATAACGCAAGAAGTAGTTCGGGGGTGTTATGCCTGAAGATAAAGATATTCGTTACAAGCTTGGGACATGACCACACTGGTGCCCAATGTTTTCCTTGTTCCAAAAAAGAAAGAAATGATTGTTACACTTAATATGGAACACAGAATTCGGAGCTTAATGTGGTCTGCTATAAAAGCAGATTTGTGCTTCCTATTGTTTCAATTTTTTTACCACCCCTATCGTGGAATCCGTCGGGGGGAAACGATCCGCTAATAGTGAACAATTTGCATCGCGTAATCCGCAGACGTGAACCATCCACATGTCGGTAATGTGAATGAAATTCACTGTATCGTGGAAAACGAACGGATCGAATCTATCAATGCATTTGACATCCGCAGTTTTTATTTTATTTTCACTGAATTTAATTTTTATAAAACAAATGTGTTTGAAATGAGCTGTCACAATTGAATTTCCTAATCACCAACAGTGGCCGGTAACGGAGAGTATCCGACGGATCCCACGATAGCAATTTTCTGTTCATGTGAATCGAATAAGTGAAGTGAATCTCAGATCCGACGGATTCCACGATAGGGGTGTACATTTCGAAACAAAACAATACAATACATTTCGTCTTCCCATTCATTTCTTAACGTAATTTTTAAAATACCTTAATTTTCTAGTTTCATGCTTTACTTACCAGAGTTGCAGGTACAAACGTGGGCACTGTCTCGAAATTCCCCACCGTTATGGTGTAGGAGTGCAGCAGGAAATAAACCCCCAAGAATAACACCCCCAAAAGGCATGAGAATCCTCCGCATATCAAACACCATACCACGTACTTTTTGATTCCTGTCGAATGTGGTACTGAAAAGAGGAAAAAATGGATTCGCAAAAGTAATTTTTAAAATTTCACCATTTCTTAATTGAAATAAAGTTGAGAGGATCTTAAATAATGAATTTCCACTTAGTTGGGCCGACATTTCCACTATTAATTGTAGTGAAATGTAAAATTGCTACCTACACTCACAGTACGAGATCCCTAATTAAAAAATATTTAAAATGCATTTTAGAGGCAGGAGCAATTTCCTGCTCTTCCTAGTTTCATTCAGAACGTTAGCAGTAGTTTTCCACTAATTGTACTGCAATTAGATGGAATTCTATGGCTGTAAAAGGTTATTCATGGAAGATGATTTTCATAGCAAATGCTGGCACTCTTCCCACCGGCTGTGCTCTGAATAAAAATATTTGCTTCAACAAAACCTTTTTGTATTGTTAAATGGGATAGAAAATGCATCCAGTGCTTGTCTGCTAAAATGGAAAAACACTTTCCATTTGGTGATATAAGGAAGTAAGCGCGTCACTTATTAAAAAGTATTTAAGCAATTTGTTTTATTTTTTGTTTGCATTGCCCTGTTGCTTGCAATTTATTTCATCATGTTGTCGTTATTTCTCTATTAGAGGCACGAGTTGGGTTTTATTCATTCAGACATTTATAGGATGTTGGGGTTGGCGTTCAGTGATACAGAAGCATATCAATTCGATTTAAGGTTGGATGTGCCACGTATCTTTTCATTGATGTGATTGATATCTTCAATTTGTGAAAGTAGGTAGACTTGTGAAAAGCACGTGTATTGCGTGAAATATTTTTAACACCATTGTGATCGATGTATATAAATTGTTGCTACTTAAATAGAAGGACGCAATCTGTTGGATAAATATCGTTTTCCATAAGTCAAGAGAGGAAATATTCGAAGGGCATGACATGGATGGAATTGGGTCAAGGAGCTATACAATCGGCTGAAGGTACCTACATACGTAACATCACCAGCAATTTAAGGGTACGTGTCGGTCGGCTGTCACACTTTATTGGAACACAGAGACAATGCCGGAGAGCATCTTTAAAGAACAGAGTAAAGTATAAGGTTTATAAAAATGCATGTGCATGGATTGTGTGTGTAGTGGCAGTGGGCCAAATTTTTCAAACAAATAAAATGGAGCGCTTTACTAGTTCTAGGTTGTAGGAAGCTTGCAGGTCACATGTAGGTATATGTAACTACATATTTATGGTGGAACTTAAATAAAGGCATGCACGTAATCATTTGCGCAAACGGTTTGAAGTCGATTTTTGTTTATTTAAAAATGAAACAAACTATTTAAAAAAGCAACAGAAGCAGGTTAGGTTAGGTTGATGGGGCTATCAGCTGGAGCCACACACTTAAACCAATATAAGATCCATTTTGCTACCCTATGTGGATCTGGGAATAATGTTCTCCCTACTCGTTAAACCATTTGGAGCTTCTGATAAAGCGTAGGAGACTTCTGGGTTAGATCGTTGTAGAAAAAAAAACCCAAATGGAGTTCTTGTTTGTGAGAGACACCATGGCATGTACAGATAAGATGAAAAGCAATCGCTTCTTCCTCCATGTCAATGCAGTTCCGCAATATTGTTTGAATATATGTATAGGTACATACGATAAGCTTTATTGCATGCTTGCCTATGAGACATTGCCCAGTGGCGCTAATATGCAGAGAGACAGTTTAGAAAAGTGGTACCTGTCGTTCACCTAAGGTTCTTTTTTTCGATTGCATCGGTTTGGTATAACAAGGAGACCTTTTTCAGCTTAAATAGGTAAAGTGGTTCCGTATTTGGCAAGTTCATCAACCTTACTGAAATGTCTCCATGCCGCGCACCCAACAGAAGTGAAAATTGAACTGTTCCGTCATCTTCTTAAGTGACGATCAGCAGTCTAAGGCTACTTAAGCGTTTAAGGTTACTGATTCCGAGAAAATGTGGATATCGCATTTTTTTCTTTTAGCCAAAATAAGACTTATTTCATCGATATACATGGAGGGGATTATGATTTGGAAGTTATTTTTAAACTGTAACTAGAGTATGGGGTAGTTTATGACTCTTGGAAGGGTTCTGAAGGTAGCTAAAAAGCGTACAGCCGCACTTGTGGCCGTTTGCCTGCTAAAATTGTAGAGGGATGTCAGACGAACATAATGTCCAGTGCTGCGGAGGAAGTAGGTCGAAGTTTTTTGCTTATGCATAAACAATTTGATCGTTGGATTCTGCCTAAGCAGTTCACCAGATCGAGACATACCGTCAGTAATACAATGTTATAAGCCCCACTTTTTCGCAATTGCTTTTTTGCAAGAGGAAAATTCTACTGTAATTTTTTGAACTCCTTCTTGAATGTTAGCTTTTCAGCTTTACTTCCTACCTAAACAAGATCCACATATTTGGCTTCGTCGGAGAATGGTAAACTAATAAACGTTTCTCTTTTTAAACCATTTTTAAACCCCTTCTTTTTTTTGCTTAGACACATCCTTGAATAAAATGGCCGAGCAGTTATTTTTTTTTATAACTTGCTTACGCTAAAGAGGTTTTTCTGTAATGTTACAGTACCCTTCTAGTGCTCAGAACACAGCGCAATCATTTTTTTTGTGTTTTAACAGCAGCAGCACCTGGTAATATCGTATTATTCATTGCATGCTTTTCGGTGCTACTTACTATTAGAAAAAATAGAGAGATAGGAAAGAAGTGTTTGGGTGCAGTTGTAAGGTTTTTCTCCACGGGTGGTGTCTAAATTGCTTAGGGAGATCTAGTTTTTCATGTATTCGACGAAAAGTAATGAACTTGGCCGGGATTTGAACGCACGACCTTTCAATCAGTAGGCGAATACACTACTTCTGCACCGTTTCCACCCGCAAATATGGAATAAGAAGCTGAACACGAACAAACAGCATATATTTTCATGTCATTTGAAAGGCGGGAAATGAAGTGCTCAAGTGTGTTTCAAAAATAAATCGGAATAGCTACTATGAGATTAGTCTGCTCAGTGCATACTCGACTTGCTTAAGCTCTGCTGTGAAGAGCGTTTTGTAAGAGGGAAAGCTTATCAAATATTTTGGGAATTCTACATCAACAGAAAGTCCGGAACAATTGATAGTTTTTGTTTTCAAATAAATTGTTTTTGCAGACAGAACTTATTATTTAGGTCCTTAAAATTTGATTTTGACACGTCGAACTCGAATAGAGATTCTTTAGATACTCAAAAAACACAAAAACTAACAGATTTGTTAAATTTCATGATTTCTGCGATAATTTAAAACACAAACTGTGGGTTCAGTGGCTTAATCGTTAATATGTTAAAATAATAACCAAAAGGTCAAGATTTAAGTCCCCCAGTAACACATAACGTTTTCTCAACGCCCCACTTCTTAACAACATCCAATAGCATAAATTGCTTTGACAAGCTTCTTGAATCCACCGTTCGGAAACGGCGAATTCAAAATCTTTTTTCTTCGTGTCAAAAATGTAACTTCGTAGACACAAATGGTTGAAGAAGCTAAGTTTTAGGCTCTGTATTGTATGACAAATATTTTATTTTTTTTAACACCGACTCAAGCTCAACTAATGAATGCTACAACAAATTTGGGGAACAGAAACATAGATGTATGGAAATATGGAACACCCTCTTTTCAATTTAGTATTTTCTTGTTTCACAAAACAACATCTCACATTTGGTGAATTCTGCTTTTGATTGTTTCGCGAATTTCAAATTCGGGTTCGTCTTAGGTTCATTTCGTTTTTTATTGTTTCGCTAGAGATTTTGTTTGTTTTTTTTTTTTTGATAGAAATGTGAACATTGAGATTTCAATAATTTTGCCTTCATTTTGTTCGCTCGAAAAGAATACTGTTAAACATCATTGTTTTCATAGAAATTTACTTAGCATAATTATGAAAGCGGCTTGGCGTGATGACATAAGTTTGACGGTCATAATGTGCATGCACATTGGGAAATTTTTACATTCACAATTCGACTCTGAAAAACCAATATCGAAAATTCTTTGAAATCATCTTCTGTGAATTTCAAAATGGCTGAGATCTGTTACTTTACCCCCTTTTTTTGTGTTTTGGTAAACTGTTGACTTTTGAAGTTTCATCTTGATTTCGCTAATTTGCTGCGGTGTTGCCTGCTGAAAAACAAAATTATGCAGAAGAAAAAATAAAATGGCACACGCTTAGAAACTTTTCTATTCCGTGATTTGAAATCACTTGCAAATCTATAAAATCGATTTGTGAAACCCGGCAATTACACTTGGTTAAAATTTCAAAAATTATAAATTAAAATCGATAAAAGTGCAATTTAAAATTAATTTCAAGTGAAATTTAAATCTAGAACCTAGCTGTATATGAGGATATAAACGATGTAGGAACCCTGGTTACTGGAAAAGTCCTGTTTCCATATTTTTTCAGTCACACAAGTTACTGATAGGGGAAGGTGGGGCAAATGCGGCCAGGTGGGTTGATTAGGCCAGCAGCAAAGTGACAGCTAGTTGGGGATAGCTTTATGTCATGGCTAAGGTAATTTGCGAGCTCAGTCAAACTTTAAGTTTGCTGTTGATTTTTTTGACAGATAAAAAAATATATGCAGTTTTTCATCTTATTTCGGTGCGCGCAGTTCGGAGTGTTTCAGCAGTTTATGGATAACGATACACAATTGCAATTGGCGGAGACTTTAACCAACTTGGGTTTTAAGGTGGTCTACGTAAACTTTATCTATTCTCAAGTTCTACTCCCGTAAGTACGAGGCTGAGACTAGTTGAAACCTTAGTGGTTCCCTACATTGATAATGCATCAGCTGTGTACTGCAAACTGGACTCCATATCTCAGCTTAAATTAACTTTTGCATTCAATAATAAGGTTAGGTACCTATGTGTACGGGCTTTGCCGACACGACCACATATCCAATTACCACAATAATATCCTTGGCTGTTAGCTTCAGTAATTTTTGGTGCTGTGTCTTCTTGCACAAAATTATACATAATAGATTGCTACCATACATGTTTGAAAAACTTCAATTTGGTCGTTCGGCAAGGGCGTTTAGTCTTATATCTCTGGAACTCCCTACCACGTAAAGCAAATAGCCGGAACCACACGCTTTAAAAATGCAGCTTTAGAGTACTTCTCATAAAAATGCAACACCTACCATTTATAATTTCCAGGAGAAACGCCATCGAGGACGTTTACAGATTACAAATCTTCGATGACAGCTTTCTCACATTCTCTCACCAATGACTTTAATTTTGTAATAATGTGAACTTCAATGCGAGAATTTGCGGACGGCAATGTGTTCGTGTACCATCGAAAAAGTCGTTATTGGAAAAACAATCTGTCAAACAATCTTAACTTAGAAGACACGAACCTCGCTTAGTAGGTAAACACAGAGAAGAAAATTGTTCATTAACAAGAATTTAAACAACGTTATTTTACGACAATTTGAATATTTAAGCAAGCTTAACTAAACAAAATCTGAGATATGGGTTAAGAAAATCGAGTAAATACGGCTGTGAATGTGAAAGTGAAAGTCCAAAAATGTCTGAGTGTTTTCCATTTGGCTCATGTAAGAAGCCCCTTCAACCCCACTGGGTGGGTCAAGTCCGGCGAAAATTGCTTTTTAAAAAAATTAAATTTATATTTACATAAAAAAGGCTAGCAACACTTTGTTGATGCAAATTAAAGCCAGTAATCCAAAAACATAAATTTAAATATCTGAAAGGGAAAAATGTAAATTCCATATATGTATCAGAAAAGCATAAGCAGACCGATCTGCCCCACCGTCCCCAAAAAGCTTGTGCAATATATCCACATCCTTTGAAGGTATAATTGGGCCTAAGGGTACGTATACCGAAGCCGCCTCTTGCCCATAATTTTAATAAAGAAAATGTCGATTTTGTTTTTCAAAAAAGTTTGTCATTTAAAGCAGCCAAATATAACCAAGGTAGTCACTCAAATATGCACTCAATAAGTACCAGTGGAGTTCAATATTGATAAAGCAAGGAGTAAAGCCATTGAACAAACCTTAATTACAGCCCAAACCTGAAACCCACCACGAGTATTTGAAATATGCTAAAACAAAAAGCTACTCCCTAATTAATTGGTCCCATTGTGCCGAATGCCTGTCGTGTCCCACCCCTATCCAACTGACATTTCCAAACTAACACACCCAACCATATCCAACCTTTTAGTTGATTCCTTGTGGTCAAGGCCGATTGATATTCGTAAAGGCAGATGTGAACTCTATTTTCTAAAATAAGACATCACCCTCAAATCGACATTGTGCCACACTTGACTTATCGCACACACACACATCGTCGTATACTATAGCACTCGTGCATAAAACAAGAGAACCACAGTAAACTAGAAAACGGATATGCTAATGACTTTTATACACCTCATCATGGACAAAGAATGAAACTTATCTGAGTTCCAAGATGCAAACAGGCGTTCAAGGGTATCGCATGACTTATTCGTCATCATTGTATTTCATAAGCCGAAAGTAGAAAGCAGATGTCAGTATAACGTCGATTGGATCCAATGAGAAGGCCACCACGCTCAAAAACAATGTAACAATTTTATTGTATGTTGTCATTCGGAGGCCCGATGGCGATGGCCAAGGCATACATTCAAATATACAAGTACGATTACTAACCTGCTGATGGTGGACGATGTGGGTCCGTTGGTGGTACCCAAGTACATGGCGGTGGCACACTGTACTGTACAAACTGCATAACCGGATATCCATGCATTTTTACTTAATCCTTTACCGGGTCACTGCGATGTTAAACGACTTAATAACGAAATTTCTTAATTAACCATCACAAGGACTACAATTCACTTCGAGCCATTTAAGCCACGTGTTCGCTCTTTTAACAAACGGATTTGGGATTTTAAGTTGTCTTTTTTTTAGAACAAGGGAATCAATATAATTTGCACAAATCCTTTTTTTTGCGCGTCCATATGGAAGTTTGTGTCACAAATGAACCACCACCATCATTGCTTATTGGAATCTCCACTGAGCGCCATCTGAAATAGTCCCTTGACTATCCAGCTCCGCATGGGATTCCTAACTAATCCCCAAAAGCTTTTTCAATTCTAAAGAACATGGAAGAAATATATATGTATATACATTTTTTTTTATTTTTTGACCTTAAGTAATGGAATTTGGTCCTTCGTCCTGGTTCGCAAAACTGTGTTTACCTTTGCCAGGTATAGTTAAAAGTGGGGATAAAGGAATTTTCTTTCCTTGGCTGGGTTAACACATAAATTTCAAAATTAAACAGAGCGGGGTGGGGGTGGGTGAAAAAGGATAGGGAAGAAAAATATTAAGATAAACAACAAACATTTTTTGGAAAAATAAAAAAATAAAAATGTTCTTTGTTTATATTTCCGTAGAAGAATGCGACTCTCTTTGGGTTCGAGTGGTTCGCTCTTTTCATTTAAAAAATTTACGGCAAAACAGAGAAAAAGCTTAGGGAGACGAGGAGCTGAATGGCCGTGATGATGATGATGATAAAAACGAGATGATATCGAAAGGAAGATTTGGACAGCCCACGCTAGGATATTTTATCACAATTTATCACTTGAATTATTCACTCTACCTTTGGACTTAGATTTTTTATCGATTGCACTGAATAAACGGATCAGATTAGATAAATGTAAGGATTTAGTTTCCTTTTTTTCCACTACGTTCCGTACAATTACCGTGCGCCCTTTCGAAATGGTTTTCGTCTCGACAGTGACTAATATGTGGAGTTCCTTCAGGATGTATTACAAGCCCACACTTTAGAGCTGTTTGCTCTCTTTAAAGGGAGCAAACAGCTTTTAAGGGTTGCATTAGTATTAAAAGTACACCACCCTGTGCTGGTGCGTGTTGGTGTCATGCGCAGGTGATTGTTCATGCAAAAAAAAGAAGAAAATTCTCCCATCATAGTCGATTTTAGAAGATGACATTACTGAAATGCCATCACGCAATGTGGAAATAGGCAGGCGGCAGCAGGTGTCAAGGCAGGACTAAGTGTGTAACATTTGTGAGTGGGATTGTGGTTTAACGGATTGTAAGGTCAATGCATTTTCGCATTAAGAAAATTAAAGATAAAGAAATGTGAAGTTTGGCTGTGTTTGGTTCGGGTTTAGGAATGTGATTCCAGGTTTAGGAATGTGATTCAAGATTGTGAAGAAGGTTATGTTCTGTCTCGTTCTTAGACGGTTATTTACAAATTCATTTTCCTTTGAAATAGGATATAAATGCATTGCTTCTTTTATTGAAATGTCTGGTGATGTTTTCAGTCACACTTTAGTTAGCGGGTGGACATATCCTCATATGAGATCAATATTTAGAGCTCGACTTTGTATATGGACTCCGTCTTAGTTGAAGTTTGTCTTGAATTTTAGCTTAACTAAACTTTCGTCAGGAAGGTTTCTTATCTCAACGGCAATATACTTACTCCATAAAATAAAAACAACAGAGAGCGGGGGCATGCAAGTGGATGCTCATAGCTTCTAACATCTGCTTCTGTTGGTGCGTTCAATTGGTGCACGAAATGCCATATCCGCACATACGACTGGAGAAGCTACGCCCTTCGATCTATAGAGGAAGTATAAACTCCTTCAAATTACAAAACTGCAAATTAAGATTCGAATATTTAAGCAAGCTCAAACACAGATTATTCGGGTTTAATTTGTTGATGGGTCTCGTATGAGAGAGATTTAAACGATGAAACCTCTATACGTGTTTGGGGAGTTGTACTCCCCAGTATTTTGTTCAGTATATTTCGTATGGAAAACGGTTGCGATTCGCAGTAAGTTTCAGTTACGGTTTGACGTGAAGTATTGCCGCTTCAGGATATCAATATGGTAGAGCTTGTTCAAGATATGGAAGAAGAAGATATTGATTTAGTGCAAGTGACAGCAGCTGAGGCAAATCGTGGCCAGAAATATATGGACCAAGACCAAAATGACAAAACTATTTGGTCGATTCCTACTACTACAGAACAAAAGAGAACTGAGGAAATAAAGAAGAATAGAATTGAGTATGCCTCTTAGCACAGAGATTTTTGTCGACAAACAATCTGCATTCAAACGTCTTTTGATAACTGCTATTAATGAATCAATTGTCTTATAGACAAATAGAAAAGCTAAAAGGGCGGTTGCCAGTGGCGGATCTAGGATCTCGACTAGGTGGGGGGGGGGGGGGGGGGGGGGGGCATAAAATGTATGCTGTCATGACCTAATTTTTTCATTCTTTTGATACATTTTGCATGAAACTACGATAGTGCCACTTGTGTGGACACACGGTTACCACTGCAAACAATTTTAATTCGGAACATCTACTTCGCGACACAGTGTCGATAATTTTTTGATACACAGATATATATATACACCAGTTATGAGTGGCGAAGTAAACGGAGTACAAGCCCATATCAGGTCTCATTTTCCTCTTGCAATCTACGTTCATTGTGCCGCGCATGGCTTCAGTTTGGTCATCAATGCCGCTTGCCGAGTTTCGGGTATAAAAAAATTTTCCACTCGCCGAAGAGACAAAGCATTTGAAAGGAAGACATTTTGAAAATGCCGAAAAAGAGTGACCGGAGAAAAGAAAAATTGAATTCTTTCGCTGTTACAAGATGGGCTCAGTCTCATGAAGCAGTTTCAACTTACCTCGAACCTTCAACCGGCCGTTATAGAAGCTTTGGAAGAAATAAAAAAGTGGAAAGATCGAGAGACTTCACAAAAGACTTCTCAGCTTTTGACTGGGATTTTGACAATCGAATTTCAAATCTTCTGTCATGTAATGGAATCGATTAATTCTATCGTCTTGCCTCTGAGTCGGGAATTGCAGACGAAAAATCAAGATCTAGGAGAAGCCACAAAGTTGGCTGATGATGCTACGAATGATATCAAGGAAAAGCGGGAAAACGTTGATTCAAATTTTTGTATCATTTACGACAATGTAGCTGAAATCTGTTCTTAATATGAAATGGCCTCGTCGTTGCAGTCAACAGAAAAACCGTTGCAACAGAATTGCCTTCTACATTCCATTCCTTGATACTTACATTTTTCATCTCCAAAGTCGGTTCGAAAAACACAAATCGATCTTCCACAGTTTCGGACAACTATTTCCTTCCAAGCAGGAATTTGATGAGGAAAACTGCGCAGATCTTTACAAGTTTTATGACGAAATATTGGACTGTTCCGAAAGGAATTTTATCTCAGAGATGAGAATGTGGAGGCAACGGATCTTTGATCAAGATATTCAAAATGCGCTCGATGTACTATCAGTGAGTAACTTCAGATCGGAATTTTTACTTCCAGAATCAGTTTCTATAACCCATTGAATACTTAACTTTCAATGGTTACGTTATTTTTTAGGTTATCAATGAAAAATGTTTCAAAAACGTGAACACGATCTTACGAGTATTGGCAGTGTTACCCGTAACAACAGCAGCTCCAGAAAGATCATTTTCGACCCTAAGAAGAATAAAAAAAACTATCTTAGAAGTACAATAGGACGGGAGCGCCTGAATGGACTCGCTTCTTTGAGTATCCATCCTGAAATTGGACTAACGGAAGACGAAATTCTGCAAGAATTCTTCAAAAAACCGCGGAATTTTAAAAACGATTGAGATTTTCTCTAGATTTCGCACTCTCGAGGACTGACATTCGCCATCCCGAATGAAATTGCACCTAGTCGACGACTAATCGGCAATTTGTTTTTGAACTACATATTTATTGAATTGAACAGATAAATCCGCCGTTTGTCGGATTTCTAAACTTTTTTCTTGTTTGAAATCAATACCTGATTTCTTAGCCCTAGCTAACTCTTATAGATCATGAGGTTTTACACGTCTCAATCTCCTGATTGCATTGTCATTATTTAATAGTTCTGTTATTTCTGTGTTTATTTGCACATTACAATCTTTTTTGGATTTTCGAATCGTAAAATAGAATATGCAAATTTTCGGGGGAGGGGGGGGGGGGGGGGGGTCCGTCCCGATAACGTACCCGATAACCCCCCCCCCCCCCCCCTTGGATCCGCCACTGCCAGTTGCCGATTACCAGCGTCAAGATAATCCGAAAAGACTGCGAGCTTTGCATAATACCAATGTCGATGAGATCTATGCTTATATTGGCATTTTACTCTACGCTGGCGCTGAGAAATCAAATTCAGTTCAATCTAAAGATTTATTTGCCAACTCCCATATGCCATTGTATAGGGCAGCGATATCAATGGAGCGATTTGAGGAAATCTCTCGTTTTTCGAGTTTTGATGATTCAAGAACCCGTATAGCTCGACTGAGGGAAAATAATGTCGCTTCATTCCGCCATTTATGGACTCTCTTTCAAATGAGTTTGAAGTTGGCTTTCGCTCCATCCAAAGAACTAACGATTGATGAACTGTTGGTAACATCGAGAAACAGATGCAGCTTTCGTCTGTATATACCATCAAAGCCAGCCAGGAAAGTATGGAATTAAAAGATTTTGGCTTGTGGATTCCAAAACGAACTGTCCGGCATCAGCTTTTTTTTATAATTTGCTTACGCTAAAGGGATTTTTTTCTGTTGTTACAGTACCCTTATAATGCTAGGAACACAGTGTAAGCTACTTGGTATTAGAAAGAATAGAGAGATAGGAAAGAAGTGTTTGGGTGCAGTTGTAGGGTTTTTCTCCGCGGGTGTTGTCTAAGTTACTTAGGGAGATAACGATTTCATGTATTCGGTATAAAGTAATGGACTTGGCCGGGATTCGAACGTACGACCTTCCATTCCGTAAGCGAATACACTACTACTGCACCATTGCCACCCGCAATCAGCTGAGATTTATTTGGGTACTCCACCAAACAAACAAAGATCAACTGGAATTTCAAATGAGTTGGTTCTTCGACTTGCCGAGCGCAGATTGAATATTGGGACAAGCATTACCATCATGGATAACTTCTTTACGAGTTATCCATTGGCAAAGGATTCGTAATCCCACAATACAACTCTAGTGGGTACAGATTGATCGAATGAAGGCGAGCTGCCAAGGCTGTTTTCATCGATCGAAGAATGTGAAAAAGAGGTCCGTTTGCTTCAGTTTTCTGCTTCTCAGATCTCTTGTGAGCTACACGACTGACTCCAAAAAGAATGTTGTGGTAATGTCGACTGCCTATGCTTCCGAGCAGATACATGAAAATACAAGGAAACCAATCATAATTCATGATTATAACGAACACAAAGGTGTCGTCGACACATTTGAAAATGATACGCGGCTACACCTGCAAAAGGAAAAGCAATCGTTGGCCGATGGTGATTTTTCACAACATGGTTGATGAGGCTGAACTTCAGCTTTTTGACTGTTCGAGCTATGCCATCCGGCTTGGAACAATAACAAATCTCCGAAACGACAAATTTTTCTCAAAGAGCTGGCACTTGAGTTGAGTCAAACACCTGTACATACTTCCACTGAAGCCATCCGTTAAAATTGCAATGAATTTGATGGGTTACAACAAAAGAAACCGTTAACTGTTCCAAACAGTTTCCGGAAAAAAGGTAAAACACACTATCATTTTACATAATTTTCACTAACTAGTCGCCTTCTTACAGACTAAGAATCCATTGCGTAGATGTGGGCCATGTAAGACTCTGCGCTCGAAGAACAAAGACACGAAAACAACCGCCACGCCGTTTGTGATCTATGTTACAAACCTACTTGCAGCAAGCATTATATAGCTGGCGTACACTGCTACCTCCTAAAGTTCAACAGCCCTTCTGACGAATAATGTTTGCACGAGGATGACATTTCGATCAGGCTAGATCTATCTACACCAGGTCCGCCCACACAAGGTCTGTCCACACCAGGTCCGTCCACACCAGGTCTATTCAGACTACATCCAGCCGCTCGACAATCACCACCGTCTAAACGAGCTCATACCAGCTCCCCCACACAGCTATCAGATATCTGATTTCCAAATAAATTTAATCCATTTTCGTATTCATGTACTTAATAAAAGTATTCGACCAATAAGCAATTCACTGCCTTAAATTATTGGTTAATTTGCATACAAAATGCAGTGCGGAGTACAGCTCCCCAAAACACGGAAATGTGTTGACCGGAGGATACACGGTTCTAAGGTTAAAAAGCTAACGGTATCTTACTTTGAAAATGCAGAGATATTACGTTGGTGTGTAAGAAATTGTGGTTTATTTTTATCATTGAAAAGTGTTTGGAGAGTCCTGCACCCCATACACGGTTAACTAAACTACATCTGAGACATCGCGAGATCTATTGACTCTCTTAGTCATCGTCGTAATGTCTCCTGCCTTTCGTTATTTTATCGTTGTTTCCACCATAAGTGCTCAAACCAAATAGCCAGTTGCATTCCTCCCCTTGAATATTTCAACCGCAATGCCCGCCATGCAAGGAATGCACCCTCAAGCCTGTGTTCGGAAGTACAGTGAAGTTCAAAGAATCTTTCCTCAGCTGTATCACACGAAAGTGAAATACTCTTCCACGCATTGTTTTTCCTTCACATTATAACCTACAAACATTCAAAACCAACGTACATCGGCATCTCTCCTTTTCTTTTCACCCTAATTTCCTTAACGCCCGCGCTATGTAGCTCAGGGAAAATCTTAAAACAATTACCTGACAAAGCCATAATTTATCTGAGGAATGTATTCAACTCAATCTTAAGACTTAACTACTACCCAAAAGTATGGAAAGTTTCCAAAATAATTGCTATCCCGAAACCAGGAAAAGATGCAACTAAACCCTCATCATATAGACCAATTAGTCTTCTGCCGATCATCTCCAAGATATTCGAGAAACTGCTATCTGACCGTATTGACATATCACTAAAACAAAAACACCTTATCCCGGATCATCAATTTGGCTTTCGAGAGAAGCACTCCACCATCCAACAGGTACATCGAGTGACAAACAAAATACTAAACGACTTGGACGAGCAAAAATTCTGTGTCGCAGTTTACCTTGACGTTGCTAAAGCTTTCGATAGTGTATGGCACAAGGGACTATTATGTAAACTTAGGACAATACTACCTGAATACTGCCAACTCATTAAAAGCTACCTTTGCGATCGGCATTTCTACATACAATACAACGACGAATACTCAGGTCTACGAGAAATCGACGCAGGCGTTCCACAAAGGAGTGTATTAGGTCCCACTCTTTACCTCCTTTACACATCGGACATACCTAAACCAGTAACACATGACTCCATGCTAGCAACATTTGCGGACGATACAGTGGTCATATCTTCACACAGCTGTCTACAAACTGCTACAAATCAAGTACAACAACACCTAACCAAAACAATAAACTGGTTCAACGAATGGGGAATTCAAATTAACGAGGAAAAAACGCTCCAAGTCATATACACCACGAAAAGGAACTTCAACCCTCAACCCATCTATTTAAATAACAAGAACATTACTACAGCCAACTCAGCGAAATACCTGGGCATGACAATAGACAGCAAGCTAACATGGAAACTGCACATAACTCAAAAACGCAACCAAATTAAAAACAAGTTTAGACAACTTTTTTGGCTCTTAGGAAAACAATCGAACCTTTCAACGCAAAACAAACTATTAATATACAAGACTGTGATAAAACCGATATGGACTTATGGCATTCAAATATGGGGAGCCGCTGCCAAAACAAATATCGACATTATACAGCGACTGCAATCAAAAATACTTCGGACGATTGTCAATGCACCCTGGTACATCCCTAACGAAGACATCCATCGTGACCTTAAGATATTGAGTGTTATAGACGAAATCAAAAAACAAAGTAGAAAACATCAAATTACAATATCAAACCATCAAAACAACGACATACGTAATTTACCGGACAACGAAGTAAACTCAAGAAGACGATTAAAAAGACGCAGACCAGTAGATCTTCAATAAAAATTCAAAATCTGCTATATGTATAACAGATGCATACATATATGCTAGGATATAACATACTTGTCATTTAACATATTATATACATAAAAAAAAAAAAAAAAAAAAAAAAAAAATTGTATTGTATAACTACTCTGTAAGAACGAAGCACTTTAGGCAATGGTCTAAAGCCTGAATTTACATCCCATTGTATCCACTGTAAAAACAATTACTAATTGTCCTTGGACAGGTGTAAAATAAAAAAACTGGGAATATAAAAAAAAAATGTAGCTATTACATTATAAGGGTCTTAACAGATCCCTTTAATGCGTGTATATTAAAAAAAATGAGATAACGGTTAAGAAAATCGAGTAAATACGGCTGTGAATGAATAAAGTGGCAATCCAATCCGGCCCTGAACTTTTGCATTACTCCGGCTAATATCGCGAATACAAACTTAATTAATTAGGCCAATCTATATTCGTCTCCCATTCATTCCCAAGAAATCTCTATTAATCAATAAAACACCACTAGCCATTTATGGAACTCAATTCAATGAATTCTATCAAAAAGATATCCTAAGACCCACCCTAAACTCATCTCCTGTGTACTTTGCCTTGGCTCATTTCCCACATAGACTTAATAAATTTTCAATTTAAGTGTCCTTCATTTCCTCGAGCAGATGGTGGTTCCTGAAATCGGATTTTGTTCTACTTACGAGTAAAATTGGCTGGCACATTCCTTGGACGAGGCGGCGGTCGAGGCGGCAGCGGTGGTCCTTGATCCTCCTCTGATGTAGCACCATCTGTAACCTTAACACCGGAATCCGCACCATCACTGTAAACTTCAATGCCGGTCGAATAATTCTCCTCGTCAATTCTGGGACGCTTCTGCATGCTGCCGGCTCTTGCCTTTGAGCCCAGAACTTGATCTCCTAATCTGTTCCTGCAAGATGGATGTGTGACGTGAGAACAACTACTCATGTGGCCTACTCGAGTCCGCATATTGGTATACCTGTGGCTTTTTCTGTGATTATGCTGGCAACATCTCTGCAGAATGGCACTATTGTCTTCGGAGCCGCTGGGAATAATCTCGTCCGCAGACACGAGTCGAGATGAGTTGCGTCCACTCGGGTGGTCAGCGTTGGTATGATGCGCGTTCGCTTCGCAACACTCGCAATCTTCGTGCTCGTCATTTGTTGTGTCATCGAGTGCCTGATACTGGTGATGCAGCGAATGCTGAGAGGATTGTGTTGCGGGCGCTGAAGTCGATGCAGTGTGGTGTTGGTGCACTGTAACGGCTACATGGGTTTCCCCACCACTAATTTGCCTGTCATTGTTATCCTCACAAGTGGATTGGCAGCAACCAATGCGTTCGGGCAATAGAGGTGGTGGTAGGGGAGGTGTCGACATCCGGTTCGGACTATTGGGCCGGTGGTGCTGGATGTAATGATAGTGGTGGGAGCAAATGCAGGAAGCACTATCGCCGAGACTAGATGATGGGGGTGGGTGAATGGGTGCTGTTTGTAAGGCAGGCATGTGGTGACAATGACATCCCGGCGACAGAGGTCGATACATGGACGTGCGGTGATGGTGGTCACACGTGATATTGGCATTCGGGCGCGAGATTTCGTTTAGTCGCATTTGCGATGACATTTTGTACTTTGTTTTATTGTCCATATTACCCGACACAGAGGCGGGAGATTGTTTTCTGAAAGAAAAAAGAAATCATGTAATTTCGACCAGAAAGTTAACAAAATAAATATGTTTTGTTTTGTTTTGTTTTGTTTTAATTAGAATTTGAACTACATATTTATGTAAATGAAACTGGAAAAACAGTCGGTGTTTTTTTCTACTAGTCTTTTAATAGTCCGTCATGTTATTGTGCAGCCAGGAAATTTTTCAATCCTGAAGAAGATGTTGTGTATTTTCCAATGCGGAATGATTTTCGAACTGACACACACATTTAAAGTTCTTTTTTTTTCGTAAATACAAGTTCATACTATCTATACTATAACAATTATACAATGTTGCTTAGTTAAATGTCGTGTAAGCATTTACTCGACTTTAAAGGGCCCAATTCATACGACTCGTCAATCCGTCGGATCGTCAACGGAGAACAATATAGAGTACACGTGTTCTTATGGCCCATAGCCAACGGATCCATGAACTTCAACGGAGAAAGTATGTCTACTTTCTACTTTTCTGTCGGTCGCCGTATTCATACATACAAAAATTTAACTGCCATTCTAGAATTAAGGTTCACGTATTACAAAATTGAGAGAGGCACATTAACAGACAGTTCAGTTGACCACAGCAAAACTGCAACTTGACCGCTAATTGGGTGATTCTGTCATTGCCGATTGACAGATAGCTCAGTATATGACTGCTCGACCACTAATTGGGTGATTGCTTGAAATGACTTAAAATGTCAGCGATGTTCTTGACATTCGACTAGCAGTGATACAAAAGGCGTTTTTCTTTTTTAGCTCCGAGCGGGGCACTGAGCTGTCAAAAAAAGAACTGTGTTACTTTTTTAACTCGGAGCGCTCTGAGTACAAAATTTGTATTTCTTTTTTATCTCTGAGCTAGCTCAGGGCTCGCTCGATGAGCTCGATTGAAAATGACTGAGCGCATCGAGCGAAAAGCTGAGCGCGGCTGACTTCATTCATTATTTGTTCTTTTTCCATAGTTTTTTTACTAGAAATTATAATTTAAATGGAACAATCCTTGACAAACACCAATTTCAGAAGCAAACCTGACTATTTTGCAAATTAATGAAAAAAAATTATCTAATGACAGTTCAGTGCTCAATTCTGTTTCTTAATTAGCTCGGAGCGCTCAGGTTACGTTCAGCTCGGAGCGAGCTCTGATCGCTCGGGCCCCGCTCTGTTCCCCGCTCGAGGCTAAAAAAGAAAAACGCCTAAAGCGTAAGGAAAAATCCCTACTTGTAGGGATATTTGAGCTCAAAAATAAAGCCATAGGGAAAAAATGACCGATTGTTGAAATCGACTAGAATTTAGGTACAGTATAATCCCGATAAATCGTAGTGTCAAGGGACCTAGAGTTTATTGCGAATTATAGGGGTTTTCGAATTAGGGAGATTACAAATTATTGAAGGTTTAAAAAATAAAAATACGATTTCAAGGGATTTGAATTTTATGTTTTAAATTCAAATTCAATATTTAACACAATATATTGGATTTATTATGCACAAAAACTAATTTTTCTGCATAGGTACTTACATAATATGTAGGTACATATGTACCTATGTACAAAAAAAAATAAAAAAAAAAATTTCACAAATGGACAGACACTTATGTATACGGTTAGAAGTCTGCAATGTCATAGGAAATTTACGTTAGCATAACGGTAACTGTTTTTGCCAGAAAGTCTGTGAATGCACGTGCTTACATTGAAACAGAAACAGCTGCCATTACCTGCAGCTGCACGCATTTGCAAGGGTGAAAAAATCCCCTTTCGCCCCCGGATATTACTCCAAGTCCTTTCTTTGTGATTAAACATAAACATATTGTAACAAACGTGATTCAGAGTATAGAGGATGAGGAATGAGACTTTTTTTCGAATAACAACACAGACTTACGAATTATAAGACGTTTTATATGACTTTGAATATGGAAATTATTGCGAAATGCACTGTTTTTTACGAATAACCGGGATTTTATCAAGGCACCTGCAGTTTATTTCCAATAAGTGGGGTTTATGCATTAACGGGGTAAGAATTATCGAGATTGTACTGTACTTTGCATTTTTAAGTACCTACGTTAATGCCGACGGATCCGTCGAAAGAACGGATGCAACAGATTCTATGAGCTGGGCCCTTAACGCGTCAAATCTCCACAATATAGACGACATTCTATCACATCCAAAAACAGCTCCCGAGCACTTTCGCGTAAAAAGATGAAATACGTCAAAGTTTGAAGTATTGTGAAAGAAACGTCAAACTAAAATATCAATTCGATTTCTCGGCTTTGCAAATCTTTTGTTATTACCTAATATAACGTCATAGTGAATTAACAAGGAAATTGGCCATGCACCTATCTTCTGCGCGCTCTTAATAGTTTCTGCAAGAATCTTAATAAAGTTAGGTTGAAATCCGTCGTGCGGTTCGTGAGTGTATATAAACGGCATACGAACAACGTTTCATTTCACCTTTTAGTAAAAGTATATGCTAATTTTCTATTTATACGACCCATTAGCTCCCCTTTCCTACTTATAGTAGGACTCGGCAACATTTTTTGTTGATGCCCCTGGAGTTGGAGCAACCTTCCAAAGATACCATTGGTTATACCTGATCCTGACAAGTCAGCCGATTTATGACTATGTGCCTTACCCCTCAGAGAGGCACTATGAGACCGGCCGCACGTGCTCATAGTGGTAGGATATAAGATCCTCTTTTTTATTGTTATGATAACAACTACTTTTTCTTAACAAGTACGTTACGCTTCTGTAGTTCATCGTGTTGGGCAGGCTGCCCTCCAGTGAAGGCAGCTGCTAAAACTATAACATGGAACATTCACAACTGCTCTTCGTGTTTTGTTTTGGAATGCCTGTAATATTAATATATTGCTTGGTTTGGTACGACCCCATAGTTGTTAACCTTACGTAAAAGACGGTTTCATCACTTGCTTATATGGGTGAATATTTCAAAATATTAATATTCTGCGGTCCGGCGTTTATAGGCTAAAAAACATATATATTTTTAAATATTTGACTGAGATACAATTCTATAGAAACTCTTTTAACATATGCACATATAAAAAACAAATATTCATTTTTAGTAACGCCGAAATTTTAACTTAAACCTAAAAAATGTCATTACCATGGAATGTCCCCAGCTGTACCTTCCTTCAACAATTGCATTTTATTTGTAATATGTAAGCCGGTTTGCAAATTTTATTGATGAAGCATTGAAGAAGAAAGAACAATGGGGACTGTGGGCCAGTCAATTTATTTTTAGAGAGTATTCAAAGTTATTTGAAAATTATTTAGTGAGTGTCCCCAACAAAATTGTCATTTCCGTGACAAAAAATAATTCTTTATAAATTTTGAATTTAACGGCCGCAGAGTAGGCTGCTGATTTCACACTAATAACGGGACCTGGTAATTGTTTTCGGCACATTTTGCAATAATTCCATTATACATCAGTAGTGAACTTTCTTTCATGTTGTGAAGGTGTTTTAGGTTTTCGTTACCCGAATTTGTCATTACCGTGGTATCTAAGTCTTTTTGATTATAATATGTTAATAATTAAATCTATTTTTTATGCAATGCATGACTTTTTTATGAAGTTAATTAATAAGATGAGTTTAAAAAAAAATATTCAGTAAAGTTCAGTTTTATTGTAGAAAAATCCCTTTCGATGTCATTTCCATGTTTCCCGTGGCATACATGGTAATGACAGTTCGGACACGGAAATGACATAGTCAAGCAAATTACAAAACAAAATCAAATATTTTCACTTTTATTTTAAGCTTATATATAAGCTCATCTGCATTTATCATGGCACCTTCTTTTTATAATTTGCGCGCACTAAAGGGATTTTAGGTACCCTTATAATATATTGGCTACACAGCGCGGGCGTTAGGGAAATTAGGATTAGAAGAAAGGGAGAGTTGCCGATGCACGTTGGTTTTAAATGTTTGTAGGTTATAATGTAGAGGAAAGATAGAGCGTGGAAGAGTATTCCACATTCGTGTTGTACGGCAGAGGAAAGATTCTTTGTACTTCACTGTACGTCCGAATACAGTCTTGAGGGTGAATTGATGGGCATTCATTGCATGGCGGGTATTGCGGTTGAAATGTTCAAGGGGTGGAATGCAACTGGCTATTTCGTTAGAGCACTTATGATGGAAATAACGATAAAATAACGAAAGACAGGAGACATTGCGACGATGACTAAGAGAGTCAATCGATCTCGCTATGTCTCGGTCGCCAATGAGTCTTATCGCGGGTTTTTGGATCCTGTCAAGTAGCTCCAAATAAGTTATTGGTGCACCAGACAAGAAGGGGTGAAATATTTCTTACATCGCTTAAGGAAACCTAGACATTTCGCAGCGTTCTTGGCGACATAGAATATGTGGTCATTCCAACGAAGGTTGCCATTGACGCACATACCGAGTATGGAAAGTCTTTCGGTTTCAGCGATGCAAGTGCCATTCATGGATAATGGCAGTGTGTGTGGGTTTTGCTTTAATGACAGGAGACAGCATTGTGTTTTGGAAGCAATAAATTCCACTCTATTGGTTTTACCCGACTGAGTTATGCTGTTAAGATCGGAATTTATTAAGCTTAACATACGTTGCCGTTCCAGTTCCACACCCGAAGAAGAGGGGCGTGACCCAAGAAACGAGTATGAAAAGCTGCGGGTACTGTCATCAGCAAAGGAATGGATTGGATTAGAAGTAACAGACAGGAGATCATTTATAAAAATGAGAAAGAGAATCGGGGACAGAACGGAGCCTTGGGGAACACCAGCATTTATTTGGTGAGTTGCAGACTTGAAACCGTCCAAGACAACTTGAATTGAACGGTCCGAAAGGTTATTTCTAATCCATTGAAGAAGAGTATCATCGATTCCAAATGCACGCATTTTCGACAAGAGAGCTTGATGCCAAACTCTGTCAAATGCATTTGAAATATCAAGCGCAACGATCTTACTTTCACTACATTGGTGAAGAGATTGGTTCCACTTTTCGGTTAGATATGTCATCAAATCACCGGTGGACCTGTTGCCCCGAAAACCGTACTGCCGGTCATTGAGAAGTTTTCGAGATTCAAGATATTTCATTAGCTGACGGTTGATCAGCGTTTCAATGACCTTAGAAAGAAGGGACCTAAGTGAAATTGGTCGGTAGGAGGAAAAGGAAGAAGACTCGCTTTTTTTGGTACAGGCTGGACAAATGCTGTTTTCCATCTTCCCGGAAAGAGCCCTGAAGAATAGGACAGATAGAAAAGCTTACGCAGTGGTTTTGCCAGCGTAGAAGAACACCTCTTCAGAACGATGGGGGAAATATCATCTGGACCAGCGGATTTGTGTATGTCAAGATCTCGAAGTACTCTAGCCACTGTACGAGTGCGAAAGTGGATTGGCCCCATGGAGTATTCTACGCGCTCGAGTACAGGGGGAGATAAAGCACAATCTGGGAGCGTTGAGCTAGCTGCAAAGTGAGCAGCAATCAGTTTTACTTTATCCAAAGAGCTGACGGCTGGAATGTCGTTGTAAATGAGTATCGGGATAGATGACGAGGCCGAATTCTTGATGTTTTTGACAAACGACCAAAAGTTAAAAGTAAAAAGAAAAACGCTGAAAATGATAAAAAAAAACAAACTACGCGCGGAAAAGGAACGTGAACGTCGAAAAATCAATATTTCATACTAAACCATGATGATGTATCATACATAAGCTCTATACAAATTTTGTCCATTTTACCGAAACCAATCATGGTTCTGTGAGGAAAGCGTGTATTTTATAAATTCCCCCACAAAATTAATATTTCCTAATCTGTACTGAAGTAACAAAGTATGAAATTTAATTTAAATACCTACCTACGTTTTTATTTTTATTTTAATAATACAAGACTGAAATTCCTAACGTTCCTTTTTTGTAGCTTATTTGTAATTTAAACGTTTATTTAAAAAACTGACTTCAGATGTGTTTTAATTTGCTTTAATAAGGTTAAGGTCATTTCCATGCTGTGTCGTCATTACCATGATAGGAATTTGTCATTTCCATGTTAGTTCTGTCATTCCCGTGGAAAATGAAATCAGTTAAAAATAACTAAATTGGGTGGCCCATTGGCTTAAAATGTTCAATAACTATTCTTAAATACAGAGTAATGGAAACAAATTTTAAATTTGTTTATATTCGTAAAGATCCATTTCGAGGTGCAAAATATTAATATTTTGAAATATTGACCCATATAAAAGCAGTTCCTTGTACACGATAAGCTTCGAAAATCTTTCGATAAGCCAATACATCTCTCTGAGCCTGATTTCGAGCTCGTCGGGCTTAACGTGTGCCTTCCACAGAGTCATTCGCAGATAGTTTGCCTTGTTTGCAAACGAAATTTGCACCGAGGAGATTAAAAGGGGCAAGTTATTAACCTTTCTGCATGTAAAATTGGTCTCATAAGGAACGATTTGCCAGGTCTTTGTCCACTCGCATACTTTGGCTCGTTGGAGTTTCCCCGTTGACAATTTAATAGTCTTACCTGCTGCGAGGATACTCGAATTGTCCGCGAACGTGGTTACGACTGTCCATTCGTCTTGAGGTATATTTCTTGTGTAAAGCACGAACAGGATTGGACAGAGAACGCTGCCTTGTGGTACACCGGTGTGAATTTCTTTGAACTCTGAGTACTCAGTCCCGTTTTTAACACGAAAGAGCCCGTTCTTTATGTAGGACCCCAATATTCTAAACAATTTTTCCAGTAAGATGAGCTTAAGCTTGTATTTCAGGCATTCATGCCATACCTTGTCGAAACGTCCAGAGAAGCACTAGAGCAAATCCTTTTTTCTTCAAAGGCCTTTTCATTTAAATTCGTTATTTGAAAAACCATCGATTGTGGAAGGTTTAACCATAGACCCGAATTCCTGATGCGGGATCAAATTCTCAAAGACCTTAGACATTATTGGCAGTAGTAAGGTAGGTCTTTATAATTTGTTCTTTTGGGCAGTTCGCAGCTTCTTGTCATTGGACCAGTCGAGCTCTAAATTTAGCTGCAACAAGAAAATTGTCAGAGTCGTTTAAGATGTTGGAAGCTTGCCTCGTATCAGTTCAACCATCTGGATAGCGCCAGGTAGCTGTTTGGATCCTGTGCCTTGGAAACCTAGTTCTTCTTTTCACCGTATTATAAGCTGCTGCCAAACGATTAGTGAATAGCTGTTACATGTTGTCGTGTCGTGGAGGCTGTGCTTACTAGATAATCCGCCGAAGATGTTTTCCTTACCGACTTTTGCATTAAAATCGCCGAGCACAACTTTGACATCATTTACCTGACAGGCTCCGTAGGCTCCGTCGACGGGGTCATAAATCTCCTCCTTGATGGTATCTTCAGCGTTATGGGTAAAGGCGTGTGTACATATTAGGTTTATGATTTGAAATGTTACTTCGATGCGGATTACAGCCAGGCGATCACTTATCGGCTTGAAGTCTATGACTTTTGTCCTAAGCCCATTTCCAACGACGAATCCGCACCCTAACATATGCAATCTAATTGCAGCTATAATAATTGTCGCAATTTTTTCTCTTCATCAAATATGGTCCTATCCACCGTATCTTCTGAATCGTGGTAATATCTGCATTTTCGGGCTCGAGGACAGACTCAAGATTTTGTGTAGCACCTGGGATGTCCCGCGTCCGCACGTTCCAGGTTCACATTCTCATATAGTAGTCCGTTGATGTTCTGAGTTTGGTGGCCATATAAGGGTATTCGTTTACCAAAGCATTTCGTTTCTCTCTCATAACTAAAGTTGGTACGCGTGGGCGGGAAGCCACCCCGACAGTACTTGTTTTCACCCTAGTACAGTGGGCCGGAGATTCTGGTGCCAGTAACAAACTTCGGAGATGTGAGAGCTGCCGTTAGCCAATAGAGGGTTCGTCCGGCACCATCTCATTTTCAACACCCTGACTAGTCTTGAAAAACTCCTTACTGACCTCAGCTTCAAAAAAGTAGAAGTAGCTCATGTAAGGTATCTGTCATCCTGACTGCCATGGGAAAAGTTGATTCAATATAGTGAATTCGTCCACCGTAAGTACTCTTTCTGAGGGGTTCATGTAAGATTCTGAGATTCATCAGCCAGTCTTTCCGCCAGATCATTATAGTGTTCTTCTTGTTCAATACTCGCGCTTATAAGTTTAACAAGTCGTGTCTGGATATACGTGGCGACTACCGGGTACCACTTGGAGGTAAAATAAGCACGGTTGATGTGTAGTCTCGGTAACGGTTATTGTACATCACCAGGTTGATGACAATCAATTCTTACCCAAATCAACCTCTATGTTGTACAAATAAAAGAACGTTCTGTCACCATTCAAATTATATTTCGTCCGTTAATAATTATTTCCAACATAATTATTTCACTTTCGAAAAGTTTTGTGTAACAATTACACATCTTCAAATCCTCCAACATTTTGAATAGTAACATCATATGCTTATACATGTGCCTAAAAATCCTATCCCGGAATGGCAGTAGGTACCTACTTATCACCTCGACAATAATCGAAAATAAAAGATAACAAAAATCAAATAAATTCGAAAAATCTCCCATCGGCATTTCGCGGCCTCGTTTCTTTGATTAAAACAAAAATAAAAAAAACGAATAAATCCGAAATGAAATGAAATATTTCTGGGCAAACAAAAAAAAATCAAATGTTGAGGGAAAGCGCCAGTGTCGTACTCAAGCCCAAGAGCGGCCAAATTACGAGTATCCGAATTCTTTCGTTTACTTTTTTGAACCAATAGATACACCGCCCCGTACCACTCAATCGTGACGTTCTTTCCAGTGATGATACTTAACCAGTTTTGGCGGGTGTATGCTCCACACCACGATGAACCGCGGTATGAAACTGGTTCCAATCCAAGACTAACTCGGATGATTGTCTGTTTAATGGTTCCCCTTCACGAAGTTCTATAGAAACCGAAAATAGTTGACTGTGGTGAACCAGATGATTGAGATGATCTCTGGTGCTTGAATGCAAAGGTGTTGACAAGCAACTTGGATAATATAATATTTGTATCTACTTGTATCTATACCTACCTACAGATAGGGATTCAAACTTAAGTGAACATTAAGAGAGGTAAAATAAAATCCAATCAGCGGATGATTGATTTTAATGTCGGCAATCCGATACATTTTTAATTGACTCTAATGCGCGGGTGGGCATCTTACCTAGACCTTTCTCTTCCAATCAAAGCAAAATGAAGAACAAAAAAAATCCATTACACGAAAATTGTTTTATCTCTTATATTTATATGCAGATTACGGCGTTGCATCGGCGTTAACATCTTTTGATCGAGAGCGTGTCAAAGCTCCCCATAAATTCCGGACTTGAAGGGTACCTGAGTACCTTATAACGACCTTCTTTTTTCAGTTCTTGTTCGTGGTCTTTGTTCGTTATGGGCCCTGGTTGGTATTTATTACCCCACTTGTAAAGAATGCATATTTTTTCTTAAAAAAAGAAAAGAAGTCAGGTGGGATGTAAATTACGACGATGTTCATGTCACATCATTGCAGATGTTGTTTTATTTTATTTCATTTTGTCAACCAATAATAACCATAAAATTCATTTTTATTTCCTCAATTTTATTCGTTTGCTATCATGGAAATTGCTATTGGATGGTCAATAGAGGTGCCTACAAGATTAAGTATAAAGATATTGATGGTAGTTTGATTGGAATTTCATTGATTTTTATTGAATTTATTTTTATTGTTTTCTTTCCTGAGCAAATCATGTTTTTTTAAGTAGTTTTTAAAGCGTAATAATTTTGAATCTATTTATATGATGACCTAAAGGACTGCCGTGATAGACCTTTTTTAATTGATACTTTATTGAAAAGAGTAAACCTTCCGATTAGTGATGGCATATAATTTCATTCAAATGGTTGCCTCGGCTGACATTGCATTAGCGCATACTCGATGACAATTTTAGAGTTTATTTTTAATAGTTCGAGCCCCTGTCTCAGGAATAGCTCAATTCATACTGTATTCTTCTTTACCACCTCGAAGTTATTGCTATCAACAGTGATACTGTATTTTTTTAGTGAAACATTATCCTAACAAAGGCTCTGAGAAGGCCAAGGACTATCACCCAATCGGCTGATTACACGAACATTGAACTAAGTGCGTGATCTATTGTTGCTCCGGCGGGCGGGCGTTTGTATTGAAGATACAGCTTTTGAGCCCTGATCTAGCTAAAATTCAAATCACCTTTTTTTAAAAAATTTAAAAGTTGGTAAAATTGACTTCATCTTCTTGTTCTTCTTCTTTTTCCTTTTCTTTTTCTTTCTCTTCTTCTTCTTCTTCTTCTACTTTTTCTTTTTCTTTTTCGTTTTCTTTTTTCTTCTTTTTCTTCTTCTTCTTCTTCTTCTTCCTTATCGGCGAACTTATGACCAGAACTAAAAGGAATATAACCCTCCCACTTTACTGCCTCCTTACTGGTCCGTCGGTTTGACCTCAATAAACTTCGCGTCTTGGTTTGGAATCATTTTTTTAATGAGGCCAAAAAAAGCTGTGGTCATTGCATTTGTGTCATTCAAAGGTTTTGTAGGCCTGCTTTTTTTATACAATTTCAACACGCGCGCGAATTTTGAACTGTTATTTTCTCAAATTCTAAATACTGACCTTCGGGATTCTCACTAAATTTTCGTTATTAAATTCTACAACTGCACTAGCACTGCATGCATTCGCATAGCATGTATATCGATTACAGAATCTTGATTTAGATTTAATTTTATATAGTTGTTTTGTTTCAGACATGTACAAAAGTTCGCTTTCCTTCCTAAAACCTTCGCAGGTTTCATACACAAAACTGATTAACCAAAGCTAGCCATTTGAACAATGTGTATCACTCTTTATCAACTAAGGAAATGAATGAACAACCATAATTCCTACAATTGCTACCACGTGAAGTGGACGGCTGGAGTTACAGCGCTATTTCACGGTCTGCCACAACCGATCATCAGACTGCTTTTTCCTATGGTACTGGTCTGTGTTTTTTCCTTGTATCCGGAAAATCCATTTTTACTTCCACTGGGATTCGAACCTAGACCAGCTGCTTCTCAGGCGAGCACTCATCCACTGTGCCATTGAAGCCACGAGTTTCAGTTCATCCAGTTTGTATTTTTTGATTTTTTTCTTTGGGCAGGCCAGCGCCTGTAAGTATATTATGTATTTTATTCAGGTTTTTCTTTCTATATTTTCTCTAATTATTCCACATTTTTTGACAAGCATAGTTGGACTGAAAATGGGATATAGAGAGGGTGAAAGACACATTGACATTTAAAAAATTACAAGTCTTTTGACAAGACAATGTCAATGTGTCTTGATTATTGATTATTGTTTCGTCGTTCCAAACACGAAGTGGCGTATGTGCAAAACTTAACTTCACAGTAGAGCCAAAATAAAAACTTACGAAATTTTGTTTTCTTATGTTTTTTTGCTTTAATTGAAAACTTTCAACAAAGCTAACCATTATTTCGAGAAAGTGGTTATTATAACGTGTTAAAATTGTTTTTTTCATAAACATTTACCATTTTTAAGTAAATTCTATTCCAAGAGAAAAAATGCAGATACGCCACTTCGTGTTTGGAATGACGGTTTGATCGACCTTTCACGACACCGGGGATCTAAAATCGCTAGAACCCATGAATTTCGATGCACACCTGTGTTTCAAGTTATTAAATGTTTTTTCTTTGGGCTCAATGGTCATTGAACTACTAATCTAAGGGTCTCAATTTTAAATCTCACCGGGGCGAAGTAATACCTAAATGTTTTTATTCAGCTGCCCCACTTCTTGCGAATGTCGGACAAATATCCCAGAATATCAATTGTCATGAGAAGCTTCACAAATTTGCCATTCGGATTCGGCTTAGAGTTGTAGGCTCCTCCACTTCCCACAAGAGTAATGGCAAGAGAAGATGGGTTTCGGGCACTGTATGGGCTGTTAATTCCGTATATATTTTTTATGTTATTTTAGAAGTTTCTTCTTCACTTATTCGGCTTTTACTACAAGCGCTGCGTTGACAAGTGGAAACAGCTGAGTTGACAAACAAAATGTCACTTTATCTGTAATTGACAGTGAAAATCGGCATCGTGTTCAATTGTTTGTCAATCAATACACATTTTAACGCCCGAAGAAGGTTAATTTATCTTTTCTCAAACCGGAAAATTTAAATAAATAGTTTGTGTTGGGCCAGAATCCCGTAATTCAAAATCCCAAAAACCCGAAAATCCAAAAAGTTCGGGATGTTGGATTTCGGGATTCTGTGACTTCCACATAGTTTGCATCTCTAGGAAAAGTACAATATGACATGTACCTACTCTCCCTATACACAAAGCTACAGAAAATGAACTCGCACAACGATCGACGAGTTAAAATAACTTTAAGAGAACTGACGCAAAGGCATGTGTCAAAATTTCATTATCAATGAAATGACAAACGATATTTTTTTTTTATTATTTGACATAAATGACATGGAAATAAGCTGGCGACGCTCAATGACGAAACTAATAACTGGTAAACTTTGTCAATTAAATGACAAAGTTTTTATGATATAAGGGATATCCCGGAAAAAATATACATACTTAAAAATTGGAATACGGAGTTTATTTTCTGTTGTGGTCAACATCAGCATCTCCCAAAAATATCCCACTTACGTCCAAAATAATTTTAATATTCTACTTTCATATTGCACTTAGTTATACACACAAATTACATAAATAAAATAAATTATAGACAAGATTATAAAAAAAACAAAAAATCTATTTTTTTATAAACTAAACATAATACATGTTAAACAAAAAATAGACCTCCTCTTAAAAAAACTTAAAAATAAAAAAATGTCAGTTATTCTCATTAAAAAAAAATGTTAAGAGATTAAAGTTTTGAAGGTCATAATCAATTTCTTCATCTTTCTCCTGCATAAATAACAAAATGAACTAACTTGAATAGTCTTATTACCTATGTAAGTCACTTTTTGATGAACCCATCTATTCTCAATTCGTTGGATGAAACGCAATGAAATGCGTACGCACACAGCACACCATAGCTAGTACAAAACACACCTGCGCAGGAAAAAAGCCTGTTTCCTTATTTCGGTTACTTCTGAAGGAAGTAAACAAAAAAAAGTGCTAACAGAGCTCAAAGCTTCTTGAATTTTGCGATTAAGAAGTAATGAAACTAACTTAAGAGAAGAATTTATTTTAATATTGTCTCCAAAATATATATTTTAATCTAAATACTTCTTTTCGAGAAAAAAAATATTCCGCTTTTATATGCGAATATTTTTCGGGAAAATTATATATTCTCTGCAGCTCTAAAATATTCCACTATGGTCACACTGGTTGTGGTATGGTGAAAAATAAATATTAGGCATTAACAGCCCATACAGGGCCTTAAACCTAGCTTCTCCAAGCACTTTCTTTGCGAAGTGGAAGGGACCTACAATTTTGAGCCCTAAGGTTGTCAGAGGTGGGGCAGTGGAAAAAAACTCTAGATGTTTCTTGGCCCCGGTGGGCATAGAATCGGGGAACATTCGATTAGTAGTCCGAAAAAAATTACCATTGATCCACTGCGCGCGACATCAGTCTAATATTTGTCCCTACTGACTAAGCACAAAACCTTATCAAGGAGGAGTTCTATAACCTCCTCGTAGTGATAGCGGTTTTTGCAAAAACTTCGGTTTTCGGTTTTTACTTGTTTGAACATTTTTTTATTACGATATACTACATATAAATATAAATAATTAGAAAAAAATATTAAGTTTCTTTAAGCAAATTAAGCACTGTACCTTATTTGAAATTTCTGAAATATTTCCACACTGATGATTGCAGATTTGCCATCGTCGAAAACGAAAACAATAGAAAGAAAAGTAACCAAGAACAATAATTAAGTGATGGCATGGAAAAGGAAAACTTTTCCAAAAGTAGCCTATTTTAAGTGTGGGTATTCGACTTTCAAAAAAGCAAACAGGAAGAATGCGAAGTTTCTTAGCGATTTTACCATCTTACCACTACACTAATTTCTTAACAATTAAATAAGTTTACAGAGAAGGTGGGAACGGTCCAAAATGTTGCGAATACGTGACGCGAGCAAGAAGGTCGTGTGAGAAAACGAATATTTTTACACGAAGGAGTTGTCAGTGTTGTCTGCATTTTTTGCAAGCAAGTAATTAATTGATTTTTTTCCACCCGATTATTGGATTTAAAAAAAAACACTGGTTTTAGCCAAGATAAAAAAATTACCGAAAAAACCGGTTAAACGAAACAAAAAAACCGGTTTCCACCGGTCGCTTTTTCCTATCCCTACCGCCTGGATGGAGCCAAGGATGCGATGTCAAGATCGTGCTCGTTGACCCCAACGCTAAAATCGGTGAGGAAAACATCGGATTAGTGGACAAGCACAGCCTCCACGATACCAGACAACGGCTTTCGCCTAATAGACTAAGTAGCAGTAAGTTTCCTAGACTGCGCATCTACAAATCAACCTGGCGCTCCGAAGATGATCGGTATCGCCAACGAAATCGACCACGTGCTAATCGACGCAAGACACGCATCGCACATCTTAAAAGTACACACATTCCTAGGGCAAATGTCGCCTCTGGCCAGTTTCTTATTGGAGCTAAATGCAGAGCTCGACTGTTCAACGCAAAGCTGAGAACCGCCCAGAAAAAGAAATTCAACGTTGAAAAAAACATTGTATGGACCGATATTGCCTAATATTTTTTTATTTTTTTAAATGCTGCTTAAAAACATCTACTATTCCCTATGCTTTGGTGACTAGATTTCCTTCCCTGGGAAAGGAGACTCTTCGATCTCCTTGAGCTGGGAGACTGTGTATGCCCTCTTCTTTCTACTCAGGATCTTCTTCTTCTCCCTTCTCTTGGCTCGATACTCTTCCCTTGATGCCCTAGTTTTGCGTTGCAGCGTTCTGCCGCCATTTTTCGGTGAGCGAGATGGATGCATCTCTGGCTCTAAAATCTATACACATCCGCTTAGTTCACTTGCACGGAAAATCGATGTTGAATCCATGAGCAAAACAAACCTATCTCGAAACATCCAGATGTTCGTTTTACCTACCTACCTTACGTCTATTGGTGGTGAGTGCATAGCGGAACATCTCTGGTTTAGGCGCTCTATGTCTCTGTAGACTCTGGCTACTCCAGTCTTGCTAAGGCGTCCAACGTCGAATTTCTTTTTCTGGCCGGTTCGCAGCTTCTTCTCGTTGGAGAGTCGAGCACTGAATTTAGTCGCAACAAGAAAACGGTCAGAGTCGACGTTTGCCCGTCGGAATGTCTACACCTTCAAAGTGTTGAATGCGTACCTCGCATCGATTAGCACATGGTCGATTCGGTTGGCCGTTCGACCATCTGAAGAGCGCCAGGTTGCTTTGTGGATGCGCTGCGCAGTCTTGTGAACCTAGTGCTCACCGTATTGCGGGCTGCTGCAAAATCGATTAGTCGGTAGCCGTTGTCTGTTGTCCGCCAAAGATGTTTTCCTTGCCGATTTTGTCGTTGAAGTCCCCAGGCACGATCTTGACATCATTCTCCGGACAGGTTCCGTAGGCTCCGTCTAGGAGGTCATCTAGTCATTAAATAAATGATTGTAATGAAGTCTTAGTCTTCTCTCTCTCTATTATTCGCACCTCTCTTCGAATTGGAATGTTTTTTTTTATGTTTAGTGTTTCTCTAAAACCAAAAGCTTCAGCTACAAACGGGTAATACCTTCTCGTGATATTTTGTGTTTACGTAAGGAAGAGAAGGTTTAGGAGAATGTAAAGATAATTAATCAAAGACAAAGCTTACCATCAGAAGTAATACATTAAATAAATAGAGATACGATCTGATAAAGAAACATTCTAAAAGTGGCACCGTTAGTGCTCAGCCAGATGCAGATACTAGTCAGCTATCGGACAGAATGACTCATTCATGTCAGAAAATGATTGTCGATACCTCTGACTGTCTGACCTACTTAAAAGATGTTAATATCGACGTTGAAACTTTGTCGTTACCATCGTATGAGAAAGAGGCAGTCTTAAAAGCTTTATCGACAGAGAGCTCGTTTGAGGTTGTAGCAGTACGAACCTATCATCCACCAATCATTTCTAATAACAGAAAATTTTTTCATTCCGGATTATTAAACGTATGCAAATTTTGTACATAAAATCATTCAAAATGCTTTAAAAATCATTTCTTCATATTTTGCGAAAGTTTGAAGCGTCCATGAGTTGAGTTCTCCAGTGCGGATTTGTTGCGTTTATATCAACCACAGGTGCAATCCAAAGTGTAAGGGTCATCATGGAAAAACATAATGATTCTTTAAAGGATTTGCATATGGTGTTGGCGGAGACTTATTTTGTGTGCTGCTAAGACAACGAAAAGTTCCAAAATCCTACGTCCAGATGATCACGGCCATGTATGACAGAGTAAAGTCAAGTCAAGTTACGGATCAAATTCAGTGTACACCAAAGAAGCGTCTTAATTGATTTGACATTTATACATATTGACAGCAGGAGAAGCATAGCTTGATCGAATAAGAAGTTCCAAGATCCGCGGAAGCATTCACATCAAAGAACTGCCTCAAAGAAAATGGAGCGTGACCGGCTCAGTGGTTCACGTCATGTTCAAAGGAACCCAATCAAAAAAGCAATGTCAATCAACATTACGAGTACTTTACAATCGTTACAAATGCAACAAGACTAGACTTGATTGGCATTAGTGACCAAGTGATTTGAAATCGGAAGGCCTGTCGATACTTTTTGCGGGCAAACAAGGCGGACCAGTAGAGGTGCAGTGAGGTGGGAGGGTTATTAACATAACCTTGTCGTTAAAGGGATAGAAGAAAAAGAAGATGGAAAACAACTGGTCCAGACGAAGGATGTTGTCCCTCTTTTAAGAAATGGCTCAGAAGAAGATGTTAGCAATTAAAGGCCTATTTCTCTTCTTCTTGCTTTAAGCAAAATCTTTAAAAAAAAGTAGTTAAGGACAGGATGCTCTCTTTTTTAAACAAGACCAATTTGTTCAGCCCGTTACAATTTGACTTTCAAACGGGGAAATCTACTGCAGATGCCCTTCTAAATTTCTGTTCAAATATCTTTTCTAATCTTGATGGCAACAAGTTAACTGCAGGCTTATTCGTCGATATTACTAAAGTATTTGATATGGGTAACCATTCTATACTGCTAAGGAAACTTGAAAATGCTGGATTTCGTGGCTTTATACTCAATTGGTTTAGGTCCTATCTTTCAAACAGACCTCAAAGGGTAAAACTTGATGAAACAAGAAGCGACATCCTCCTTTTAAATATGGGAGTACCTCAAGGTTCTGTGTTTGGACCTATCTTGTTACTCGTGTATATAAATTTACTCTTGGAACTTAAGTTTAAAGAATACTTCCTTTTGCAGATGATGTAGGTTTTTACTACGAAGCTGAAAGTGCTTTAAACTTATCATCTGATATACACTGGGATATGAATTTATTGAGGATCTGGTTCACCAAACATAAATTGCGCAGTTCAAAAACAAGAGTAATGTTCTATAATCTATCTTCCGCTAACGCTTCAAATCTAGATTTGTACCTACTATCACGCTCCGAAGTGCACAAAGTAAAGCTTCCCAGGTTGCACATGTGCCTCCGGTTCTGTACCAACTTTTCGTAACATGCTGAGTTGTAGTGAAAATTGCTTTCTGATAGAGAAAGTTGATCAATTTAAGTATCTGGAGCTCATTTTTGATTCTACGAATAGTTTTGCAGATCATACGGAGTCCTTAAAGAACTATTTTCGATGAACTCTCAGGCATTTTTTTACCTAAGCAATGTTTGCTCAAAACAACTTCTAAAATCTATATATTACGGTATCTTTTATTCAAAACTTCAATATGGTATAACTTGTTGGGGAGGTACATATGCGACTAAAATCAAGCCTCAAGCCTTGTTCGAGATATCAAAATATTTCCAGTCCGTCATTTGTATTGTTTTAAAGTTCTAAAAAGAGATCAGTTAATCTTAATTGCAGATTAGTCTCCCAACATATATAATCATTGTCCTGAGTATTTGTATCAATATTTAACTTTTTTACCCACGCCTAGAGGTCTAAAGCTATTGATACCACGATTTGCACATACAGTAGGAGAGCGATCTTATTTTGTAAACGCGATTCGTCTGTGGAATAATCTTCCACATCGATTGCAAAGAACAGTTTCGTCGAGGGTATTTCGGAAGAATCTTTACAACCACATGTCACAACAATAGTTTTTCTTAGGAATGATAAATGAACATATTATTTTTATTTAATAGTCTAATTCATTCTATCTAATACAATTATACCTACCTATTATTTTATAAAAAACTACGTAACTAAATACTATTTTCCATTTATTTACACAACAATTTGTAATTTAAATTTTGATACTTATTATAAGATTCAATATCTTGAAGTACTATGTAATAACTTTAATTCGAAATAAATAAATGTTCTAAATGTTGTATCCGTACCTTTTTCTCGTACAACTGCTTTTAGTTGTTTTTATTTGTTTTCATCTTGTCGTCTTTTTAATAAGCTACCACTATCAATTAGAGTCGCTACATCCTCTGGAAGGCTTGAAAAGTCTTTAAGGCATTGGCTTTTTGACTTTAACTACACGGAATTAGAATCATTCTTTCTACGAGTAACAATCTGGTACAACTTAAAGTTTCAAATTTTGGAAATAGTGTCTTTCTTTTGCTTTTTCGTAATTATCTTATATTTATCCTTTTATATATTTTTCTTCTCTTAATATTTCCCTGAATAATGCAATGTAAGGGGTACCTTACCTTACATAGTTAATATTTTTTTCTAATTAAGCGCATTGAAGTGGCATTTGACACTAATTTTAATACTGAATGTATAAAAAATGAAAATGTCACAGCTAATTTATTGAGGTCTGTAACTTAATTCGTGCGGTTTGCTAAGAGATGGCGTAACTTGTATTATTCCATTGTTATCATTCCATTGGAACATGCGTTGGAAAGCTACTGTCATTGTACCTCATTTCAGTATATGTCATTCATTTGAAGCGTAAACAACAATAATTTTTTTTCACTCAAATGTGTCGAACTTTGTGGCTGAAAAAGTGTTTTTGCGGGTAGTTCTTCTTCATTACTTTAATATGAAGAAAACTGCTGCCGAAAGTCATCGTATTTTGGTGGACGTTTATGGTGAACATGCTCTAGCTGAGCGAACGTGCCAAAAGTGGTTTGCACGATTTAAAAGTGGTGATTTTGGCTTGGAAGACGATGAACGTCCTGGGCAGCCAAAAAAGTTTGAAGAGGAAGAACTGGAAGCATTACTCTATGAAAATTGTTGCCAAACACAAGAAGCGCTCGCAGAATCTTTGGGTGTCACTCAAGCAGCCATTTCAAAACGTTTAAAAGCAGCTGGATATATTCAAAAGCAAGGAAATTGTTTTCCACATGAACTCAAGCCGAAAGGCGTCGAAAGGCGGTTTTGCATGTCCGAAATGCTGCTGGAACGCCACAAAAGGAAGTCATTTTTGCATCGGATTGTTACTGGTGATGAAAAATGGATCCATTATGACAACCCCAAGCGCAAAAAATCATATGTGAAACCCGGCCAACCAGCCAAATCAACGGCAAAGCCGAATATCCATGGCGCGAAGGTAATGCTCTGTATTTGGTGGGATCAGAAGGGTGTGCCGTATTATGAGCTGCTAAAACAGGGTGAAATAATCAATGGACAACGCTACCGAACACAATTAATCCGTTTGAAGAGAGCAGTAGCCGAAAAACGCCCGGAATATGCGACCAGACACGAGGCAATAATTTTCCATCATGACAACGCTCGGCCCCACGTTGCTATTCCGGTTAAGAACTATTTGGAAAACAGTGGATGGGAAGTTTTACCCCACCCGCCTTATAGTCCAGACCTTGCCCCTTCTGACTACCATTTGTTCCGGTCGATGCAGAACGCCCTCACTGAAATACGGTTCACATCAGAGCAGAATATCAAAAATTGGATTGATTCATTTTTGGCTGCCAAGCCGGCGCAGTTCTTTTGGGATAGGATCCACAAATTGCCAGAAAGATGGGAAAAAGTCATGTTTTTCTTAAATAAACGTTCAAATTTTAAAAACCGCACATACCCGGTTATAGACCCAATATTTCTGTAATTCTCAATTATAAAATGCTTTTAAACTTATTGAATAATGTATTGCTTTGATTGTATCTGAAATAAATGTATCTATCTAAATCTAAAAATCTAAATCTAGGGTGTATCCTGGTATTGTACCTAACACCGCAACCATAGAGCGAGAGATAAGCGGATCGACCATAGCGGTAACGCCGTCGATGCTAATGAGGTCCTCCGTTTTAGTTCCGCAATTGCAGAAAATACAATTCAATAAGGTGGCTATTCGAAGTGGAACGGGTCAATACGACCTTCCAGAAACATCATAGTAACAGTAACATCCTCTTTATTTAGAGTTACTCTAAGCCAGCTAGGTGAGCTAGGGGGCTTACGAGAAAGGCGAGGAGCCGTCAACATGAAATTGTGCCTCACGCCATACGGTTTCGTTCTACTCCAGTCAGCGGTGCGAGTAATATGTTGCACATGTTGGTGACTTTAAACTGCTTGATGTCATGCTATAGCGTATGCCGACGATTTGGTCGCATACAGATCAGGTCCTAAAATAGAGGTCATTAACATTCTTTTGCAGCGTGACTTCGATCAAGTTGAGGGATATAGCAACGACTGGAAGTTGAAAATCAACTTTCAGAAGACGAAAACAATCTTGTTCAGAACTCCACTGACTGGGGCCTCTAGGGATATCAGAAAAAACTAGAAGAAATTGGCCATTATTAGACAAAATGGGCAACCATTGGCGGTGAGAAGCGTAGTTAGATATCTGGGTATCTGGCTTGACCAGTATCTATATTTCGATAAATATATAGCTGCTTCTCTTGATGGGGCCAAAAAGGGCTTATACTCTGACAAGGAGACTGTTTCATAGCAGTCAACTTGACTTCAGAATAAAGGTCAATTGCTACGTGGCTTATGGTTGTCCATTGTGGTTTAATACAGCGCCAAGTTATATGGGAAAGAATGAATGCCTAAATCCAACTATATAAGGCTCTATACGATGGGGCTCAGTTGAGTAGGATTGACAATTTCCTCATTAAGGTGACTCGAAGGCACTTTGCAAGGGCGATGACCAGTGACAATAGCCTGATCTTTGGGGATTACTACCCCAATTAAATGTACATAGAGAGTACGCTCCGGTCTGGCTATATCCCGCCGGAGGCATTTATCCATATTGATGCAAAAGGGCTGGTACAGACGAGGGATGGTATCCCGATATTATCCCACCGCTACCGCAGCGCGAGAGATAAGCGGCTCATCCGCGGCGGGGACGTCGCCAATGCTCATGAGCTCCTCCGTTTTACTACCGCAATAGCGGAGAGGGATAAATTCGATACGGAAAAACAATTTGCCAAATTTTTGTGGCTTTTTGAGGGGGGATGGGTCAACATGCCCTCCCAAGACGGTGCGTTACTCTAGGTAACATCCACTTAGTTTTTAAGATACACTAAGATAGCTAGGGCGTTTCTGGGAGAGGCTGGGCTCGTCAACTTGTGCTAGTGCTTCCGGGAGAAGATTGACGCTGTAAGGTTTCAGTTAGCTCACGGCAGCGCGTGTGCACGTTGACGACTGCGAGGCGCTCTGAAATCAATTTGAATTTTGACCACTTGTTGCGGAAGGCAACGAGTGCTTATAATCCTAATTATAGTTAGAATACGTTAAGTAGTTTGAGTAAGTAGAATAGGTAGTTTTTAATTTTTAATTTGTTTTGTAAAATATATAAAATTTAAATATTGATGCCAAGTTTTTAAAATATATACATTATGTAAGATTAGTTCGTAAAATAGTTTTTAGGCCGAAAGGCAATAATTATAAGGTCATATGTAGTTAAGTTTAGAGCGTCCACATAAATACCAATAAATAAGAATAAGTATCCTCTTAATTTTAAGTTAGATTTAATCATTGTTGTCTAGTATGTAAGTAGATATCTAATAATCAATAAAAAAAAAAGAATTTCAAAGTCAAACTGCTTGATGCGGTTGGGTAGGTACCTACCTAAAAACTGCCATAAGTGGCAAAGCCTTAAGAAACGATCTTCAATTACTTAATTGTATGTACAAAGCTATAAGCGAAAAAGAAATATGAAGTGGAAAAACGGGAGCAGCATTCTATTCGCTCCCAAGTTTGAAGTAAATAAATTAAAGAAATGGTTTGCAAGCCCGAGTTGAACCAAAAGCATAAATAGCTATAAGTATTAGCACTAGAGGCTCTTTGACTATGTTTGGAAACACCTTCGATGTAACTGCATTCATGCATTCAGAATTTCTAAGTTTACGGGATAATCCGTCCATTTCCTAATACAAATAATTAATCAGATACCCCACTTAAACTATGTATGTAGGTACCTACCTATGTGAAAAAAAACTCACTCAGGTATTCTCTGAATTGAATCGAAAATTTAGGTATGTAGGTATGTCTTCATGGATAATGCATATCTGCAACATGTGCCTCTGCTTCAGATAAATTTACCACTTTAGAATACAAAGTGCACGCAAACCCATGCACTCGTGCATGCATAAAATTTCATCCACCCGTGGTTTGAGAGTGAGAGACCGTAACTAGTAAGTAAGTCAATACTAAGTGGATTCATCCATTTACCTACCACTTTTGTTGCTTAAGTATCTCCTTTCGCATCATAATCCTTGTTGAGCGAGTACAAACACCTTTTCCATGTTACCGCCGTCGTATAGCATAGTAATGAGACTCAAGGTTGTTCATACGCATGCTGCCGTTGTTGGTGTGTGGTTAATTCCTTATGTTCTTTAACTCTTTTATTCGATGGATGAGGTGCACACACAGCTGACAAAAAACAACAGCAAAAAATATCCATCAAGTAACACGACACTAAACGCCCTAAAGCGACTTGACCACATCTGCAGCAGCAGAAGCAGAAGCACCACCACAAATTCCATTAAACACTTTTTCGTCAAATATATCGGTTAACATTTCACACATTTGTTTTCATCAGGACTATATTATATTATTATTTTTAGTCCTAAATCACTACACAGAATCACTTTATTATTTTATTTCTATTTATGTACATCAAAGAAAACAAAGCATACAGATGCAAAGATACTATGAAAAGCGATTTCCTCCTTTAAGACCTTTTCTTGTTTTTTGTTTAATTTTCTAAAGAAAATCACACACAGCCTCACTGAAAATATTTCGGTATTTGCTATACCCTTCGTTTGTATCTTCGACGCTTTGAAATGAGCCGTCGTATGAGTCGAGTTGAACTCGAAAAAAAATTAATTATTTTGAAGTTTGCGAAATTAACCGAAACACAAATATTTCACTAAGTATAAAGGTTTATCTTAAATATTCACTAAAAACTAAATTTGAGATTCTTGGTTTATTCAATAAGAACCTGTAACCGAAAGAAGCACCGTTCGCGCATGAGAACAACTCGATCTCAACTGATCCATGGTGCTCGGATTAAAAAGAGAATTATTTTGTTACCTGTTACCTTACCTTGTAGAGGTACCACTAAGATACACCTGAATCACTGTTAGTTGTTGTTGTAGCATTGGTTACACGTTACACCTACGGCTTGTAGGTATGTTGGAAACAAATAAATAAATAAAAACAACACAAAACGAGGCAGCTTGACCAGTGGTGCCCTCTTCAATTTGAAGTTTTGTTTTCTTTTATTTTAGAAAATCAGGTTTTCGCCCTAACGAGACGCTAAATCGAACAGAAAATTCGAATGCGGTGGTGGTAGTTTTGGTGGATTGATGTTTATGCTGCTGAACTGAGGCCGCGTAGCCCAGGAGAATTCTTCTTCTAAACTATACAACAGTTAAGGCAAAGGTGGTGTCTCTGCATTTAATACTGGATGTGGATGCAACATACAAGGGGTTACTGACAAAACCGGTGTTGTGAAGATTTCAGTGATTCATTCAGGGTTCACTTGTGATTTTAGTTTTTTTTTCTGTTGGATTTTCTTCTATGTGCAACACATGTATGCAATGCATCTACGACTACGATGAGTATCTATGTATATTTTTTGTGAGTAGATAGATTCTCTTCCGATCCAGGGAATCTATTCTCTTTGACCAGTTTGCTGGCCCGGTTTCGATTTTTAAGAGAAAATGTGTGAACTAGGTAGGTAGGTAGGGGAAGGCGGGGCATAATGATCACCCGGGGCAAAAAGGGCCCCCCTTTGTATTTTTATATTGAGTAAAGTGGCAACTTTGAAAAACAACCTAACTGCTCTGATATTTCACTCGCTATTTGGGGAAAACCCTTTTTTTAATTAAAGTGGCAGTTGCTTTGTGATTTGAGCAAAACAAGTTTTTGCATAGAGTTTATATTATTTTGCGGTGATTTAAAGTGTATTTTTTGGGAAACTGGTCAAGTGAATAATTGATTGTTTTTATTTCATATCAAGGTAAGTGAATAAAGTTTATATAAATTAATTTGTTTTTTCATTAAGGTTACATTTTTAACTTATTTTTTCAATGTGTATTTAATAAAAGGTTTGGGGCAGAATGGGCGAGGCATAATAGGCATATGTGCCCATTATGCCCCATTTACTTTCTACTAATGTAATTTGCATTTCTATTCGTTTCTATCAGTATTTTATTTTGTTTTAGATGGTTCGAAATTACGTGAGGAAGACCAAGAGGCAAGAATGGAGCAAAGACAGTATGCTACGAGCTTTTCAAGATGTGAAGTCGAAAAAAATGAGCTGTAAGGCTGCTGCTAGGAATTATGAAATTCCTCGAAGCACATTGCAAAGATTTATAAAAAAAGCGGATCAAAACCCCGACCGTCCACTTCTTGTTACAAAAATGGGAAATTTTAAGCCCGTTTTTTCAGAGGACCAAGAAAAAGAGTTGGCAGAATATCTTAATGACGTGGAAGGGCGCTTATTTGGCTTTTCGATGAAAGAATTTCGTGAACTGGCGTATGAGCTGGCGGAAAAAAATGGGTTGACCAATAACTTTGAAGTTGTGGGGTGCATTGCTGGAAAAGACTGGGCAAACAATTTTTTAAAACGAAATGCAACAATTTCATTACGAAAACCGGAAGCAACATCTGCGGCTCGGGCTATGGGGTTTAACCGCGTCGCTGTCGAAATTTTTTTTAATTTACTGGAGGAGTGCATCGAAAAATATGGATTTTTGTCAAACAAGATATTTAACGTAGACGAAACTGGGATCACTACCGTTGCAAAGAGCCTGGGAAAAATTTTGGCAACTAAAGGGAGGAAACAAGTGGGATCGTTATCTTCTTCAGAGCGAGGGCAACTCTTAACCGTGGAAATTTGTATGAGCGAAAATGGGTCATATATGCCACCAATGTTTATTTTCCCTCGAAAAAGAATGAAGGCGGAGCTGATGGATGGAACACCGCCCAATTCATGGGGAGAATGTAACAAAAATGGATGGATAACAAAGGATCTGTTTTTGAAATGGTTCAAAAGATTTGTTGAATGGTCACGCGCAACCAAAGACCAACCTGTTTTGTTACTTTTGGATGGTCATGCAAGTCATGTAAAAAGCATTGAAGTCATCGATTTTGCAAGGGCTAGTGGTGTTGTTATGCTCTGTTTTCCACCACACTGTACTCATCGATTGCAACCCTTGGATGTGAGCTTTATGAAGCCTTTGAGCTCATATTATGGAGACGAAGTAAAGAAATGGCTCAGACAACACCCTGGAAGAACGGTAACACACTATCAGGTAGGACAATTGTTTGGTAAAGCCTATTTAAGATCTGCTACAATGCCAGTTGCGATAAACGGCTTTCTGAAGACCGGAATATGGCCGATAAACTCAGATATATTCGAAGACCGTGACTTTTTGCCTTGCGAAACCACGGACATGCCACAAGAGGAGCAACCCACCGTTCTGGAAGAAACAACTTTTGATGGCCCATGTTCACAGACTTCACAAGTGCCACCAATAGACTCATCAACCACTGATCCCTTGATGATAACAGAAGCTCCAATAACAGCAATGACGGCAATGAATGATCCATCCACGCCATATCATCTTCTCCCAAATCCGTTATACCGACGCCAATGTATGCATCTCCAGACCCTGTTTTGGCAACCAACGATGCACCAACGCCCTCAACTTCTTTCCATAATTTTTCACCATCTCAGATCGTAGCAGTTCCCAAAGCACCGCAAAAGAAAAGAAATTCTAAACGCCGAGGAAAAACAGCAGTCATAACGAGCTCTCCATACAAAAAGCAGTTAGAGGCCGAAATCACCAAGTCCAAGCCCCCCACTGTGAAAAAGAAAAAAAGAATCACCAAATTAAAAAAACACAGGAAGGAAGAAAGTTCAGAGAGCGAAGAAGACGAGGAGTGCTTGTATTGCGCGTATTTATACTCCCAGTCCACAGAGGGATGGGTTTCCTGTAGAGCTTGTGGCAAGTGGGCTCATTGTTCTTGTGCTGGAGAGGATGATATTGATGATGAATCTACACACATATACTCGCGTTGCAATTCAATTTAGGTCCGTGCCCATCATGCCCCACCTATGCCCCGTTGCTGGGGCACAATGGCCAAATTGAATGATTTATTTAAAGTACAAAAAAATACTAAATTATTTATTTTTAACAAACTGTATTATTTATTCGTATTCCTTAATAAACTTTCTTTCAAATAACAGTTCTTCTGATATCCCCAGACTATTTTTGGAGTTTTTATTAACAATAATCCATAAAGGGACCGTTATGCCCCACCTTCCCCTACATTTGAAATTAAATATTTCCATGTGAAATTTCGTTGCCCTTGTTGATCACCGCTCTAAATGGATTGAATTACCGTCAAAATGTCACTTAAATGGAATCGATTAATTGTACAGTAGCGCTGATTGGCAATGTTCTGAAACGACGTTGCATTTTTGTAGCTTCAGGTGCGGGAACCACGTTATAAGGAAACGTGATTCAAATAATGTGGGTAGCTACCTATGTATGTAGGTACATACTTACACTAAGTCTGTGCAAGTCATCCTGAAACCTGATAGGTACCTAAAAGTGGTACATAATGGTAATTAGTAGGTGCCAAGTATTCAAAAACACTGTCTTGTGGCTAGATTAGGTATACCAGTAGCCGGCAAGTCAGTAGTATCCGGCCACTTTGCGTTAATTGATTAATCGTTATTTTCATGGGCGAACAATTGTGGCATTAATTGTTGGCCTATCTAACGTGCTGGTAAAATTTGACAGCTGTAAGTAGTCTCTGTAGTTCGTCGAGCAAGTGAAAAGTGCGCTTTAGAGTTCGCGAGTGCTAGAGGAGGTATGAAACAAAAAAGTTTCAGTGTTTTATTTAGCAACTTGTTTAATGCTTTTCTGTTAAGGTAATATATAATTATTGATCATAAAACGTGAACAAAACTGGGTTTTCATTTTCACATTTGTAAATGGTGTTCATTGGGCTAGAGTGAAATGGAGTGAAAAATTTGTTTGTTCCTGTGTTATTAATTGGTGACGCTATATTAGGACATCATTTATGCAAAAAATCAAGAACCTATGACTTTATCTTCAGGTGGCGCAGACGACTTAAATTTAAAAAATTTAACACCTAATATTTAAAAATTCTGCCCTCAAATCAGAGTTATTTTAAATCAGGAATCTATGATTTTACTTTCAGTTGCCGCAAATTACTTGAATTAAAAAGAAATTCAAGGCCTACAAAGGCCTTCCTTCAATTCAGAGTAATATTTAATATTTTTTTCAAGTAATGTGTTAGAATCGCTATCTATAAAGTCTAGTTGTGCGTATTAAACTATTTTAATATTTATACCTTTAGCTAAGTTACTCGTTGCGCCACTTTCATAAACATTTCTTACAGTAATAAATTTCTTTAAAATGCCTAAAACTCGTAAAAATGTTCGTTGCCCTGTTTTTGGTGACCCACAAAAGCTGAATGATATTTATGTTGCCAACTTATTTTGATATAATTAAACATTATTTGTGGATAAGAAATGATTTAATTGCATTAAATAATGGAAAAGACCCCTCAATCAAGGAGATAAGTGAAATAGTATCTAATGACGTCGAAAATATGTGGAATAAAGCTTTACTTCCTACCATCAGTCATCAACAAGGTGTTGCAAGGTGGATTTAGTATTATAATAAGTAGGTATAAGAGTACGAAGAAATTACGCAATGAAACAAAAAAGCAGGAGTTTTATCAAGATTCTCTGTGAAAGCTGTTTGATATTGCAACATGTAAATGTATTTCAAGAGAATTGTGTAAATGTGAGACCAACGTACCCATTGCAGAAGAACCCTTTTTAAAAGATCAACGAAATTTCCGTAAAATTTATATTGGATCTGTTGCTCAGGTGGCAACCAAGTCGTTGCATCGTAAGGATCTTAGGAAACGAAAATACCAATAATTTTTGAAAACTACGGCTGATACTCCAAGCACTTCTACTGCTGTTGCAGCTGTGGAATGTTTGTCTGACAGTGCTTCTACTGATACTGAAGTCAATGAATTTTGTCCCTTAAAACTCTGTAAAAAAAAATAAACTCTTTAAATGAGAAACAAACTACAGAATTTGGCTACAACTTGTGATAGAACCGGGCTTCCTGATAGATCGGCAGCTACCATAGTAAATGCTGCTTTGCTGGATTTTAACGTCATAAGTAGTGAAAATTCATCGAAAGTAATAGATCGCAGTAAATTACGACGAGAGCGTCAAAAAGTCCGTCTAGGTTTACAATGTTGGCTGCAGGTTTTAGAAAACCTATATCCTCACTTTATTTTGACGGCCGTAAGGATAAAACACTATTCATCGCTAAGACTGACAACATATCACCATCGAAAGACTGTTACTGAAGAACATATCTCCCTTATATCGGAGCCAGATTCAGAGTACCTATATCGGACATCTTTCAATTGATTCGGGGAAATCAGTTACTTTTGAAAGAAGTATAGTTGACTTTGTGGAAAAACACTTTGAATTTCGTACGTCTTTGGTAGCAATTGGGTGTGATGGCACTGCTGTAAATACAGGACATAAAAACGGCGTCATTGTATTGTTAGAAAAACATTTCGGCCGTCCTTTACAATGGTTTGTGTGCTTATTACATGCAAATGAGCTACCGCTTCGTCATCTGTTTGCAAGTCTCGATGGAACCACAACCGACCCCAATAGTTTTTTCGGAAGCATTGGGAAAATGCTTGAAAAGTGCCTGAACTTCAAAGTGGTGAAGTTTGAAGCAGTATATGCAGAACTTCTGGATGTGGATGCTGACTCTTTAAGCACAGATCAAAAATTGCATCAAATGTGCTCAGCATTTTCTAGAGGTTCGATTTTGCCCGCTTTAGGTAGCAAGGATCCAGGTACGCTGCCACATTCGCGATGGTTAACTTGTGCAAACAGGATTCTTCGCTTATATGTTGGCACAGAAAATCTTTCGGAAAACCTCAAAGAGCTTGACATATTCATTCTGAAAGTCTACGCACCAAGCTGGTTTGACATAAAAACCAAGCCATCATGTAAATATGGTCCGATTCAGAATTTCAACATGCTTAAAAGATCATTGTACTTGCGGGATGATCTTAAGAATATCGTTATAAGAACTATCCAAAGAAATTCATTCTTCATACACTCAGAAAATTTGTTGCTAGCTATGTTGTAAGATGACCAATCACACATAAGAGAACTAGCTCTCCGAAGATTAATAAAGGCAAGACAACTGAAAAAAGGCAGTCAAGTTCGTGTGTTTTAACTACCTAAACCACAAATAGATGCATCTAATTACTACGACTTAATAGACTGGTCGAAGGAAAGAGTAACCGAACCACCGATGACAGTGAAATACAGCGATACAGAAATATCGAACATGATTTCTTCAAAGGACAATTTGATGTGTTTGCAGAAGTTCCCTTGCCACGCACAAGCAGTAGAACGGTGCGTTAAGCTTGTTACCGAAGCTTCATTATCTGTTTGTGGACAAGAGGCAAGAGATGGCTACATTAGAGCAAAGATCAAATCCAGGCAAGAATTACCTTTTTTTTAAACAAAATCGCAATATTTTAATAGTACTGAAAGTCCAACAACTTGTGATGGAAACAATTAAACTTATTTCAGATTCTATTTACTGTTATGTTATCTACTCGTATTTATAATAATATATATTTAATAAAAACAAAAAACAAATATTTTAATACATTTTATTTCGACCGTTTTGAGATACCTTTTTTCGCTTATACTTCAAAGTCCAAGTCTAGTGCGCCACCTGAAGATGTTGACGTAGAAGACTAAAATTTGGAATTTAAACATTTAAGAACATGGGTCAACAATTTTTAACACAGGAAAAAAAAATTGAAAAAAAAATTGCGTTCCACTCTAGTGTTCATATTTGACGTATCATTTTAAATTGGACGCCACTTTTTTTACAGCTATTAGATTACACTGATGTTTTTGTCAGGTATGACGTAAATACCTACATTCCCGTTAGCTAAAATTGATCGGTACACTATTGAGCAACGTCTTTTCATTATTAAAACTTATTTTAAATATGGTGAATATTTTGCAGAAGTTGAAAGAGAATTTCGTTCAAAATACGGTAGAGAAAATGCTCCGTCAAACCGTGGTATTAAACTTGCAGAAGTGTTGCTGAAGAGCCAAGGACGTCAATTCAAACCATCAACTTTGTTTAACATTTTGCAGAAAGATCTGCATGTCAAGGCTTACAAAATACAGTTAATACAAGAATTAAAGCCAACTGCGTGGTTACAGTGCGTCGGCAATTCGTTATTGGGCTATAGAGAAGCAACGACAAAATGACATTTTTTTAAGCAAATTATCTTCACCGATGAGATAAGGCTCTTGAAATTGGCGGTTATCTCAATAAACAAAACTGTCGCATTTGGGCTGAAGAAAATCATAGAAGATTGTTTGAAAGGCCAATGAAACCAAAAAAAAGTTACAGTATGGTGTGAATTTTGGTGTGGTGGCGTAATTGGTCACTTTTTGTGGAGTCAATTGGAAGATATTGATGTGCAGAATATGTGGTTTCAACAGAATGGTGCAACATGCCACACAGCAACGAACTCAATCGATCTTTTAAAAGAGAAGCTTAACAATTGCATAAATTCCTGAAGAACACACGTGATTTAGATACCAAGACCATGTGATTTTACACCGCTGGTTTTTTTTATGGGGTTTCTTGCCGATAATCCTCAAACTTTTCAACGCCTCAAAGACAATATCATCGAGCAAATATCACTTATTATCAACCATCATTATTAACCATCTTTATGCGACAAAGTAATTCAAAATTTTGGTCATTCTTTTCCATTCACGGGAACCAATATACATTAATTTCAAAAAATAATAATACAGATTTCACACAATTAATGTCTTTCATTTAAAATGTGAAATGATACCTCAAATTTGAACACCCTTTATTAAATGGTAGCCGGTTACCAGAACTTTAGATACTAGATTTTCGGTTAAAATGAAATTTTATGATTCTTTTTGGTTCAAATGAAACCAAATACTTTGCTCTATCAGTCTATAAAAAAAATATGTGTTTAATATATAACGTTACAGAATACGGACACTGTTATTAGTCGAAAGATCAAACTGGGCTGTTTCTAAAATACTATTTCAGTATCCGGCCATAGAGATAATTTGGTTTATTTTTTAATTTCATAGGAAATGAGTCCAAAAACTGAAGGAAACGGTACAAAACACATAGGGGCGGGCTACAGTCCGCTTGGGCGAACTGTTGGATACCCTATTCTTATTCCTATATCTCATAAGTGGGCGTGACAAAAATTTAAAGGATTTTATCGAAAAAACTAAGCTTTTGTAAATAAAAACGCTCCCTAGCTCAAACTTTGGTTTTTCAATAAAATTGTTTTATTTAATTGTGGGCGTGTCAGTAGGCGGATTTAAAAAAAATTTAAGTATGAGCATAAAGGGCACATAGAGAGTATATACTATAAATTTCAGCTCCCTAGCTCAAACTTTGGACTTTCAAAAATAAAAAATAAATAATTGTGGGCGTGTCAGTAGGCGGATTTTGAAAATATTTACACATGAGCATAAAGGGCCCCTAGAGAGTATATATTAAAAATTTCAGCTCCATAGCTCAAATTTTGGTTTTTTCAAAAAAAATATTTTATTTAATTGTGGGCGTGTCAGTGGGCGGATTTTGAAAATTTTATGTCCCAAGCAGTTTTATGGGCCAAAGATCATATATAAAAAATTTCAGCTTTCTAGCTCAAAATTCAATTTTTCCCAAAATTTGTTTTATTTAATTGTGGGCGTGTCAGTGGGCGGATTTTGAAAATTTTATGTCCCAATCAGTTTTATGGGCCATAGATCATATATAAAAAATTTCAGCTCTCTAGCTCAAAATTCGATTTTTTCCAAAATTTTGTTTTTTTGAGTTTGTGGGCGTGTCTGTGGGCGGATTTCAAAAATTCTTAAACTTGATTATTTCGGGACCCTAGAGAGTATATGGTTAAAATTTCAGCTCTCTAGGTTCAGTTTAAAGGCCTAATTTTTGCCGACGGACGGACGGACGGACATGGCTAGATCGACATTACTATCGATGCTGATCATAAATATAGTAACTTTTAGGGGTCTACGGGCAATATTAAGGTATGTTACAAACTATGCGTCAAAATTAATATACCCCTAGAATAGGGTATAAAAAGGTGTGTGTTTTCCTCGGAGGATATTCGGCAGAACGATTTAAGCCACAAAATAGCTGCTTCCAAATACAACATAAAATAAAATTACTCTGCGAAAGACATGGCTAATAATGTTTTTTTTAAAATAAATCGCTACCTATGCCTTAGAGAAGCGGAGACCGTTGTGAAAGGCAGGACAATTGTTACATTGCATTGTTTCTTAACAGCACTGTGTACTGAATCAACTTCGATATAAGAATGTTCGTTGGCGTGAAATAACGCCAAACGAAATAAGACCAAATTTTATTAATTGACCTTATTTTATTTATATATTTATATTTTCAAATGTTGCTGTGTATTACAGGCAAAATACATTAAGTCGCTTAAGTGCTTTCTTGCTGTATTATTATTGTAGAGTAATTTTTCCTCGCTTGGCAGCAATATGCACAAGTCTAGTTAGTGCATTTCAACAGTATTCATTTTTATTTTACTGAGATAGTGCCACTGTCTACCTAGAAAGAAAGAAAGCACGTCCGATGACTGGACTATCAGCTATATATGCCGCATCTTTAAGAATGGCGATCCTATGTCTTGCAGCTTGCAAGAACTATCGAATATTATCCCTGCTAAATGTTGAATATACGTTCCTATCCAGCGTACTGTGTGGCTGCCGGCCCGGAAGATCGACAATATACCACCTCTTCATACTAAGGCAAATCCTGGAAAAGATCAATGAATTCCAAGTCGTAACCCACCACCTTTTCATCGACTTTAAAGCCGCATATGATAGCATTCATCGTCAGGAGCTCTACGTGGAGATGGCCGAATGACACTTGAAAAGATGAAGCATAATATGCAGTTTGGAAGCAGCTCTTCTTTTGCGGCGATTGAAGAACAGACGAAATTGATTGGGGTAAATGAGGACAAGACCAAGTAAATGCTATCAACAAACAAACAAACATCTGTCCACCGCCTAGGACAAAACGCCGCTGTTGATAGCAATAACTTCGAGGTAGTTAAGGAGTTCATCTACCTAGGAGTAAACATCAACTGGATTATAATGTTCCAGCCAAGAGGATCTTCGATTCCCAGTCCCAGGTTCGACACGGCAAGGAAGACCAAACCTCCGTTTTAAGGACCAAGCCATCGCGGATGACAGAGCGCTTGGTCTGGACAACTGGAAGAAGCAGACGCTTTTGTCAGAGTTTTGAATGTCAAAAATGCGAAATTACAACTAATCGAATATTGGCATGATTTCCTCCGAACTTCGAAGAGACTGATTTTTGGCTCACAAATGAGAAGAGGTATCTTATAGGTATCTGCTCGAACTGAATAAAAGAGGCCTAATAAATTAAAGTGGATTTCGGCACTGGTTTTACGATCGAGACGGATAATAAATCTGCTTTTATCTACAATCATTATCCTTTCTCGATCAAGGCAGCTATCTTTATTGCCACATTTTTGGAATACTTCGAAGTTCGTCGATCTTATTGGTTGTTGTGGTTATTTTAGATTAAAAGACACGATTAACTCCAAATACTAATAATAATTTTATTACTTTTTTAAATTTATTACATTACCATAGTATTGCCAGATCACATCATTGGTATTTTAGGTAGCAACTGCTTTACCATTTAACTAGATCTGAGCATATCTTAGGATAATCTAATGTGAGCTCTGCTCTAGCTTGCCTTTATATAAAATCTATGCAGTCATTTTCGTTTTGCAGGCCTTACGAGCGCTGTAGACTCTTCTTGGTATGTTGTATTTATAGGTGTAGTTTTCCGTGGCTTGATTTTTTTTTTTGCCGTAGTAGTATGTAGTACTAAGGCACACTGACCATGGATAAAAGTTTTCTAAAGTAACAACATCTTTACCTTACTGAATAATACGAGTATGCTTAGCGATAGGTCATTCTTAAAGCCTGTAAAAAAATATATGGCATACAAAAAAAAAAATAAACAATATATTCCGGCCACAGCCCCACTCTTTAACTTCTGCACAATGTCATTTCGTGCAAAAATATAGCTTCGCGCCAACATATGGTTCAGCAGCTTGGTTTCAGGTCTTATTTTTTTATAATAATTATTTATAATTTATTTCGATTTGTTTATTTGTAATTTCTGAGATACTTTCATTTTAATGTTGGTTTTACTCTTAAATTCATGTAAAAATGTTTTGCTCCGGGAAGAAATCTCTCAGAAGCGAGTTCCAAACCGTGTTGCCGCTAAGAAAAAAAATGTCCGATTTACCATAACCTTAAATCTGCTAGAAATGTTAATTTCTGTATCGTAAGAACCCGCTAGAAATCGTGCGTGCGTTGCTGTGCCTAACAAAAAGAAAAACAGTAACAAATAAAATTGCAGGGCGGACGAGTTTGACCAAACTCCACAGAAAGACTCTCAGACAAATACCTAGTTAACACTTACAAGTTAGTTTCCAACTCTTGACTGGTTATTACTTCCAAGTTTGAAGTAGATGCCTCGGCATAAGCGATTTCCAATTAGTCCCATTTAGTTGTACTTGGACGCAGTAGATAAAATGGCAAAACCTACTAACATCACGGAATATTTGACAAACGGCTAATGGTAGACACATCAACATTTCAACATGGACTTTAACTTTGACAACCACGCGCGCCGCATGTCTTAGAACCAATGCTTTTTAATGGGATGGAACACATTAGCACCTAAACCTCAACTTCGACTTCAATGCTAGACCTAAATCTTGAATTCAAAGTTGAAGTGCCAAGCCCACCAACCTTGATGCGATGTTTTCAGTTTTCCCAACATGCAAATGTTTATATTTTGAGCGAATTTTTTCACTTGCTTGTTATTTTGACATAATTTTCTATTTTGTTTACAACCATTTTTTGTTTCGCTCTCGAAGTTGCATTTTTCAATGCGTTTGACTCGACAAATAAACATAGAACAACGGGTAAAGAAGGCATGTATAGCCTTCTATGCCTGCAGCAGAACCTTCGGCAAAAAGTGGGGCCTGCAACCAAAATTGACCCTGTGGATGTACACAGCCGTGGTACGACCAATCCTCCTCAATAGTATGGTGGCCGGCTCTAAAGAAAAAGAACAATATAACCAAACTTAACAAGGTACAAAGAACGGCATGTATAGGAACAACGGGAGCTCTACGGTCAACACCGTCAGACGGGCTCGCAGTCTTATTGCATCTTTTACCTCTTGATCTATACATATAACAAACATCACAGCACACAGCGCGATCAGACTCAGAAAGTCTAGATGCTGGACTGCGAAACCCTACGTTCACAGTATCATTCTAGATTCTCTACCTAGAAAACTAGTTCCGCCTTCAACAGACTACAACATTCCCAGAATTTTTCGGAATCCTTAAACATCGCAAAATCGTACAGACTTCCGGATACTGCAAGCGTCTTCCAGGCAGAGCTACTGGCTATCCGTGAAGCCTGTCGCCAGATCAAACTTTACTCAAACATAACACCGAGGCAAAGGATCGCCATACTTATTGACAGCCAAGCTACCATTAAAGCGATCGCTTCGGTCACTATATCCTCTAAGTTAGTACTAGAATGCCGTAATGAGCTGGCCCTGCTTGATAAGTTCAAGGTTACCCTGATCTGAGTTCCAGGACACAGTAACGTTTATGGAAACAAACATGCCGACGAACTGGCCAGGCAAGGCTCAGCTCTCCACTGCTCCCTGGCGGAACTAGTCCACATTCCGCTCGGAGCAGTTAAGGCAAATATCACCGCAGAATACCTCAAGAAAGCCAACCTCAGATGGAACAGGCTGACTGCATGCGCGTCATATCCAGGAAAACGTGGCCAAACTACAACAAGGCAAAACCAACCGACCATCTAGGTAGAACCCGAAAAGACATCGCAAGAATAACAGCGATCATCACGGGACACTGGCCTATAGGTGACCATGCGGCCAAGCTGGGCATCCCATACAATACACACTGCCGCAGTTGCAAAGTGACAACTGAAAAAGAAACCCTAATTCACTTTTTATGCACCTGTCCGGCTTTAGCTAGGACCAGACTACGAACATTGGGAAGCCCTTTCTTCAATACACTTGAGGAAGTCTCCGAGAAAAGTATCAAGGAACTGATAACTTTCCTGAACACCGCAGGTTGGATTTTGCCTCCCCCACCAATCGATAATACCCAGGTTTACGTGAGTTTGTGGTAACAAAACGGCACTCAGTGCTAATTGGGTTTGTCTTATCAAACCGCCGCACCTACATACCTACCTTGACTCGACTTTAAGCCCTAAAGTTCTCACTCTTGTCAAATTCGAAGTCGAAGTTGAAGTGTTGATGTGTTTCTACCATAAGTCTTCTACGTTTTCTCTTTGCGATAAGTTGTAAAACAAACATAGAATTGGAAGATCTTCTCTGTGTGGCACAAATTTGAGAGTAATAACTCACCCATGGCACGACAAATTATTGTAGAGATGAACCATGTTTTGTTTGCATCATGAAAGTAGTTTGATGATCTTAGGTAAACATTCAAGGCATTGTAGATTTCCCTGAGGATTTACGCTTCTTCTTCAATTCAATTCAATTTATTCATAAAGGATAGTACCTACTAGTAAGACATTTTATATTACATGTTATTGAAATAATAAAAAATAAAATTTAATAAAACTAATATAAACATAACGAAATATAGGAGAAGTAGAAAAAGAAACATAAGTAGAAAAAAAAAGTTATAAGAGAGGAGAAAGAAAAGAATATTAAGGAGAAGTAGTTATTGTTGTTGTAGATGCTCTATTGCGGCATTTTTAAACTTATTAGCTCCAATTATTTGCTTAGTTGTGGTCGAGAGGGAGTCCCAAAGTCTGGTCGCATCGAGGCGCGTAGAGTTCAAATAATTAAACGAGGGTATTATAAAATTTTGTGTCCTGGAGGATTAAACAAATTGAAGTTTCTCAAAGAGATATGCAGGAGATCTAGTTTTAATCAGACTGTGCATAAACTGGCAACACCTGGTATTCAAAAATTGTTGAAACGTGCAACCCAGTACTAGTTTATGGTAGTGCGATATATGATCCTGTCGACGCAGACCATATACATATCTAATGGCATAGTTTAACGCAACAAGCAACTTGTGTTGACAGTGAGAGTCAAGTTTGCAGTATACAGTTGTTGAATATTCAAATATTGAAACGAATAAAGCCTTGACAAGCCTTAGTTTTGTATCTACTGGTGTGAAACTAGAAGACTTCCAAATTTTTCGCAATCCGTCATATATTCGACCAACTACGTAATTTGTTTGGTCTACAGCGGAGAGCGAGCGATTTATCTTGAAACCAAGATTCGTGACAGTTTCGACAAACTTAATTTGCCTATTGTTTAGTAACACGGGTGGTAGTTCAATAGTATCATGACATTTTTTTGATATCAAAATCAGTTGAGATTTTTCTGGATTGATGCTTAGCCCATTGGAAAGGGACCAGCTATAAATTTTCGAAAGATCCTCATTAATTCTAGCAATGAGATCCTCCACCAGTCCAATTGGACGTGACAAATAAATCTGGGCATCATCAGCATAAAGGTGAAAAGAGACATTTGAACAGACACTGGGCAGATCATTTATATATAAACAGAATAATATAGGTCCCAAAATTGATCCAAGACCTGTTAGTAACGCTCTAAATTCAGAAATTTTCCCATTATGGACTACTCTTTGATAACGATTATGCAAGTAATTACTTATAAGGCGCACTGATCTTTCACTAAATCCAAAATACATTCTGAGCTTCTGACACAGTACCTGATGGTTCTCTATCAAAAGCCTTGGAGAAGTCAAGCAAACAAAGAACGGTCAAGTGATCCATGTCAAACTTAATTCGTATGTCATCGAGAATTTTTATCATAGCTATAGCACAACTGTGTCGTGCTCGAAAAGCCAGACAGGACAGAGGACATCAAACAATGCTGATCCAGATAACCTGATATTTTGTTAACCCTTTCGACCCGGAATGCAGTCAGCGAACTTACATCAATTATTTTGTGTTAATCTGTTCAAATGACTTACCTTAAGCACATTTCCAGCACAAAACTTCCAAATTTGTCCGTGGGGGCGCGGCGGGTACTGGGACAGATGTGTCCCATCCGGCTTTGTGGATGGGACATATACGTCCCATTAGGTAATTTTCAATAAATATAAAATAAAACATTTTCAAAAAAAAATGTTCTTAATGATTTTACAAACGCTTATCATCAATACTCGATAGAACACTTTTTTCCACCATTTTTTGGACTTCCTATCCAATTCGTACAGCCCCGAGAATTTTAGGACCTGCACATAATTTTTTTGCAATTGCCGAATGGGACATATAATGAATGGGACATATGTGTCCCAGCCCACAAATATGACAATAAAACGTAAAATACAGAAGGAATCTTTACTTTAATTTACTCCAATGTATATACACACCAACAAATAATAACTTTTTCTTACTTTTTATGCTTATAATTATAACACACAAAAAACCTTCAATTTACACTTTTTGCACGCACTTATAGATATATATCCAAGCACCACAATCTTATAAACCTGAATGAAAGCGGTAATTTTGGCACAATTTGAAAAAAAAATCGCTAAAAATGGTTAAAATACGTCGTGGGACGTAATTCACCCATTTTAGATGCAAATTTTCGATTTTAGGGCTATGCGAACATTGAGTGGGACATATGGGTCCCAACAGGTGCGAAAGGGTTAACAAGAACCCTCTCCAAGACCTTTGATAGAGTTGGTAAAATGCTTAGGGCGAATATCACTTGCAAGAGATGGATGAGGTTTCTTTGGCACAGGAATAACTTTAGCTAACTTCCAACTATCAGGAAAAAAAGATAATGTTATACAAAAGTTGACAATATGTGTAAGCCAGCTTACTAAATGGGGCAGAACTGTCTTAACGGACCGAAGCGATATACCATCTTCACCGATTGCATTTGATTTTAACGAACGAATAACATTAATGACGTCAACTTCCGAAACAACTTCGAAATCAAAATCAGACAGAAAAAGCAGTTCATCTTTGGGAGTAAAATAAGAATTATTAATTGTACTTTTTAAAAAAGCATCATTAAGTGCAGTAACATCAGGGATGCTATCAGCAGCAGCCCTTTTCCCAACGCCAATGGAACGTAAGTTGGTCCAAAGCTTTTTTGATGGTAGGTCAGTGTTCAAGTAATTACGAGCACGGCAAAAACATTCCCAATTAGGAGTTGTTGGTTTTTGCTTCCACTTTGAATATACTTTTTACGAACCTTCATCGCATTTGTAACCTCACTGGTGAACCATGGGCATTTCTTATTTCGCATTGTACGAGTAACTGTCTTAATAGGAACATGTCAGTTAAAGAGGTCCAATACAAGTGATTCACTAGAAAACGTAGAAAACTACAGGGGAATCTCATTCATGAATGTGTCAGCCAAGATATTTTGTGGCATACTTGTAGTACGATTAGAAAAATGGGTAGATGAAAAAAATATTCTGACAGAACGTCAAGCTGGATTCAGAAAAAACTTTTCAACCGTTGACCAAATATTCACATTATCTGCGATTATAAGAGCCTTTCAAGCCAGAAACAAGAAAATGTATAGCTTTTTTGTAGATTTCAAGGCAGCTTTTGATCTTGTTAGCCGAAACGCACTCTTCTATAAACTGTCTCAGTTGGGTATCTCTACAAAATTTCTTAAGACCATTAAAAAAATGTACGCCGAAACAAGTGCAGCAGTCTGGGATGGAAAGGATTTCTCAGAATGGTTTAAAACACAGACTGGTGTAAAGCAAGGATGTCCTCTTAGTGCATTATTGTTTTCTCTATTTATAAACGACATAGAAAAAGATTTGCCTGGTGGAGTACGAATTGCTAATACCGTGGTCAATGTCTTGTTATATGCCGATGATGTTGTTCTACTCTCTGAATCTCCTGAAAATCTCCAATTGATGATAAATCGTCTAGCCAGCTACTGCAAAAAATGGGGACTAACCATCAACACCGAAAAATTTAAAATTATGTTCTTTTCCCGTTCACCACGAGTGCAAAGTGGAAATAGATGGTTTTATAATGGAAGCCGATTAGAGATTGTGAAGGAACTCAAATATTTAGGAGTGAAACTGAACCCAACCCTAGAATTTGGTAAACATCTAACGGATAAAGCCAAGTCTTCCCAAAGCTTAGTGAATCTATCATGGAAAAATGTTTTTGCAAACAAGCGGATTCTCCTCTCAACGAAATACAGAATATTTGATTCAGTTGTTAAATCAACTCTTTGTTACGCCTCTCAAGTTTGGGGATCAGACGAGTACGAAGTAATCGAGAAATTCCACAGGAACTTCTTGAAAAAATTATTCAACTTACCAATGAAATCGCCGAACTACACAATCTATTTGGAAACGGGTCTTCCAATGCTTTTTACAAGCACTCTCAAATCGCAAGCGGATTACATCATTAAAATAGGTTCGTATCCAGACTCCCGAATAACCAAAAAAATGCTATCTTATGAATTAAGAAACAAGGACTGGTGGGCGTCAAGATGGTTAAGAATTGGAAACGCGTGTGGAGAAACTATTTCATTCGATCTAAACAACCTGGACAACTTAAAGAACCAACTTTATCGAATAATAAATAAAAATGAAGATGCTATTCGTGTACGATTTATAGAGAAAGCTCGTGAATCAGATAGCAGAGTATTGTATTCTCACCTGAACTTCAATCTAAAGGATAAGAACTATTTCAATGACTCACTCAATTATAGTGAAATATCTCTTATTTTCAAAACAAGGTGTGAGTTGATTGGTTTAAATGGCAGCCCATATAATGGAAGCTTCAACCAGTTTTGTAATATTTGCAACTTAAAAGCAAAAGAAGACTGCTTTCACATTATTAGTGTTTGTCCAATCTACAAACCACAGAGACTAGCTTACTTCGGAAAAAAATTCCTTACCATGCAGGAGACAATACAAATTCTGAACGAGTGTGATTGGAAAAAGTTATTTTATTATATTAAATCCATCTACAAATACAGGTCGCTATTAATAACAGAGTATTATGATTGATTAAGTTTATTAAAAAAATAACTATATTGTTAAAGTTACAAATGTAGGTACATGTATAAGCATTTTGCTAACCAAGCTGACGGCTAAGCCATAGCTTTAAAATTCATTCTAACTTGTAACTTATGTAATAAGAAAATATTAAATAAATGAATTTCTTACTTACTTCTTACTTACTTACTTACAAGTGATTGAACATGATTCACTTTGTCCGTTACGCTTGATATGTGATAGCAATGACGCCACCGAAGCAAGCCTGCATCAAAATGTAACGCATTGTAGTCTATTGAATCATAATCCCTGAATTCGAACGATCAAGGAGAGGTACAGAATATCATGTCGTGGTCAGATATTCCTGACAGGGACAGCTGATCTTGAAGCAAAACATCAGCACGATTTGACAGAATAACAACATCAAGAAGACTGGGAGGGGTATCAGGAGAAAAATGGGTGGCATACGAATTTACTACCGATAGCCCGGCAGCAGCAGCAAAATTCAGTAGTTGATAAGCTTTATTATCACATTTTAATAGATCAGCATCAAAGTCTCCACAAATTATGATGTGCTCATAAAGTGCAGTAAACTCATGCAACGCAGAAAATAAAATATGTGGAAAATGACAGCGATTTGGGTTGTAAGCAACACCAACAAGGCATTTCACTATACCATCCGAAACTTCTAAGAGAAGATCCTCCACCACGCTTCCTTTGGATTTGCTCAGTACTTCGTATTTGAACGAAGTGCTACAATACACTGCATCTCCCCCACCTGTTGTTGTAGTAACCCTGTTATTAGGAATAAGCTTATACCCAGGAATTTCATAAAGCTGATTGACTGCATCTTCATTTTTGGAATCTTCTGGATCAGACCGGAACCAAGTCTCAGTAATGCAATAAACTTTTCGCGGATGCTACATGAGATAGGGAGTCAAAAAGCTTTTCTTTCCAGTTTTTTTCTAGTATTTCAGTTCAATTTGAAGTCACACCAAATATTCCTTGAATTTTGTATTCCACAACTTTCCTCGGTAATCATTCCGGTCTCATATACAGCTTGCTTAGAGCGTATTTGATGGTTAGCTCAAGAGTATGTAAGTAAAGTGTGGCAAGTCCTGTCTCAATCATTTGCATATAGGTAGGTGCAATCGTGGGTAATTGGAACATCTTTCGTAGATAAAACCTCTGCATTTTTTCCAAAGTATCATAAGACATATGCCCAAATGCTTGTGCTCCATAGAAAAGTTTGAACTGAAGAACTGCTTCAAATAGCCTATATTTTATTATACGACTTATATTGCGATATTGGAAATAGTTTTCCCATGTTAACCCCATGGCACCTTTGATTTGCAATAGTTGTTCTTTCAAATGCGGCTCCATACCAAGGTTACTTGAAATCCCTAGATTTGTATAATGCTTCACAACTACAATAGGCTCATAGTTAAATGTCCACCTTTATCCTCTGGGTTGTTTTCATCCACCCCTTTTAAAATCAATACTTTTGATTAACTCAAATTAATCTCCAGTTTCCACAACACATAATCGCATACCCGATTTATCATAAGTTGCAGGATCTCTGGATATCTTGCTACTAAAACAACATCATCAGCAAGTAATACTGCCTTAATATGAGTATTGGCGAAATAAATACCAACTCGAAGACATGCAAATATGTCGTCCATGAAAAGAGCAAATATTAATGGACTTGCATTGCAACCTTAAATAAAGGCAATTCCTTGGTGAACCACTCTTACAAACCGTTTCCACTTCAAACTGCTGCTTTCACGTTATTGCATAAGTTCTCCATTACCTTGCCAAGCTAGTGTGACATTCCATATTGATAGATCTTGTAAAAAAGTCATCGAAGATCTATATAAGGCCTCCGCAATATTTCGTAGCACAAAAATGTGATCTAGTGTATAGCCAGGACGCAATCCAGCTTTAAATTCTTTTCAGAGTTCGTTTTCGTGAAATCAGCGTATTAAACGAGCTTGTAAGACACTGGTTAATACTTTTGCTGAATCATTCAGAAGCGATATTCCGCTGTTCAATGGGTCCGAGGAGTCACCTTAATTTAAAAATTGGAAATACTATTGGTTGTTTAAAGCTTTCCGGAACGTTTCCGGATTGATGCATCGATCGACGGTCTTTTTATGGCTTCCTTAACCTCCGGAATTATCAAGTATTTCGTTAGTAAAGCGTGGCTTTGAATATTGATTTGAATTTTGACTATAATAGAAGGCTCAAAAAGTTTTCAAAATGACTTTTTAAAATAACAGTAGTCAGTTGATTAATCATTTTTGGAATATCCATTGAGCATTTTTAACCTGTTTTCCAGAAATCGGAGCCATTTTTACAATCTAAGAGGTTCATAGCCTGGCTTTCAAAATAATCCGATTCTTTTGTAAGCATAAATGTTTGTTTTGTGTATAGGTTCTGTAGTATAGCCCCTTGAATGCGGTATCGGTGAATCTTCTAAATAGTCAAAGAAATGAAAAGATGCGTTTTCTGCCTTTCGAGCAGTTTATATCGAAACATGGGTTTTTGTAACCTGCTGTTTTTTTACACTTACGACTTTACGTTGAAATGGAATTGACAATTCGAAGATATTCTCCAAATCATCTATATAAAGTTCAACGTTGTTACGATTGTTCTAACAAACGTTAGCAGTAGTTTTATCCCATTTAAGCTTAGGCAGTAGTTCTATATTTTGCATGTCATTGCTACGAATTAAATCCAGATCGATCATCAGAATATGGTGAAGATGATCCAAATATCTGAATGCCTCACTTCAAACTCTATTATAAAGGAGCAATAAACTCCTCCTGCGAAGCAGTAATCGATGACTGAAGTGCAGTGTGATCTTATGTAGGTATATTCACCATTAATGTCGCATTCAAACACGTATTTATTACTGAGTCCTTCGATTTTCATTCAATTCCTTAGGCGGAGTTAATTTCACATCGCAAGTTACCTATCCTGCTATTAAGATCACAAATTATAAATAAATTCATATTTAGGAACGAATATAAGAGCTCCTTTAATGCATTGAATTTTCTTTGCCATTTGTCACCAGAGGTAACAGCCAAAAGTAACAGTCTCCAGATGCGCATTCTAGTCTATATATATTGTTTTTTTTTGCAGACAACCATATGAGGTCGTAATTAATAAACTTATTTTCGAACTTATAATAATAATCCTCTGTTACAAATGCTCCAAAAAGGAACACGAAAACCATTTTGTTAATAAATTTAAAGAAATCTGGGAACATTTGCTTATTACTAAAACCACATGCGCTAACATTTGATATTTACCTACATTTAAATTTAACGCACTATTTTCAAAATGGCAGACGGCTACATCCTAGTTTTAATTGTAATTACTACTATGTTGCATATGTTCAGGATGTTGCATATTCAATTTAAACTAGCACTAACTTCGCTTATACTGTTGAAATTTAAAGCGTTTTTCATTGAAAATCGAAGGAATTGCACGCAAAATCTAGAATTGCTCTTCTCATTGAAACATGTTTTGGTTCTGATCAGTTGACTATTCTGGTATTGGTGAAGGTGGGGGTATTACACACACAGTATCTGTCCTACCTGATTATTTCACAGTAAATCAAAACCACGATTTCCTCACTTTGAAGTTTAACGCAAGGCTATTTGTATGGATTGGTAAATCATAAAGCAAATCTATCAAACAATTTAGATCACATCTTTCGTGTGGAAGACAAATCTAGAATTGCTCTTTTTCTTTAATGAAACATGCAAAACCAAAAAAGATTTGCTTCTTTGAGCAAAAGTGCATATCTTTTCTTCAATGAAAAACGCCATTAGCTTTTCCGACTGGCTCTGTGGCAATTAATAGACGTTTTTCTTTTTTAGTTCAGAGCAGAGCCGGAGATGTCACAAAAAAGGTCATGTTTCTTTTTATACCCTATTCTAAGGGTATACTTAATAAACTAAAATAAACTAAACATATTAATTTTGACGCATAGTTTGTAACATACCTTAATATTGCCCGTAGACCCCTAAAAGTTACTATATTTATGATCAGCATCGATAGTAATGTCGATCTAGCCATGTCCGTCCGTCCGTCCGTCCGTCCGTCTGTCGGCAAAAATTAGGCCTTTAAACTGGGCCTAGAGAGTTGAAATTTAAACTATATACTCTCTAGGGTCCCGAAATAATCAAGTTTACGAATTTTTGAAATCCGCCCACAAACTCAAAAAAACAAATTTTTCGAAAAAATCAAATTTTGAGCTAGAAAGCTGAAATTTTGTATATACAAGGTGGCGCAAAAGTCATCATCCTATCGGAAGAAGCTATAATTTTTGCAAATGGCGGCAAATATAAATTCTACTTTGACATTTGTGAAGTTAACTATACAGAAAAAACTTAAGACACCAATTAACATAATCCAATAGCAGAACCAAAGTTTTTCATTCATAAAAAAAATTACAGCGAAAGAACATCGGGTGACAACTTTTGCGCCACCTGACAACTTTTGCGCCACCTTGTATGATCTATGACTCCTAAAACTGTTCGGGGATAAAATTTTCGAAATCCGCCCACTGACAAGCCCACAATTAAATAAAACAATTATATTTCAATCTTTGTAAAATTAAATGGCTTTATTCTCAAGATGATAAATGTTTATTTCCAATTCATGTTTTAAAAGATTTTGAGGCTGTTGTAACTGATACTTTCTCTGCTTTAAATTTAGCTCAAGTTAACAATGTTGTAAATGAAATAGGTAGAATTTTAGACTTGGTTTATATTCATAATGAGTTTGATGTTTTATTATTTGAAGATGAAAATTCATTGCTAAATAACAGTATTCATCATAAGGCCATAAATTTAGTATTTAATTTATCAGTTTTTAGATCTTTATCTGATCCATTATCTTCTTTAGGAATTAATTTTGATTTCAACAGGGCCGATTACATTTGTATCAATAATTGTATGCAAAGTTTAGATTGGGATTGTGTTTTACCTCAATCTGGATTGCCTTCATGTTTTTCTGCTTTTATAAATGTAATTCTAGAATTGTTTAATAAGTTTATACCTAAGAAAGCTATAAGACGGGGATCTAAAAAGCCGATATGTTTTTCTAAAGGCTTATTACGTTTGAAAAATGCTTTAATTAAGGCCCAAAAAAGAAGCAGGATCAAATCAAATTCTCGAAGCCATTATTGTCGTCTACTGAAAGAATATAATTTCTTAAAGAAGTTTCTATATAATCAGTATTTATGGTCCATTGAATCAAGGATCAAGAGTGATTCTAGATCTTTTTGGCAATTTTATAATGTAAAAAGGAAATCTGTTGGATTCCCCTCCAACATGAATTACAATGGTAATGTGAGTAGTAATATCACTGAAATCTGTAACATGTTTGCAACTTTTTTTCAATCCAATTTTATGGTTGATGCCTCTAATTATGATTTTTTGACAGCTTCTTCTCAAATAATTGATATGGGTTCAATATTGATATCTGAGGAAGAGATTTATAATGAACTCTCTAGTTTAGATAGTAGTCTAAACATTGGACCTAATAACATTCCTGCAAGGTTTTTAAAAGAATGTGCATGTAATCTGTCGAAACCTCTGTGTTACATTTTCAACCTATCTCTTCGAAGTGGTGAGTTTTTAGATGCCTGGAAATTTTCCAATATTACTCCCATTTATAAATCTGGTTCAAAGCAAGCGGTTGAAAATTATAGACCGATTGCCAAATTGCAACTGATTCCTAAGATTTTTGAATCGATTGTGAAGAAGAAAATCTATGAAGCGGTAAAAAATCATATTTCGGTCTACCAGCATGGATTTGTCCAAGGGCGATCGACTGCGACAAATTTGACTCTCTTTCTGAATTTTTGCTTGAAAAACATGGAGAGCAAATTTCAAACCGATGTTGTTTTCACAGATTTCTCAAAAGCGTTCGATAGGGTTAGCCACCGAATTTTATTGAAAAAACTTTCCTTCTTAGGATTTCACTCAACACTCCTTAAATGGATAAGCAATTACTTAACTGATCGTTCTCAGTTTGTTAAAATTGGGTCTAAATTATCTTTTAAAATTAGAAACTACTCTGGTGTGCCACAGGGCAGTCATCTTGGACCCTTGCTGTTTCTACTTTTCATTAATGATTTACCCACAGTGATTAATTTTTCAAAATGTTTGATGTTTGCGGATGATGTAAAATTGTTTATGTCTATAAAGTCAGTTGCTGATAGTGTACTTTTACAAAAAGATATTGATGCTTTGAACGAATGGTGCTGTATGAACGCCTTGAGCCTGAACATAAATAAGTGCTCAATTATGTGCTTTTCAAGGTCCGCTATGCCGATATTGTTTGAGTATAAAATGGCTGATGTTGCATTAAATAAAGTCGCAAGCCAAAAAGATTTGGGAGTCATTTTTGATTCCCATCTCTCTTTCAACATACATATTGATTATGTTATTTCGAGAGCCAACGCTATGTCTGGCTTTGTATTTAGGAACTCTCGTGAATTTCGAGATCCTTATACATTAAAATCCCTATTCGTAGCTTTAGTTCGTCCAATTTTGGAATATTGTTGTGTCGTATGGTCTCCTCTTTTCAAAAAAGATTTGATACGTATTGAAAAAATTCAAAAACGGTTTACTAAGTATGCGCTTCGAAATCTGAATTGGTCTGATTCCATGCCATCTTATAATAGTAGATGCTTATTGATTGGTTTAAAGACTCTATATTGTAGAAGAACTTACTACTCTATAACATTCGTAAGAGATGTCATAACGGGACATATTGACTGTCCCCCTCTTCTAGCTTTATTTGGAATTTATGCACCTTCTAGAACCTTAAGACCTAGAAGTAATGGTTTTTTCTATGTTTCTCGACATGCAACAAACTATGGTCAAAATGAGCCTATTACTAATGCGTGTGTCAATTTTAATAAATATGCAAATGTTATCGATCTTGATCAAAATAGATCTGTTTTTAAATCCACTGTTATGGAAAACATAATCTAAAGCTGTCATCGAGCAGGTTTTTTTTTTATTATTTTCCTATTTTTCTCAGAATCTCCTAAATTTATATGAAATTTTCCTTTGAATTAAATTTATTATTACTTGTTCGAAACATATTGATCTCACTCCAGGTATCAGAAATGTGCGCGCGTCAACCCTCTTTTTCGCGAGCTTTTTTCTTTCGATCGGCTTAACATGCTCATCTACCTCATTGTCTCCACTCTTATGTGCTTCCACTTGTTATTATCTCCCGTTGCGGTTAGCAAGTGTTTTTTCTCCTAACTGTCTCACCAATATCCTCAACGAGGTACATATGACTTATATTCGTATGTACGACTTTGTCGGTTTGGTGAATAGGTACGGTGAATCTAGGAACAGCGTTGATTACTCTTGCAAGTTCTGGCAATCGTCACATTTAAAGTGGAAGTACAGCGGTGAACGGGTGGTTTGATTCATGTTAAGGTGAGTCGATTGGAAAGTGCCCTTGTTAATTTTCAAAGACTTTAAATTTTAATTTTCCTTAGAGTTTTCCTCTGAATTTGTGAAATCCCTGTTCCGCGGTAGGTGCCGAAACTTATTAATACGAATCTGATACCAATGTGAGTTGTTGTGTTCATTTTATGTAAATTGTTCGATTATTTGATTAATGTATAATTTTTCAGAAAATAAAATCGTGCTTTGAACGAGAAGTTCTTCAGTCTTTTGGTTGATAAGTCTGGACTCGATTCGAAGATTGGAAGCGATATCTATTTTTGGTTCAACAGGTTTTATTTGCATTTTGAATAGTTTCGTCGCAGCGGCAACAAAAGCTATGTATGTATTAATGTATATGTATTTTATGTCTTAAATTATTATATGTATTAGTTTATAAGGAATATGTACCTAATTAGTCTAAGAAAGTTGTAATACTTATAGAACTAAATAAATAAATAAATAAATAAATATTGAAAAACCAAAATTTGAGCTAGGGAGCTGAAATTTATAATATATAGGTACTCTCTAGGGTTAAATAACTCAGGTGTTAATTTTTTTAAATCCGCTTACTGACACTCCCACAATTAAATAAAATAATTTTATTGAAAAACCAAAGTTTTAGCTAGGGAGCGTTTTTTTTTACAAAAGCTTCATTGTTTTTTTGATAAAATCCTTTAAATGTTATATAACAAAATATGTAGAGCATTCTTAACAATTCAACAATACTTAGACTTTAGTCACGCCCACTTATGAGGGATAGGAATAAGAATAGGGTATCCAACAGTTCGCCCAAGCGGACTGTAGCCCGTCCCTATGTTTTTAGCTCTAATACTTCAAAGCATTCAAACCGTTTGTCTTTTTTCGTTTTTCGTTTATTGACTGAGCAGTGTGAGTGAAAAAAACTGAACACAACCAAGGACAGACTGAGAGGAGGGAAAATAAAGGAAAACGGAATCCAAAAATAACTAAGAATGTAGTCGGGAATTTTTTTTCCTGGCTTAGAAGGTAATTCAATTTAACAAAATAATTTTTATTTTAAAGATAAACATAATTTCTAATAAAATGAAAGCTGGGCGCTCAAATGTGTTTCATAAACAAATCAGAGCTTTAGAAGCAAGCTCGGTTCAGACTTCAGAGTATGCTCTTTGCTCACGCTTTGTTCAGTGCTCTACTCTACAAAAAAAGAAGAAAAACGCCTTAAATGTCATTGTTGTTTTTGTATTGTTTGCAAGCAACACATTCAAGACAGTATATCCCTCCAGCTCATCACATCTCAACCGAATATTAGGAATCCACTTGTAGACTTTTTCAAATTTCAAAATCAACCTTAGCACCATCACAATGTTGTTTAACAATTCATCGTATGCAACGTTGCCCTTTTTACACATTTATGGTGTCAAATGCTTTTGCACTATAATTCCAGTGCTGCGTAGACTGTTTGCCAATTTAAAAGCACTGATGACAGTATTTTTGGAATTGTACTTGACTAATTAACCAACCTCTCGATGGGGTGGAGAGCTGCGGCACCTATTCCAACTCGGAGTTAGAAGAACTTTGAAATAGTAACGTTTTCCTCCACAAATACGAGGACTCCCAGCAGGGGACGCAAACCAAACCTTCTTCGCCTGCAGTAGGCTTAGGGGTGCTGCGACAGGGTCTTGAAAGAAGCATCGGCGTCATCACTGTGGTAACATCGTCCGGAAGATGCTGCCATTCGACCAGAACTGGAGCAAAGTTTGTTTCTATTGTATAAAACATTCTCCGGACAGAAAAGATGGACCGAAACAAAGACACAGCTTAATACGCTTCATAGACACAGATGTCTTAGACCAGAGAAGACTTAAAGTTCACCCTGATGAAACGCAAAGAGAGCCTCCGTTACGAGGAGGCCGTTAGCGGGAGAGATTAAGTCCGCGAGGTTTTGACGCACCAAAGGGTGATGACCTCCTACTTGACGGTACATAATGTATTCTCTCCTCCATAAAAAAAGAGCACATACGGTACGAAAACGACCACAAGTTGCTAGTACAATTGCTTCCCTAACCTGCACTACACAGCTAAATTTAATAATCAACCTTGAAGTTACATGTATGTTACAGTCGGTTGTGTATCCCGAAGATAATTTGACCCGTTCCGCTCCAATCTCTTTAATTAAGAGCAAAGCTTTGAATGAACTCATTAATGAAAAAACAACGAGTTCCTCGAACTAAAAACGAAACAAATACCATAACTGCTTCTGTTAATTAAAAATAAAACATAGGGACGGGCTACAGTCCGCTTGGGCGAACTGTTGGATACCCTATTCTTATTCCTATCCCTCATAAGTGGGCGTGACAAAAGTCTAAGTATGGTTGAATTGTTAAGAACGCTCTACATATTTTGTTATATAACATTTAAAGGATTTTATCAAAAAAAACGCTCCCTAGCTCAAACTTAGGTGTTTCAATAAAATTGTTTTATTTAATTGTGGGTGTGTCAGTAGGCGGATTTAAAAAAAAAATAACACATGAGAATAAAGGGCCCCTAGAGAGTATATATTATAAATTTCAGCTCCCTAGCTCAAACTTTGAATTTTCAAAAAAAAAAAAAAAAAAAAAATTGTGGACGGATTTTAAAAATATTTACACATGAGCATAAAGGGCCCCTAGAGAGTATATATTATAAATTTCAGCTCCCTAGCTCAAACTTTGAATTTTCAAAAAAAAAAAAAAAAAAAAATTGTGGGCGGATTTTAAAAATATTTACACATGAGCATAAAGGGCCCATAGAGAGTATATATTATAAATTTCAGCTCCCTAGCTCAAACTTTGGATTTTCAAAAATTAATATACCCTTAGAATAGGGTATACAAAAATTGTTTTATTTATTTGTGGGCGTGTCAGTGTGCGGATTTTGAAAATTTTTTATCCCGAGCAGTTTTAGGAGTCATAGATCATATATACAAAATTTCAGCTTTCTAGCTCAAAATTCGATTTTTTCCAAAATTTTGTTTTTTTGAGTTTGTGGGCGGATTTCAAAAATTCGTAAACTTGATTATTTCGGGACCCTAGAGAGTATACGGTTAAAATTTCAGCTCTCTAGGTCCAGTTTAAAGGCCTAATTTTTGGCGACAGACGGACGGATGGACGGACAGACGGACGGACGGACATGGCTAGATCGACATTACTATCGATGCTGATCATAAATATAGTAACTTTTAGGGGTCTACGGGCAATATTAAGGTACGAGTATGTTACAAACTATGCGTCAAAATTAATATACCCTTAGAATAGGGTATAAACAACCAATCAACAAATTAAACCGCCCCACATTCTCAGCAGATTCATAAGCTCATTGCAATCGCTCTTGGTTTAAGGTTTAACCTAAACGTCTTTTATTCGGAAGCACACCCACACCTGAGCAGTTTATAAAATCTACGGAAAGTGAAACGAAAGAGTCAGTTTACTTGGCAAATACGATACTTAGCTCGTGTGAGACGTTGAGACAACTAACAAGGATTATTTAACTGAAATGCTTTATAAAAATGCCTACCAGTGTAATGCATCCGCTTAAAACAATACCCAACAAAGTCAATAGGACGTGTTTTTTAGGTCATAAACGAGGAAGAGGTCTGTTCGGATCAGAAAACAGATACAGCAGCAGTAAAATAATAAAAGTGGGCAAACAATTATTTACAAACTACTTCTTTTATGCTCTGAGCTACAACGCAACAATGACAGCCATGCAAGCATTCCGAGATGAAAGTGTAACTCATTAATATCTCAGCCCTGATAACTAGCTGTAGTTGTGGCGGCAGCTGATGTACTTTCCCATTTACACGTACAGCAGTGGATGCAAAGTCCTTGAACATTAAATGTACATTGTTTCGCTAACTTACTTACTGACGCGGTGAGTGGGTGGGTGTAAAGATTTCAAATTTAGTTCGCAGCTATGCCACAGGATGCAGTGACAGCGGCACAGGACTGCTCGGCTCGGCTTGTAGTCTATTCAGATCTCGAAGTCTCATTGTGGTTGCTATTTGCATTGCATATGAGGGAAATCATGTAAAGCGCTTTCCACTTTTCCTCCTGTTCTAGTGGTTGTCAAATGCATCGTAACCGGAAAGTGATACGGGAGCGCAGTTTTGATGATACAACCTATCTCTTACAGAGTGGGCATTATTATAATGTCCTGTAGGTGAAACGAGGTTGAATAAGCAAAACCAGCAAAACTTTTCCTCAACTTTCTGTTTAAACACATATACATAGTATCCGCAAATTATGCTGTTTGATGTACCACACCAAGAGATCTAAAGGTAAATCCCTAAAAACGAAAGGGTAATGCCATACGGTTCCTCTGGGGACTGTTTTATTTGATGTTCCCCAAACATACTGTGGCGTATGCCGTAGATTTAGTAACGTACATAATCAGGTCCTAAAATCAAGGCCACCGATTAAATTAAGAATACCAAAAAAGTTGTAGTTCCGGGCATGCAGCTCGACTAGTAGATATCTATGATGCTTGTCTTGCTGGAACCATATGCAACGTGGCCAAAATAAGGTTAAACATTCCGTTTGGTTGTCCATTGTAGTTCAATATAGAATCTTATATGTAAAGGATTTGAGTGTTCAAGAAACAATGTCTTAGGCCTTGTGTAGCGTTGATTGTAAAGCAGGAAAGTCCTGTGTGCTAAAGCTCTGTTGATCAGGGTTGACAGTTTCCTCATGACGGTGATTCGAAGGCACTTGCAAGGGTGATGGCCAGCGATAATAACCGCTCTTTGGGGATTATCTCATCGAACCATTTATCCGTATTGAAGCAACAAGGCTGATACAGACGAGGGATTGTATCGCGATATTGTACCGCCGCGACTGAACACCACGTTCTGGTGGCTTTTGGAAGGGGAAGGGGTCAACACATCTTCTAAGGACAGTGTGCTACCTAGATAGCGTTCTATTTTTTTTTAGGTTAGATAGGTTGAGCTGGGGGAGAGGCCGAGATCGCCATACTTATATAAATGGTGCCTCCGATGTGAGGCCGATGTTTTGCGGTCATGGAATGCAAGTAGGATGGTGACCACTTGCTGCGGTTGTTTAAGAGTCAGTAAGCCAGATTTAATAAAATATAATTTTTTAAGTAGATGGCATTCGTCGTTAGAAGCTCTCCATGGCGATGGTGGAATATGGCATCTCGGCAAACCTGATCAAGTTGTTTCGCGTGACACTTAAAAATACGCGGTGTTATTAATTATTAAAAACTTGCACCAGATTTTGGCAATGAGATGCGCTGACATGTGACTTCTTCAATCTTGCTCTGTAAAAAATAGTGCGCAGGGCATGCGTCAATGCGGAAGGCACTCTCTTCTATAGATCCGTAGAGTTTCTGGAGTACGCGCAGGATATCGACATCTTCGGCCGTAGCCATCGTGTCGTGGTAGAAATTATATGGTCTTGAAGTTAATGAGGACAAACCAGTGTTATCAGCAATCAAACAAACATCTGTCCACCGCTTACTTCAGGTTGGCAAAACAAATAGGTTCAAAACTCCTGACTCGAAGGACAAAATGCATGCTCTTTTGAACCTAAGGCTTGCCAGTTCTGCTTTATGTCGCCGAGTGCTGTACGATAAATAGAAAAGCGGAGCTTATATTGGGTTCCTTCGAAAGAAAAATACTCCGTCTGATATTTGGGCCTGTGTTCGAGGATGGCGAATGAAGGAGAACATATGTGATGTGAATGTAGTCCAAAAAACTAAATCGCGTCGATCACATTGGCGATGCCGTATCGAGCGAACATACATTAATGCTCCAGGAAAGAGGATGTTTGACTTCCAGTACAAAGGTTTAAGAAGGGAAGGAATACCGAACCTCCGTTTTATTGACCAAACCATCGTAGATGCCTGATTGATCTGAACAACTATAAGCAGTATACCCGCGATCGTAGAGGATGGCAGGCTGCAGAAATATTATTCTAATTCTAAAACTTTTTTATAACCGCTGATATAAGTGCAGCTCTGTTCAACGGATAGTAAAGTACAAACGAAATCAGAGATGACAAGCCCCTGCGCCCTTAGACATTATCATATTACTATAAGGCCTAATGTTATAGTTTAAGTAAGAGGTCAGGCTTGCAAGACTCGATGCGGTTACGTGTAAATTCCCTACTGGACCTTGTAATACTGCGATTTATTTCGAGAATGAAAGAGTATGTTTTGACATCAATAACATGCACAAAATTTTAGGATCATTCAATCCTACCTTAAGTCTTATTTGTATGCTCTATTGCAGTTGATTTCTGGCTCACGGGTTATCAGACATAGTCTCACATTGTCGCAACAACATAATTTTCGCTTACGTTAGTTGTTTCCTATAACAAATATGTATTCATATATAATATGTATTTATGTTTATAGAAACCGAATAAAGTTGACCGACTGGATGTTGTGAAGGTCGATTGGAATTGAAATCTATCGTTAAAGATGTACTCTTTTTTTTAAATTGTATGAATTTCAACATAAATATGCATGCAAATAAAAACAAATAAAAAGACGATGATGCGGCATCTGGTAAGCCCTTAGCGACATTCAAAACGTTCTGGCCGCTTATACTTGTATTCCCATTGCATTATTCTATGTTTCACAAAAAATGGTGCGATTGTATTAATTATTTGAAATTGCAAATTTATTCGCCGGTCAACCGTGTCTGGTCTGGCCTGAAACGTCTTGGATACAGATATTTTTTCTGAGGGTATTTACAAGTGAATTCAAACGGTTGCACAAATTATTCCTTTTTTGAATAATAATTACGTTACGTCCCTCAGCTGCCATTACGTACTGCCAGACGGGCATGTTTGAATTCTTCGGCATCTGAGCAACATACATATTAACGTAGGATTCAAATGCCCAAAATTTACTGCGGGCTGTTAGACTATATTTATTCTTGTATGTTTTCTCTTAACCGTTTAAATAATTAAAATTCCATTTATGTACCTATGATTTGAAAATCATGAGCAAATTTATTGCTCTAAAGTGGGGTTTACTGTCCCCTAGGTCTGGACTTAAAGATCTCATAATATTCGTCTGCCTAGAAGAAGACAACACTTTCTAAACCCGTATCGTTTGTATAATTGTTATTGCTTTTATATTTGTTTCAGATTTCATATTTGACACGCAAGTTTTATTGATTTAAATGGCATGCTTTAAGGATGGTAAATCGGAAGCGGAATCAATAAATTCAAAATTACGTTCCCTAAGTGTTTTGTGAAATTGGCCTGGCTCATATTAATTTTGCCGAAATTGTGCCTGTTCATCAGGTCAATCTATATAATTAAAATGAAATGCTGGCCATTACTTGACAACGGGTGGACCGATTTGGCTCATTTTTTAAATATTTGTAATAGTCCGAATCGGGCTCCTGCCGAATGATATATTGGAAAAGTTGCCAGGACCGGGAATTTCGTATGAAGAATGATTTGAATTATTATAGAGCAATGATTTAGATGGCGCTGCGAGATAAAATTACCTACAGCGCTACAGCTCTGACATTTGTTTGTTTATTACTCATCGTGTTTTCTCTGCGATTGCATCTTTTTTCGCGAATCCAGCATTGAAAAGTGATTCTATCGAAGTTTCCTCCTTTCGTGTTGATGTTTGATTCGAAAAAGTAAGTTGACAAAGGCACCTGCCAGACTTCTAACATCTATGGCCATGCGGGGAAAAAGATGCAGTCCTTTTAGCTACCGAAACCGAACCGATGGAGATCAAATTACCCAATCTTTGGTATTGGCCTGAGAGTATTTCTGTGAAGTTTGGTTAAAATCGGCCTACCAAGTTGCCTTTCAATTTTGGTTGCTACTGAAAAAATTGATTTCTTTTTATTAGGCCCATAAATGCACGCCGAGTACTATACGAGTACGCTATAGACAATAGTTATGTAGTCTACTCGAATATATTGGCCAATACAATTCTTGGGCAGGGGCAAAGCGTTCGGGTGCAGCAAAATTAATTTGCTTATAAGGCGTTTATGTGTATATATAGCGAAGCAAGGTGTGATGGTAGGCGTAGGGTAGATGAAGTGGCTGTAAAACTCAGGCATCTTCTATGGTCGAAAAATGCCCCCTAAGCTGAAAAGACAGCTTTGAAACACAGTTGTGAGCCAGGCGGAGACATCCTCCGAACCCTGCCAAAAGGCAATATCAATCAACGTTGCAATACAAAAGCGGAAGAGAGGCGGAATGCAGTAACACCGTCAGGGGCAAACTGTATAAGCAAATTTCGGCCAATTTCCCTCCTCCCTAACCTCAGCAAACTCCTCGAAACGCTGATTCTTGCCAAACTTCGCTCACTATGCTCTTCAATGGGAATAGTGCAGCATAACCAATTTGGGTTCAAACCATACCACTCTACCTTTGACCCGTTGTTGAAGCTTCACGCTGATACAACTCTGGCTCTAAATAAAAAAGAGACCACCGTGGCATGTCTGCTTGATATTGAAAAGGCATTTGACACTGTTTGGATAGATGGTCTTGTTCGCAAGCTGATGTCACTTCACTTGCCTAATCATCTTATCCGTATCATCCATAGTTTCCTCACTAACCGCAAATTTTACGTACGCGTGGGGAATACTAATTCAAACATTAAAAATATCCTAGCCGGAGTCGCCCAAGGATCACGCCTCTATACCTCTGACCAACCAACAAACTCGTCAATGACAAAAACCCTGTTATTCGCGGATGACTCCATCACATATAGCTCATCGCTTAGCCCAGAAATAGCCCTCCGCAGAGTTAAGGCGCACATCCTTAGACTCTGGGAATATTACCTCCAATGGGGAATAAAAATCAATCCCACTAAAACAGAGCTCATCTGTTTTAGAAATCCGTCGCATAATGGCCTAGCCACGAAATGCAAGAACCTAACGCTGACGCTTCCTAATAACACAGATGTCACAACCAGGCAAAGTGTTAAATACCTCGGAGTTCACTTTTTCGAGAGGTTCAAATTTAACCAACATGCCAAATTCACCCTTCGTAAGGGAAATCATGCCTTATCTCATCTACGTCCTCTTATGAAAGTAAGAGGCGGTCTCCAAACTAGAACGAAACTTCTGCTTTACAAGCAACTTATTCGTCCAATTTTAACATATTGTTTCCCAATATGGTATACGATAAGCCCCACCTACATGAAAAAAAATAAAAAATTTTGAGCGGAAAGCTCTCCGCCATTGCACCTCCCTTCACCGTAAGCCCAACTCCTACCGCTATTATAGCAATGAAAGGCTTTACGAAAAAGCAAGAATTGCCCCGATTGACAAACACATACATTACCTCAGCACCAGGATGTTGAGAAAAACCCCAACCCATCCCAGCCCTCTTATTAATTTAATTACAGGTAATCCAGCCACAGACGATCGATATCTCCAGGTGCTCTCCATGAAGGACCCAGCATTTGGAATAGCAGGATCTGACAACTTTGGGAACTTCTACGATGCTTCAGGAACGCAGCACAACAGAGGTTGAAGCCACTAGACGACAACCAGCAAGGACCACCAGACGACCATACCAACCAATAAACACCAAGGACCTAGACATAAACCCTATCAATTTTCCCATACCAGCCAACGACCGTCAGCAGGACTCAAGCCGACGTTAAAATCCCACATCCTAAACAAACAAAACGTTAGACTTAAGGAACTTTTAATTAAAAAATGTAAAAGTAAATGTAATCACTAGAACAAAGTAGAGCCCCTTCTGTGCTCACCGATAAAAATTATTAGACTTAAGACATTATTAATTAATTGTAAATAGCATTAATAGACAATGTAACACAATTTGAGTACAAATAAAAATATTGTAAATAAAAATGCAGTAGCACCAGCATTTGATTGGCCTCAGCGACGAAGTAATTCAAATTCAAACTGCCGCTATTTGCTGAGGTCGAGCCGGCGAACCGGGGCTTCTACGATTTCCGAGGCCCCAACATTTGAAAACGCAGTTTTATAGATCTCGATGAAATGAACACAAAATTACTTCTGGTAACAGTCTCGTTTTCGCCTAGTTTAGGAGATAACGGACTTTGAAAGTCTACATTTTCCTATGTAATTTGTTGTTGTTATTTTGACTTGGATTGCTCTCAAATAAAAAAAGTGTAGCATATTTATACGATACAAGGAAACACTGAAAAAATTCTTTAATGAATGTATCTTAGCATAATCGACGTTAAAATTTTTCTGAAAAATTTTAGAAAAGCTAAAGCATTCTTAGGCATTTTGAAAATTTTAGATATAGGTACACTTTGCTTCAACTGAATAAGCACAAACATTTTCTAAGCTACGTTGTCCAATTTTTCAAAAACTTGTGCCATCTGATGATGCAAACTGTTTGCGTATGATGTTGACAAAATAAATCGGAAAGAATATTTCAAAAAGTACCGCTATTTTTTCCCTGGTTCCCTTGCAAAGCATTCAATATGGAAAAATTCAGTTTTATTTTGCGTCAACTGAATAGACACAAATATTGAAATTGGAAATAAAAGTTATTGGGATTACATAAAACAAGTTTATCTTAAAATAGTTTTTTATTGGTTAATTTTAGTAGTGGGTACGCCCGCTTTAATTCGTAATAGTTTCGTAAATTCGATACGGCATGGAATCGTACAGCCTCTTTATATAGTTTAGCGAAATTTCCCTCCAGGCCAATTTAATGGCTGCAATAAGGGATTCTCTGTCCTCAAACTGAGGCCAGACTCATAAACTTTTCGTACTAGCTATCCCCAAACGTTTTCTATAAGGTTCAGGTCCGGTGAGTACGGCGGCCATTGAAGCAATTCCACATTCTTCTCCTCTATCCAATTTTTTTCTATGCGCGCCGTGTGGATGGGGGCGTTGCCCTACTGAAAAGTTCGGTTTATGGGTCCAAAAATGCCTCAAAATTGAGGAAAAATTCTTTTTAAATTTCCTTTATAACTTAATGTAGTAATTTTTGAGGTTTTTAACTCAAGCTCAACAGTGCCATAATAGCTAACTGCTCCCCATACCATAACACCACCTTGTCGACTATGATGCCGCGCTAAAAATCGTTCTTCTTTCCTCAAATCGTGGAAGTAGTAATTAAAGCCATCAGAGCCATCAAAATTACACTTCTTCTCATCCGAAAAAGCTACGTGATGCCATTCATTCTTAAAACTCATATGGAGGCTAGAGAATTCTAAGCGTTTCTCGTTAAGTGGTGGTTTCTTTTGAATTTTTAACCGTTCTAGATGTTTGGCACTATTGATAACCCTTCGCACTGTTGAAACGCTTGCAGTAACATCGGCTTTCTACTTTATTTTTGCCGCAGAGTCGCAGGAATTGGAAGCATATCTTAAAATTGCTCTTCGATCCACTGCTGTTGTTGCCGTTTTTTGACCTCCTTTCATGTTTTTTTCCGTGCGAATCTTTGCTTCTTAAATAAGAATAAACCGCACTAGAACTTCGTCCAATTTTGTCAGCGATTAGTCCTTGTTCTTTTAGTAAATCGATTTGAGCTCTTTCAACACTATTTAGAGATTTTGATCCACCTGTTTCTCTTTGAAATGCAATTAATCAAATAAAATTCACTTAAATCACTTCAACTGTTGATCTAATGTGTCAATCTCCACAGAATACTCATAAGCAGTGAAAATAATGACCTTGTGTTTCCAGTTGACGCAAAATAAAACTGCATTTTTCCATATTGAATGCTTCGCAAGGGAACCAGGAAGAAAATAGCGGCACTTTTTGAAATATTCTTTCCGATTTATTTTGTCAACATCATACGCAAACAGTTTGCATCATCAAATGATATATTACGGCACAAGGTTTTGAAAAAATGGACAACGTAGCTTAGAAAATGTTTGTGCTTATTCAGTTGAAGCAAAGTGTATTTTTATTTTCTCTGATAGAAATGAGAAAAAAAGTTAAGATGCTCTTAGGCACTAAAGTTCGGAAGTGCAACTACATTCGAGCGCGCGAACATTACGTGATTTTATTTCTGATAATAGTGAGAATAGTGAAGTTAAGTGAATTTGTATTTAATAGATAATATTAAATTATTTATATAACGTACTGTTTAAAATGACACATCCTCAATTACATCCATAATTGAGGCATTTTTCCTTCTTGTCGGGCCTACCTGGAGTTATGTCGTCTGACGAGGTTGCGGTAAGTTTTTTGCAGGTACATTAAACTTCTTCCTTCGCAGACATCAAATCTTCCGCAGTGCTGTGAACATCCGATGAAAGTGGAATTAAATTTGGAGCAGAAATTGGGCTGGGTTTGGAGATGTTGCGCGAAGACTCGAAAAAAGTAAAGGGTTACAAGCAATGCCGAAAATCAGTAAATCCGTGCGCTGGAACATTTTTTGTTGGGTTTGGCTGCCATATCAAATTATGTAAATTCTTAGCCATTGTTTTCTGCTTTGTAAGTAAAATGTCGGTTAGTTTTACTTACAAGCAGCTAGGAAAGCAGCGTCTAGAAAATAACGAGTGCGAGTTGAGCTGGGGCACTATAATCGATTACTTTAGCTATGGCCGAGAAATAGCTGAAATAATTTCATCACACTCGGACGCAATACTTGGAGGTGAAGGTAAGACCGTCCAAATCGACGAAACCTTTTTGACGAAACGGAAATATAATCGGGGCAAAATCAGCGAACAAATGACAATAGTTGTGCTGGGATTGTAGGTACTGCAAGGAAGATAAAACTGGACTATTTTTTTAAAGTCAACTCGAAAAAGAAATCTGATTTGTGGCCCCACATTCAGAAATATACTCATAAGAAAACGAGTCGAATTTGCACCGACAGTGCTAAGCACTATTTTGGAGTTGAAAAATTGTTTAGCGAAGATACAGTCCATTTAACAACTAACTACAGCAAAGGGGAATACGTTGAGAAAAATAACCCTATAAATACCATCAACGACTTGGAGAACCAAAATAAGCATCTAAAACGAGCAATATTGTGCAGAAGAACGCCACAAATATTACATCAATATATGGCACTGTACTTTTACCGCTGTAATTAAATAGAGGAACAGTAGGTATAAACATCGCCTTGGTTCCCAAACAGAGTTGCACAAAAGTTAGCTTAGCTAATAGCTAAAAAGCTACAACTAAATTAGCTGTAGTTTCTTTGCACGTACATAACTAAATCATAATTTTAGTTGTAGCTGCCACAAATTTTGAACCTAAATTAGTTATTAGTTGCGAAGTGTAACTAAGCGTGTTTAGTTATGAAAAATTAGTTGCCAGAGTGTAACTAACAATAATTAGCTTTAGTTTCAGCTTTTTAGCTATCGAATAAACACAACTAATAATTTTTTTCAAACAATTTAACCCGAAAAGGCTTACAGCAACAGGAGCGATTCTTTTATTTCGTTATACATTTTCTAGTTTTAATTATGTTTAATTTTAGAGATTATTATGTCCTTACGGAAACACGGGGAAAAATAGTGTGGAAGTAGATTTGTCTTCGATAAGTTTTGAATAATTGAGGTTGTATAGCTTGAAGTTTGTTGTACATCAGTTGAAGGTAAGAGGTAACCGATGGCCGATTGAAGAATGCCACTTTTAGTTGTCATAAGGTTATTTACCAAGAGGTCCTTGGAGCACCAAATAAGGTCCTTAAACCCGAAATTTTTTTTTTTTCAAAAACTCCAAGAAAACCGCGCCTTATATCTGTGTTCAATGTTATTTGACTAAGAGGTCCTTGCAACAACAAAAAAGGTCCTTAAAACTTGAAAAAGGATATTTTTCCAAAATATCATTTGAATCCACACGGTATATCTGTGTTAAATGTTATTTGACTAAGAGGTCCTTGCAACAACAAAAAAGGTCCTTAAAACTTGAAAAAAGGATATTTTTCCAAAATATCATTTGAATCCACACGGTGTATCTGTGTTCAATGTTATTTGACTAAGAGGTCCTTGCAACAACAAAAAAGGTCTTTAAAATTTCAAAAAAGAATATTTTTCCAAAATATCATTTGAATCCACACGGTATATCTGTGTTAAATGTTATTTGACTCACAGGTCCTTGCAACAACAAAAAAGGTCCTTAATAGTCGAAAACAGGATATTTTTCCAAAATGTCATTAGAATCCGCACGGTATATCTGCGTTCAATGTTATTTGACTAAGAGTTCTTTGGAACAACAAAAAGGCCCTTAAAAGTCGAAAAAAGGATATTTTTCCAAAATGTTTGTCGTTTCTAGAACCCCTTATTCAAATAACATTGAACTCATGTATACCGTGCCGTTTCTAAAGACATTTTGGAAAAATATCCTTTTTCGGGATTAAAGGACCTTTATTGTGGCTCCAAGGACCTCTTTGTAAACTAACCTGATGTAAAATAAAAGGGACATGCAATCAATTTTTATTTTAAACGCAATATGCATAATAAATCCCAATAAATTATCGCCATTTTAGCAAAACAATAAATTTTGATTTAGATATTAGTTATTACCTAGACAGCTAAAAAGCTACAGCTAAAAAGCTAACCAACTTTTAGTTGTCATCCGCAACTAACTTTGGCATCCTAACGTGCTTAGTTACACAACCTGCAACTAATAGCTAATAGCTAAAATTAGTTGTCATTATGATAGCTAACCACCAAATCGATTGCATTTTTAGCGCAGCTAATTCAACTACGTTAGTTACCTAGTTATGGCGTTAGCTAGATAACAAATTAGGTAGCTAACGTGCAACTGTGTTCCCAAATAATGCAGTTCTTGATGGATATGCACAGAGTGTATCGTGGAATTGTAGATGGTGAAAGGTAAAATTGATTGGAACTGATGGAAATAGATCCAAAATCAGATGACATTGATGTTGATGTTGAGCATGAAGCAGGCTGTTCTAAATGTCCCAGAATAATGACAATCGATGAAGAAACAGATGCTGCTGAAAGTGTCTAGACATTAATATTTGTACTACGACAAATACAATGGCGCCAACATTTTCGGTGGAAGAAGTGAGTATATAAGTGAAAGTAAGCAGGTCAGTGAAAGTAAGTAGGTAAGTGAAAGTAAGTAGGTAAGTAAAAGTAAGTAACACTAACAAATTTACAACACTACAAACATACGCATGGACACACACAAACATAAATATGCCTACGTACCCAAGCAAGCGACGGAAAAGACACACAATCACATACATATTCGTGCAAACTGCACATACATACCCGAACTGATAGACAGAGAGATGCACATACGGCTGAATTCCCCCCCCCCCCCCCCCCAATCCGTGATGAAATTCCTAACGGTGGTATCATTGGGAATAAGGGTTTGCAGCAGAGGTGGTTTTAGTTCGGGTTAAATTCCCACACTCCGGCTTTCGATGCTTTCCACCTTCTAAAAAAAAAAAAAAAAAAATACTACAGTCCGCTGGGGCGAACTGGGATACCATTTTCCTATTATTCCTTTCCCCTTAAAAGTAGGCGTGGCAACGGACGGACATGGCTACGTCGTAATTTTCGATGCTGATTAAATATAAAAGTTGTGTTTTTTCTGCTACTCGGTAATAACTCATTGTCATTTTATCTGTAGGTAATCCAAAAACAATTCTCCATTCAGAATAATTTTGTCAGTAAACCCAGAACTCAGTACAGCTTGTTACGACTGAAAAGCAGACGGCGCTGAAATCAGTTGAAGGTTGGGGAAATATTTCGATTTTCCACCGTGGTTACCGATGGCCAATTTGAGAATGACGCACAAAAAAAGTTGTCGAAGACCAAAAAAGGATCTTTTTGAAAAACATGTTGATAACTAAAAATTGAATATTAATCAAAGATATGACATTAGTGGCAATTACTGGCATTAATTTATTTGGCACTAGGTTATTTTACCAAGAGATCCCTGAAGCACCAAAAAGGTATTTAAAAACTAAAAAAAAATATTTTTCCCAAATGTGCGTGGAAGCCGTGCATTATTAATGTGTTCAATGTTATTTTACCAAAAGGTCCTTGGAATCCCAAAGAGGTAAAATAATAACTCCTACATTTCAGTCTCTAAAGAAACAGGCTAAACTTTATTTTAAAGGTGTTTTCCAGGGTAACCGATGTGCCTTTCACACATTTTTAATTGGGCGCTAGATGCGACAAACACAAGCCCTTATTTTGGTAACGGGTTCTGATTACGATTTTGAAAACTGTTAATATGTAGCGATTTCGTCTGTTCAAAAGGAATCATGCCATGCTGCGTTAAAATGGTGGCTGCTAGGGCTACAAGCCCGCTCTAAATGATTTTTTGACAGATCTCACCTCTTATCCGCTAAAAGCAAAAAAGCGTTTGAACAAGCAAATTTTCTTCCTCGAATCACCATTGATTAGTATTTTAATCATTACTCCTCCGCATTTATGCAGGTGCTTCTAGGAAGAAAATTTGATTTCTGTCAAATATGGCCAAAAATTACAATCTAATCAAAGCTTTAGTATATCAAGCCATTTTATGTTTTTTTTTTTTTGTTTTTTTTTTTTAAGTGAAAACAGAGTAAGTTTGGAGTGAATATTAATGTTTTTTCTGATCCCAAAGAGTGAGTTACTACTGAGTTGCAGAAAAAACACTTCCATAGTACGTTAGAAACTATGAGTCAAAATTATAATACCTTTAGAATAGGGTATAATAAGGATGAGATAATAAATCACGATCACAATAAGATTAAATTGGTCATGAAGATAGTCCAAATAAATCAAAACATAAAAACTAAACACAAACATACGGAAAAGCTCCAGTCCGCTTGTGCGAATTGTTGGATACCCTAAAATCGAAGTATTGGTGAATTGTTAAGAACAATGTACATATTTTGTTAAACAACATTTAAAGGATTTTATCGAAAAAACAAGGTAAGAAAACGCCACTTAAAAGTGGGTATGCCAGAAAACTTTATATAAAGGAATTGTTCAAAACAACTTTCACTACATACATACTTTGCAAATGATTTCTTCAATAAAAAGGTTTTTTTTCTTAAAAGTAGGCGTGGCCGTTTTTGGATTTTAAAAATATTTACACATACCTTGCCTATTTATTCAGCTTTCTAGCTCCAACTTTGATTTTACCAGAAATACATTTTTTTTAATTGTGGGCGTGTCAGTGGGCGGATTTTAAAAATCTTTTAACACGAGCATTAAAGGCCCCTAGAGAGTATACAATAGAAATTTCAGTTTCCTAGCTAAAACTTTGACTTTGCGATAAAACTGTATTCTTTAATTGTGGGTTTGTCAGTGGGCGGCTTTTAAAAATTCTAACTCCGGAGCAGTTTGATCCCCTAAAGAACATACATATATACAAAAATTGCAGCTTTCTAGCTCCAGTTTAAAGGCCTAATTTTTGCCAACGACTGAATAACGGACATGCCTAGTTCGTAATTACTAATTACTATCGATGCTGATCACGAATATAGTAACTTTTAGGGGTCTAAGGGAAATATTAAGGTATGTTCCAAACTATGAGTCAAAATTAACATACCCTTAGAATAGGGTACACAAATAGAGCAGTTCAGCGATCTACAAGAAAAACAATGGAACACTTTTTTTCATTTGCAGTAAATTTGATGAAAATTGGTAATTTTCATTATAACCCTGTCTGTAAATAATTTGTCTGCTAACACAATAATTGTAGACGACAATTTTTGGTATGGCGCCCACATCTGTTCATAATTATTTGTGATTATACAGTAAAATGTTCATCGTCTTCATTTTTAATGTTTACGGTAAAATATTAATAGCGCCTAAGAGCATCTTAACTTCTCTTCTTAGTTTAAAAGAGAAAATGGAAATAATATGTTTGTATATACGAAGATAATATGTAAAATTGTTCAAAACGCCTAAGAATGCTTTAGCTTTTCTAACTTTTATTCAGATAAATTTTAACATCGATTATGCCTAAGATTATACTACATTTATTAAAGATATTATTCAGCGTTTCCTTGTATCGTATAAATAAGCTACACTTTTTTTTTTTGAGAGCAATCCAAGTCAAAATAACAACAACAAATTACACAGGAAAATGTAGACTTTCAAAGTCCGTTATCTCCTAAACTAGGCGAAAACGAGACTGTTACCATAGGTTATTTTGTGTTTATTTCATCGAGATCTATAAAACTGCGTTTTCAAATGTTGGGGCCTCGGAAATCGTAGAATCCCCGACGAACTCCACAGGCGGAAAAGTACGGATGCAGTTAAGAAAAGGGTAATGATCCTTTTAATTCTGATCATAACCCCACCGGCATAAAGGAAGAAGAAATATGGAAAGGGTACCTATCCAACGTTTCGCCCAATCGGACTGTAGCCCTTCCTTATGAATGGCTTTTTTTATTTTGTTGAATTAAAGTGAAAACAAAAGGTTTTGAAGATGAAAAAACATTAGGAAAGTCGAGAAAATGCGTAAAAGCGAATATATTAAGATCGCAAACTTATGATAGCTTTGCGAAATAACCTATTGTCCACTTATTTGTCAGAGTAAAACAGGTGACGGTATTTAACCTTTCTAGCCTATTGTGGGTGATTTTTGTATTTCTCAACTGAGCTCTTCAAATAAAAAATCGGCTCCTTCCATTTCATTCCAAGTCCTCGATTGACCAGAACATAACACTGGCACAAGTTTCACACTTTTTGTAAGTGCATATTCGGTATACCTATATGCATGTACAGTGTACTCTCTCCTAACGGACACCCCTCATAAGCGGACACCTCTCATAACCGGACAAATTTCAAAGATCGGAATAATCTACACAAATTTTAATGTAAATATTTCTCTCATAAACGGACTCTTTTATAACCGGACGCGGACACCAGCCGCAATAGAATTTCACTCTCTCTTAAACGGACAAAACGCATTTGGCAAACTTCGTTGTCTTTTATTTTGTTTGCTTTTTTTCCTTTTCTTTGCGCTTTGCCCTTGATACCCAGCAGAAAATTAAAAAAAAGGTAAAGAATGTAAACATAGTAGGCTGCGGCGCTGGCGCGCGAACGTCTGTCGACTATCCGACTAAAATTCTCGTGGCGCAATACGTAGGTTTGTGTGTAAGTGTATGCATAATTTGAAGCATAAATACATATTATAGTTTCAAGTACCTAATGCAAAAATTAATTGTTCTTGTTTATGTTTTGTTATTATCCTTTTTATTACCTACAACTAATGTTTATCACAAAAAATGCATTCCATTTTAAAATAAAATGTTATAGGTACCATAAATGCATTATGGCTTGTTTCTTTTTTCAAGGTTGTCAATGAAATATTTTTTCTCATAACCGGACACCTCTAATAAGCGGACAAATTTCTTCGTACCGTCAGTGTCCGGTTGTGAGAGAGTTCACTGTATCAATCTATTGAATACTAGTCATAGATAGCCTTAGGGGTACTATTATTTATCTTGCCTTTTAGAAGATACATTAATTTTACAGCTGAATAGCTATAAACGCCTAACGCACACCTTAATCCTTAGTAAAAACTAACTTATACATACATACGTATACACATCCATACAAAAGTCATGTCACACATTTTACTCTGATGGTAGTATAATTCAACACACGCTTTCTGTTCTGTTTTTTGACCAAAAAAAAAGTTATTAAAATTCCTCCTTTTTACATCCGAAACGCGATTTAATTTCCGTTCCACCGGTTCGTCCACTTGGAAACGAGAAATTAAAATTGCACAACTGAAGAAAAGTGGAAACGCCAGACATGAGGAATTTTTTTTAGACCCAAGAACGATTTCTATATCAGGATCATTTTAATCACAATAGGGGAACTTGAAATTATTATACATAATAATGAAAACGAAAAAAAAAATCAAATAAGAACCTAAAAGGACGATGACGGTTAATCCAATACAAAGGACTTCCTCACATCATCAGCAGCAGCCGGTCTCACTTTATGCTACACACTTGGTCTGCAGGCACAACCTAAAGGAACTCCATTAACAAGGGTTGATTGCACTGCACCTTTGTCTTCCGATGCTGATTCCTCCTCTCTGCTTCAAGATCAACATTATAGTTTCGAGTTACAAAATAATCAAACAGGAATAGATGATATTTTCCAGGAATATCATCGGAAGGAAATATCCTTGATTAAGAACGAGTGTATTCCCCACTTTCTGCCGATCCATTTTCTCCAAATGGGAACACGATTTTTGACATACACATTCAAGCCGAGCACTCATTTCGTAATTGTGTACAACCGAAGAGTACGTAAGATAATGATGAATCGAAAAGGATGAGGTTGACGCAGCTGTTCTGGTTTTGGCTCGTGCTGGAATGTTGGCCACCTTTGTAGGCAATACAAAAAAAGTGTGCGCCGCTCTTGAGTTATCACCAGCATGCTGACTACGTTGTTTACAATGGAGTATCTGTCCTGCCACATGCCACAGGGACAGTTGGTCCCATTGTTGAATGTATGCCAATAACATTATCTTTACGTCGATTCTGATAATTTATGAGTGATAAGACCATCGATTCAAATTAAATTCGGTACACAGACGTTAAATACACAATTGAAAATTTGCCAGAGTATGTAGATACATAATGCACATATAAATTCCTTATTTTCACTTCCTTTCTTGAGTAATACTAAAGCCTTTGCCGACGACCTTGGTATTGCTTACTGTTCAGTCAGTCCCTTGGATTTAATAGCTAACATAAACCATGACGTTTTTTTACTAAGATGCTGGTTTGCACAAAACAGGCTTATTGTTAGTAACAAAACCAAACTGATGTATTTCAGTCTCATGAGTACCCCGACTCAGATATAGTATTTCATTCGCATGATTGTGCAAGTCATGAGCTGTTGAACAACATATGCAGTTTCCAAAATAAACCATCGTTTAATAGAAACGCTGATTTCAGTATTAACTGCTTCAAAATTGAAGGTGTTGATAGTTTTAAATATCTTGGTGTTACTATTGACCAAAATTTGAACTGGTCCAAGCACATTTCTCTTTTGAAAAAATATCTTCTTTCTTCTACTCGTTGTTTTTTTCGTCTTAGAAAGTATTGCTCCTCGAATACATACATTGAAAATGGTTTACTATGGCTTATTCCATTCAAGATTGCAATATGGACTCTGCAGTTGGGGTGGTGCTTATTTAAGTAAGTTGCAGAGATTAACTGTCATTCAAAAATCTGCTATACGAAAAGTTTGTAGCTCCCACCGTTCAGCTCACACTATGGACCTATTCAGGTCCTTGAAAATACTTCCTTTGCGTCATCTATTTTACTTCAAAGTTCTGAAGCTCTTTTTTTATGAGATGCGGGTATTGGGAAAGTCCGATTTCGGGAACTCGCAGCTTACGGAGCCATTCAAACTTTGTTGTAAATATTCCTGCTTTTCGCACTACAAGTTACAGAAACTCTTACTCCATTATATCATGCAAACTTTATAACACTCTGCCCTTAGAAATTCGTTCCATAAGAAACTTACGCATATTTACAAAAGTAACGATATCTTGGCTTCTTGCTTTTGACCATACTGAAATTCTTTATCTAACTTAGACGTAATTATTAACTATTTGAATTTATCCTTTTTATACCCTATTCTAAGGGTATATTAATTTTGACGCATAGTTTGTAACATAGCTTAATATTGCCCGTAGACCCCTAAAAGTTACTATATTTATGATCAGCATCGATAGTAATGTCGATCTAGCCATGTCCGTCCGTCCGTCCGTCCGTCGTCAAAAATTAGGCCTTTAAACTGGGCCTAGAGAGCTGAAATTTTAACCTTATACTTACTCTCTAGGGTCCCGAAATAATCAAGTTTACGAATTTTTGAAATCCGCCCACAGGCACGCAAACAAACTAAAAAAAAACAAAATTTTGGAAAAAATCGAATTTTGAGCTAGAAAGCTGAAATTTTTTATATATGATCTATGACTCCTAAAACTGCTCGGGATAAAAAATTTTCAAAATCCGCCCACTGACACGCCCACAAATAAATAAAACAATTTTTTTGAAAATCCAAAGTTTGAGCTAGGGAGCTGAAATTTATAATATATACTCTCTATGGTACCTTTATGCTCATGTGTAAATATTTTCAAAATCGGCCTACTGACACGTCTACAATTATTATTTTTTTTTTTTTGAAAACTCAAAGTTTGAGCTAGGGAGCTGAAATTTATAATATATACTCTCTAGGGGCCCTTTATGCTCATGTGTTAATTTTTTTTAAATCCACCTACTGACACGCCCACAATTAAATAAAACAATTTTATTGAAACACCCAAGTTTGAGCTAGGGAGCGTTTTTTTTTTGATAAAATCCTTTAAATGTTATATAAGAAAATATGTTCGCGTTCTTAACAATTCAACCATACTTAGACTTTTGTCACGCCCACTTATGAGGGATAGGAATAAGAATTGGGTATCCAACAGTTCGCCCAAGCGGACTGTAGCCCGTCCCTATGTTTTTTATCTGCATTTGTACACCCCACACAAAGTACCAATTTCCAAATGTGGCATTACCTCTATTTTTTTTTTTAAATATAGATGCCACTAACTATTCTGTGTGTACGAGCATTACCTCCATATAAAATTGTTTGAATAATTTGTAAACTAATTTCTATACTACTCGTATGTACATATTTGAATATAGAAAAAATTGAATTGAAAATTGAATTGAAGGTGCCGTTGTATTAATTTGTATGAACTATTGTGATACGACTGACTTATGCATTAGTGACGAGCTTAGGAAAGTTAATAATGGACGACCTTGCGTTACAAATTACATATATGTTATTTGATAAAAAATTGAAATCAATATCAATTAATAAAAACTAGTCGCAATCAAGGTTGTTCATTTCAGCTATAAACTAGCCGGATAATAATTGGAATCGGTCGGTCGTTAGTCTAGGACAAATTTCGAAAAACGCTTTGACTATTTATCTACTTTGTGCTTTTACTTAGTTCTACGTTATCTTAAAATTATTTTTTTTAAGATTCGGGCAAAGTTGTTTTTTACTTTGGTTCATGTTCTAGGTATTACGTAGATAAGTAAGTGAAAAGACCCTTCTCGATGAACTTCCCGAACTTAATATGAACTGCGCGGTCAAAGACCGCATTCACAAAACACTATGCTTCAACAAACTATTCTCCACGGAGATCCTTAAGAGAGAAGCATGGGTTAGTAATAACCCACCAAACAGCCACAACGGCATAAAGTGGTATACGGATGGTTCTAAAATGGAAACGGGGGTAGGAGCGGGATTATACGGACCAAGTAAACGGTTTACGATACCCATGGGAAAAAGCCCCAACGTATTTCAAGCAGAGCTCCATTCCACTCAAGAATGCGCCAGCCACATTTATTCATCTGGCATAAAAGTCAAGCAGCTATAAACGCCCTTAGCCTGCACACCATTGACTCCAAATCAGTCATGTACTGCTTTAATACCCTTCAAACACTCGGATTAAGAAACAAGACCAAATTATGGTGGGTTCCGGGTCATTTCGGGGTAGAAGGTAACGAAAAGGCCGACGAACTGGACAGAAAAGGTTCAGAAACACCTATAGGTCCCGAACCCTTCTGCTGCACTCCTAGATCAGCAGCAATGGCAGCAATAAAAAGCTGGGAGCATAGAAAATGTATCTATTATTGGGAAAGCATCCCAGGTCTAACATAGGCCAAACGAGCTATTCGGCCCTTCAATAACAATGCCAGCAAATGCCTAAAAGTAGGTATTGGGACCCTTGGGACTGGGAATTCTGAGCTAGAGCGAGAGGGAAGATATGAGGTTGGAGCTAGAGCGAGAGGTAAGATCTGACCTTGGAGTGACGCGCCGGCCGCCGGTGGTGGTTGTTAGTTTTTGTTATCAGTTTTGTGTGTTTAGAGTGAATAGCTTGGAGATATTGACTTCCATAGTAATTAAACGGTTGATGCGATAAAGAAACCCCATGGATATTGGAAGCAACGGTGAATAGTGAGTTCAAGATCGTCTTTGTTTATACGACTAAATTGTGTATTGTAGCGATCTTGAGCTCATTTGTTTGTTTAGGACATTGCATTGTATATGGTTTCTTAGTTTGATTAATGTTAGACATTACATGTGTATGGTTTCTTAGTTTGATTATTTAATGTTTTATTTGTTCAGGACAATACATTGTGGGGCGAGATAATATAATATTATCGGCGTCAGATATGGCTCGCTCCCCCTTAAGATTCGCTGACCATATTGCTCTGTGTTACTTTTATCTTACTGACCACATTGTTTGAGAAGAAATTGTGATATTTTCGGAGGTATTTTCATGTATAAAAGGCGAGTGTTGAAGGTACTAAGTAACAGTTTATTTCAAATTAGACATGCAAAGAACATGAATTTCCTTAACCAACTGGGTAAAGTAAAGCCCCTAGAGGGTCTGAAAATGGTAGAATTGGGGAAACGGAGTCGTATCTTGAAGGCGATGCGGTGTCAGACCAAGTATGGACCAAGGATCCTGGTAGAGCTGGAGGCGAAAAAGGTATTTTTGCCTCTCAGATTCAACGCAATGGAGGAGGACACCATTACCCAACTCCCCTTATATGAGATGGAAGTCATCAAAGCGGTTGGAAATTCCTTTGAGTTGGCGTTCCATCCTGTTGCAGAGGAAGACGATGAGGTGCAAGTTCCCTACTCACAACCATTTTTATAAAATAAAAAATAAATTAAAAAAAAAAAAAAAAAAAAGTGAAACAAAGAAATTAACTGTTCTTTTTCTTTTTTATTGGTTTATTCGACTTTTAAGTGCTTTGAGGTGGTTAAAGATTACCCAACCTTTGTGAAAAGATTCAATTTGCGTGGTCGTAAAATTGAATTCCGGATTAGGGATGTAGCAGACAACTTTGAACCATCTAGCTGGATTCAGAATGCAGTGAAAGGGATATTTAAAAAAGTGACTAACGATTTGGATCCTTCTGATATGGTGGGTATAACATTTACAGGGAAGAATTTCGAACACCATGGTCCTGGTTGGATGAGCTATAGAAAGGCATCCGATTTAAAGTGGAGCGAGGTATGGGATTTAATCACTAAAATTTTCCAAAGCAATTCCGAGGGCTTAAGCACGGATACTTTCCGTATAAATCTTACATCGATAAGGCCTCCTAAAGGACAAGGAAATGATCGAAATAAGAAATACTCGATGACAACAAGGAATTAGCTATTCGCTGCACATATGATAGCAATTATAAGCTACGATCTTTGAGTATTTCATGCTTCGAGTATCGAGAATATGAACAGGAAAGGATTTTAAGTAATGGTGAAATCGAGTTCTTTACAAATCAGGAATTGAGGCATGAGCCCAACATGGAACTAGTGAATCTCAAATCGATGAAACAAGCATATATAATGACCATTTCATAAAATAAAAAAAAAAAAAAAAAAACCATTAAATTAATTGTTTTTTATTAATCCATGAATTGTTAGTGGATGGGAAACCCAACCATTTGACATATACTTTTTCGTCTTTTGTTGCAAGAATCTTTTCCACGAGAAATATGTTGGGAAAATTCGTCTTTTGTAATTCGTGTGCATAGAAACTCCCTCTAATAGGCTGACCTTGAAAATCTTCAATTAGATATGTAATAGGGTTTGTTATCTGAACTTTTCTTATTTTGAATATTTCAGTTGTCCAGTTTGGTGTGTATCCTTTTTCGAAAGCATGTTTAAACTTGCTTATTCGAACGTTATTGCCAACTTCGTATTTTCCCTTCTCAGCAATTTTTATTCGTTTATAAACTCCTGATAGTAATTCTTTGACATTGTTTTTATTTATATCAACGGGACGTTTTTTATTGTTCTATGTACCGAGTGATTATATGCATGCAGCAAATCCTTATAAATGGGTAGCCATTTGTAGTTCCCATTGAAACTGAATTCTTTCCACATTTTCTCCTTAAGGGTGCGGTTAAAGCGTTCAACAATTGATGCTTTTAATGTACTGTACGTTGAGTAGTGATTAATTTTGTAGGTATTCATCAAATTTTGGAAGGCCTTGTTGAAGAATTCTTTACCATCGTCGGTTTGCAAATTTTTAGGTGCTCGATTTGAATTGGTAAAAATTGTTCTCATAGCTTGTGTTGTAGCTGATGCAGTCTTATGTTTCAAAGGAACGACCCAAGCATACTTTGAAAAAGTATCAATTACGGTTAGTAAATAGTTGAACCCCTCATTCTCATCACTGTATGGTATCATTTCAACCAAGTCTGCTTGCCATAGATCATCAAAACCCTTAATAATAACTCTTCGTCTGGTGAAATTCCTTCGGGCTGGCTTGTGCAGCTCACCAACAACTTTTCTTTTACTCATCCTAAAAACGAGTGAATAGAAACAAGGAGAGGTTTTGTATTTTATTAGATATTTTATTTGACCAATCGTCGATAAAGTAACATCAATTTCTTAATTCTAATCAATCTGCTTTCAACCATATAGCATGCGCAAGTATCTGGTCCTTCTTGACAGAGATTTGCAGACCAGGGGCAATTTATAAAATGACACCCATGAACAGAGGTGGTGGAAGATACGTTTTCAAAGTTCCTCAGAAAACTAATGCAATCAATAATTTCATTGAAATGTTCCTCAAGAAGAGTTTGGTTATTTGTTTTTAGAAATGTTAACATCTCATCGAAGATCGTAGACGTATTTACTGCAGACATGATTTCAAATCGAATTCCGAATGCGTACTAAATTGGTGAAAAACTAGTTGTTGCCTCTCTAATAGGTTCACCACTATTTTTATACTTCTCGAAAATATCCAACATATACTTTCTAATTTTGTTTAATAATTCAAGAGTCTTCAAATTTTGCTCATCGGTGTATGACCGCAAATCCGCACCCATTTTTCCCAGTTTATCTTCGATGATTTGTAGCTTCAGTGCCTCATCATTTATAGTCCCCATGAGTGCGTTGAAATTGTTGTCTACATACCGTCGATGATTTAGCATGTTTTTATCTTGAACATCTATGTTGCTATCTACGTATTCCTTATTTGCCGCCTGTGTTGGGTTTACAGGTTTTCCAACATTGTTTAGACATTTTCCCTGAATATCGAAATCACCATTAGGTAGTAGTCTAAATCCTACGCCAGCAGGTCCTCGCGAACTCTCGGTTGTTCTATGAAATTGGTTGGAGCTTCGTCCGAACTTGTCAACACTCATTTTATTAATAATGAAGATTATTCTCTAAACGATGTCTAATATATAGATAATGTTCGTTTCCAACGCGAATTGATTTTATATAGGCCAATTCCTGAACCAAGTGTTGAGGTTAAATCCATGCAGGGCGATTTCTATCCGGTCGGTTCCTATCCGGTCGGTTCAGGTGTGAGGCCATACTGATTTGCTTGCTTTTAATGGATTGAATTGATTATTAGTGTATGATATCTGATTCACGTAATTCTTCTACAATTGAGTTAACCTCATTTTGAAGATTATTATTGCCGGCTCTTTGAGATGCAATTAAAAGCCTTAATCTATTGACGAGTTCATTGGGGTTATCCCAATACACATATTCGACGGGTTTATTTGAATAACTCATATCAGTTGAATTACTATTGTATGCTTTTCCAATTTTCTTTATGACTCTCTGCGTTAGGTGCTGAAGTAAAGGTTGGATTATATGTTTATACTTATAACCTCTGTTGCCTTTAACCTGTAAGTTACTATCATAGTTTTTCAAGTGTGCTTTTGTTTTTTGTAATATCTTTAGATATTGATCCAAGTCTTCATTGGTATATCGATCTTTTCTAGGGTTTTTTCGAAATATTAATTCATAAAGGCCATTCGTTCCATGGAAGATTTCATCATCAATGACGAAATTCTTGTGTTCGTTAATTACAAAACTTGATCTACCTAATTTCGTTGAATTTGATTCCACGTCGAAATGTGGACCATAGATTTTGTCACGATTCGAATCTGATGGGGATGATCGATTAACTGGAGTGCTTTGATCAAAGCTATTGTCGTAGGGTGTCCTAAATGAATTATCATTGTTCGTTGTCTGATTTGATTCTGGAGATGAGAAGTCAAAACTTGCATTAGAAATGGATTTTTTTTCTTCTTCTGGGTATTGTAAACGTCGTCGTAGTAGTTGTTGATTCTTTATTTTCATATCTATATTATTGTAAGCAATATCTGCAGCAGCAGTATCATTTTGAGTATGAGCACTTTTGACATTTTTCACGATTTCTTTTAAGGGTTCAACTATTGGTTTAAAAGTAGTCTCAAGTTCCGCATCCTTCGTAGTTTTTCCATACTGAAGAAACATATATTTTCTCTTTAAAGCTTTTTTAGTTTTTACTAAATCTTTAAGTAAATTTTCATCAACATCCATAATTGTCGAATACAGGGACGAATGCTCTAATCGTATGTAATCATTTAAACCGCTGATTTATGACTGAATAGATTTATATAGATACAGTTTCTTTAAATGAATTATTATATCGGCCTTTATTCAATCTAAAATCTTTATTAATAACCAAAAACCCATATGTATCTTTACAGCATTTTTTACACAATTCCTTGAATTGATTGAATGTCATGTCAGAGTTGACATGATCGTTGTATATATGCTTCAGGTTAAGTTCGTCTTGCTTAAAAATAACTAAATAGTTTGCATTGTCTCGAATCAAGTGTTTTGGTATATGTGTATAAGATTGACACAAGTAGAAACTATCCACGTCATTATGTCGACCCATGCAGAAATATTCTCGAATATTGTTTTGCTTATCACAAGCCACATCATCGAATATAAAAACTGAGTTTCGATTTGCTTCAGAAGGCGTAATAATTTCACAATTATTTGAAAACTCATTATATCCCATACCCGTGATGGACTCTATTAGCTTTCTCAGGTATGCATACTTTGGTTGATGCAGAGACTTTGAGTATATGTAGAGATTTTCAAATTTTAAACCATTTGGATCGAGGAGAATGCTCAACATGACATTGGTTTTTCCACAATTTGATGGACCCACAATTATTCCTCTAATACTATTAGGAAATATTGCTCCATGTTTCCTGCGTACTTTAATTTTACTATCAAAGTTCTTAACTTTAATAAAATCTCGTTGTTGTTGTTTTATGAACCTCATTCTGCTATTGAATGAAACTAATCAATATAAAAGATCATGTTTTATAGTTGAGAAATTCATAATTGTTCAACATATACAACAAGAAAGTCGTATAAAATGATAAATTATAGTGTGAAAGCCAACAGTTGGAAAGATACATTCAAAGGGTACGGATTAGTGAATTCCTTAATCGAAAAATTACCAATTGAATTACATCTTCCCTCATATAACTTCTGTGGGCCAGGGACTAAATTGAAAGAACGCCTTGCTAGAGGAGATAGGGGAGTTAATCAGTTGGATGAAGCTTGTCGCGAACACGATATTGCATATGCTAACAATAAAAATCTACCTGAACGACATATTGCAGACAAAATTTTAACTGAAAAGGCCTGGCAGAGAGTAAAGGCAAAAGACTCATCGATAGCAGAGAAAATAAATAGTATATTAGTAACGAATATGATGAAAGCTAAAACGAAACTTGGTATGGGTTGCAGCAAAGCCAAGAGAAGGAAAAGAAACCCACGCAAAAAGTATAATTTATTTAAAAAAGCCATTATGGAGGCTAGAAATGCTATTCGAGACACTAGAAACGAAGATCCTAACATAATTGCAACAACTGCTCTACAAGCAGCTAAAAAGATCATTAAAAATAAACGAAAGAGCATTACAATTCCTCGAGTAATACCTCTACCGAAAATTGGTGGTTTCTTACCATTGTTACCTATTTTAGCTGGGCTATCGGCTATTGGATCAGTAGTTGGAGGAGCTGCGGGCGTAGTTAAAGCTATAAATGAATCAAAGGTAGCCAAGAAACAATTGGAAGAGAATAAACGTCACAATCAGACTATGGAAGGAATTAAAATTAAGCATGGTAGTGGACTTTATCTACAGCCATATAAAAAAGGATTTGGACTTTTCCTTAAACCATACGATTCAAAAAAAACTTTTAAATTCGCTACCTAATCGTCCACTCACCAATATTGATATTATGAAATTTGGAAAATTGAATATACCATGCTTCAGGGGTGTTTACATGAGTGATAAATTACCAGTAAGATCTGATAACAAGGAATGTGGTGTAATTAATTTGGACAATGAGAGTGGGCCAGGGACACATTGGGTAGCATACATTAAGAATAAAAATATTGTCAAATATTTCGATAGTTTTGGTAACTTAAGACCACCCATAGAGGTTGTACGATATTTAGGTGAAAATATTCACTATAATTATAACAGCTGTCAAAATTTCAATACATTTATATGTGGTCATCTATGTTTAAAGTTTCTAATTGAGCAAAATATAAATAAATAGAGTAAAATCAATATATTGTGTTTCATTTCTATTCCAATAGTTATGTCGTTAACACTCACTTTAAGCGGAAACCAATCTACTCTCACTGCAGAGTACTTTCCTCCAATTGTCCTAAATTCTGATTATGTATGTGGCTTAGTTGATCTGCAGACCTATAATTCTATACCTAATGTGGATAAATTAAATAATTTATTTCATTGTGGTGATGGTGGTGGTGGTGGTGGTAATGGAGAAATCAAGACTGAATTTACAGAGGGCTCTTATGAAATTGAGGATATTAATAAAATAATTCAAAAGGTTCTGAACACACACAATGAGAATAGCGTTGAAAAAGTTATAATCAAATTAAAAGCCAATAATAATACTTTGAAATGTGAACTGTACAGCAATGTGGAAATCGATTTTACACAAGACCGATCTATTGGTTCTCTTTTAGGATTCAGTAAGAAGAAACTAGCTCCTAATATTCTGCATGTATCTGACCAGTATGTTAATATCAATAGAGTGAATATTGTACGAGTTGAATGTAATTTAATTGACGAAACATATATCAATAGTCAACCTGCTCATATACTACATGAATTTTCAGTCAACGTTAGTCCAGGATATAAAATAGTTGAAGTTCCACACAATGCCATCTATTTGCCAGTGAACGCTAAGAGGATAAGTTCTATAACATTGAATCTCTTGGATCAGGACGGAAATCGTATAAACTTTCGAAACGAAATCATAACAATTCGCTTGCATTTGAAACCACAATAATGATAGTATATAATTACCCCTCAAGTTATAAAAGAGCAGGTAACACTACTAACTCTAGCAATATACTATCATCTTCTGATAAGAGAACATCAAAACTTACTATAGAAAATCAACAATTTCTATTGTCACTGGGATATAAATTAAAACATTAAATCAATCCTAACAACATGCTGAATATTTTCGAAGAACCAAAGTTTGAGGAGAGTATCTCAAAACTGAATTATCACACCTATTCACCATATCTGAATAACTTTGAGAAAAATGACATTATACAAATTTGTGTCCAACATCAAAATCTTAATATTTTGCCTTCAGAAAGTTACATTTATATTGAAGGTACTGTATCGAAATCTGATGGATCGGCAGTTACGAAAACAAAACTTGTAAACAACGGAATAGCTTTCTTATTTGACGAAATACGTTATGAATTAAATGGCGTGGAAATTGATAGCAATCGTAATGTTGGCATAACATCAACTATTAAAAACTACATTTCTTTAAACAAAAACGAAAGCGATATGCTATTGAATGCATCTTGGTCGCCCAACTCTTCAATTAATCTGGATAGTTTCTACTTTAATTTTTGTATACCTCTAAATAAATTACTGGGTTTTGCTGAAGACTATAAGAGAGTAATACCCAATGGACGCCATGATTTGATTCTAACACGGTCACGCACAGATGATAATTCATTAATTGCTGACGATGATGAAAAAGCAAAGATAAAATTACTTAAAATACAATGGAAAATTCCTCATATTACACTGTCTGATTCTTACAAATTAAAACTTTACAAACCTATTAATAATGGTCAAACTATGAAGCTTGCCTTTCGTAACTGGGATCTGTATGAATATCCTACTTTGCCCAGCACCAATCATCATATTTGGAATGTGAAGACAACCTCACAAATGGAGAAGCCACGCTACATTCTCCTTGCATTGCAAACTAACAAACGTAATCTACTAAAAGGAAATCCAACTTATTTTGATCATTGTGATATTACAAACGTGAAGGCATACTTAAATTCTGACGCTTACCCCTGTGAAGATTTAAATTTATCCTCTGATAAAAATAATTACAGTTTACTATACAATATGTACTGCGACTTTCAAAAAACCTACTACAACCGACTAGTTGCTGAACCACTCTTACCAAGAGATACATTTAAATCTCAAGCGACAATTTTCGTTATAGATTGCAGACATCAGAGTGAAATAATCAAAAATGGTCCAGTTGATATTCGCATTGAATTCAAAACAACAGGAACAAAACCAATCCCAGCAAATACGTCAGCCTACTGTTTAATGTTACACGATCGCCTCGTAAATTATAATCCACTCAGTCAAATAGTTTCGCGAGAAATCTAATTTCTTAGTTCAAAGTTAACTCTTGTGGGGAAAAGACACTCATGCATAAACCATGTATTTTATACTTGACGTACAAGGTTTCAAAGGACCTAATAATAAGTTTATCGCTAAAGAAATAGCAATACTACACAATGGCCATCATCATCATTTCATCATCAAACCACCATTCAACTCTGACCAATTATCATCTGCATTAAGAAGACAAGTTCAATGGCTTTACCAAAATCATCATGGCCTAGTTTGGGATGGAGGTTTCACCGAATTTAAGAAAGTTCGGAAATACCTTCGCGTGAAAATAAAAAATACAATTTTGTACGTCAAAGGAGTTGAAAAAGTTCAATGGATAAAGGAGTTACTTTGCGATGAAAATGTTGAAGTGATGAATATCGAAGAAGTTGGCTGTCCTAATTTCAACGAATTGAAGCGACTCTATCCTTGTGAAATAAAATGTTCGCTCCATAGCAAATGCTGTGCCCTACAAAATGTATACCTATTGGACAAATTCTTATCCGGAAATTAAATAAAAACCAATTTCTTCTTTTTTAAATACAAATGTTTTTTCTTTATTTACGTCTTTTATAACCATATGGAAGGGAACTATTGTCTTCGAGAAATCTACGTTTTTCTGACCTGGGTTTGTATGTTTTTGTTTCAGCAATTGTTATGACCTCGTGCTCTCGTGTCCGGCGAATATTATTTGATAAAATTTGGATATCATCGGCATTCGCAGCATTAAGTACAGCTTCTTTGATTGTCTCAAAATTTACTTTCTTCGATGCTGAATAATTCAAATTGATTCCTTTTACTTTACACACGATTTTTTCAGTGCCATCTTTTGTACTAAAGACTTTGTAGGAATAATTTTTGGGGCCTCCACTTACGAATTCAGTAATATAACTTCCATACCCATAGCATTGTAACTCGTCAGTCATATCCCCTATAAATTCACCAGTCTGTGGATCAGGTTCTCCTTCACGACTTACATAGATTACAGAATCGGTGTCGTAGTACAAGACTCTGGCTCCTAATATTTCCAGGTAACTATACAATTTCAGACGAGCTTGTGTGGTAGTATAAGCTGCAATACACACATTAACAGTTGATAAGGTCTCCGCTTCTTCTTCTTTATACAACCAACTTACTATAACATTTTCCTCATTTATAGGTAGAATGTGACAGACTTCAATAGTTGGATTTGTAAGCATTTGGAATAATTCTGATGGACTATTAATTATACATGTTTTCGATTGATTTTCTCTTTGTCCAAATTTACCCCAAAATGAATTAAGTATGAGCTTAGCAAAAGATCTCTTCCCAGGGTTATCACAAATTTGTGCAAAATCGAGTTTAACATCTTCATTACTCAAAAAGTCAGCTACATATTTCTTTTTCTCTTCCATTGTAGCACATTTATCTGGCCACCCTGATGCTTCCTGTTTCATTTTAATGAATTTATTCATCATTTGACTGAAAAGGCCATCTGATTTTTCCATTTTATTATATTGAATCATAGAATATTCCCATATTTCGAAAATATCTACTATCTTATACCCTTTATCCTTTGCTTTTAAGACCTCATCAATAATCCAGGTTCCGTGTATAGCTCTTTCATCATCAGTATGGGCGCAGCGTTCGTCTTGAGACATTTGTTTGCTGCATGTTCTACACAATGTAAACATAAGCTTATTATTTTGTTTAATAGGCAATACCGGATGTAACAATTGCTCTGGAGGTATTATTTTACATTTTATAATCCCATTCGTGTTTTTTAAGTCGATTTGAGAACAATCGGTGGTGTGAACTTTAGGGTGATCCACTGGATATTTCCCGTATTTGCAAACCCATGGGTATAGGGAGCATACATCTATGTACTTGATTTTTTCACCTTCCTTACATTTATAATAATTATATGTGTTCCCCGTACGGCCCCCATAAAATGCGTCGCGATGATTTAATGGGCTTTGTTGTATTAAAGGATGTGTTTTTAAATATTTGACATCATCAGTACTCAATTGTTTCTCGAATTCACAAGCCCACATTTCAATTGCCTTGTACCCGAACTGCCTTAGCCGTGTAGATTTAGCCATGGTTTTTTCATAGCGTAGATTTAACGTGTCGCACGGATCTTTGCTTAAAGGCATGTCGCGAAACGTTTTCAAACATGAGTGGCCATGATAATAACAACCGTGGAACTCAAACACCTCTTTGGTTTCCTTGCAAAAACCGTCAACTTTCACACCACATACTACCGCTTCTCGCTGCTTAGCTGCATGTTGAATGTAACAATTCCGTCTCCTTTCTTCCAAAATAAGCCATTTAATTGCCTGGATCGACTGATTATCAGTTTGTCTGTATCCATTTCTAGGTATTAAGCCTATAGTGTTTGGTTTAAGAAAATTACGACGGTACACCAAGTTGCATGCTGATGCTATAGTCACAGCTTCCAAAAACGGTTCCACATTACACTGCTCAAGGAAAAATTTTCTGAATTTTATACATGCTTCAGATAAGATCTGTACATCGCTTTCACAGTATGCAACAAGGTCTCGCTGCATATTAAATTCACTTTGTTTATTTTCTTCATACCATTTAAAGAATACATCCCGATCATTTATCTTCATGGCATCCGGATTGTAATATTCTGCAGGCGGCAGTGGACCAATATAGTTTTCATTTTCGATGGTATTAAAGAAATGCGGAAAATACCCCTTTTTTAACTCTTGCGGTAAATCGAAAGCTTTTGGAAGAACTGATAGAGCCATGGGAAAATAGTTCAATGAGTCTATGAATTTCACATTCCCCAATCCCATGAGTATTATTTTAGTTCCCCTCATAATCAATTCGGGGTGAAATTTTGTATTTTGCAAGATATAGTTTAAAATAAATTGGTGATCATATGCCTGCCCATTATGAGCCAAAACAATAACTTTTGTGAAACTTTTTCGGGCGTTCAAAAGGTGCTCTAAGAACTCGGATATAACATTCTGACCCTTTTTTATATTAAGTCTGAATTTACATTTCTGACAGAAGTGTAGATTATTCTCATCCAAACAAAGGTCACATCTTTGCTGGAAAACACATAAATTCGGTTCATGAAGTTTTACTGGAACAGCATAGTCTTTTATCACTTTTTCAGCAATAATCGTTTCTTGACGACTCTCCAAATCATAAAACACATAGAGAACATTGCCTAATTTTGGTCTTCTAGTGTCGCATCGAATATAACACAAGTGTTCTTGGGAAACGTGTTTATTACAATTTTTACAATAGTATTCATTACAAGTATGTTCTCTATCTCTTCTATATGTTTTCAGACAATCAACACATTTTTTAACTGTTTCACAAATTGCTCGGTTTCCTGTTGACCCCGAAGCCTTATGGTTATCAAAACATTCCTGTCCTCTAAAACTTCTATTGCAATCTTTACATACAATTTCGGATAGATTTTGAGGACATATAGGTGATTGCTGACATTGAGGGCATGACTTTACACATCTATGATCGGTTTTATTATTGAATGGTACACTACAAATTTCGCAAAAATAAGCACAACCAAATGCCGCTGTCAAAGATGTTATAACATTGAAGTGACCTTTGTAAAACAGTAAATTTATTCTCTTATCACTGTTATATGTATCGTCTTCGAATATAATACTTCGTCCTTTTTGCTCATATTCGTAGACTGTGATCTTATAATTCTTCAAATAACTTTGAAAAGTGCGAAGCTCTGGAATACCACAACCTTCGGAAGGTATACTAACACCGGTCAAAATTATTAGATTAGCCGTTCGAAGATCTTGAGATTTACCAATATTGCGCCGAATTTTTGCATATTCTGAGTCTTTATCAATAAAGGCAATTGCAACAACTAACGCACGAGGTAAACATAGGTTGTCTTTGTTTCTTATTACAATGATTCCCCTCCGCTTTTTGCATTCTTCATCGAAAGAATTGTATTTCTTATTTCGATCATTTCCTTGTCCTTTAGGAGGCCTTATCGATGTAAGATTTATACGGAAAGTATCCGTGCTTAAGCCCTCGGAATTGCTTTGGAAAATTTTAGTGATTAAATCCCATACCTCGCTCCACTTTAAATCGGATGCCTTTCTATAGCTCATCCAACCAGGACCATGGTGTTCGAAATTCTTCCCTGTAAATGTTATACCCACCATATCAGAAGGATCCAAATCGTTAGTCACTTTTTTAAATATCCCTTTCACTGCATTCTGAATCCAGCTAGATGGTTCAAAGTTGTCTGCTACATCCCTAATCCGGAATTCAATTTTACGACCACGCAAATTGAATCTTTTCACAAAGGTTGGGTAATCTTTAACCACCTCAAAGCACTTAAAAGTCGAATAAACCAATAAAAAAGAAAAAGAACAGTTAATTTCTTTGTTTCACTTTTTTTTTTTTTTTTTTTAATTTATTTTTTATTTTATAAAAATGGTTGTGAGTAGGGAACTTGCACCTCATCGTCTTCCTCTGCAACAGGATGGAACGCCAACTCAAAGGAATTTCCAACCGCTTTGATGACTTCCATCTCATATAAGGGGAGTTGGGTAATGGTGTCCTCCTCCATTGCGTTGAATCTGAGAGGCAAAAATACCTTTTTCGCCTCCAGCTCTACCAGGATCCTTGGTCCATACTTGGTCTGACACCGCATCGCCTTCAAGATACGACTCCGTTTCCCCAATTCTACCATTTTCAGACCCTCTAGGGGCTTTACTTTACCCAGTTGGTTAAGGAAATTCATGTTCTTTGCATGTCTAATTTGAAATAAACTGTTACTTAGTACCTTCAACACTCGCCTTTTATACATGAAAATACCTCCGAAAATATCACAATTTCTTCTCAAACAATGTGGTCAGTAAGATAAAAGTAACACAGAGCAATATGGTCAGCGAATCATAAGGGGGAGCGAGCCATATCTGACGCCGATAATATTATATTATCTCGCCCCACAATGTATTGTCCTGAACAAATAAAACATTAAATAATCAAACTAAGAAACCATACACATGTAATGTCTAACATTAATCAAACTAAGAAACCATATACAATGCAATGTCCTAAACAAACAAATGAGCTCAAGATCGCTACAATACACAATTTAGTCGTATAAACAAAGACGATCTTGAACTCACTATTCACCGTTGCTTCCAATATCCATGGGGTTTCTTTATCGCATCAACCGTTTAATTACTATGGAAGTCAATATCTCCAAGCTATTCACTCTAAACACACAAAACTGATAACAAAAACTAACAACCACCACCGGCGGCCGGCGCGTCACTCCAAGGTCAGATCTTACCTCTCGCTCTAGCTCCAACCTCATATCTTCCCTCTCGCTCTAGCTCAGAATTCCCAGTCCCAAGGGTCCCAATACCTACTCCTAAATCTAAGCGGCATGATATCATTAACTTAGTAGGGTAGTAGGTCACCATGGTTTAAGATATCACCCAAACAAAATGAAAATAGAAGACTCTCCTGAGTGACGACTTTGTCTTGAAGAGGACAAGTCAGCTGGACACATTTTATGTGAATGTCCAGCCCTTAATGGAATTATAAAGATGATCTTTTCCAGGGAACATAAGAGCCCCGAAGATATAAATTAATCTTCTACTGGTAAAATTGTCCGCTTTACACAGAAAGTACAAATTCTACTAGTTTAAACTTTTTCTGGCCCATATAGTACAAAAGATCTTTTAGGTCGAAGTGCCCTCTTTTAAATCGCCTTGGCGAGCCAGAAGTTAAAAAAAAAGTGAAAAAGACTATGTAAGACTACGAGCTAGGACAAGAAAACATTTGGAAAGATTAAAAATAAAGATGGGATGAACCATAGAACGGTTGCAGGTCAAACTCATTGAAAAAACTTGCTTGATATTTCAAAATCATTCACAAGGAAAAAGCCGAAGATACGTGTTTGGGCGGCTCCTCTATAAGGGTTAATATAGACTGTATGAATAGTCGCCAAATTCCAAAAATGAACAATCGCCCAAAAAAAAAACCTGAAATTATTCTGGTCGAATATTCATTTTCATTTGAACGATTGTGCAATTTTATATATTTGGCGATTGAATGTTCACATTCACAGTGAAAAATTGCCCAAAATCCAATATGCCCAGAATGTTATGCGAATAATCCAGGCCAAAAATTAAATAGAATACTTTTTTTTTTTTTTTATAATTTGCTTACGCTAAAGGGATTTTTTTTCTGTTACAGTACCCTTATAATGCTAAGAACACAGTGTAAGCTACTTGGTATTAGAAAGAATAGAGAGATAGGAAAGAAGTGTTTGGGTGCAGTTGTAGGGTTTTTCTCCACGGGTGGTGGTCTAAGTTACTTAGGGAGATTACGATTTCATGTATTCGGTATAAAGTAATGGACTTGGCCGGGATTCGAACGCACGACCTTCCATTCCTACTACTGCACCATTGCCACCCGCCACCACTTACATACTATACTTGCTTTAAGGTCAAAGATACATGTTTGGGCAGCTCCTATTTTGGGGTTACTCTATTACACGCGAGTAAGAAGGTGCTGGGCAAACTTATCATGGCTTGTCATTAAGATCTTTAGCCAAATTCTTATTTTAGGTGGCGTTTACAGTTATGATATAATTTATATTCATAGGTTAAGGCTTTACAAAATTTGATAAATACGCAGCTTGCTCAGAGATTTGATTTGTTTGATATATTATATCTTACAACAAATTTTTAAAGCTTTTATGAAAATAATTTCCAATTGGGATACAAAGTTTGAAGGAAACTATGATTAAAATCTGTTTCCGGCTCCGTATGCCTGATTGATTGAGCATTAAGGTCGCCTTCTTATGGCACTTAGATTGCAACCACGTTCAGCCATATTCAATAGAATTCGCTTATTCGCCTCTTAACGGTTGCACAGTTACGCAGTGTGTAAGTATTTACGCAACGTTGCATAAATCCTTATTCATAAAACATTTTTAACCCATTTTAGTTACACAGGGTTTGTGGCAGATAAAGTACCAAAAAGAAGAAATATTATCTGCTGTTTGTAAAAAAAACAAAAGAAAATATTCTGCTGATATTTGGGTATTCGATTGCGCAACATTTATGCAATCAAAAGAATAGCATTTTTAATAACGAATAGTATGAACGTCCCTTTTCTATAATGAACTAATCAATAAACAAATTTCAATTGTTCACCAATTCAATAGAGCAGCCAGCAGCTTAACGGGCTCCCGGCCGGTGGAGAGTGTCTGCCTGGGAAAATGTAGTCGAACGTGCCAGGAAATCCCTAGCTGCTCTTTATATTTAAAATTATGCACTGGTTATACATGTCGGTAGTTAAACCGATTCTCCTCTATGGAGTAGTGATCTGGTGGCCCGCCTTGGAGAAGAAGTCCAACCTAACCTTGCTGGACAAAACTCAACCAGTTGCATGCCTCCGCATCACCGGTGCACTGAGAACCTCTCCCACTGCGGTGCTCCAAGCCATGCTCCACCTTCTCCCGACCGACATCGTCGGCAAACAGTTGGCTGCCAGCTCAGCCATAAGACTGAGAAGCTCCAAACAATGGAAAGAGCAACACACTGGACATGCCAATATACTATCGATGTATCGACATCTTCCTAAGGTCACCGACCACCTGCCCGCTGAATACAATTTCGACCTGCGCTACAAACATTTAATCTCAGACAGAACCGAGTGGACACAACATCACTTCCTACACCACGAATCGCTGTCAATTTTTACGGATGGGTCCAAAATGGAGGACGGAGTCGGTGCCGGAGTCTTCTCTGAAGACCTGGACATTCACCTCTCCTTTAACCTTCCAGAACAATGCAGCGTTTTTCAGGCCGAAGTCACCGCCGTCCGCCAAGCCGCTGACTGGCTGTCGATTAATACCATATCGAAATCAGATATTGTAATATACATCGACAGTCAGGCGGCCATCAAATCCCTTGCATCCAGCACTACGAGATCCAAGGCAGTGAAAGACTGCCATGCATCTCTTAACGAGATAGCCGGTCAGTATAGCCTCACTCTTTGCTGGGTGCCAGGTCACTGTGACATACCAGGGAATTGTGAAGCTGACGAACTGGCCCGACGAGGCTCTTCTGGTTTAAACAGCATAAGCGTCATCGACATCGAGGCTCCAACGCCTTATGTTAAACACCTCTTAGACACCAATGCGGTGAGCGAAGCCAACCGTCTTTGGCACCAACTCGACCAGTGCAACACCACAAGGCTACTCTGGCCGACATTACATAAATCCAGGTCCATCGGACTTCTGAGGCATAAGAGAGGAACCCTCTCCAAATTAGTAAACGCCCTCACCGGGCACTGTGCTATAGGAAGACATACCCAAAGGTTGGGCATTCCCTACAATGACTTCTACAGAAGCTGTAGGGACGAGGAAGAAGAGGAGACCATCAGTCACTTCCTTTGCACGTGTCCTGCACTCGCCAACATTAGGAAGGCTACATTGGGTGAATACCTTTTCAATGATCTAAACGATCTTAACAACGCCTACACAGCAAGCTCCTTCATTCAGAGGAGCAAATGGTTCCCTGAGTAAGAGGGTGACCCACCCACCTTACACATCGGCAGCACATTGGACCTACTTCTGGTCTAAGTGCATCCTCATCGAGGGCCGGTTCCAACCAACCAACCAATCATCTGCCTGAGGCACTGCAGCCAACCATCCTCCGCGATCCCGGGCTCGCTGCTTCAAGTTGTTCAGACCAAGCGCCCTGGCATCCGCGATGGCTTGGTCTTTAAAAAGGTAGTTCTTTCTTCCTTGTCATCTCAAACCAAACCTGGAGACTGGGAGTCGAAGATCCCCTTCGCTGGAGCATTGTTGTTCATTTGTTCGATGTGGCGGAGCTAATGTAGTCGACCTACTTCAGCTTTTTTGACCCCGTTCACATATTGGTATGGTTCATAGAGTTCGCTGTTATCAACACTGACGTTTTGTGCTAGTCGGTGGACAGATGTTTGTTTGTTTATTGAAAGCAAGTACGTCGTTTTGTGCTCATTGACTCCAAGGCCAACCAATTTTGCCTGTTCTTTAATCCCCATGGGATCGGCCGATGATGCCGATTTCGTCCGCTTATCCCAGTTATCGGGCGGATCTGTTGAAGAGAGTTCCTTCCGTATTGACGTCTGCCCTGCGCACTATCGGCTCCAGAACAAAATTGAGAAAGTCACATGACAGCGTATCTCCTTGTCGGAATCCGGTACAGGTTTGAAATATTTCGGAAGAGCTGTTTTATATATATATATAGTGCATATTCCACCGCGTGTTTTCCAACGTCACTTTACATAACTGGATTAGTTTTGCCTCGATTCTGAATTCAGCCATCGCCACGTAGAGCTCCTGCCGATGAATGCTATCAATGCGGCTTTAAATTCGATGAAGAGATGGTGGGTCTCGACTTGAAATTCATTGGTCTTTTCCAGGATTTGCCTTCGTATAAAGATTTGGTATATTGTCAATCTGCCGGGCCACATTGGTACGTGCCGATATTTTTTTCTAATTCTGTAAACGGAATTCGTGTCAGCGTTCAATGAATTATGCTGTCTGAGCAGCTGAGGCAGCTGCATTTCGCTCTTCATCATTGTAGGTATACTTTCTACAAAAATGATGATGTGTAAATCTTATTTCCTTCCCTTTATTGCCAAAAGAAATAGGCAGGTCTAGGGACTCGGAACACACAAATGCAACACCAGAAGCATTTAATTGTCCTCGGTTATGAAGTGATCCAAAACCGGGAGGAATGCCAATGTTCGTTGAGTTCGCACGTGCGTACCCCACAGATTAACCAGTAGAAGAAGAAGAAGAAGAAGAAGAAGAAGAAGGAAGATCATTTCGGAAAAAAGAATGTTTGTCGCAGGTGAAAAAAGCCTTTGACAGACAATCAAGCGATTTGTTATGGGTGGCGCTACGATAACGAGGAGTTCGAGAAACATCACTCTCCCCACACGTACAGAATATCATGGGCAAGAGAAAGCGAAGACAACAGCCAGATACGCCCGCTGGAGTCATCGATAATATTTCAATTAAAGTTGGGGGACACCAGAGAAGAGTGTGAAGTCCCATGATAATTATAACAACCCTTGGGTATCTGCTTAAAGGAAAAGAGACGGACTCCTTGCTGACAAGGAGCTATTATAAGAGATAATCAAACGTCCCTTCAACGATTATTAATGTTATATGTGTGGATGTTTTGAAGAAGAATCGTAGTAGTCCGAAAAACAAAGAATACGTGTGCTGCCTGTTCTCGGATCCACTCCGACTTATTCCAAATATTTAAATTAATGTAAACATGATTCCCAAGAGCGGAAAGTTGAAATGTCTGGAATCTATGACCTCTATCTATCTATCTATCACCTCTAGTTAGTACCTTTCATGTTCAAAGGAGTGATCCTACGAACTCAGTAAGAAAGGCTGCACGCACACGCATTAAAACTCCTGGATCACACAAACAACAACAGCATTCGATTGGCCCCAATGACAAAGTGATTCGAAACTTGCCGATGATTTATGAGGTCAAACAGGCGAACCCCAAAGGCGGACCAGATCGAATGCACTGAAGTGGGACGGTTATTATCCATCTAGTCCAGATCATAACCTTGAGATTAAAGAAGAAGAGAACAAACACATTGAAGGCTGGTACACTATAACACTTGTCGATTATTAGCCCCTTGGACAAATATAAAAAAATATTCCTGTTGTCCATCCCCAGAAATCAATTACGGCATCTAGATTGACTATTTAGTCTGATCGACTTATACCTCGGACAGGACTTAGAACAAATGCTATGTCATAGCAAAACATCATCATTAGAACAAGGTTGAGGCGCGTGAAACGTTATCTGCAGACAAACCTTGAAAGAAAATAAGGTTAATGTTTACTATACATAGCCGTTAAGTGGGAGTGTATTGTTCAATTTAATCCTGATCATAGCTTCGCCAAGGAAGAAGAAAAAGAATACATTCGTTATTTATTTAAAACACTTACAACATATTTGTAGGTTCCTATGTGGTATAAGTGCAAGTAATTAAAATTTCCGTACGTTTCAATATTCGAGCATTTACTGTAGCTTTCAAAAAAGGGTTCTTAAAACACGCTTAGCAAACCCGTTCCAACGAGCACCCGTTCTCAGAGATACGGGTATTTTTGATTGCTATATGTATTTCTGAGACCCTTTTAAAAATGCCATTACAGAACCTTAATTTTTGAAACACCCTTCATTGTGCGGTACAATCCACGAGTTATCGCTGACCATGTAGGAGGTAGTAAGCGAATCGATACTCATTTTAATTTAAGAGTTTTTAATTATTCCTTGTATGTAGTAGGGGTTAGAAATTCGATTCCGAATCCAATAGAACGCAAATAGTATTCGTTATAGCAAATCCATTACTCCCTGTAAGTATATAGTGGCATGCCTCTTATTTCCCTCCTAACCGCATTTTTAATAGCAAACATTCTCTCTACCGATTTGTCACATAAATGTACTTTACTCGTAATGGGTTTATTCTGTCTCACTACCCCAAATGAAGCAACCCACATACAACCACCTTAGACACAACACACCAAAAAAAGTGTAACGGCTAAAATTCTAAAACTCCTCATTACCCCATATATGTAGAAGTATGTGTTTGTATCTAATAAACCATGTAAGCATTTTCCTACGTCGCATGCAAAACAGTTCAACTGCACTCGTATGTGTATCCTATACCAAACGGCTGTTACTTTTCACCCCTCGAAAAAAAGATGAAGAAATACCCTAACCAGCATTTTAAATACGAACCAGCAGCGGGAGCAGATGTTATATCGACACGATTCATGGCAGTGGTACGTTCCCCTGTGCACAACTCGGAATCATTGGAATATACAATTCATCTTAGGGAGTGCCTTTTCGATTCGGTCTTACTCTGGCCACGAAGTTGAGTTTACCATGATCGCGTGCTCAGTTTAAAAAAGGATCTGAACGTGAACAGTTGAAGAAGTGAAGTGAAAATTGAAAAAGAAATAAACTCTGATAAATGTGCGGATATTAATTTCGAAGTGAATTAAAATATGTCTCGTCATAATTATACAAATCCGGCGTTTTGCCAAAACAGTGAATTCTATCCGGTTCCGTCGGTACAGCAGCAACAGCAAGATCAGCAATCTCTATACAATCGAAGTTTGAATTTCCCCGCCTCCGTACACAATGGTGGTGGGATAGGGAAAACTGCTCGTGACGGTCCACTTCGTATTCAGCGAAGCGTGTCAACGCGATCGTTCCACACACACTGTCGTAAGACCAATGGTCAACAGCGCGTCGAAACATCATTATCACCAAGACCTGGCCCCAAGACGGGATTGAATTTAAACAAAACTACGGGCCCCTTCGAAACGCGTTCGGGAAGTGGGCGATACGCTCTGGTGCCCGTCGAGGAACTACCAAACGCTCGAAAAGATCGTTACGCCATAGTTCCAGGGCCGGAGCCATCGGACATCGTAACGCCTCGGCGGTTTGTCAAGAGTCAGGACAACCTTGATCGATATTGCCATCTGCCCATGCCAAATGAACCCACTTCGCTGCATGATGACGAGTCTTCGGAACAATTTCAGAGCCTACCACCGATTCCAATGTTTGAGGAAGTACCACGTATGAAACCGGCGTTCTCTAGTGATTTTGGAAGCAACACATTCGTACTTGTGGATCAGAAAAACAATCAGCGCTATGCAATGGTCCCAACGGCTGAAGATGAGGAACTTGTGGACGACAACCATGAAATTATCCAAATGCATAATGGGCGAGCCCATCGCTATGCAGTGATTCCAACAGACGAGGAGGAAACATGCCTGAGTACATCCGACTTGAACCACAGTCAAAACAACATGGATCCTGGACATCGAGCACCACTGCACACCTCCACACCGCAGAAGGGTACCATAGTTTCATCGTATCCCAATACCCCTCTAAAGAATCCAGCAGCTACCAGGAAGCTCCACGAGCTGTTATCCACCCCCAGGAAGACCACAATCAAACGATCGATTTCAACAACAAGAAACAGTAATCCAAATACACCCCGCTACTACCAAAGCCAACAGATCTATCCCAGTCAACGGGAAAGAAAGAAGGAACTATCCCCGCATCGACTTCAATATGAATGCCCCCAGCTGATTGAACGACACTCCCAGGCGGACTCACGCACAACTGCCGTAATTACACCCAGATTGGCAACGATAACAAATCCAGGCGAGGATAGTTTCAACAAATCTTGGAATGAATCCTATCCGCAGAAAGTAGCCAATGCTACTGCCACTCTAGCCGTCGTGTCCCTAATGTTGGTCCTCGGAAGCACTATGAATTCAGGACTCTGTATCTACATGATCGCTCACGTAAGTTTTAAATAATTGCAATCTCTATTTAAACCTAAATTACACACTCTTTCTCTGTAATTTGCAGATGGGAAAATCATTTTACCTTCAGTTCAGCCTAGCTGCAGCTATTTGCGGAGTTGGTCTCGGATTTTTGGGTTTCCGGTCGCGCCACAGTGAATGGTTACCGAATAGGAGTTACACTTCAGGATATATTCTTGTAACAATGTTTTGCCTGCTGAAGTGTTGCGGATTACTGGTGCTGTTGGCACTAAATCCCTATCCAGGGCTACCGCTGCACGATGTCACAACTGGTGTTATACTAGGCCTGTCGACGTTTACCATATTTTTCATTGGGCTTGGGGTGGTTGGGTCTTGTTGGTGTTACAGACCACCGCCAGATAATAGGGTAAATGTTGTCTACTAAGAAGAGATGAGAAAATGGTGCACAGCATGTAATTTTAAACAAAAGACTGTATATAATGAACATTAAAGTCGAATATTTATTTCTGTATTTATTTTTTGTTATACGACAATATTAAGTCTATTTATCGAATTTTTATTTATAGATACGTATTAATAAAATAAAGGTTGTATTTGAAAATATAATTTAATAATGGAGAAATTTAGTATAGTGCACAAAATAGTTCGTAGGGATAATTCAACAAAATTTGTGTTTATGTGGGTCAGATTTCGCATGAAGATTTCACACTTGATCATTGATATTAGAACTCACCTAAGAATGCAACACTCTTTCTGACAGAACACACAAGAAAATGCTGCAGCGCAAAACAAGAGCAGCGTGGGAAGAGTATCGAGCCAGGAGATGAGAGGAGAAGAAGATCCTGCGTAGAAAGAAGAGGGCCTACGCAGTCTTTGTATATACACTCAGTTTATATACAAAGACGCAGTATCCCAGCTCAAGGAGATCGAAGAGTGTCGCGATCGTAACAACATCCGGAGGTTTCTATAAGAAAGCCAAGCAACTGGCTTCAAAACCCGAACGCATGCTCTTCGAGACAGCGAAGGAAACCTAGTCACCGAAGCGCAGGGAATAGTATGTAGATGTGTTTAAGCAGCATTTCCAGCAGCTGCTTAATGGGCATGATGTAGAGAGAGTGATAGGGCAAGAAGAAAGTCCACGTCCAGTCAATGAAGAACCAGTTCCACCACCCAGTATAGAAGAAGTTGACTTAGCTATAAAAAAGCTTAAGAACAACAAAGCCACAGGCTCTGATGGCTTACCAGCGGAGCTCAAATACGGTGGTGATATTTTGGTAGGGCGCATGCACCAAATCATCAGCCAAGTAAGGGTAAAAGAAAACATGCCCGATGACAGGACTATCAGCTCCATATGCCCCATCAACAAAATAGGCGATTCTATGTCTTGCAAGAACTATCGAGGCATATCCCTGCTTAATGTCGCATATAAGATCAAATCCAACGTACTGTGTGAACGTCTTAAACCGTTTTGCAACACACTTATCGGCACGTACCAGTGTGGCTTCCGGTCAGGCAGATCGACTATAGACCAAATTTTCACACTGAGGCCAATCCTGGAAAAGACCAACGAATTTCAAGTCGAGACACACCACCTATTTATCGACTTCAAAGCCGCGTATGATAGTATACATCGTCAGGAGCTCTATATGGCGATGGCCGAATTCGGAATCCCGGTGAAACTGATTCAGATGTGTCGCGTGACTCTAGAAAACACGCGGTGCAACGTGCAGTTTGGAAATAGTTCCTCCTAACTATTTCAAACATGCACCGGATTTCGGCAAAGGGACGCGCTATCATGCGATTTCTTCAATCTCGTACTGGAGCAGATTGTTCGCAGGGCAGGTGTCAACACGGAAGGCACTATCTTCAACAGGTCCGTTCAGCTGCTGGGTTATGCGAACGATATTGATATCATCGGTCGATCACAGCGCTCCGTGATAGAAGCTTTCACGGCGATTGAAAAAGAGGCGAAATCTGGTGGCCTTGTAGTAAATGAGGACAAGACTAAATACGGTGCAGGGAAATAAGTCCACGGGAACTAAGTCCACTGAGGGACTTAGTTCCCACTTAGTGGGAAATAAAACCACTTTCGCGAAGTGGACTTAGTTCCCATGTAAGGTGGGAAATAAATTCCCAAAACTCTGAGTGGTTTTAGTTCCCTTTTAATGTGAAGTAAATTCCCACTGTCGACTAAGAACAAAATAAAATTAAAGAGGCAAGTAGGTACTTTGCAATTTTTATTAACAAAATAGAAATTAACTTCTAACTGAGACAGAGTAATATAGGTACCGCCGTGACCTCGCACCTACTCCAAATCAAACAGTGACCCCAAGCAGGGGGTTGCAGGGGGGCAGCATGCCCCCCCCCCCATATGCATTGCACTGTTTATGAGATTAGTTACGAAATCGCAAATAGATTCCATAAATAGTGTAATGCATATGGGGGGGCATGCTGCCCCCCTGCAACCCCCTGCTTGGGGTCACTGTTTGATTAGGAGTAGGTGCGAGGTACGGTTTTGAAACTTTGGCTTTATGTCACCATGATAACCTTAAGACTTTGCTTAAAGAGTGTGATAACTAACTGCACTTTGCACAGTTTTTTGTTTAATTCTAAATGTTGGATGTTAGTTCCCTCTTCTTATATTTGAATGTGGACTAAGTTCCCATAAAAAAATGGACTTAGTTCCCACTTAACATGGGAACTAAGTCCACTTCGCGAAAGTGGTTTTATTTCCCACTAAGTGGTCCCTCAGTGGACTTGGTTCCCGTGGACTTATTTCCCTGCACCACTAAATACATGCTATCAACAAACAAACAAACACAAACATCTGTTCACCGCCTAGGACAAAACGTAACAATTGATAGCAACAATTTCGAGGTAGTTAATGAGTTCATCTACCCCGGAGTAAACATGAACTCCACGAATAACACCTTAGTGGAGATCCAACGAAGAATTACCCTAGGAAACCGCTGCTAATTCGGTTTGGCAAAACAACTGGGTTCAAAACTCCTAACTCGGAGGACGAAATGTATGCTTTACAAAACCCTTATCCTGCCAGTTCTTCTTTATGGCGCCGAGTACTGGACGATAAGCATGAAGGGTGAGCTGATACTGGGCTCCTTCTTCAGCGGATTTGTGGTCCTATGTGCGAGGAGGGCGAATGGAGGAGAAGATATAACCGCGAACTCTATGAGCTGTACCAAGATGTGGATGTAGTCCAAAAAGCCAAAATACATCGACTACATTAGCTCGGCCACATCGACCGAATGGACAATAATGCTCCAGTTAAGAGGATCTTCGAATCGCAGCCCCCAGGTTCGAGAAGGCAAGGAAGATCGAACCTCCGTTTCAAAGACCAAGCCATCGCGGATGCCAGAGCGCTTGGTCCGGACAACTGGAAGCACCGTGCCCGGGATCGTGGAGGATGGAAGACTGCTGTGTCTCAGGCAGAGACTGTTCACGGGTAGGGAGCCCGTTAAAGTAAAAAAAAGTCCGACAGAACAACCGAAAATAATGTAGTAATAAACGCTACACTCACCGAGCTCAGGCAAGAAATAAAGAAACTCAAGCCGAAAAAAGATCCAGGTTACGACCTGATTACGGGGAACTACTAAAAATGCTACCTCGGAAAGCGTTAACGAAGCTTCTTCATATTATAAACGCAGCGATTAGACTGAAACACATTCCGAGCCAACGAAAAGTCGCGGAAGTCATTATGGTTTTAAAACCAGGAAAACCACCTAATTAAGAGAAGTCTTATAGACCCATATCGCTACTTCCAATAATTTTCAAAAATGTTGACAGGATATTACTCAAACGCTTACAACCAATTATAGAAGAAAACCGTCTCATCCCTGACCACCAGTTCGAGTTCAGAAGCAAACATTCAACGATTGATCAAGTGCATCGGATAACTGACGTAATTGAGAAAGCTCTCGAAGAAAATAAAATCTGCTCTGCCGTATTCTTTATACATTCACACACGTAATATTGGTATTGGCAAACAAAAAAACAATATTTCCGATAATATTGACTGCAATGAATTAAATAGGAAATTCATTACTTTGCCATGTCAAGAAGCTACTGATGATACAACGACTCTACCAACCGAGAAGAATTTCTTTTCCTTATCATGTTTTAGTTTTTCATCAGTGGATGAGACCGAAGTCTTGGAGAGCTTCATATATGTATAAAATCCAATTCCGTTGGCCTTGATGAAATTCATCCGGTTTTCATCAAGGCTATAGGTACTTCCCAACATCTTAAAATACATAACGCATCTTTTTAATACAATATTTATGTCAAGTGTTTTTCCTTCCAAAAAATCAAAATCAAAATGAGTTTAGGCCAATTGACATTCTAATTTTTCCGTCCAAGGTCCTAGAAAGGTAATAAACAAATACGAACATTTTTGTACAACACAAATTTGTTATGTCATAATCAGTCAGGTTTTCGTCCAAAACATAGCTGTACTACAACTCTTATTAATGTGGTTGAAAACATAAGACAAGATGTTGACTGTAACAATGTAAATCTTCCCATCCTTCTGTATTTTTAATCATAATGTCCTCAGTAGTAAGCTAATAAACCAGTTTAATTTCTCCTATTCTTCGACAAAGTTAGTCCAGTCCTACCTCAACTGTAGATATCAGGCAGTTGTGTCAAACTGCTCCGTATCTGAACTTCTTAGAGGGGTCCCACAGGGTTCTATACTGGTACCGCTATTATTTTCAATGTAAATAAATGATTTTCCCAATTGCTTAAAAAACACTCAAGTGGATATGTACGCTGATGATGTTCAGATGCGGAAAAGATTTCCCCTAGGTCTGGTCGAAAATGCAGCCGTTGAAGTTAATGAAGACTTAAACAATATTCTTAACTGGTCACGAAAAAATGGTCTATGCGTTAACTCACTTATGTCCAAATGCTTGGTTATTTCAAAAAAATCCATTGATACGTCTGATTTTCCCAAAATATACTATGACAGTAATCATATTGAATTCATGGATTCAGCTAAAAACCTTGGTATGACGTTTACAAAACACTGTCTTGGAATACCCGCATCAGACTGACAATTGAAAAAGTTTATGGAGGGCTTCGTATGCTGTCTACAAACTATAGAATTACACCCTTAAAAACAAGAATGGTACTAGCCAAAACATTACTCATCCCTTTATTGCTTTACGGTTGTGAACTTTTTTACAATTGTGTTTCTGTGCACAAGCATAAACTGAATGTAGCTTACAACAGCATAACAAGGTATATCTATGAAGTAAGAAGGTATGACCACATTACTCAATTCCCCAAATCTATATTGTGGCCTTGGAAATCTCTTCAAAATCAGAACTTTAACATTGCTAAACAATATATTGCAATCGCGTCAGCCACCTTACCTTTAAGATAAGATCTGCCAGTCGCGTTCTCTAAGATCTTTGATCCTTGTGCCAGTGCATTATGCATCTTTAGTATCCGAGCGCCAATTTTTTATATAGACGTATCGCATGGAATGCTTTTCCTCGAAATCTTAAGGATGATTAGCTGTAAAACACTTTTCGAAAGGAGGCTCAAGGAGTACTTGGAGACATTAATATGATGATGATTGTTTTTTTGTTATTCATCTATCCCCTTTCTTTTCTTATCAACTATTTGCTTTATCCTTCGCTCAATGTTTATCTTTTCTTTATTTTCTTTTTATACCCTATTCTAGGGGTATATTAATTTTGACGCATAGTTTGTAACATACCTTAATATTGCCCGTAGACCCCTAAAAGTTACTATATTTATGATCAGCATCGATAGTAATGTCGATCTAGCCATGTCCGTCCGTCCGTCCGTCCGTCCGTCCGTCGGCAAAAATTAGGCCTTTAAACTGGACCTAGAGAGCTGAAATTTTAACCATATACTCTCTAGGGTCCCGAAATAATCAAGTTTAAGAATTTTTGAAATCCGCCCACAGACACGCCCACAAACTCAAAAAAACAAAATTTTGGAAAAAATCGAATTTTGAGCTAGAGAGCTGAAATTTTTTATATATGATCTATGGCCCATAAAACTGATTGGGACATAAAATTTTTAAAATCCGCCCACTGACACGCCCACAATTAAATAAAATAAATTTTGGGAAAAATTGAATTTTGAGCTAGAAAGCTGAAATTTTTTATATATGATCTTTGGCCCATAAAACTGCTTGGGACATAAAATTTTCAAAATCCGCCCACTGACACGCCCACAATTAAATAAAATATTTTTTTTGAAAAACCAAAATTTGTGCTAGGGAGCTGAAATTTTTAATATATACTCTCTAGGGGCCCTTTATGCTCATGTGTAAATATTTTCAAAATCCGCCTGCTGACACGCCCACAATTATTTTTTTTTTATTTTTGAAAAAGTTTGAGCTAGGGAGCTGAAATTTATAGTATATACTCTCTAGGTGCCCTTTATGCTCATACTTAATTTTTTTTTAAATCCGCCTACTGACACGCCCACAATTAAATAAAACAATTTTATTGAAAAACCAAAGTTTGAGCTAGGGAGCGTTTTTATTTACAAAAGCTTAGTTTTTTCGATAAAATCCTTTAAATTTTTGTCACGCCCACTTATGAGATATAGGAATAAGAATAGGGTATCCAACAGTTCGCCCAAGCGGACTGTAGCCCGCCCCTATGTTTCTTATTGGATTCAAATAATTATACTCGTATCTACAATATTGTTAGCTTCTTTTTTCTATTTTTGTAATCTTAAAACACACTATTTAAAGATATCAATCAAGCTTATGCTATCTAATAAGATACTGTATCTTATTGTATAAGTCTATACCAATTAATTAATAAATAAATAAATAAATAAACAAATAAAATATTCTTGGACGTTTCGCAAGCATTTGATAAGGTGTGGCATGAAGGCCTCAAGCGCAAATTAAGACAAGTTCTCCTCGAACAGTTATATAAAATAATAGAATCTTATTTACAGAATAGACTCTTTCGTGTCAAACACGGAAACGAATACTCAGAATTTAAAGAAATAAGGGCAGGTGTGCCGCAAGAAAGCGTTATTGGGCCACTTTTGTACCTGTTATTTACGCGTGATATACTGCAAACCGAAGGTGTTACAGTAGCCACGTTCGCCGACGACACTGCCGTACTAGCAGTTGGTACAGCGACCAAAGAAACAAAAAAAATACTACAAGGCGCCCTTAACCGGGTCAATAAATGGACAAAATCATGGAGGATCGCTCTTAACGAAACGAAATCGGTCCACGTAGATTTTACATATAAACAATCAAATAACTTGACTGTTTTTATAAATACGGGAAAAGTTTCGTTTGCAAATGAGGCCAAATATCTCGGAATGACTCTCGACGCAAAGTTGAAATGGAAGTCGCATGTAAACAAGAAATGCGAAGAACTTAAGCACATAATATAGTGAACTTTATTGGTTACTCGGAAAATATTCCAAGTTTAACGTAGAGAACAAGCTTTTATTATATAAGCAAGTTCTGAAGCCCGTGTGGACGTATTGTATACAACTATGGGGTTGTACCAGTGAATCAAATATAAACACTTTACAAACTTTTCAAAATAAAGTGATAAGATCATTTGTCAATGCACCGTGGTACATTAGAAACAAAGATCTCTATAGAGATCTCGGAATTCCCACGGTTAAGGAAGAAACTAGAAATTGCGCTCTTAAGCATAGAAAAATTATTAGGACACGTCAATAACTCGGTCCTTGAAATTCTAGACGAAACTATTTTATTGCGGCGATTACGACGAACTAGACCTCCCGACTTAGCCCGATAACCTTCAACCGCAATAAAATTGCGGAACTGGCAGGAACAATCGCTGGAAAGTTGCCTGCCAAACGTTTGAAACTTTGTGAGAACAAAATTGCTTCATAAGTATTAACTTAGTTGCAGTAGGAAACAAATTTGTAGGAGGTGGTTTTAGTGAGCAAAAATCTCACACTACTATGAACACGCGCCGACCTCATCATAGTGTCCTTTAGAAGATTTCCACCTGCCTCGGAAAAAAAAAATGGTGCTTAGGCAGGATACTCTGTGGCCCGAATTGCTTAATTATCGAATTCGGAGCAAGTCGAATAATATCCTTCCGATATTTCCAGTCGATCGACAGCTGTTTTCAGGAATTTCATTTGTGAACCGTAAATTGCTGTTGAGTTGTGTGTTGTTGTCTTTCAGACCATAATTAATTTAAAGAATTTATTTATTACTTTTTCAGTTTTTTGCAAAAAATATTAATAGTCATTGCATTCACATTTTTTAAAAAAAAATCCAAATCATCTACGCGGCGAAAGCACTAAATCCGTCAACAAAAGTTTTTCGAATATCGAATATCCGCCATCAAAAACTATTCGCTTCAAATTTCATAATCAGTCCCCTAGTAGTAAGGTTGTTTAGGATTAGCAACGCGATCGACAGGATTATTCAGTTAAAAAAAAAAAGAAAACATTCATAGTCTCCAGAAAGTAAGCACTTTGGCCACGACTTACCTTTTGGAAACACAATGGTAAAGCAAGTATCAAGAAGGCGATAAAACTGTTTGCCAGTGTCATAACGTGCCCCGAATTCGACATCATCGTCCGCCTTGGCTAGGAGATTTAAACAATTTTAGTGAGTTCCAACCTCATGTAGAAATGCTAATCAATACTGCCATTGATTACCCAGCCTGTAAAATGTCAACAAGAACCTCATGGATTCTGGGTAAAGCAAATGATTACGGTTTATTAGACCAATCTAAACGGATCTATCGCGTTGCTTAACTCAGGAAAAGGTTAAACGGCCTGACCATCTTTGTTTCCAAATTGGAATACATGTTTCTGTTTGAAAAAAAGATTGCAAATCAAATAAATCATAATCATTTCAAAACATCTAAAGACCTTTTCGTAATATATAGGATCAGTTATAGCAGCTGATACTAAGATGGCAGACTATTTAACTTACTTATGGCTTGGCCTTAAAAACGCAGACTCGGTCTTCCTTGTCGAAGGGAGTCGAAAATCATCTTCGCTGGAGCATTATTGTCCATTCGCTCGATAAGCAGAGCCAATGTAGTCCACGTATTTTAGCTTTTTGGACTACATCGACATCTTGGTATGGTTCATGGAGTTCGCGGTTATATATTCTCCTCCAATCACCATCCTCACAGGACCAAATACCCGTAGGAGTATTTTTTTCTTGAAAGAACCCAAATTAGCTCTCCTTTCCTGCTTATCGTCCAGCACTTGGCGCCGTAAAGCAGAACTGGCAGTATCAGTGTTTTGTAGAGCTTAGGTACACTTAGTGTTCAGAGTTAGGAGTTTTTAACCCATTTGCTTTGCCAAACAGAAGTAGCAACGGTTTCCTGGGGTAAGTCTTCGTCGGATCTCGACTAAGGTGTCATTTGTGCAGTTGATGCTTACTCCCTAACTACCTTGAAGTTGCTGCTATCAACAGTGACGTTTTGTCCCAGGCTTTGGCCAGATCTTTGTTGTTGTCCTCGTTGACTTCAAGGCCAACTAATTTTGCCTGTTCCTCAATCGCCATGACAGCCCCTAACACGGCACGCTGAGATCGGCCGATGATCTGGATATCGTCCGCGTATCCCAGTAGTTGAAAGGATCTGTTGAAGATATATCTGTTCCAGTTAAATATTGAAGAAGTCGCATGACAGCGAGTCTCTTTGCTGAAATCCGGTACAGGTTTGGAGTAGTTCGGAAGAGCTGTTTCCATACTGCACATTGCACCGCGTGTTTTCCAGCGCCATGCGTCACAACTGTTTCAGTTTTGCCGGGATTCCGAATTCGTCTATCGGACCGTAGAGCTCCTGGCGATGAATGCTATCATATGCGGTCAATGAAAAAATGGTGGGTCTTGACTTGAAATTCATTGGTCTTTTCCAGGATATGCCTTAGATTTGGTCTATTGTCGATCTGCCGGGCCAGAAGCCACACTGGTACGTGCCGATTAGTTTGTTGCAGTTTGCAGAACGGCTTGAGACGTTCACATAGTACGTTGGATAAGATCTTATATGCGACATTTAGCAGGGATATGTCTCGATGGTTCTTGCAAGATATAGAATCGCCTCTCTTCCTAGGATCTTTGAACTTCTCACTCGACCCAGCTTTGGTACTTCCGCTGTCATGCGAAGCATCTTCAATTTTTGTACGCACGTTGTTCAAAAGTGTAAACCATATCTGAGCGCCGTGTGCAGAACTGAGGTTTAGAGCCTTCCTTTCAGCTAAGGAGACATTTTTCGTTCACAGAAGATGGCTGACCTTTTCCGCCAATTCATCCATCCGACGATTACTCTGTGGTTGATGTCGTCTTAACAGGTCATCGAAGATCGCAGATATTAGAACTTTTTGCACTTGGGAATCACTTTCTCATTCATCTAAATGTCTGGTATATGCCGGAGTGGTCAGGGTACGAGCAGCATTGGTATTCTGTGTTTTTTTGGACTAATACTATGGGGAGGCGACGGTGTACAGCTGAGTGTATTAGCTGGTGTCCCGTGCTGTGCAGGTTGAATTCCCTTGGGGAACAACAATATACGCCACCCATTAATGGAGAGAAACGAAAGGCACCTTGTTTTCTCCAACCTCTACAAAAAAAGGAGGATTTCTGCCTGGTAGTACAATGGACCATTACGGAGTCTGAATGCTCTGGTGGTTTAGTTAGTTTAGTTATCGGATATTACGCTGCGACCTATTGATCTATTCTGTCCCCTGCTTGTGCCTCGGAGAGGTTCGTGCCCTCTTTTAGAGCCCTCTCTAGATACTTGTTTTGTGAGGAGTATCGAGGTATTGCTCTGATTTATCCTTGGCAGGTCACACTCCTTAGAGCACAGCGTCCAGTCCAGTTTCCTTGATGAATCTGAGAATGAGCTGCGGGTACATGGTTTGTATGTCCTTGTCTGTTATTTGTTGCCTGCCCAAGTATCTTAACCTTTTGTGGGCCAGTGCCCCACAGCATACAGTTGATATTTCAGTTTGTTATTTTTTCTTTCATGTAAGACCGTATGACTTTCTTCTGATTCATTTGATGGGCCAACTTATAACAATACAAAATTAAACATTTTTTCATAATCATTTTTAATCAAATATTTCTATTTATCTCAATTTCACAAATTGTTTTGATTCTTCATTTGATGTTTTGCTGTCATGTAGTTTGGTTACTACATCTTTCTACAAAAGCGTTCCCTTACTTACTTTTTCATAACTTCTTCAATCTCTGAGAGAATTTATCCCCACTCCTCGAAATTCGCGAATTTACTTGAAGAGTAAGAGAACACAGCTATTTACTGTGTCTAAAAATTAAAGTAACTTTTTTTTTATAATTAGCGTGCGCTTTAGGTTTTTTTTCTGTAATTGATGCGGTGCCCTTATTATATAAACACAGCGCAGGCATTTCGTTTGTTGCTGCAAGCAGCACCCAGCAAATGATTCGTTTTCTGTTTTTAGGTGCTACTTACTACATGAAAGAATAGGAGGATAGAAAAGAAGTTTGATGCTTTTGTAGGGTTTTTCATCCACGGGTGGCGTCTAAATTGGTTTAGAGAAATCTGTATTGTTGTGTATTCAGTTTTTAAAATCATGCCCGTCGGTGATGATTTCGTGGAATTTGAATCACAGCTTGATTGAATAAGAAGGTTCAAGATCCGAAGAGGCCTTTACCTTGAAGAACCTATTTTGAAGAAAATGGAGCGCGATCAGCTCAGTTGGTACTCTCATGTTCAAAGAAGAAATCCGAATCCGACGAACCCCGTCAAAAAGACAATATCAGTCAGCGTTTCCGTATAATCGCGAAAGAGAGGCATGCCTTGAAGCTCCTAGATTGCCACAAATGCAACAACACCTGCATTTGATTGGATTCATTGACGGAGTGATTCGAAAAAATGAGGTGTGCAGTAAAACTGTAGGTCCCCTCCACTTCGCATGAAATTCGTTGGAGAAGCTAGGTTCTAGGCCCTGCATGGGCCTAATATGTATGTATGTTTGGAAACGTCTTATATACTATTTACTAGTGATTCAAGCTTAGGAAAAAACTCGGTGCCAGTGCGTTAGAGATAATATAATAATTATATTTAAAATGCTTGATACGTATGTGTCAGGCATCGTTTTATTCAAACCACTCGACCGATTGACTTTATATTTACAAACTATGTTAGTTAAGTTGTTATAAAAGTTCATAGTTAGGTGTGACCCGGGTAGGTGGCACCACGATATAACGTATATAACAAAGGGCCGATTGAGCCAATATTCACACAATATGTAAATTATTTTTCGACAAAGCATTACACATAGGCGCTGCTCCGTTATGTGGCGCCACAATAGAGCTTTTATTGAATTGCGAATGTTAAAAAAAAAAACACTATTTATTTACGACTGTAGGCTAGGGCGAAACAACGTTCGCCGTGTTCCGGTAGTGTATATAACACTGCTTGAATGGAACGCTTAGCGGGTTGGTCTCTATGCTCAACTTTGTGTGAAGCTTTAATGTTTATTAATTTATCAATGTTTTAAGGCTTATGATATAAAAATCAATAAAATCTGGGCCCTGTTTTCACTTTATATTTTGGTTTATTTTTGACATTTTTGTCAATTGAAATTGATGGAAATTGTGCCTTATTTGCATTGACAACTTTTTCACGCCGTTGTTCTCGTAATTTGAAATATTCACAGGTCATAGGCATCGTAACGGCAAAATCGTTTGTCGTGACTCTTGTCTCGTAATTCTTCATCAAAGCAAGAGTACGATTATTTTGCCGCCGCATAAAAAAAATCTAAAGTAAAAAGATTTAAGATTTGTTACAAATTTGTTGCAAAATGCAATAACACAACAATTATTGTTTGAATATTAACAAAGAATGTGATAATCGTGCAAAATGCAAAAACGGCATGCCTCTGTATGCCCTTCAAACGCCATTTAAGAGCATATAATAACATTAAAAGTGCAATATCAATAAACATTTTGTTCTTGATATTTTTAAAACCAAACAGCTGAATCTGTTTCCTTTCTATTTTAACAAATTGTTTGTACTTTCAGCTGAAATGATGTGGTTAGGCTAACGATACCTGCACCCAATCTCATTATGTATTTGTAAAAGCTTTTTGGTAGTAACGATATTATTTATTAATTTTTTTTTTTTTTTAATAAAAACAGGAAATCCAAATCCCACAGAAATCCTCTTTTTTGGTGTAGAGGTTGGTGTTATTCGTTTCTCTCCTTTAATGGGTGGCGTATATTGTTGTTCCGCATGATAATTGAACCTGCTCCGCATGGGTCACAAGCCAACACACTACCCTCTACACCATCGCCACCATCAGGCAGTAACGAGGATCATAATTCATAATCAGGGCCCAGAAATCCGCTCTTTTTTATTATTTTTAAATCAAGCTATTTCTATGAATAGTTTTTGAAAAAAATACTTTCAAACTCAACATTTTGAAATCTATATTAATATTTTGTAGAACGCTAAAAATCAAAAATACCTTCTTGTTTTTGAGAAAATTGAAAATTACGACGCCAATTTAGCCAACTTTCATGATTTTGAAAAAAATCAAATGGTTATTAATTTTTTTTCAAAAATTAGAATTTAAAAGTATTTAGAGAAATAACTTCTTGATTTAAAAATAATTTAAAAGAACAGATTTCTGGCTTTCAAGTAATATTTTTGTGTGTAAGTGTTACCGTTGTCTATAAAAAAAATTTGAGTATTTTTAGAAAATTGCGCCTGCCGCCAAAACCGAAATTGACCCCCTCCAATATTCGAGAAAATGCTTGTATTCTATCTCCCAACAAGAATTAATTTTGCGGTTCCAAAGTTATCGTACTCTCCCCGGGCCCTCGGAGGGATTCTGTACAAAACGAAACGAAAAACGCTTTCGCTTTGCAGCAAATTAACAAAGCAAATTGTTCGTGCACACAAAAACGTTGAACGTTTTCGCCTTAAAGATACCCGACCCAGGGTGAATTTATTTTATAATTCGATTAATTGAAGTAAAATATATTTATTTGTATGTCAAAATAAAAGACAAAATAATATACAATACATTCATTCTTATTTGTAAAAACACCCGAATATTTTAAATCTTTTTTTATTTTTTACCCAAGCTAACTACTTAACCATAACTGTTAAACTTAACATTCAAGAGTCATTGGCAACTTGTATTCCATTTTCTTCTAGTATTTCCATGACACTTATAATCGCGCTCGGATGCTATAGCAAAGCTTCAATAATCGGAATGGATCCTTTCGAGTTGTAAAAATAAGCATATAACAAAAATAAAGTACAAAATACATAACAAAAAACAGAAGATTAAAACAAAAAATCACAATTGCAATGATTCCACACTAGGTGCCAAAATTACGCTACCGTGACCCATTTCTTGTTCCCCAAACACCACATACATTAGTTTTACTTTCTCCTTTGTATCAGGTTTGCGAGACGATTGGTTAAAAACGGCCACAGCACTAGGAATATAAACCACTTCGGTGAGATGTCTTGAAATGGCCACCATTCAGGTTTTCGTTGAACACGCATCTACAAAGAGAAGAGATTGTATAGATTGCAATTGAATGAAAAAAATGACATCCACCTTTTTCAGTACATAGCTGATTTCTGACAAATTTTTTTCGACTGCATTCATCCGTTGATTGATGGCAGCAAAGTCCACACTCATTCGGCGAACAGTAGTTTGAATTTGTTCCAAAACTAATTGATTTGTTTCGATAACCCTGTGTAAGTCACCATTTTCTAGAATCGGTACATCACTCAGTTCACTCGGTGTCTGAAACGAGAACGACTGTATTTCGCAAGAACATTACCAAACAGGAAGACCAACAATAACAAAAAAAATCAAAAAAACTAATTCAAAAGCACCTCTAAACCAAACAACAGCAAAATAATCAAACTTACACTATGATGCGGATGAACATATTGCGGTTTGACTTGCTTTCTGAATGAAGGCATCTCAAGATTATCCTTCACACGAAACCACCCAACAACAGAGCAGGGAGAGAGAGCGTGAGAGGAAGAAGCATTTCATTTATAAGTTGAACAAATTTTAGAAAAATCAAGTAGTAACTCACCTCAACAGTATCCGTGTACTCATCGTCCGACTGATCGACAGTTGGACTTTGGGATTTGGAAACCATAAACGTATCCGAACTTTCGCTGTCTCCGGCGGAACCATTCTGGTGAACATCTCCGTTTAAATTAGTGGTTATTCCGGGTTCAGGGCTGTTGCACCGAGAGTTGAATGGTGAATTTGGATGCGACTGGGCAACTTTCATGATGCCTGGTGCAACCGCTTCCAAGTCTTCCAAGCTAATGCTGTCCAACTCACTGATGCTGCCCATAAAATTCGCCACATTCTCAGTGAATGACATTGTTTCGATGATTTTACGCAACTCCTCGACATACAGCTGCATTGCACGATCCTTTGGCATTTCTCCGAGTGTAGACCATGCGTCCCATTTAGCTCTGGAAAAATGTTTTATAAATGATTTTCTGAGAGCAGGATTCAAATATATTTACCTTCGAACAACATCCCAGAATTGAGGTTTCTTTTGTTTACAAGGTCCAACAGTCGCTTGCTTGAAGTATCCGTAAAACGAGAGCATCATAGCATTGCTGGGCTGATAAGACCCTAAGGAAAGATAATACAATAAAATATAGATTGGGAATATGGCGTTCTAGTGGTCTATAAATACTACAAATCGGATAAGAACTTATTTCTTTATTGTTTTATGGCCTATGCCAATGTCCAATCGATATCTTAAACTAGTAAACATTAAATCAAAGATAAGATAGGCAGATTTTTATAAAGAAAAGGGAACGTATTCCAGTTTTATCTTGTTTGATTTTGATAATCACGCGGTCCAGACTTAATAGGAGGTGAACTGCAGAACTGTGGTTCGAACATGTTACCAAGAACGATAAGGAGAACCGTTAGCTAAATGTTAGTAAAATGGCTCTAAACTAAAAAAAGGGACACCTGATCACTTAAAGCAGTGTCGGAAAATATTGAATACCTTTTGGTTGCACGTTCCATGTAACCTTGGGTTAAAGAATACAAAGTGATCTTTAGCAACACCGTCTCCTCTTGAAAGAAATGTTTTCGGAGACGTAGACGAAATAAACCAACAAGATTGTCTGCGAAAATCATAAACCGACGAACCTCACAGACAGACCAGTAGAGATGAGATAGGACGTCGACGAAGCCGAATGGGAAGCTGTAGCGAAGCGGTTGAATGATGGGAGTAGCTGATGCTGACTACAAATTGTTGTATATCGATGTTGTAGGTCGCAACGGATGATTCTCGGATGGTGGTGTCTTTAATCGCTGTACTTTCGGTCAAGCATTGAATAGCAAACGGCTGCACCTGCCAGCACCAAAAACACAGCCTGACAGAAACGCTCCCGTTCCGTTCGTACTCGTTTCGGACGATGCTTTCTCAATGCTATCATGAAGCCGTACGCTCAGCGCAACTTGACGGTGCCGCAAAGTGTACAATTATCACCTAAGTCGTGCACGTTGAATAAGCGCGTTTTCGTGTCCTTCGACAGCCAATCAACCTGGATGCCGAAAAAACAAAGAAAGTGGTGCTGGCGTGCACGTTACTCCATAAATTTTTAATCACCACGAATAAAGTAATGTAAATTGGGATGTTTTACATCACCTGCATCGATTGCACCTTGACCGGACTTTGTCTTGTGCAGTTTCGTCACGAACGCCTTGAAGTTGCTGCGCATGCTATTCCACTTCTTTCTGGCTTCGGTTAAATCAACTGCGTTGATGGCCAGCTCTAGTACAACAATTGCCCAAGAATCGGTTTTGACATGTTGAAGTTTGTATTCTGGAACTGAGATATCCCAAAGCGCCCGTTGCTTTTGCACCGCCACAATCAAACACGATTCTTCTTCGCCACTCCACGAATAGCCAATTTTCATAACCCTATTTACTCCTGTTTTCTGCGTTTTGCCTAATTTGCTCGACTTTGTTGTACTTTGGGTATTCAAACTCACACGATAGTTGACAGAATAGTTCATATTGTCGGCACTTGACGGCAACGGTTCGTATTCCATTTCACTCATAGTAATTTGTACCGAGATAGCAGCCAGACACATGCAACAAACACCAAATGAAAGCACAGATATCATATTAAATGCTGTGTCATTTGTCATTTGCGTAGAAAAATGACACGGCATGAATTTCGTGCCTTGTCATTTTTTGGAGGCTGTCATTTAAATGACGCAACAGCCAAAAAGTTTAGTCATTTGTCCTAGGCGTCATTTAAGAGCGATCACACACCCCTTTTTCTCCGTCATTTTAATGGCACACAATTCATGTCATTTTCTTCGCCATTTTCCTAGTCATTTAAATAACGCCTGAAATGTCATCCCAAAAATGGCGATCACACAGAACGACATTAAAATGAATGCATGGTGACGCGATGTTTACGTCACAGCGTCATTTAAATGACTCGAAAAAATTGCCTTGTAATCGTACCTTTACTGCATACTTTAGTCCAATACAGCTCAAAGGGATTAGGGCATCAAAAAAACGTAGGTCCGCCATCCTGTTCAGAGTTCTGCCATGCGTTCTCAACAAGTCATCCAAAAAAGTTTATTTGAGTCATGTATTTATTTTCGAGCTGATAATTCGATCTTTGCTTGTGTTATTATTGCTCTCGCTTTCTCTTGGTATTATACCGGTAATACCTATGTAGCACTGGTTTTTTTCTATCTCCTTTTTCTTCTCTCGTACGCACAAAAAAAAAACTAGAGCAAGTGTCAAACACCGTTTGCCCATCATAGACCCTGGACTACAAGTGATTACGGGTAATTGCTTTAGCAAGCTCAATTATGAACCGTTTCTGCAACCCAACAATAAAAAAATAAAAAAAGATTCTTGACTATCCATGTGAATTTGATAGATCCCTAGCTAACTACCCGATTGTAAAGAACCTTAAATTCATAACCATAACAATCGCAATGGTAATCCACTAAACGTACTTGTCAAAACCCAAAACGTCTCAGATATCTTCCTCTCAAACAAAAACCCCCACTCCCTAGTTTTTTAGTCAAACTTCAACAACATCTCAACTCATGTAAGGGCAGCATCTCTGTGCCCTTCATCATCGATGCATCTAACAGAAAAATAATTGAAGAAATTAATCCATAAGTAGTAACCGGTGTATACAAATGTCAACAATTTTTGGAATGCATCCCACAGATCTACTATTATTCTCTTCCAACCACGTTCAACTCTGGAGTTATTTTCCAAACCCATGCTGTCTCATAAATATCAAGATGCAAAAACAATGAGACATTGTGATACCTGCAACCATCCCCGCACTCCCTAAACAAGTGTACCAGAGTCAATTGTTCTGAAGAACGAACACCTATTATCTTCCACAAGCTGCAAGCGTTAAAATTCGTAAAATCAAAACGTTAGTCAAATGTAGTATGTCAGAAGCCAGAGAGATTAATAGGCATACCTCATGTTACGACCGTAATGCGTTCCTAAAAACTTGGTCGTATCCCGAACGGTCATATCTTGGGTACGATTTTCCGTAGAAGTTGCTGCGTGAGTCTTATGGTTGTCCATTGTGGTTTTATATAGCGCCAAGTTATATGGAAAAGATTAGGGTTTTGAAGAGACAATCTCTTATGGCTTGTCTCCGTTTGTTCCGAACCCTAAATCCAATTATATAAAATACTATTCCAACAAGGTCCTATACGATGGGGATCAGTTAAATAGGATTGAAAATTTCCTCATTAAGGTGACTCGAAGGCACGTTGCAAGGGCGATGCCGATGGTCACCAACAATAGTCTGATCTTTGGGGCTTACTACCCCAATGAAATGTGCATACAGAGTACGCTTCGGTCTGGCCTTTTCCCACCGGATGCATTTGTTCATATTGATGCAAAAGAGCTGGTACAGACGAGGGATGGTATCCCGGTACTATACCACCGCTACCGCAGCGCGAGAGATATGCGGCACATCCACGACGAGGGATGGTATCCCGGTACTATACCACCGCTACCGCACCGCGAGAGATAAGCGGCTCATACACGGCGCGGACGTTGCCAATGCTCATGAGCTCTTCCGTTAGTACCGAAATAGTGGAGAGGGATAAATTCGACACGGAAAAGCAATTCGCCGAATTTCGGAGGCTTGTTGAGAGAGAGTGGTCAACATGTCCCCCCAGGATGGTTCGTTACTCTAGGTAACATCCTCTTAGTTTATAAGTTAGATTTAAATAGCTAGAGCGTTTCTGGGAGAAGCCGAGCTCGCCAACATGTGGTGGTGACTGACGCTGTAAGGCTTCAGTCGGCTCACGACGGCGCGTGTGCACGGTGCCCGCAAAGGCATTAGGATTTTGACAACTTGTTGCACAAGGCAACGAGTGCTGTTAAACAAAACGAATTGTATTATCTTTATACATCACTCCAAACGAAATCAGTACCACAAACGATTTATTTAACATTGTCAAGTTAGTTAACGTTCCAATTATCTTGACAGGTGATTTTAATGCCTGAAAGTCTATGGGGATCCTCATATCCCAACACTCCTCATAAAATTAAAGGACAAACTCTTCTTAGCTCCAACCTGGTCAAAATATAAACAGTGAAGTACGGAAATGTCGTGATAATTACTACCATAATCGGATAAGGGCTACACAGGGAAATGTTAAACATGAATGGAAGGTGGTTAATGACATCATTAATCGAAATATAAAAAAGCAAAATACTACTATTATGTTAAAAAACGGTAACAATAATATTTCAGATTTATGAAATGAAAATGAATTTAATAAATACTTTGCATTAGTTGGGCAACAGGATATACAAAGCGATAGTCTAAAAGTATGTAATTGTTATTGTCCTGAACCCAGACTCCCATACAATAGTTTTGTAAGAAATAGCTTCTTCTTTGAACCAATTTTTGGGTCCGAGATTTTAAAGACTATTCATTCTTTAAATTGCTCTTACTCCTGTGGTAACGATTGTATTTCAAATGCTATGCTAAAAAATATTTCTTACAATATTGTGGATATTTTGGAATATCTCTTCAACCTGAGTGTCCTGTCTGGTAGTTTTCCGGATGATTTAAAATACGGCATTGTTATTCCTCTATTTAAAAAAGGAAGCGGAAATGACAAAAAGAACTATAGACCGATAACATTATTGTCTTCGATTTCCAAAGTCTTCGAGAACTGCATTAAAAAAAGATGTTTTGGATTATTGTAAAAGGTTTAGTGAAACAATGTATTTTTATTTTAGATTTGTTCTTTTTTTATTTTAGTTGTTTTCACACTCCTGTCTAATTAGCAAGTGCCTATTCATCTCATAGTAGAGCGTTAATTCTGTATGCACGATAAATAGACAACTGTACAATTTTTCTTACATAGCTACTCTTAAATTACTCTTACAATTATCTCAACAAAATACATTTTTTTAGTCCAATGCAGTATGAGTTTAGAGATGGGCTATCAACTGAAGATGCACTATTAGATTTCTGTTGCATCATACAGAAAGGATTAGATGAAAAAAGATCGTGTACCGGGCTATTTGTTGATATAACAAAGGCGTTCGATATGGTCGATCACAAAATTCTTTTAAACAAGCTGTTTAATGTGGGTTTTCGTGGCTCAATACATAGTTGGTTTACATCCTATCTGAAAGACAGAATTCAAATCGTAAAGATCGAAGCTGAACTAAGTAGCTCTACGGTAATAAATCTTGGTGTTCCTCAAGGTTCAGTTGTTGGACCTATCTTATTTCTGATTTATATCAACTACCTATTTCGCCAACCATTCGTAGGAAGGGTCAGAGCATTTGCTGATGATCTTGGTATTGCATACAATTCCGTCAATCCTTTAAATCTAGTGGCTGATATAAATAATGATCTTGAATTACTAAGAATCTGGTTTGCAGAACATAAGCTATTAGTAAGCGACAAAACAAAGCTTATGTTTTTCAGTCTTGTTAACCAGGAGTATCCGGATATAGAGTTCATATTCCATGCTTCTAGATTTGCAAGATACAGCCCGTTTCATAGTTCGTTTTCTGTTCCATGTTCCAAAGTATCTTTCGACGTTTGTGTTCCCTGTCATGTCAATTGCTTTAAAATTAAAAAGGTTAACGATTTTAAGTATCATAATTGACCGGAATTTGAGTTGGTCTAATCAAATCCAAAGTTTGAAGCAATATCTGCTCTCCACTATTCGTTGTTTTTACCGTCTGCAGAAGTTCTGTCATTTTAATGTTCTAAAAAGAATATATTATGGGATATTTCATTCTAAATTACAGTACGGTATAAGCTGTTGGGGAAGTGGCTATCTGAGTAAAATTCAGCTTCTGATTGCACTTCAGAAGTGTGTTGATTTGATTTGATTTTGGTATTATTTAAACGCATGGATATCCTTCCTGTTAGGCATCTATTTTATTTTAAGGTCCTAAACATAGAATGAAAGAGTAACCCAATTCTCCACCCACAACACATTGACTCCCGTTGACCTAATCCTTATCTCCCCTCAACTCGGAGTCAACGCAACTTAGAGCCAACACCATTTGGAGAATACTACCGGAATTTCACGGCTGTGACTTTTCCAAGAGATATATGGTTGGGCCTTCGATCTATAGCTTTCTATGTGGCTGACTGGAAATTTATGTTTTTGGGACAGCTTCGTAGACTCCACGTGGGGTTTCTCTTCTTCGCAATATTAAACTCTCTAGACATAATATCAATTCAGAAGCTGTTTTAAATACTGCTTGTACGTTCCTAGTGTTCCTTTGCCTTTCAATCTTACAGGCCAATAGCAGGATGTTTGGCTGTCATATAAAACCTTTTCTTCTCCTTCTTCTGGCTTTGTAATCTTTCTTCGCCGCACTAGTTTTGCGCCTGCAGCTGTGTATCTTCTGTCAACGCATACAACAGCATCCACGGGCTTTTTTCTCTTGGGTGGGTTAGCTGGTAACGGAGCGAGTTTCGGCTAAATCTTTGATTATGCCAGGTTACTAGGACAACTGGTTTTTGCCGCATGATAGATGAGTGTACTTTGTAGAGCTTCTCGTTCAGGCGCTCTCCGAAGGCTAATGTCGATGAACCAATGTTGCCCAATAAAACAAAGTCTTGGTAATAGTTTCCCGGTATATCGTCCAGGGAACTAACAATGGTAAACAAAATAAACTGCCACAATCCAATCGATTTTTGGTCATTCGAAAGTTTCTATACGAATTCTATACGCAACTAGCAAGGCCAAAAGACACTGTTTCTATTCTCAAATTTAGGGCAAATACTGTGCACCGAAAAAGGCAACTGATGATACCACTTTGGAAGGCAACCATTCAAGTCCAACGAAAGCAGCACAAATGCCCACACAATGGCGACAAAAACATAATTCCAAAAACTAGAAGCAAAGCATGTTTATTTACATTTCTTTGATCTAAGTATGTACCTATGAACAACATTGTGCGAACCGAACACCATACAAAGTCCAGCGGCTGGGACTCATTAGAAACGTACGCCACGGTCAGTTGTATCAACACACGTATCTGGCTGCCGCTTCCAAGATCGAGGGTCAGTATTATTATTTGTGCACTTCACCTCCTATGATTGTAAATGTTTTGTTTATAAACTTTGATCCCATTAAAGAAGCCGGCCATCCAACACAAAAAATGAGTCAGAAAATTCAATTAAAAATGTTTACCATGTCAGGGTTATATGCGAATGCGAATGCAAATGAATAAGTTGAGCGAATTTGAATGCAAACCTAACAAAATCCAAAGATGAATGACCTTTAAACGGAGCCAAACCAATAGCGAAACCTCCCACAAGTCCAGTCCGACTATTTCCATCGAGTCATAAATTCTCAGACGTTTTTATTTAATTGATCAGAGGAATGTCAAATTGTTGCTAATATGTGATTAGCAACACCATAGCGAATTAGAGAGTTTCACCAAACTGTGAGCTGTGGTGGATGGCGTCAACTATCACTTTCCGTCTAGTACGATCTATGTACATTGCAAGGCACTCACACACCAATTGCAGTCGCACGTAGAAATCATACATTCAGGCAGGCTGAAGTGGTCAACAGTGTTTCAAGAAAAATAGGTAACTTATTGTATGTAAGTATGAATGTATGTTCATATGCGATGAACATACGCGCATTCAAGGGAACAACTAGTTTTCAAGCAGTCAAGCATAAACTATTTAATTGCAGCATAATGGCCAATAAAGAGACTGGCAACGGCAATATAAATATACTCGCTAATAGCTGCGAAAGTAGTCAATGATGAATGTGGAATATTTGTGGATGGGCATGTATAAGGAGGCGCAAAGGCAATCGTACAAGTGAGAAAAGGCAACCTTCCGACACTCAATTGCGTAATAAAGAATTATAAATTATTTACCATTCTTTGGGAGATTTTTTATAACATTAACAGCTGCGTTAAATCTCTCCTCAATCGATGACATGTTTTTTTTTGTTGTCAGACGGATTTGAATGGGCTTTGTTGTTCTGTTGGATTATGAAGCTATCGCGTACTTTGGCTTATCTCGAATGGGTGGGGTGCAACTTAATGTTATCACGAACAATTTAAAGTCAATTTTATTTTTATTTAAATTTCGTTGAAAATTTCAGTTAGAACATTTTAATTGAACTTTGAACACTTGTGCACTTTTTTGGAGGAAAATTTCAGCAAACCGAATGAGACAAATTAAGATGATCACAGCGCGTTGATTTTAATTTAAATATTTATAAAACAAAAATAAAGGCTGTAAACGCAACAAGGTGGAGTTTCTTGAAATTTTCATATCCACTTTACCTCGAACCGAAATAGTAAACACTCATCATGCACTTGCTCGAACTTTTTCATGTTGATTTTTCATGAAGTTTATTGACGAAGCTTACGGCTGAGGCTATGTTGAATGCACGCAGTTGTATGACGATGCGAAAGTAATAACCGAGGCAGTAGATGGACGGTGTTTTTTTGTTGTGTAAGGCGAATCAAAATATTTTGTTTTACACACTGTCACCACTTATGATAAATTCATAGCAGAAAGCAGAAACAAAAGGAAAACACATAAACAAAGAAACTGTCAAGTTTCGTTTGATGGGAATTTCATAGAATACTTTGTTGGTTTAATAGTACATTTACATACACCCGAAATTCAACATTTCAGTTCCCCGTTTACACTGAACGAAGTAATAACAGGTGTCAAAACTGCACGACTTTTTATTTCTTCTGGAAACAAAATATTTCTCCAATGAAATTAATTAAAAAATATGCACAAAATATTTATTTCTCCAATGAAATTAAGGCCCTTTATTAATGTCGCTTTCCATTGGGCGGAAAAAGTATTATTTTTTTTACATTAAGAGCACATTTTTGATCTCAGATATATTGTCGCTTTCCATTGAGCAGAAAAATCTTTTGCAAATCTTGATTTCAAAGCGTGATTTACACACACTTTCACTGAAATCGAAACATTTTCACTGTATTTGTTTCATTTCATTCTGCTTTAGCTGAGACGAAAATGATTTATCAATAATAAAAACTGATTGCATTGGTTTTTTTTGACAAATATAAAAATAAACAATAAAGGGTATTTCATTAAGGACTTCACAACTTCTTTTTTAATAAAATGCAAACTACTTGAGATATCTCAAAAAAAACTATTGGCTTGAATTACTATCAAAAGATTTATAAATGGAATTCGACTTCGTTAATATGTCCATCACGGGAACGTATGCAGCCGTCGATACGTTGAACCCAATTTTCAATGACTCGGCCGCTACGGCTCCTCTAACGTCGCCGACCTGTTGGCATAGCCCAATGATTTAATTTAGCCCCATAGAAAAAGTCTACAGGCTTTAAATCACACGATCTCGGCGGCCAATAGAGGGGTCCGTTTCTCGAGATAACACGTTCACCGAACTGAGACTTCAATAACTCGCTTGTTGCACCCGCTGTGTGGCTTGTGTCACCGTATTGTTGGAACCACATATCACTGATGTCCAATTCATGAAATTGCTCAAAGAAATAACGCCCAACATGTAGCGAATACCATTTATCGTGACGTGACGGTCATTGTCATCGACGAAAAAAACGTTCCAGTTACTTTTTGCGGATGAGGTGTTGTTTCATGAAGCACATGAGGGTTCTCACCTATCCAGTAACGCATATTTTGATTATTGACGAAGCCGTTTAACCAAAAATGCGCTTCATCGCTGAAGATGACTTTGCGATGAAATTCTTCATTTTCTTCCATCATGTCCAGAGCCCAATTCGAGAACGTACGTCGCTTCATATGATCAAGTGGCTTTAGTTCTTGAGTCAGCTTGATCTTGTAAGGGTGTAGGCCAAGATCCTTACCCGAAATTCGCCATAATGCGGTCTGGGAGAGGCCTAATTCTTGGGAACGAAGTGCAATTGACGGATTTGGCTGGTTTGCTACGGATGCCTCTACGTCAGCAATATTCTCCACACTTCGGGCAAAACGTAGTCTCACTGGCACGGCAACATTGAGTAGCGGATATTCTGACTCAAATGTTTTCACTAGACTATGAATTGCTTGTCTACTGTGATGAGAATTACGGCCGAAAATTGGCATTAACGCTCTTAAAGTTGCGACCACCGACTCGGAATTTCGGTAGTAAATTTTAATTATTTGTAAACGTTGTTCCTTTGTGTACTTCACCATGATGAAAATGTTGATTTTACTGAAATATTTTCACATTGACAGTTTGGTAATCGGTGTAAGGGTGCGTTTACACTGAGAATTTGAAGTTGTCAAGTCGCTAATGAAAGACCCTAATGTGTTTACATGTTCGATTCTTTTACTATATGACTCTTGTTTCAGGTGAAGGCATTGGAAAACATAACGATGGAATTAAAAAACCTCTTAAGGCGAGTCTTAAATTTGACAATGATGGTCTGGGTCTAGATAAAGCCGCGGAATTCAATAACTATTGGTGGGAACGCGTTTTCAATGAGGCTGCCAGCAATGTGCAAGTCGGCAAGAAAGGTGACAAGGACCCTAATGTGTTTACATGTTTGCTTTTGTTTGCTCCCATGGAAAACAGCTTCAAACTACTTTCATATTTGCCTTTGCTTGCTTCTGAGGAAAATAAATTATTTAACACTAGTGTAAAATAGAACTAGTTAACAATATAACATTTGTGTTTTTGCATGCTTCTTTGGAAAATAAAATTATTCAACAATATAACTACATATTTAACAACAAAACATGTGTTTTTTGTTGTTAGTAATTAAAAATAAAAAAAAAATATATTTGTCTCTTACAATTTAAAAATAAAACAGCCGTCAAATATGTTACAGACAATTGCAAAAGAAAACAGCGTTTCACTATGCTTTGCATTGGTCACAAAGAATTTGAAATCTGAAGTGCCCAATGAAATCGGCATAACTTTCGAATTGGCGTCTAACAATTTGACAACTTCACTCATAAAGTGTACTCATAAAGTGTTCAATTTTAAATTTCCGTTTGTTTACTAATTTCCTGATTTATTGAAATATCCTTCGTTGAGGACAACAACACGGTGAGTCCATTGTGATGCCATCGGGAAGGAGCATGTGGGTTACACTGCCCGCTCCTATAATCGATTTGCTTTATAGAATTGTTAATGTCGTTCGTGCAGGCGTTGTTGAGATCGTTCATATGGTAGAAAAGGTATTGACCTAATGCAGCCCTCTTAAGGGTCCTCGTCTAGCAAATTCGTCAGCTTGAAATTCACTTGGACATAGCTGGCTATGATCTGGTACAGTGATTCATTGTGGTAGGTACTCACAATATTTGCACATTATTTTCACAAACGCATTTGTTTGTTTGGTGTCAATGTGTGTGTGATAAGATATATGATAATGCTGATCAGCTAAGCAATTTTACAAAATCCAAACAAAAAAAGCTAAATGCACATCTATTGTATTTGTTTAATCTTCTGTTTTTATCAATTGAACCGTAGGTACAAAAATTTGGCACACAATGCCAAACATTTTTGAAATAGCCACCGCTAAGGTTCTAAATAAGTTTGGCAGCACTGTTTACAAGGCACATGTTTATAAAACGTCAACTAACCCTACGACAGCTTAAATCTCACGTTACTTTTTTATGTAAATAAAATCGGTGTGCTTATTATGAGTTTTGCAGAAAAAATACTAAAAAAATTTGGATGGAAGGAAGGTAAAAACCAAATTAACAAGGTTTTCGATTCTTTTACTATATGATTCTTGTTTCAGGTGAAGGCATTGGAAAACATAACGATGGAATTAAAAAACCTCTTAAGGCGAGTCTTAAATTTGACAATGATGGTCTGGGTCTAGATAAAGCCGCGGAATTCAATAACCATTGGTGGGAACGCGTTTTCAATGAGGCTGCCAGCAATGTGCAAGTCGGCAAGGAAGGTGACAAGGTGTCTGTCAACGTGAAAAACAAGGAATCTGTAGAAGTAAGATCACTCGATTCGAATCAATGCCCTTCAAACATTAAAACCATATTTTAGATTACTACAAAGGAGTACTCTGTTCGCAAACTAAATAAGAATAAGCGTGATTCGTATGACAATTTTTTACTGTCAGCTACACTGACTAAGACTGGAGATGAAGTGAGTAATCCAGATAAAATCAAAGTCGAAGATATCAACGTTGTTCCGCACCGGCATCTTACAGATGAGGAATTATTTGCCGCATGTGGTGGAAGAACTGCTCACAAAGGTGCTAGACACGGTCTTAATTTATCCGGAAAGCTAGCGAGAATAGAGCAACAGGAAAACGAATTGCTATTGAAAATGAAAACTCAAATCTTCGAAGAGCCCTCCCAGTCGTGGGCTGTTGTAAAAAGTAAGAAGAAGAAAACAAATGAAGTGCCGAAGGAATATTCGATTACCGATGATGAATCAAAAATAAATGATATACTCTACACAGCAGATTATTGTATAAAATCAAAGAAAAAGAGAAAGGAGAAGAAGAAAACTGAGGAAGAACTCTCTGCGTGCCTACAATCGATTTCAATGGAAAACGAAAAGGAAGGCGAACGTCTTTTAGGGATTTCTCATAACTCGAAGGCAATTAAGAAGTTGCAAAAATCAAAGAAAATAAAAAATCCAGATAAATGGAGAGCATATCGAAATATAAATAACGAAAAGGAAGCCCCAGAGAATAACATTGAAGAGGAAAACATTAGAAATGGCAGCATTTGTTTCATTGATGAGAAAACAGAAGATCCTGATGTGAAAACTAAAAAGAAGAAAAGTAAGAAATGCAAACATGGCATCGATAAGGAAGCGAAGGAGGCGCACAAAATGGCAAAAAATCTAAAGAAAAAACTTCAGCATGTAACACAGGATTTGGAGCGGGCAGCTCTTTTGATAGCATAGGATGCAAAAGTACTGTTTAAGGAAAATAAATATTTAAGTCATAGGGCGATTTGTTTGGTTTTCTTTAAAGGCGCTGTTGAATATTAAAAGGTCCGGAATTACTCAGCAAAAGATTTCATAGCTGTTAAGGGGTCTTAAAGGTGAGAATCATAAGATTGCCCGCAAGCCAAATTATGATTTTTCCTGCATGATATAAGCCATTTTTTAGTTCTTCAGCCTTATTGCGAAGATCAATCGACAATTGATAATTGACTATTTTCAATGTGTGCTATTGTGAACGAACAATTCATTTGGTATTTTTGTCAATCGCACTTTTTTAATTGACTGCGATTGACAAAATCCTTTAGAATCGTTCGTTCACAATAGCACACATTGAAAATAGTCAATTATCAACTGTCGATTGATCTTCGCAATAAGGCTCCTTATCTCCCGATTTAAATCAGCGACCGTCGCCATATGGTGACGTGAATGGAGTTGAAACGTCTGGGGATAGGATAGATTAACACGGACCGACAAATTCCCATTCGATTCTTGTATTCCTTCATTCGTAATTTTTTGTGTTTGCTTTAACCGTCAATTTTGCATAGTCCTGTTTAGCTACCGGCATACCTTATGTCGTTTGGTGTGGTAATCCGGATACGGAATGCTTTCAGACTTCTGCAATTGTTCCATTTGTAATCGAATGACAGTTTCTGTAAAGAAGCGAAATTGGGCAAGTTCAAGTTACTCGTAGTTACCTTGCAAATTTAACGCGCCAATTGCTTCTGGATTTGAAATCGATCAAAACCAGAAAGTAACCCATGCAAACAATATAAAAGTCAAAATCGGCAAATGCAATTATTGTGCTGCTGCATTTGATAATTTTGACTTCCTTGATGATGTTGAGGAATATTCAGAGGAAGAGGCTCTGTAGCTGCCCTCGCTTTCTTAGGTTTAGCGGGCGCTGCGGTTTTCGCCTTGGGCTTTTTGGGCAACTGTTTGTGGCTTTGCATTAACAATGCTAGTTTCTTATCTTTATTTTCTCCACGTTCTCTATTCAGTGAACATGTTAATCAACAAGGATTTTGCAGCTGCAAGCCATTTGCAGTGAGCTGTCAAACAAAATCTGTGTTTTAGCATTCTGCTTGTGTTTCTTTTTTCGCTCAGTGCTTGATCGGATCCATTAGCCTTGAATAAAATAACCTGGAAGTTGGAGTACGAAGCTGGCAAGCTGAATGAGATCAGAGAAAGACCGAAAGGAGGGAAAACAATTAAGATGGCTGTTGGGGGTTGTTTATCTGGTGTTAAATGTAATAGTTTTATAAAATGATTGTTATTATTTAATTGTTTTTGTTGGTTTGTATTTATATAGTTGTATAAAATGTATGTCTAGAAAATGGTTCAACTTAATTTGCTTCCAAACAAAAATATTTTGTTGACACAACAACGCGAATCTTACGGTTCCAATTCAATTCCCGCAAAACGAAAAATTACAGCACTCGGTTCTGTGATTGATTGATTGATTTGACTACGCACTATCTCTACAATAAGTAGGATACTTTTCACCTGCCCTTGTCGGGAACTAGGCTCTGATGTTCAATTATTAGTATTAGTGGTAGCAATTCATATATATTAGTATAAAAATACTTTACAAAAATCAAAATTTTAAGTTAAAATATCAAAAATATTATTATTACATAGATTAGTACTTTGTTTACAGTCAAATTTTTTTATTATATTTTAAAAAATGTATGCATCTAGATTTAAATACTCTAAAATTTGTTTCGTTTTTTATTTCGTTTGGCAAGTTGTTAAATAAAAGTATTCCCTTGTACATAAGCGTGTTGCCAGCGGCGGCAGAAATCTGGCGATTTACCCTGATGTCATTGAAGTTTCTCAATTGATACGGTTGTGCTTCTCCAACCCTTGTAATTCCACTTGTTAGGTAGCTTGGTGCAGCACCCTGCTTCATTTTAAGAACTGCTATTAGCGTGTCTAGTTCCAACCTTTCTCCTATGTCTAACCACTTGAGCGCATCCAGCATGTATCTTATAGATGTGAATCTATTGCATCTAAGAATACTTGCTTTATTTTGGAGTTTTTGGAGTCTCTCTACCTGACTTTGATTGCAGCATGAATATGTTATTGTAGAACAATATTCGAAATGCGGCTTTATATTTTTTTTTTTTTTTTTTTTTGTCGGGGTGTGTGAGACTTTCTGCACTGGAGCACTCAGACTCAATACTGGTCCATTGTACTACCAGGCAGACACACCACATTTTACTGTGGGAATTTACTCGTTTTTCTAAGAAAAACGAGAAGGCGCTTCAATGATAAGGAGCTTAGGTTTACAGCACTCACCATATCCGCACCAAATACCTGCCACCTGATACGAGCAAAAGCAGGACAATCACAGAGGAAATGTTCCGCAGTGTCGTCGCTTTCTCCACAGGCTTCGCAGTTGGTGGTGTCGCTTAGGCCTAGCACCTTAAGGTGTTTGGCAAAAGCGTAGTGTCCCGTAAGAACGCCAGTAGTCTGTCTGCAGTCTTTTCTGTTGAGAGACAACAAGAATGCCACGGATTTCCCACAGACGTCGGGGAGCATTTGCTTAGTCTGTCTGCACCCTGGAGAGTCATGCCAACGGCGATTGTGTTCATAGGAAACCCAACCGTCAATGGAAACCCTGACCGAGGACGCAGGCAGACAGATCGCTGGTTCAGGTCCTGAGAGGTCCCCCTCTGAGCCTTGTCTAGCAAGTTCATCGGAGATCTCATTTCCCGTGATCCCGTTATGACCCGGGACCCAGACAAGTTTAAGTGAATTCAGCCTTCCAACCGAATTCAGAGATATCTTCCATTCACGTACTACGAGGGCCAAATGAGGTCGGTTTTTTTTCAAATCGTCATTGAATCGGTCCAATAAGTTGGCATAATATTTCCCATTGATTGTTCTTCCCTTTTGAAGGTAGTCAATGTGGATTATCCCGCGTGCATCCCAAAAAACAGTCGCCATAACTTTATTGGCTGACAAACCCACTTTGGCCTTCTTTGGCGCCGATTCACCCTTAGAAACCCACTGTTTTGACTGTTGTTTGGTCTCTGGTGTGTTGTGATGGATCCATGTTTCGTCCACGGTTACAAAACGGCGCAAAAACTCCTCCATATTGCGATTAAACAACGCCAAACCTTCCTGTGAAGTTGTTACACGATTGCGTTTGTGGCCGACTGTGAGCAAACGCGGCACCCATCTTGCGGAAAGCTTTCTCATGCCCAAGTGATCATTCGAAATTTAAACCACTGAGCCATGCGAGATCCCTACGGCTTCCACAATCTCTCGCACTTTCAATCTTCGGTCGGCCAACACCATATCGTGAATTTTTTCGATTGTTTCGGGTGTAGAGACCTCAACTGGGCGTCCAGGACGTTCGGCATCTTCAGTGCTTGTACGGCCACAACGAAATTCAGTAAACCACTTTTTTACCATTGAAATCGATGGTGCAGAGTCCCCACAGTATTTTTCAAGCTTAGCCTTGGTCTCGGTAATGGTTTTTTTTCGCAAGAAATAATGCTTAATAAGCACACGAAATTCACTTTTTTCCATTTTCTCCTCAAATTAGTGTAGTGAGTAGTCTGATAAAAATAGCTGTCAAACACAAACTAACTGACGCAGCAAGTTTAAATTTTGACAGGAGTCAACTGACAGATGCCTGTTGACAGGAGCAGTGTTGCCGTTTCAGTAAAGAGGTCAGAAATTCAAAAAGTCACGGACTTATTGACCCGCCCTCGTATTTTGGAGGTAGTTAAGGGTTTGAGTAAGGCCTTAAGCGCAGCCTGACTGTCGCTACAGACGCAGATACTTCGCCCCCTCCACCTGTTCCTCGTAACGTAGCCCATGGCCATTAGGATAGCATAAGTCTCTGTTTGGAAGACTGACGCATATTTGCCTAACGGAAAGAAAAGTCTAACGTTATCGCTCTCCACGAAGACACCAGCACCAGATCCTTGATCGGTTTTGGAGCCATTCGTAAAGATTCGACTGCATTCCCTTCCAGGTTCAGAGTCCGGCCAGAGCCAGTCCTGGACGCGAGGAAAGTCGACCTCGTATTTGCGCCCGGTGTCATCGCATCAGACGGCATATCCATAAGACAGGAGTCGAAGGACAACCGTTGCGCAAGTTCATCAAAACTCCAGTGCGAGTTATACCAAAAGCCACCTCTTGTAAGACGTGAGATAGCCTTGATTGTACATCCATGGTGTAAACATTAAGGGGCGGAAGGTTCAATAGTGCATCTAGGCCGGAGCCAGGCATGCTGGGGAAGGCCCCCGTGCAGCCGAGACATACCTGCCTTTGGAGTTTGACAAAAGCAGCAGTGACGTATTTACGTGAAAGCTTATTCCACCAAACAACCGATGCGTATGCTATAAATGGTCTTATCATAACCATATAAATCCATAGGACTCTTTTCGGTGATAAGCCCCATGTCTTGCCGAAAATGCCTTTGCACTGCCAGAAAACAGACAGCGCCTTGGCAGTCTTCAGCTCAACATGTTTGGACCAAAGAAGTTTGCTATCCAGGATGACTCCCAGATACTTTGCTTCATTGGAGAGTTGGATTGTGACGCCTTTTAGCACTGGCTGAGTCAACCCGATCAGCTTCCTCCTTCTCGTAAAGAGAACAACCTCAGTTTTAAGAGGATTGACCGAGAGCCCATTCCTAGTGCACCATTCGTCGATCACGTCAAGGACCGCCTGCGCCTTGGCGCATACAGTCGCTAGGCATGATCCAACAGAAAGCACGGCAACATCATCCGCGTACGCCTGAGCGTATATATTAGAACTGTTGAGTGCGTTCAACAGAGAGTCGACCAGCATACACCACAACAGTGGAGACAGGACGCCGCCTTGCGGGCAGCCTCTGTTTACCCCCGCCATAACATAGCGGCCACAATCCGCATCCGCAACCAATGTTCTATTCATTAGCATTGCTTTAATCCACAACACCAATGGTTCGTCTACGCCGTGTTGTCTGGCGGAGCTGCACATGCTATCAAAAGTCGCATTGTCAAAAGCACCCTCAATATCGATGAAAATGCCCATCGCGTATTCTTTTCTGTCAAGCGCGCCCTCAATTCTACCAACTAGATTTTGGAGCGCAGTCTCGCAGGATTTTCCGCGTTGATAGGCATGTTGCATCTGAGATAGTGGGTGCAATCGCAAAGCAGTTTTGCGCACGTGAAGCTCGACCAGCCTTTCCATGCTTTTCAGCAAGAAGGAAGTCAGACTGATTGGTCTGAAGCTCTTGGCGAGCGAGTAGTCACTTCTGCCAATTTTTGGTATAAATGCCATTCTAACTGTACGACAGGGTGTTGGAATGTATGCCAGTGCTAGGACAGCGGTGAAGATTTTCTTCATAGTCGGTAGCAACTGGTGTGTACATTGTTGCAGCATGGCTGGGTATATTCCGTCCGTACCAGCTGACTTGAAGCCGTCAAAAGACGCAAAGGCGTATTTAATGGCCTCGTCCGTTACCACGGCCTTCGCAATATACCAGCTACGCCGAGTTGTTTGTCTTGGCTCACTCATAGTCTCGGTAATCGGGGCTGGTTGTGAACCAATTCTAATATGGTTACCCGGAAAGTGAGACTCCAGCAGATAACTAAGAGTTTCCGCTTTCGTCTCAGTGAAGGTGCCATCAAGTTTTCTAAGTGAGTCCAGTTTGGCTGGTTTGCCCTTTTTCAGAACTTTAACCAACCTACTAGTTTCACCCAGTGTTTCAATCTTTTCGCAGAAATTCCTATAAGAAGCACTTTTCGATACCCGAATTAGCCTCTTATATTCCTTCTGCTTCGATCGGTAGAGATTCCAGTCTGTCTCCAAATCAGTCTTGAGTGACCTATTTAGAAGCTTTCTAGCTTCTCTACGAATTCTTTGCAGTTCCGAGCTCCACCAGGGAACCGGTGTTCTGCCAGGGGGTTTGCTTACTGGGCACGTCAGTTCAAAACAGCTAGTAATGGTACTATTCAGGTCTTGAACAGCTTCCTCTACCTTTTGTCTCGTCCTGAGTTTGGTTGGAGTTTTGAGAGTTTTCCCTAATTCCTCCCTGAAGCGTATTCAGTTGGTTTTTCTCGGATTCCTCCTCTGCTGCAAAGTTATGGCTTCGCATCCGATTTGGAATTCGATATATCTATGGTCTGAGAGGGACACCTCCGAAGAGCCCCTCCAGTTAGTAACCACCTTAAAGTATCTATTTGATAAAGTTAGGTAGATCACTTCCTGTCTTCTTGACGTCACAAAAGTTGGTTGCGAGCCAACATTGTTGATAGTAAGATCAGATGATAGAATGAAATCCAGGAGATGGTTTCCTCGCATGTTGCATTTGCTGCTGCCCCAAACAATGTTTTGAGCATTGGCATCACAGCATATAACTAGGCCCATCTTCCTGGTGTCGCAATAGTCAATGAGTTCAGCAATTGCCCTCGGTGGTGGAGGCACTACCGAGTCATAGGGGAGATAAGCTGACGCCACGACGAAGGTCTTCCAATTTCCATTCGTTTCGTAGCTAATGGCTGCAGCAACCAAATCTTGGCCACAAAATTGTCCAAGCTTAGTCGCTGAGAGAAGGTTCGACACAGCAAGACAAGCCCTTGGTCTCTCGGACCGCTCGTCACAGAGTATCGTAGTGCCACGGACACCTCCAAGGCCACAGATGCGATTTTTCCACACCCATGGGCTCCTGTATGGATGTTATGTGGGCTTTTGTATTCAACACAGAAAGCTTCTTACTGATGAGTGCAGTAGCAGCCTTGGAGTGTTGAAGGTTAATCTGAGTAAATCCAATCATTGGAAATACATCAGCTGGAAGTGTTCTAGTGGAAGGGCACGCAGAAGGTGCGCGCGCAGTTCCACCGACAGGAGTGCTTGAGGTCTTCTTCCTCCGGCTTTATAATGGTGTTATATATTGTTATCGCAGTTAGGCAATCCATCTTTTTTCGTATCCTCTTGAAAAAAAACCGATCTTTTTACCAATCTTTTTGCACATGTAATCGATGTGTTCAGGAAATTTCATTTCCTTATCGATAATTATTCCCAGGTATTTTATCCGACTCACATTTTCTATTTGTTTAGTATTTATTTCTATTGCTGTTTCGTTGTTAGTGTTTATCTCCATTAATTCCGTTTTGTTCTTGTTAAGTTTCAACTTGTTCATTTTCAGCCATTCAAGTATTTGTTGGATGTCAATAGTAGCTTTTCTCTACATTCTACTGAATTTTCTCCTTCGGAATACACCAATGTGTCACCTGCATATAGTACCATCTTACATTCACGTATTATGTTCGGCATATCATTGATGTAAATTATAAACAGCAACGCTCCGAGAATCGATCCCTGTGGAACTCCTATGCTAGCTGCTATTACATTGGACACACACACATAGACCTTTGTCCTCTGGGTTCTATTTGATAAGAATGATTTAAGCCATTGTAGCTCTTTATTTCGTATACCATACATTGACAGTTTTTCTAATAACGGGTCCGCCAAATAACTTTTTTTTTTTGAAAATGCTATAAAAAAAACTACTGAATATTTTCTCAAATTTCTTTTTTTATTTGAAAGTACAATCCTTCCGGTTAATAATGGAAAATAATTTCATTCAAATGGCTGCCTCGCCTGGCTATGCAGTAGCCTATAGTAGCGTCATACCAAGGTCTTTATGCAAAATTCGTCTCAATGATGTCTCCGAAATGTTCAATTGTTGAGAACGACGGTGAATTGATGTTGATGGCGTTTCACGCACACTTTCTGCCACAGCAGCAATATTCTCGGATGTACGCACTGTTTTTGGCTTTTCACGCTTTGGTTTATCGATGAGGATGCCAGTTTCTTTCACTTTTTTCACAAGATAACGAACATACGGAGCTGACGGTGTTTCTCTTCTTCCAAAATCCGTACGCAATTTTCGCACACATTCTGCAACTTTACCATGATTTTCAAAGTAATGTCGCAATATTTCCCAGCGTTGTTCAAGCGTATACACAACCATATTCGTTCAGCGGAAGGATAAAACTAATTATCTGTCAAATCAGACATGAGCTAAGCGTTACCATTCACGAAATAAGCACTAGTTGAAAAAAAAACGTTAGATGGCGGACCCTATAGAATATTTCGATCTAGGTATTGTTTCGAATGCTCTTTTGAAGTCCAAAAACAGTGCCAATATTTTTTTCTTATGCCCCATGTTTTTCCATTCATTTATAACGTAGTTTACCGCAGCTTCGCATGAGTAATTTTTTCTAAATCCTGATTGGTGATAGATAAAATGTGGTTGATTTCTAAATATTCCACTAGTTGCTTTTTAACAATACTTTCCAAAATTTTCTCGCATGTCCGCAACGTATTTATTGGACGGAACTCCTCACATTTTTTGGTATTTGAGACTTTTTCCACCGGTGTAACCAGTGATTCCTTCCATGAATTTGGAAACTCTCCTTCTCGTAATGAAATGTTTATAATTTCTAATAGGGAATTTCCTAACGTATTCCAGTTATCAAGTATTATTTGGGGTCTATTTTTTTCGAAATCTGCCTTATCTTTTATTTCTTTAGACGTTTCTTTTAACTGTTGCAATGTTATTTGCTTAAATTTGAAGTTGCATTCATAACGTACAATTTTGTTTATATATTGAGTCTCTTTAATTTCGTTTTTTATTTCTTTTACACTTCCAATGAAATATTCGTTAAATTTGTTAGAAATTTCTTTTTTATCTGTATAGACCATGCCTTCAAAAATTACATGACTTATTTGTGCTTTATTTTGTTTTAGAACCAAACTTTTTATAGTTTTCCACATTTCTTTTTGTCCGCTCGCTGTCCTAACTTTAACATTTATAAAACGATTCTTTGCTTTACTTATTTTCATCCTATAAAGATTTCTTGCAGTTCTATATTCATCCCAGCTTGTTTGATCGTTTAATCTTTTAGCCTTGTGGTACTTTTCGATTTTATTGTTTTTCAAGATTTTTAGTTCATTATTGAACCACTTATTTGTTTGGTTGCTTACTTCTATTGATTTTGTGACTTTGAATTTATCTATTGTAAATTTTAAGACTTCATCTATTTTTTTAGAATTCTCGTGTATGGTCCTCTCCCTATCATATGTTGTATTCATTTGAAGTAGTTCTTCGGCGAAATTACGCTTGTTGTATTTAAACATTTGAACTGTTCTATTGATTTTCGATGTATTGTTTTCATTCTGTATAATAATCTCAATACTTTTGTGATCAGAAAATTTTTCCACTTTCTTTTGCTTCTACTTTAGCGATTTTTATATTAGTTACAATGTTGTCCACTATTGTCTTAGATTCCGCCATTACCCTCGAGTATTGTGCCATTTTCTGTTCAAGATAGTTATCCTCAAATATTCTTTTCATCTCTCTTTTATACGTATGTACAGTACTCCCCGGATAAAAGCAACCCCTTTAATAGCAAAACCCTTTTAATAGCAACACATTTTTCAGAGTTGAGATTTTCAAACGCTATCCTATGCAATTGCACCCGCTTTATATCAACCCGGTTTTAAGCAACCCCCTCTTATTATCAAATAAAAATCTGAACAAAAATTGTGCTTTACCTGGTATTTTACCCTTCTACTAGCACATTGAGTTTTTTTGCTTTGCAATTTCACAAAAAATATGTTTTGTGTGTTTTTGTGAATTGCGTTTGTTCACTTTCTCTTTATAAGAAATGGCACCCAGAAAAAGAACAGAACTTTGAATTCTCGACAAAATCAATTTCTTGGATTCACTTAAAGACAAAAGGAGTTCTAGAAAAGATATTATCGAAAAATACGGATGCAATGCCTCAACTATTACACGTATTTTACAAAAAGAAAGCGAAATACGTAGGATTGTCGAAGGGAATAAAAACTTAAAGAGAAATAGAGTTCGTTCAGGACACAGTCGAGAACTGGATAAGGCTGTTGCTCGGTGGTTTAACGAAATGAGAAGCCGCAATCTGTTATAAGTGGACCACTTATAAAAGAACAAGCCGTAAAATTCGCTCAAATCCTGAACGTTACTGATTGTGAGCCAAGCAATGGCTGTCTTTGGAGATGGCAAAAAAAGGAAAACATTAGTTTCAAGAAAGTTCACGGCGAAAGAAATGATGCTGATATTCCAGCTGCATCGCAATGGATCGGAAATATTTTACCAACATTATTAAACGGATATTCTGAAAAAGACATTTTTAATGGGGACGAAAGTGGGCTTTATTACAAAATGCTACTTTGATGCGACAAGGGGAAGATCCCGCAGGACACAAATTGAGCAAATATCGTATAACTTTATTGTTTATTTGTAATATGGATGGATCAGAAAAATGTGTCTATGTCATAGGAAAGGCAAAAAATCCTCATTGCTTTCGAGGTAAAACCATTCCCATTCCGTACTTCCACCAAAAAAAATCATGGATGGTTACTGAATTATGGACGCAAAAATTAACAGACCTCGAAAAAAAGATGAAAAAATAAAATAGACAAATAATTATTTGCATTTGTATTTTTTAGTTAGGCATAAGTAATCAAAATCCGCGGTACAGAACTCAGACTCAAAATTCATGTTGACCGGTGTAATATTTTTTGTCGACAATGCAGGTTGCCATAAATTGCTTCCTGGCGTAGAACTTCAACATGTGAAAATTCGTATGCTGCAACAAAATACTACCAGCATTATACAGCCACTAGATCAGGGCATAATCATGTGTTTTAAAGCATATTATAGGAGGAATCTTATACGAAAACAATTATTGGCACTCGAAAATGAACAAACTTTGCCAGATTTCATAAAATCAATTAATGTTTTAGAGGCATTAAAAATGACCAAGCGTTCCTGGTGGCTTGTTACTCCTCAGACTATAAAAAATTGTTTTAAGAAAGCTGGGTTTGTAAAAGATGGAGTCGTTGCTGATGAAGAAGTATTGGAAGAGATTGATGTGTTCTCAACAGAAGAAGAGTTTAACGAGCTTCTGAATTGCGATGATGAACTAGAATGTTTCGGATGTTTAACCGATCAAGAAATTTGTGATGATGTGGTTTCATTTGAAGAATGTTCAGTAACGGATTGTGACGATTTGGAGATGGAAGTTCCACTTCCAGACTTAAGATGCACTTAAGGCTCATGCTACTTTAGTAACGTACCTGAATGGAAACAACCTTACTATCAAAACTTTAGATGAAATAGAGGATAATTTTTTGGAAACTGCTGAAAAATTAATGATTCAAAGGAAAATTTCAGAATTTTTCATTAAATTTATTAACGATTTAATTTACTTGAATTTAATAAAAATTTAGTTTTTTTAAGACTGAGATAAGTACGTACGTATATATTGTCCAATACAATATTTTTATGTTTTGTTATTTTGTTTGTTTTTTTTGTGAATTCTTATATTTATGTACATTTTACTTAATTTCGGATTTTTTTGCATTAATAAATAAAAAAAAACTTGTAAGTTAATCTAATTATACATAAATTTGAGAAAATACCCTTCTAAAAACACATTTATGTGCTATTACAAGGGGCCCCGCTTAATAGGAATTTAATTGAACACCCGCTTATAAGCACTATAATTTTATACCCATGTGCATGTGCTATTATCCGGGGAGTACTGTACCATTTTTGCAGCAGTTTATGTTTAAATCTCCACCTATAATTATATTTTTCTGTTGTTCTGTTAGCATTTCAATGTTTTGCTTCATAAAGTGGCAAAATTCTCGCTCCGCACTACTGGGTGATCTATAAACTCCTACAACTATTACCTCAACATTAAACTGGGTGCATTTGCACGCTATCAACCACGCTATCTGTGTTGACTATCGCCAACTGAACAACGTCACCAAAAGCGATAGCTACCTTTCACCAAGGATAGAATATGCGGTGGATACGCCGTATTCCACAGTTGCTGACGACATGACCGAACTTTTGGCAGTTCTTGTACTGTTGGTTGATTTGAACTTTTCCCAGTGAACCTTCTGGTTCATCAGAAGATTTTTCCTGTATAGGTACTGATGGAATGTTAGTATTTTATTTTTTAGTTCAACAACAGAGCTGCCGAATTTTCCGTCTGACTTGATCCCGTAGGGGCTTGCCTTGTATACCTTTTAGAACCAGGAGCATCTTTTTGTCATCCTTGGCAGTGTAGGTATTTAATTTCATGCGTTCCTTCTTCAGAAACTCACGTATTTGCTGGTGTTTTTCCTTTGTTTTGGTTGGTATAACCAATTTAGTGTAGTTTATATTGTGGAATTTGAAGTTTAGACCTTGACCCTTCAGATGCTGTCTGATTCCTGCTGTAGTCAGTCTGAAGCAGGGGATTCGGGGCATCAGAGCAGAATCTACCTCTGCGACAGGTGCTTTGTTGCTTGATGGTCCTGATGAAATTATTTTGTCTGGTGTCTTTAACGACGCGTCATCGCTGGTCGCTGGATTCTTGCATAGTGGAGCCTTTTTTGTCGATTTCAGCGGTGATTTAGAGATGTAGAGGGTCTCCTCTTCACGTCATCTATGTCCTCGGGAGTCCGGTGTTATGTCAGCCTCATTCTCCTGTGGATCTTGTCCACCCTCTTCCTTGGATAATTCTGCTTCACCAATATTCACGTGGGTGATTTTGATTGGTTGCTCATGATCGTCTTCATAGCAAGTGAATGTTTCCAAGATTGGCACCATGCGCTTTGATGCCAGCCTTAATCTTATTATTACTGATTCGAAAGCCAATTTGATATCACTCCTCCTTCTCTCCGGAATTTTGTATATCTGAAAATATTAATCAATGTTAAATAAATTTTACTATATGCTGAAGGATTATCTTTGCTGGAAGCAGGTAGCGCAGGTAAACTTCTGCCGAGCCCTTTGTGTGTGAGTTTTATTATTCGCAGGTATTTTTGTAGCTTTATTTTAATTTTTCTCCGCGCACAACCGTACTCGTAGAACCACTGATAGAAACTGGATGACCCTCATCTCATCCAGTGCTGCCATATTCTTGAGAGCGAGTTATCATACAATTTGTTCGTTTCTATCCTACCAGAGAGAAAATTATCATACGCTACGCTACGCAAGGAATTGTCTTAAAGGGATGCGTCCATAAACTACCCAAAAAAAATTCGTTGCTATCTGGCAGTTCCAATGAATGTCAAAAAATGTTGTGTTGTTGTTTACAAGATTCTCTCATCTAAAAAAGAAATTTCCCATCAAGAAAAACATTGTTCTGAATGTGATATCTCAGGGTTTACTAGGAAAGATATGTATTAATCTTTCACACATGACAAAGTTATTTTTTTTTATTTCTTATTTCGTTAATAGTAATTTTTTATGAATTTAAAAAAAAATACATTGAAATAAAAACAAATATACATAGAAAAACGAAAATAAATTTACATATGCATCAATGTAATTAAATTTGTACGTTTGACCAAGGAATTCTGATTCCGCGTCCGTCTGAATTTGCTCCAGAAATAAAGGGTCTTTCATTAGCGATTTGACAACTTCAAACTTTCAGTGTGAACGACCATTTCCGTTTGCAATAACTGCACAAGAAAAAATCACCGATTACCGAACTGTCAATGTCAAAATATTCAGTGAAACTAACATTTTCATCATGGTGAAGTACACGAAGGAACAACGTTTACAAAAATAAAAATTTACTACCGAAATTCCGAGTCGGTGGTCGCAACTTTAAGAGCGTTAACGCCAATTTTCGGCCGTAATTCTCGTTCCAGTAGACAAGCAATTCACAGTCTAGTGAAAAAATTACGACTACGTTTCACTGAGTTCTCAAGAATAGGGCCTCTCCCAGACAACATTGTGGCGAATTTTACGTAAGGATCTTGCCCTTCACCCTTACAAGATCAAGCTGACTCAAGAACTAAAGCCAGTTGATCATATGAAGCGACGTACGTTCTCGAATTGGGCTCTGGACATGATGGAAGAAAATGAAGAATTTCATCGCAAAATCATCTTCAGCGATGAAGCACATTTTTGGTTAAACGGCTTCGTCAATAAGCAAAATATGCATTATTAGACAGGTGAGAACCCTCATGTGCTTCACGAATCAGTACATCATCCGCAAAAAGTCAGTATTTGGTGCGGTTTTGATGCGGATGGCGGTTTTTTTTCGTCCATGAAAATTACCGTCACGTTACGGTAAATGGTATTCAATTCAATTCAACGGTAAATCTAAAAATGATTTTTCAAAGCAACGAATGAACGAATACACAATGGGCGCGTTCAATTTACAAGTCAACTACTAGTGACTACTATTTTACCTTTTCTCATTGATCAAATAACTCACGTGACCATCGTTTGGCAAGTGATAGACATTTAATTAGTAGTGAACTTGCAGTTGACTTGCAAATTGAACGCGCCAAATGTTTTTGCGCTGAAATAGAGTGAGTGTGTGTGTGTGTGTGATTGATGTGTGGAGGCCCTGAGTTGCTGACAAAAACGAAAGTACTAGATTACATATGATGCCAAATAACTATTTTAGAAAAGCGAGTAGTTATTTCTTAACGTTGCCTTAGTAAAAGATTTTTTTTTTTAAATATGAAAACTATCATACATTTAGCGTATGATAATGATTTCCAATCTTACATCATACATAAGCTACGATTATCTTACATGTAGCATAATTATCATACGCTTGGTAGCCCTGATCTCATCCCTCATGCGCTGATGATTTTTATTATTAATTTATTTTCTATTGGATGAGCAAAAAGATATGCCAACGACACGCGGTATTCCCAAGCGGTCCCCCATCTAAGTACTAACCACGCCCTACGTCGTTTAATTGCGGTGATCGGACGAGAACCGATTGATTCGACGTGGTGTGGTCGTTGGCGAAATCCATATATACTAATTTTTTATAAAAAGTTACAAAAATACAGCGCATCGCGGCGCAAACCAACGCATGCCAACGCCTTTCGTCGCATACCAACGCATCTCAACGTATACCAATCGCCATGTAAGATAAAATTATGCAAGTAAATATAATATTTTGTCTCCATCGCATCTCGACGTAGACCGATCGCGCTACATGCCATCGCATAGAACAAATGACAAACCAATTTGTAATATAAAATTATGAAAGTAAAGAGAATAGGTATTAAGGCCCCGACTGCGGTTGTCGATTACCAATCGAAGCGACATTTGTCGATTGTGTCGATTGGATCGAATGATTGGTATTGCCTAAGCGATCGAATGAGCAATTCTTTATTGTGAAAGGCTTGCTTAAAATTAACATCTAAAAGTCAGCAACACTTTTAAGGAATAAAAATGAATAATTTTTTGGCATAAGCTAAGAAAAATGTATGCAGTTGTTTCAAAGCGAGTGGTAATTATTGAGTATACATTTATAAAAAGTGTTGCCTACTTTTAAAAGTTAATCATGTTAAATCAACAGGATATTGTTAATCTTTATGTGCATAAAGCGTCGATGAGAAAATTACAATCGACAGCAATCGTTTGTGAAATAGAAAAAGCAATTGCCCTCGGTGGTGGAGGCACTACCGAATCATAGGGGAGATAAGCTGACGCCACGACGAAGGTCTTCCAATTTCCATTCGTTTCGTAGCTAATGGCTGCAGCAACCAAATCTTGGCCACAAAATTGTCCAAGCTTAGTCGCTGAGAGAAGGTTCGACACAGCAAGACAAGCCCTTGGTCTCTCGGACCGCTCGTCACAGAGTATCGTAGTGCCACGGACACCTCCAAGGCCACAGATGCGATTTTTCCACACCCATGGGCTCCTGTATGGATGTTATGTGGGCTTTTGTATTCAACACAGAAAGCTTCTTACTGATGAGTGCAGTAGCAGCCTTGGAGTGTTGAAGGTTAATCTGAGTAAATCCAATCATTGGAAATACATCAGCTGGAAGTGTTCTAGTGGAAGGGCATGTAGAAGGTGCGCGCGCAGTTCCACCGACAGGAGTGCTTGAGGTCTTCTTCCTCCGGCTTTATAATGGTGTTATATATTGTTATCGCAGTTAGGCAATCCATCTTTTTTCGTATCCTCTTGAAAAAAACCGATCTTTTTACCAATCTTTTTGCACATGTAATCGATGTGTTCAGCAAATTTCATTTCCTTATCGATAATTATTTCCAGGTATTTTATCCGACTCACATTTTCTATTTGTTTAGTATTTATTTCTATTGCTGTTTCGTTGTTAGTGTTTATCTCCATTAATTTCGTTTTGTTCTCGTTAAGTTTCAACTTGTTCATTTTCATCCATTCAAGTATTTGTTGGATGTCAATAGTAGCTTTTCTCTACATTCTACTGCATTTTCTCCTTCGGAATACACCAATGTGTCACCTGCATATAGTACCATCTTACATTCACGTATTATGTTCGGCATATCATTGATGTAAATTATAAACAGCAACGCTCCGAGAATCGATCCCTGTGGAACTCCAATGCTAGCTGCTATTACATTGGACACACACACATAGACCTTTGTCCTCTGGGTTCTATTTGATAAGAATGATTTAAACCATTGTAGCTCTTTATTTCGTATACCATACATTGACAGTTTTTCTAATAACGGGTCCGCCAAATAACTTCTTTTTTTTTTGAAAATGCTATAAAAAAAACTACTGAATATTTTCTCAAATTTCTTTTTTTATTTGAAAGTACAATCCTTCCGGTTAATAATGGGAAATAATTTCATTCAAATGGCTGCCTCGCCTGGCCATGCAGTAGCCTATAGTAGCGTCATACCAAGGTCTTTATGCAAAATTCGTCTCAATGATGTCTCCAAAATGTTCAATTGTTGAGAACGACGGTGAATTGATGTTGATGGCGTTTCACGCACACTTTCTGCCACAGCAGCAATATTCTCGGATGTACGCACTGTTTTGGGTTTTTCACGCTTTGGTTTATCGATGAGGATGCCAGTTTCTTTCACTTTTTTCACAAGATAACGAACATACGGAGCTGACGGTGCTTCTCTTCTTCCAAAATCCGTATGCAATTTTCGCACACATTCTGCAACTTTACCATGATTTTCAAAGTAATGTCGCAATATTTCCCAGCGTTGTTCAAGCGTATACACAACCATATTCGTTCAGCGGAAGGATAAAACTAATTATCTGTCAAATCAGACATGAGCTAAGTGTTACCATTCACGAAATAAGCACTAGTTGAAAAAAAACGTTAGATGGCGGACCCTATAGAATATTTCGATCTAGGTATTGTTTCGAATGCTCTTTTGAAGTCCAAAAACAGTGCCAATATTTTTTTCTTATGCCCCATGTTTTTCCATTCATTTATAACGTAGTTTACCGCAGCTTCGCATGAGTATTTTTTTTCTAAATCCTGATTGGTAGATAGATAAAATGTGGTTGATTTCTAAATATTCCACTAGTTGCTTTTTAACAATACTTTCCAAAATTTTCTCGCATGTCCGCAACGTATTTATTGGACGGAACTCCTCACATTTTTTGGTATTTGAGACTTTTTCCACCGGTGTAACCAGTGATTCCTTCCATGAATTTGGAAACTCTCCTTCTCGTAATGAAATGTTTATAATTTCTAATAGGGAATTTCCTAACGTATTCCAGTTATCAAGTATTATTTGGGGTCTATTTTTTTCGAAATCTGCCTTATCTTTTATTTCTTTAGACGTTTCTTTTAACTGTTGCAATGTTATTTGCTTAAATTTGAAGTTGCATTCATAACGTACAATTTTGTTTATATATTGAGTCTCTTTAATTTCGTTTTTTATTTCTTTTACACTTCCAATGAAATATTCGTTAAATTTGTTAGAAATTTCTTTTTTATCTGTATAGACCATGCCTTCAAAAATTACATGACTTATTTGTGCTTTATTTTGTTTTAGAACCAAACTTTTTATAGTTTTCCACATTTCTTTTTGTCCGCTCGCTGTCCTAACTTTAACATTTATAAAACGATTCTTTGCTTTACTTATTTTCATCCTATAAAGATTTCTTGCAGTTCTATATTCATCCCAGCTTGTTTGATCGTTTAATCTTTTAGCCTTGTGGTACTTTTCGATTTTATTGTTTTTCAAGATTTTTAGTTCATTATTGAACCACTTATTTGTTTGGTTGCTTACTTCTATTGATTTTGTGACTTTGAATTTATCTATTGTAAATTTTAAGACTTCATCTATTTTTTTAGAATTCTCGTGTATGGTCCTCTCCCTATCATATGTTGTATTCATTTGAAGTAGTTCTTCGGCGAAATTACGCTTGTTGTATTTAAACATTTGAACTTATAACAGACTCAATTTTCAACGATAATATCAGATTTTTATTTTACTTCTCGTTCGCTCTTCTTTTTAGTTAGTCTTCTTCCAAAAAAAAACTCAAAACTCCATTTTACAATGATACACTGAACTCTCCTTAAAAACTAAAGGCGCATGCAGATGCATATATCTCTCACAATCCAAGGGCATATGCACATGCATATCGCTTACAACTCGGCCGTTCTGACAAGGAACTCGACTTCATTTTACGTTACAATCATTATCAAATTTTAGGATACATAGGTGTTATATCTAATTTCAGAAGTGTTGCTTTAGGGGCCTCAGTCATATAATCAAGGGATGGTTTTAACCATAATTTTAATTTTGATGCTTCAAGTACACCGTCGTAAGGTAATTGAGTTATTTGACACCCATCAATGTCTCGAATGACATAACGATCATTGGGTAAACATTTATGAATGACATATGGACCTCGGAATCGCTGAATAAGTTTTTTGTTTGTGCCTATTGTAGTTGCCGTCGGAAAAAGCTTAACGTGTTTGGTAAATGCATCAATAACAGCCAACAGGTATTTTTTCTTTGAATTAATTGACGGAAGTGGACCCAAGTGGTCAACATGAATTGTATCAAAAGGTTCCGGTTTCTTAGGTATAGAATGAAGGTTCGCATTGTTTTCATAGGGTGATGCGGAATAATAAATGCACTTTAAACAATTGGACACGAAATTCTTAACACGCGCTTTTATATGCGGAAACCAGTAATGTTTTTTGATTTTGCTACAACACTTATCGGTCGCTAAATGGCCTATTTTTTCATGGGTTATGCGTATAACATTTTTTGAGCTGAAGACGTAACCATTTTGACGTAAGGTACATAAAACATCACGTAAGGTTTGTAAATGGCTTCGGTAATCTTCTGATGCAATTAATATGTCGTCCATATAAATGACTAATTGTCCAGCGTTAATGAACTTCCTCAGAATTAAGTTAATGAAGCGTTGAAATTCAGGAGGCCCATTGCGTAAGCCGAAGGGCATAAACAGATATTCATATTGACCGTCAGGCGTAACAAAAGAAGTATACTTGATTGAATCAGGGTGCATTTTAACGTGATGAAAGCCATTTTTCAAATCAATTACCGAAAAGAAATGTTTGCCTCCCAAATGCTCAATACACTCTTCCATCAACGGCAGTGGATAATTGTCACGTATGGTAATTTTATTTAAAGGCCTATAATCTATGCATAGACGAATTTCACCGTTTTTCTTTTCAACCGGTACGATGGCAGAAGCGTAAGGTGAATTACTTTCTCGAATAATGTTCTCTTCAAGGAGGGACTGTATTATTTTTCTAATTTCTATTTTTTCATAGTGTGATAAGCGGCGAGGTCGGCAGAAAATCGGTGTGTCATGCGTTACGTTGATCTTCATATTATAATTTAAATTTTGCACTTTGTCTGAAGGAAGATTGTAATATGACTTTGCAATAATATTTTGAATCTCTGAAATACACTCAGCCGAAAGGGACGGATTGACGTCAAGTGAACCTTCCATAACACCAGAAAAGGGGTTTTCAATATTAATAGCACATAGTTCCAGAAACTCATCATTAGCATCATTGACCGCAAACGGATCAGAGGTACTTGCAAAAGGCAGTGTTTTTAACAATTTAAGCGATTTTTCATCTTGAACTGTGTTATGACTGAAGCAATGATTAATTAAACCAAGTGAGTGAAGAACATCAGTGAGTTTCGAATCTAAACTTAAGTTTTTTACATTTTTATTTAATTCAATTAAACGATCTTTGCCATACGTATATTTCATTCTACACAGTTGGATCTTTGCTTTTTTAAAAAAAATCTCGACCCAATAAGATTGCATAAGGCATATCTTCAGTTGGAAGTACTATTAATTCATGGTTGATATTTTGATCTAAGAATCTGATGTCACATTGAACTGATCCTAATTGCTTAAGTGGGTGATTCAAAATGCTGCGGTAACTGATGTTTGGCTTCAGTTTGGCGTAAGTGTAAGGTACCTCAGCACATCGAATGAAACTTCTAGGACATTCTTAAAGATTCAAAAGATTCAGCGAGAACGTCCTTCTCATCTGGTTCGACGGCGGAAACAATAGCAGCAGTGGCACGGTTGGGGCAATGACGGTACGCATGTTCTGTAAATGCGCATTTGAAGCACGAGTTCGGTGGTCGTTTTGGTTGTGGGCATTGGCTCTGGTAGTGGCCAAACTTTGAGCAGTTGTAACATCGGGGTAGCTCGGATTGATTGGTTGAAGAAGTGGCACTTGTTGATCCAGTTTTGCTTGAAGTTGTGATGGCGGATCGTACAGCAGTTGACACATTTCGATTGGCCGCAGATACTGAAGGTCGCAAGAGTTTGCGTTCATAACGTTCCACGTTTTGCTTCAGTTCAGCAATGGTGGATGCTGAATACAATAAACTGGCATTCGCGGATGTACCCTCGATGCCTTCAATGATAAAATTGACAAGTTCGGCTTCGGGTATGTTCGACCGCATTGCAATTTCTTGCATTTCGATAATGTAGCGATGAATTTTCTCATTAGACTTCAAACGGCGTCTGCTCAACTGAGCATACACTTCTTGTACAGTGCGTCTTCTGCCAAACTCTCGCATAAGTGCAGATTTCAATTCGGAATATTGAAAAGCGGAAATCGTGCGTACAAAGATTTTTGCAGTTCCCTCAAGCATACGGCGGCAGGCGACAAAGCGTAAGCGTTCATCAAACTGAAGAATTGTGCAAGCATCTTCTAAATCCTCAAACCATTTTTGGACTTCGTAAAAGTTGTCGGCAGAAAATTTCGGCACCATGGATTCAATTGCACTGACGTCAGCTAATCGGTTTTGCTGCAGGTTTGGCTGAAGTATTTGCCGTGAAAGTGCCTCAATTTCGTTTTGCAGCAACAAAAGATCACGTTGTTTGCGTAATCGCTGCAGTTGTTGATCAATGGTTTCATCGGTGGCCAACGTTGGTGGTCCAGCGGGTGCATTAGCGGCATCTGTTTCAGAAGATATTGCATCAGTGGCGGTAGAAGACACGTTGACCGCCTCCATTTGTTGGTTATGCACCTTTTCCTCAGTGTCGGATATATCAGACAGGTCGGCAGTGGCACCAGCTGACGGTAGCTGGAAATATAAGCCTTTAATTTGCTTCATTGTTGCAGTCGGTGGCACGATAATTTCTGCAGATTGTAATGGCATGAGCATCATTTCCTTTGTCATGATCACCATTTTGTATTTCGTCGAATTGTCCGTAATTTCGGCAGGAATCGATAAAATATCGGTTTGTTCACTTTTAATTTTAATTGTTTTATTGGTAAATCCCACTTCTGAGTTATAACAGACTCAATTTTCAACGATAATATCAGATTTTTATTTTACTTCTCGTTCGCTCTTCTTTTTAGTTAGTCTTCTTCCAAAAAAAAACTCAAAACTCCATTTTGCAATGATACACTGAACTCTCCTTAAAAACTAAAGGCGCATGCAGATGCATATATCTCTCACAATCCAAGGGCATATGCACATGCATATCGCTTACAAACTGTTCTTTTGATTTTCGATGTATTGTTTTCATTCTGTATAATAATCTCAATACTTTTGTGATCAGATATTTTTCCACTTTCTTTTGCTTCTACTTTAGCGATTTTTATATTAGTTACAATGTTGTCCACTATTGTCTTAGATTCCGCCATTACCCTCGAGTATTGTGCCATTTTCTGTTCAAGATAGTTGTCCTCAAATATTCTTTTCATCTCTCTTTTATACGTATGTACCATTTTTGCACCAGTTTATGTTTAAATCTCCACCTATAATTATATTTTTCTGTTGTTCTGTTAGCATTTCAATGTTTTGCTTCATAAAGTGGCAAAATTCTCGCTCCGCACTACTGGGTGATCTATAAACTCCTACAACTATTACCTCAACATTAAACTGGGTGCATTTGCACGCTATCAACCACGCTATCTGTGTAGACTATCGCCAACTGAACAACGTCACCAAAAGGGATAGCTACCTTTCACCAAGGATAGAATATGCGGTGGATACACCGTATTCCACAGTTGCTGACGGCAGGACCGAACTTTTGGCAGTTCTTGTACTGTTGGTTGATTTGAACTTTTCCCAGTGAACCTTCTGGTTCATCAGACGATTTTTCCTGTATAGGTACTGATGGAATGTTAGTATTTTATTTTTTAGTTCAACAACAGAGCTGCCGAATTTTCCGTCTGACTTGATCCCGTAGGGGCTTGCCTAAGGTCCGTGTTCACATCAGAGGCGTCATAGCTCTTGTATACCTTTTAGAACCAGGAGCATCTTTTTGTCATCCTTGGCAGTGTAGGTATTTAATTTCATGCGTTCCTTCTTCAGAAACTCACGTATTTGCTGGTGTTTTTCCTTTGTTTTGGTTGGTATAACCAATTTAGTGTAGTTTATATTGTGGAATTTGAAGTTTAGACCTTGACCCTTCAGGTGCTTGCTGATTCCTGCTGTAGTCAGTCTGAAGCAGGGGATTCGGGGCATCAGAGCAGAATCTACCTCTGCGACAGGTGCTTTGTTGCTTGATGGTCCTGATGAAATTATTTTGTCTGGTGTCTTTAACGACGCGTCATCGCTGGTCGCTGGATTCTTGCATAGTGGAGCCTTTTTTGTCGATTTCAGCGGTGATTTAGAGATGTAGAGGGTCTCCTCTTCACGTCATCTATGTCCTCGGGAGTCCGGTGTTATGTCAGCCTCATTCTCCTGTGGATCTTGTCCACCCTCTTCCTTGGATAATTCTGCTTCACCAATATTCACGTGGGTGATTTTGATTGGTTGCTCATGATCGTCTTCATAGCAAGTGAATGTTTCCAAGATTGGCACCATGCGCTTTGATGCCAGCCTTAATCTTATTATTACTGATTCGAAAGCCAATTTGATATCACTCCTCCTTCTCTCCGGAATTTTGTATATCTGAAAATATTTATCAATGTTAAATAAATTTTACTATATGCTGAAGGATTATCTTTGCTGGAAGCAGGTAGCGCAGGTAAACTTCTGCCGAGCCCTTTGTGTGTGAGTTTTATTATTCGCAGGTATTTTTGTAGCTTTATTTTAATTTTTCTCCGCGCACAACCGTACTCGTCGAACCACTGATAGAAACTGGATGACCCTCATCTCATCCCTCATGCGCTGATGATTTTTATTATTAATTTATTTTCTATTGGATGAGCAAAAAGATATGCCAACGACACGCGGTATTCCCAAGCGGTCCCCCATCTAAGTACTAACCACGCCCTACGTCGTTTAATTGCGGTGATCGGACGAGAACCGATTGATTCGACGTGGTGTGGTCGTTGGCGAAATCCGTATATACTAATTTTTTATAAAAAGTCACAAAAATACAGCGCATCGCGGCGCAAACCAACGCATGCCAACGCCTTTCGTCGCATACCAACGCATCTCAACGTATACCAATCGCCATGTAAGATAAAATTATGCAAGTAAATATAATATTTTGTCTCCATCGCATCTCGACGTAGACCGATCGCGCTACATGCCATCGCATAGAACAAATGACAAACCAATTTGTAATATAAAATTATGAAAGTAAAGAGAATAGGTATTAAGGCCCCGACTGCGGTTGTCGATTACCAATCGAAGCGACATTTGTCGATTGTGTCGATTGGATCGAATGATTGGTATTGTCTAAGCGATCGAATGAGCAATTCTTTATTGTGAAAGGCTTCGGCCCCGATTGCGGTTGTCGATTGCTTGGTCGATGAACGACTTTTTTCGATCAACGATCGCCGATTGTCGATTATGGTCGACATTTTTCCATTTCACAAACGATTGCTGTCGATTGGTATTTTCTGATCGACGCGTTACGCATATAAATATTCACAATATTCTGGCGATTTAATATCATTGACATTTAAAAGTAGGCACCACTTTTTACAATTACAACTCAATAATTACCACTCACCTGGACACAAGTGCATACATTTTCTTAGCTTGTGACACAACATTTTCGTTTTAATCCTCAAAAGTGTTGCCGACTTTTAGATGTTAATTTTTTTTGCGAGCCTTTCAGAATAGAGCATTGTACATTCGATTGCTTAGACAATACCAATCGACACAATCGACAAATGTCGCTTCGATTGGTGATCGACAATCGCAATAGGGGCCTATTTTTAACGAGATGTCAGAAAATAAAGTCTGACTGAAATGTCCAGACTTATATAAGTGTAAAAAAGTCGTGTCTACACGAGACATATCTATGTCATGACTTAAGTCTTGACTGAAAATATGTCTCGTGGAGCGGCCGTGTAATAAAAGTGTAAATCCTCGATGAGTGCCCATAATAGAGTTGAAAAGAACTTGCATATCGGTCATTCATCATATAAATCCAGACTTACTTTTGGATTTCACTTTCGCCCTTAAGAGAACAACTGTAGCCAATCTTCACTCCGCTAGAGGCACCCACTGGCAATGCGAGAAATACAGTCATACAGGAGGTAGCGTTGCCGCTGGGTAAGATTCGAAAGGAATCCAAAAAAGTCGTCCAAAAGCAAAAAACGGAGCCCAGTTGAAAAAAATCAATAAGTCGTTAAATAAAAGTTGTTTATTCACACCGTTCGACAAATCTAATATGTAAGGTTTTAGAAAATTGTTGAAACATTTTATTTTAAATAATTTACATGTCCATATTTCAAAAATTTCTCTTACCCTACTACACTTAATGTAGCATACAGCTATTCCTGCACGGGCTAGTTCCAATTTTCCCTTAAATAGAGAGAAGTTCAAGGCACATATTTCGATGAGAATCACGCAGAACAGATTTACCGTATTTTAGGTTAAATTAAGTTTGTAAAAGTCAAGGCACCTGTGGCCTATTTTACCAACTTATTTGTATTTACAAGCATATTTTTTTAAATTTATGTCGTTTTACCAGGCGGATCAGTAAAGTGGTGGCTTATGATCCATTTAATCCGTTGTATTAGAAATTGAGGGATATAATTTGCAGTTTGGTGAAATAGGTCACTGGTTGTATGAGAATCACGAGGAACAGATTTACAGTATTATTTGAGGAAAAATTGTGTCCCCTTGAATTTGCGATCAAACGTACCCCACCCTTTCAAGGCTTCTCATTTCTGCTAAAGAATTTTGGGCAGACGGATCGAGAAAAAACTGAAACTTGGGAATATTCCCCGCCGTTGGGCATCCACGACCGTCAGCATTCTTATCAAAAACGCAGTTCTACGGAGCCGCAGATGTTTGTGTAAACCTTTAGATATAACTGCTTGTTGACTTCGAATTACAGGTCTGCCCGAAAACCGGTTAGCGGCTTCTATGCTTCTTGTCTTTGGAGCTCAATATCAGCTAATCAAACAAAACGTTTGAAATGATTTTTTGTTCAATGAAAGTTTATAACAATATACGTGAAAATAAATGACAGTTACGGTAGTAATTCAATTGATAACATTTGAACGAATTTAATATGAAATATCCAAACCTTATTTTCGGGCATTTGATTATAACTTAAAAATGTCGAATAACAGCCCCAAATTATTTTTCATTTTTTAATTTCAATTTATAGCTTATTTATAAGAGAATTAAATAATGCGTTGTGACACTACGGTTAATTTTGTGCTTCTCCTCGTTGGGTAAGGAGTCATATAATTTCTTTTTTATTCTTAGCACAAATGAAAATGACCTGCAGTTTTAAGCAGATTCCAAAAGGAAACTTTAGAGAAGCTTCGCATGACATATATTCTTGGATGTAAGGCAGTATTTCACAGGAGGTGGGCCAGCGATTCAAACCTCGAACTCCTCGTGTGGTTCGCCGGGTTGACCTCAACAAATAACGGCAGGCCTCCCGAGTTTGAATATCTTCGTCATTGAGGCCAATCAATGGGTGTGATCCAGGATTTCTTAGGCCTGCCTCTCTTCCGCGTTTGTATGGAAACGTTGGTTGATATTGTCTTTAAGACAGGGTTTGTATGATCTCTTCCGTAAACATGACAATACCAACTGAGCCAACTGAATAATCCACGAGCGAGAAAAAAATCCAGTGTATATAGTAAGTGACCTTTCAGTCTTTGGCTTTTTAAAGAATTTGACAGTCGAAGCAGATGTTTTCCAACCATTCGCGTATGGTGGGTCATTTACTAAAAACTTTTTAGCCCGCACGCTTACTTCCCTAAAAAACAAACAGTAAAGTAAAAGCTTCTATTTAATATTTAATTGTTTTTTTTTTATTTCCAAGTTATTTAATTTCTAATAAAATAAAAAGAAGGATGGGTTACGGTATTTTACAATGAAATTTCCATGGTCTCTATTACACTACAATTGTTTAAGTTCCTACATTTATCTTAAGAAATATAAATCCAAATAATAATAATAATGTAGTTGGCACTTCTTGATCCAGCATCATGGAAAGAAAACAAAAATACACTAAATACAAACGTTACGTATACATAGATACTCCAATTGTAGGAATAATTTAAAAATAAAATCTTACACAAGCAATTATTTTTTAAACAAATCACATTTCGTTTGCATTAAACAGCTTTTTAATAGTACAAATTAATATTACTGAGATAATCAATTCTATGTACTAAAGAAGGTGGTAAAAATATTAAATCAGCGATTTAAATTTACCATGGGACTCTGCTTCCAATTAAAAGGACAAGCTAAATAATGAATTTACATAGATGACGGTAGCTTTTTCATTCTAACAAGGCACATCTACTTATTTCATCTCATTTAATATGTTTCTTTATTCTCTGTTAATTATCTAATTGTTAAAACTTAATTTACAAAAAAAAAAAACTAAAGGAATGTGGTGGGATATAACTTTAGCACAAGTCACTCATTTGTTCGATTTTTGTTTATATTCGGTTGTTGGTTTGTTGTTGCTATTGGACTTGTGTCCGTGGAGTGTAGTACGATTTAGGAGGTTAACTTAGGGAGCTGAATGTGGTTGGAACTATTCCTTTTGTTGATAAAGTAAGTAATGTTTGACACGCATGAACTTCGAACTAAATAATAGGATGTGAGCTTCACTATAGCCATAAGAATCTCGATAATGTGAAGTAAATAAATCTTGGCCTGTTGACATTTTATAGAGATCCACACTATCGAGAAGGGGTCCACATTATCGTTTTCCATTGGACTACTACATTGGACTACTCGAAGTAGTCTTTTTGTCTTCCGGAAGGGAAAAACACTCCCAAAATATTTTCGGCAGACCAAAAAGGGTACTCCGAGTGGACCAATGGAAAATTAAATTAAAAATAACTTATATGTATACCAATTTAAAAAAAAAGTGCTCAACTGGATCGCACGAAACTACCTCCCTTTTATTAGAAACTTTTTCGAATTATTTATTGTGACATGAGTCAGCACATTTGTTTTAAAGATCCCTTTGAAGCATTATAGCGAGTCTACAGAGAGCGCCTGAGTGAGAGATTCCACTGTGCATTCACCACCCACGGTTAGGTTAGGTTGGGTTATAGTGGCAGTTGGCAGAAGCCGACACACTTAGACCAATAAAAAGGTCCATTGTGATAACACACGGATCTATTTTCTTCCTACTCGTTGAACTAGTTGGAGCCTTTAATAAAGCTTGAACGACTTTTAATTTCAATGTTTATGCGATCGTTGAGATCATTGTAAAAGAAAGATCAAAAATGGAGTTTTCGTCTTTGAGAGAGAGCAGGGCATGTGCAGAGAAGGTGGAGAATAGTCTCCTCATTTTCGTTAAAGTAGCTTCTGCAGAAGTCATTTGCATAGACTCCAAGAATTGTTGCATGCTTGCCTATGAGACAATGTCCGGTGATTACACCACATTATAGCACCAATGTGCAGTGTGTTCAGGGAGATCAAACACTTAGAGCGTTTCAGATCCAGCTTTGGCCAAATTTGTTTTGTCGCTAGACAAGAGTTGACACTTGTCCACCTAAGGATAGTTCACTCACCACCCACAGACACACGTACAAACGCTGCAACGCAAAACTAGGGCAACAAGGGAAGAGTACCGAGTCAGGAGAAGGGAGGAGAAGAAGATCCTGTGTAGAAAGAAGAGGGCATACGCAATCTCCCAGCTCAAGGAGATCGACGAGTCTCGCGATCGAAGTAGCATCCGGAGGTTTTATAAAAAGGCCAAGCAACTAGCTTTAAGACCGGAACGCAGGCTCGTCGAAAGAGAGAAGGATACGTAGTCACCGAAGCAGAGGAAATAGTAGATGTGTTTAAGTAGCATTTCCAGCAGCTTTTAAATGGGTTTCATATAGAGAGGCAAGAATAGAACCCACGCCCAGTCAAAGAAGAACCGATTAAACCACCCAGTATTGAAGAGGTTAGCATAGATGTAAAAAAGCTAAGGAACAACAAGTCTGCCGGCTCTGATAGTTTACCAGCTGAGAATTTCAAATATGGAGGTGATGTTTTGGTAGGGCGCATGCAACAAATCATCAACCAAGTATGGGTTGAAGAAAGCATGCCCGATGACAAGAAAGGCGATCCTATGTCTTGCAAGAACTATCGAGGCATATCCCTTCTAAATGTCGCATATGATCATATCCAACGTACTGTGCGAACGTCTGAAGCCGTTCTGCAACACACTAAACGGCACGTACTAATGTGGCCCGGCAGATCGACAATAAAGCCGCGTATGATAGCTTTCATCGCCGGGCATCATGGTAAAACTGATCCAGTTGTGTAAGGTGACGCTGGAAAACACGCGGTGCATTGTGCAGTATGGAAGCAGCTCTTCCGAACTATTCCAAATCTGTGCCGGATTCCGGCGAGGATATGCGCTATCATGTGACTCCTTTAATCGTATTCTGGAGCAGATAGTGCGCAGGGCAGGTGTCAATACGGAAGGCACTATCTTCAACAGATCCGTCCAACTACTGGGATATGCGGACGATACCGACCTCAGCGTGCCGTGTTAGAGGCTTTCATGGCGATTAGAGAACAGGAAAAAACAGTTGACCTTGAAGTCAACGAGGATAAAACGAAGTACTTGCTTTCAACAAACAAAGAAATATCTGTCCACTGACTAGGACAAAACGTCACTGTTGATAGCATTAATTTCGAGGAAGTAAACGAGTCCCCGCAACCTAAAAAAGGTAGTCAATGTTTGCGCAATAATTGCGACACGATAACATGCGGTATGATCCAATTATGACTACAGTTCCATTTGGACTTCGATTTAATCTTATGAAGCCTTGACCCAAATTTCAAACTGACCTAACCAATTGGACACTTTTCCATTCAGAAATTAATAAAATTATATCAGACAGTACACCCTTATTAAACATTAACCAAGGAGCTACAAAACTTCTCATATCGATAAGAGACATAGCACAGTCAAATATTATACACAACAAGGCAGCAGTCCCTTGGTGGAATAAAAGTATTAACAACCTTCAACAACCCCAACCCCGCGCCTTGTAAATTATTAGCTGACATATAACTACTTGCAACACTATTAAAACGCCTAAAACAAACTCTCAAACAATATCAAAGCCAGCAGCCAATACATAGTCTAAATACTCATGATAGTAATTTCTCTTCCTTACACGCCAAAACACAGTCATGCAACAATTCGTCCTACTCTCTCTAAGCATACCAACCTCTTCTATACTAATAGAGTTAAACTCTATATACAACAACAGTTTCGAAAGGCATTACTCCGCAAATCTGGAAAACAGTACTACCACTGTCAAAACTTAAACAAAAAGCCTCTCGAATATCCCTTCCTCCGTGTACTGGTGAAATTCTGGAAATATTAATCTCTAAAAGGAGAAATAATGATTTGGCACCACGAATCCCCGCTATCAACCGTGTACAACGATATCTTTTGTAATAGACAATTAGTTGCCGTCATCAATTGCTGAGTTCAAAATTGCAACATTGTTGCACATGCTATGCATAAAGTATTTATTCAATGTTTTCATGAATACAAATACTGCTATGATATGGATGTTATCGCTCTCTTCTCTCTCAGCTGGCGGGTTTATCAACTAATTTTCACTTAACTTTAACTTTGTCCCTGTCAACAAAATGAATGAGCCGTTAATACCGCCAAACTAGCAGCCCGAGAACCGCGAATCACCTTCCATGATCCAAACAAAAAAGATATTTGCAATGAGCTTAAAGCTCACTGGCTCAATATAAAGATAGACGACTGGAGCCGTTACACTCATAACTACTCAAGCATTAAATGCATCAACACACAAATCCATCAACTACAGTCGCGACCGCCCAAGATGCCCCTGCGAAATGTCTAGGCTTCTTTAAGGTATGCTAGAAATATGTCACCCTTTCTAATCGGCTACAATTTGTAAGGCGTTTATTCGCCCCAAACAATGCTCATATCTGGGCCGGTGCCAGAATCACATATTTGGAGCTAGGCGATCGAGATATAGCGAAATCGTTTGACACACTTAGTCATCGTCACAATGTCTCCTGCCTATCGGTGTTCTATCGATAATTTCACAAGTGTTCAAACGAAAACCAGCTGCATTCCACCGTTAGAACATTTCAACCGCAATACCCGCCATGCCATGAATGCTCATCAGTTCATCCTCAAGCAATTTTTCGGACGTACAGTGAAATACAAACAATCTTTGCTTAGCCGTTCGCCACGAATGTGGAATGCTCGAACCTGCTCTGGTTTTCCTACGCACTTACATATGAGGCCTTAATGGTCCATACACGGCCTGGACCTAGCTTCTCCAACCACTTTCATGCGAAGCTTTCTCATGACAATTTGATACTCTTGGATGTTTGTCAGACGTTCGGAAGAGGTGCAAACAACACGCGGTATTCCCAAAATGGTTCTTCACCTAAGTACTAACCACGCCCTACGTCGTTTAATTGCGGTGATCGAACGAGAACCGATTGATTCGACGTGGCAAGGTCGTTGGCAGCTCTTTTTTCCTACCCATTATAATCTGCAAACATTTAAAACCAACGTTAATCGGTTTCTCCTCTGTCAAACTTATACCCATTTTTAAATAAAAATCCTTTTAGTGCGCGCAAATTATAAAAAAAACATGTGCAGCAATGGAACTCTCCTACGACACACCTACTTTTTGACTGCAGAGCGACAAAATTTACTCTAAAAACGCTCAACAACAACAAAACCATATTAGATACACTCCAACATCCCAATGCGCATAAAATCTTATACTAATTACCAACCTATCAACAATGTATTCAGATAATCTCATTTAATCCACTTAAATTCCTTTTCAACCATAGCCGAAAGCCCTGGCAGCTAGCGCTATGCCAATTTCTGTATTTAATTGTATTTTTGGGAATAACAATTATATTTACAAGGGATTCATAAGACAAGCAATAATTCAATTGATGAATTGACCTTTTTCTTTATTTGGAGTTGCTACAATAGCAAACAAACAACAACCGAATTCAGCCTTATTCCAAGAAACTGTTTTTTCTACGGCGGTTTTCTTTTTAATTTAACTAAAAAAAAACAAAAACTAAATGAAAAAAGGGGCCAAAGGTAAAAACAAATTATTTAACTGCAGTTTTTGCCACGTTTTTGCAGATGATTCTTCTTAAAATACTTATCTGGTGGCGGACACTTGTTGGTCATGTTCATCACAAATGCGTACGCTTCTCGCATCGCATCGCCCTTAACGTAGTGTTGCGTAATGGTTCCTCTGAAACTGCAAAAGTTCTTCGAATGATTAAAGCAAAACAGCGGATTATGATGGCGCGGCAAGTTGATGTGTTCCGCACAGATACCTGTAATATAGACATCCTCGAGGTGAAACAGCGAAGTGTTCAAGGCGGCATCATAGAGTCGCCCAACAACATCGCTGGACATTAGGTAGCTAGCTCCGGACAAATATTTGGGATATATATCGCCCGGATACATGTAAATAGGAGCATACCACTTGCTACTGATATTTGCAACGGGTTTTACGAAGCAGAACATGTAACCAATGAGAAAATTACTCAATAGCTTCATTCGATTAGAGGGAGACATTACTTTGTACGTTACTACATCGTGATACTGAATTGTGGCATTGTATATGGGAATGGTGCCGCCAAGAAGATATTGCAAGAGGTTGGGTACATTGACGAATGTGTCGTCGTCACATTTCAAAAGGAATTGCATTTTGTTGGTGCAATACTTATTTACCCACTTTAGCATCATCACCGATTTCACTGTTAGATTGTTGTAGGTGTCCACAAAGTTCTCCTGGATGAGGTCATCGTATTGGTCGGCTTCTTGTTTCAGGCGAACTCTGCTCTCGTTGCCCAAGTGTCGCTCGGACTCACTGCGACCAATGAGGAATACCACTTGGACTTGGAACTTGTAGTCTTTAGATGTGTCCTGGAAATAAAGTTTCTTGAAGCTCATTCTTTTTATGTGGATAAGACTTACATTGAAATAGTCTTTGTAGCGCTTAAAACTATCACTGTCCCTTTTTAAGTAATGGCCTTGCAAATGAGCATGCAATACTGCAAACATGTCGTAGTTAAACTCTGATGTGTTACCCCATGTTTCACGAATGTTTTGCCTGCAAAAAATAAACAGGGCCTAGTATGAAAAAATAAAGGATAAGTTTATTATTTTGTAAATAATTTAATTGCATCACAAAAAGGTTGAACAATTCCTATTAATCCTGCTTTATTAGGTCTTTTACGAATTTGAATGTAACCTTTATACAGAGGAGCTGGGAAAACTCGTTTAGTAAGGCGACTTTAAACCATTAGCAAGCAATATGCAGTACAGTTTTTTGTCTATGCACGTTCATCGATTAACACAAAGCAAAAAGTGCTCTTTACTAGAAACACAGCATATTTACAATTTAAAAAAGCCATAAGAGGATAACAACGTTATTACACCTGTGATACTGTTCTTTCTCTTTCTAGAAAAGCGTATCAGGCCTATTACGCTGAACCCCACATGCGGACCAGTAGGGATGCAGTGATCCCTTTAGATCGTTAAAGAAAGAAGAATCATGCTTATTGACATTCGATTTCGATGGAAAGTTTGGTGAACTTTTCTATTCGATCGAAAATTGAGCGTCAAAAAAAATCATGATCTTGCTCAGAGCGCACTCAAAAAATTCAGAATAAATTGACTAAGCAGTCTGAATAAAAACTGTACACAGCCAAGAACAGACTGAGAAAATAAAGAAAAACACTTAATTCAAAATATTTTAAAATACGGTTGGGTGTTGTTTTTCTGACGTAGAAAGTAATACAACTCAATAAAATAATTTTTATCAAAAAAATAAACATTATTTCCAAGCTGAGCGCTAAAATGTAAACAAATTAGGAGGCTCTGAGCACGTCGGTACAGAGCATGCATTACGTGCTCACGCTATGTTTAGTGACTTGCTCTGAGCTAAAAAAAGAAGAAAAACGCCTATTATTATCAATACGTCGCAACGTGTCTTTCACGCTTCATGTCATTAACACTTCGCCCATTCTAAATCGTACCCAAAATGAGTCAAATGCATCGTCAGCGGTACCCATAGCAATTATGCTGCCTTCCGCGTTCCCATTGGTGGTCTTAAGTCACTATCCATGGATATACAATAATCGAAGTATACACGTAGTATATTATTGATATACAGATATTACCGTCATATGGAAGATACGATTGATAGGACCATGTATGCAAAAACAACAACAGTGCGACATTTATTACAGCTCCCACAAACGGAAGCACATGATAGGATGCGGATTCGTCATGGAAAATTGGCTAAGATCAAAAGTAATTTTTTTCAGGATGGCTTTTTAAGTAATTGGATGGCTGTAATCCGCATCCAAGGCAGATTTTACAACATCAGTATAATAATATATGTGCGCACGTCAAAACCGACGAAGCAAAAGAGAAACTAAATAAGAACAAATTGAGCGGTTTAGATGGAATTCCCAATATAGTGCTGAAACATTATGCCGGACGAAATCATACGGCAGTACTACATATTCAATAATGTATAAAACACTACTTTCAGAGTTATTGGAAAAAATCGAAGGTTTTTCTTACAATAAAAAAGAACAAAGTTCATTCTAGTTATAAAGCCCATTAGTCTCGTCCCGAATATCGGAAAGGTTTTGGAAGTAGTAATAAGTAGACCTATGTACTTCGCGTGCGAAAGAAAGGAGATAATACCGCGGAATCAATTCGGATTCAGAAAAAATCACTCGGCATTGCATACTTTTTCGAAATTGGTATCAGATAGTAACTGGAATCTTAACACTTAGAGATGTACTTGTCTGGTTGATATAGAAAAAAGCCCTCGACACGGTTTGAATTGACGCGGTAATACTTCAATTAATAAGGTATGAATTCCCATTTCATCTTGAAAAGATGATTGCATCAATGGCGTATGACAAGAAATTTGTAGTAACAGATAGAAAATATACAAAAGCTATGATATGATGTGTGGAAGAAAGCATGCCCGGTGATTAATATGGCATATAAGATCCTATCCAACATACTGTGTGAGCGTCTGAAACCGTTCTGCAACACACTAATCGGCGTGTACCAGTGTGGCTTCGGGCCCAGCAGATCGAGCCGCATATGGTGTATCGCGTGACCATGGAAAACACACGGATGGCAATATGGAAATAGAACTATTCCAAACCTGTACCTGATTCCGGTAAGGAGATATGCTGTCATGTGAGTTCTGCAATCTTCAGATAGTGTGCAGGGCAGGTGTCAACACGGAAGAGCTTTTCTGCAACAGGTCCGTCCAACTAGTGGGATACGCGGACGATATCGACATCATCGGCCGATCTCAGCGTGCCGTGTTCTTTAACCGCCATGGAAGTTTCTATTCCATGGCGGTTAAAGAACAGGCAAATTTGGTCGGCCTTGATATCAACGCGGACAAAACAAAGTACTTGCTTTCAACAAACAAACATCTGTCCACCGACTAGGAGAAAACGTCACTGTTAATAGCAGCAATTTCGAGGTATAATAATGGAGTTCACCTAGCTCGGAGTAAATACATGGTTGCAACTATTATTAAAAAAAAAATTCCCTGACTTTCCCTGACCAGTTTTGAAGTTTTCCCTGACCAAATTTTGCAAAATATATCCCAAATATTTAAAGAACAGAAAAATTGTATACTTCTAAACATTCCTTTTAAAAAATATCAAGACACTCTCAACTGAGGCGTTTCCGTGCGATAAAATGCAACACATTTTTATAACATGCCAAAGATCTTTAAAATTTTCATTTTTGCCAAAAAGCTGAAAGTAGAACTCATCAACTCTACACGTAGATTCGTTGATTATAAAGCTTTTGTCCTCCTCTTCTAGGGCTGTCTTTGCACCTGTACATGCATTTATGTACTGTAATTTTGCCCTTTCCGCGCATGTATCAAACAATCAGTTGGCATTATATAAAATTTGAAGCAAATTTTTTAATCTTTTACTGTAGAGACCGTTGTTTTGCAAAATATTTCTAGTATTAAGACTGCTCACGTTTACAATCAAATCGTATTTTAATGGGCTTCGTTCTTCGATTTTTATATTATGCTTATAATAATTTTCCGGCAATCCAGTTTAAATTTTAAAATATAATTTTCCGCAAAATTGTATTTTTGTTTTATTGCACTGATGATTTTCGTTGCTTTGAAGCTAACGTCAACATTTTTCATTTCCAGAAGATTGAATTCACTTGAAAGATCGATGGACAAAAGTTGAGATCCTATGGAGTATTCGCTATATTATTTTTTTTTGACGATGCGATGCAATAAGTTTTTAACCATTATGATCTTCATAAAGGTAAAATATCAATGGTTTCTCGACTTGAAATTTTGATAAAAATGGTTCACAATCAGATGTAATTGTATGGAAAAATGCAAGTTTGCAGTCTAACAATATACATATTTCATTAGTTATTTTTTCTTTCATCTAAGTCTGTACGACTTCCTTCTGATTTACTTAATGGGTCAACTAATAACTATAACGTATAATAATAATGTCCCAGTGAGGTGAACAAACACCCATTAACCAATTTCAAACTCACCTGGTCTCAAAATTATTCACAGCCGAGCAGACGACAATCAGTAGAAAGAAATTCGACTGGCAAACATGTTTGGGTGTTATTAAGTCAGTTTTTTTATCTGGCAAAACATAATCCGCCGTAATGCGTGACGTATTAAAACCCCAGCCAGACAGAGCCACTAAAAAAAGCAACCAAAGCCTTAAGTACATCAATTTGAAAGGAAAACATCGACCCTCACCTCTTCTTCCTTGAACACTATTGATCGCTATGTAAACGAGCAGAAAAAATGACAAAAACCCTAAAGAACCAAAAATAAAGCGGGTTAATTTCCGTGCTCCTCTGTGTATATGATGACGCTGATATGCCGGTAATAGTTCCATGTCCTGTAAGCTGCCATCCTCGTCCAAGGGCTGGAGTTCCTCATCATCTTCAGAGACCAGTGGCCGCCTTTTGTTCTTAAATTTAATGTATGCCATTGTCGTGGAATACTTATTGAATGGATTTGATCCTGGAAGGCAAAGTTAACTGTTAACTGTACAAAGGAAAGCCTGAATAGTTGTTCTATTTACTATCAAATACTTACTTTGGCGATAAAAACTCCAAATTTTAAGAGAATTATGTTTTAGTTCATTTTGTTTAACCACCGTGAAACTGCGATGCGAACAGACAGCGTTAAAAACGGATAGTTTTGCATTTCTGCAAGAGCAAAAACTATGTCCTATGTGCTGTCTGGGCTGTCATCACATTCAAAGTCAAACGTCAGAGTATAGGTTTTCAGTTTTGGACGTATTCAGCACATCGTTTGCTTTACCTTAAGGTAAGATTATTCTGTATGCCAAGTAGACAAAGAATGACCATTTCTGACAGTTCTCGCTACCAAGATAGGGTCATGCAGTATGAATGAAGGAATATGAGATCACGACACACGACACTTGCGATCTTTCAATTGTTTTTGTAGTTTTGAAAATTCGGTGTGAAGTAGCCAGTGAAAAGAAAAAGAAATCACTTTATTTTACTCCTACATACTAAAGGAGCGAAACGTTTAAAAGTTTGTTAGTTATTAAAAAAAAAAAAAATGTTATTTGCAGTGTGTGGTTGCAACATTTTTAATTAAGAAACCTATTTCAACTTCCCGAAAGACACCATGCTTTTGAAAAACGGTATGCTTTTTATAAGCGGCAGAATGTGCAGTGACCACTTAACTGCAGCGGACATAGAGAGAGCCTTCCAGCTTGCAACGGGTTCACATCAAATTGTTCATTGTTCTGACAATTTTTATTGAATAAAAGGCTCCAAATCAAATTGATTTCCGTCTCATCAATACATGAAAAATTAACATATTAGGACGCAACGAAGGTATTATTTCCGAGAAGTGATTTCCGATGATTCCAGATACGGAAGCATCATCAGAGGTAAGATGTTTTTGACCATACTAAAAATTATAAAAATATAATAGCTTAATGTCTTGCTAAGAATAATAAACAAAAGAGTCGCTTGGGAACCGGAGGACGCTGTTGAGGGTGGCCACTATGAAGATGACGTGACTTGAACATTAGCGATGGGAAAGCAATTCAGTTTAAAAAAAAATTCCAATGCAATGGTACTCGTGGGTGACCCACCATGATGAATCACTTGACTTTGTGCGAATCCATCATCAAACCCTTTAATGTAGATGACTTGGTGATTTGTCCTATGTTGCAACAAAATCTGCTTGTTTTGGACGAAAATATGGACTGTACTCCAAAAATGTAAAAAAAAACGTACATGCCCAAATGTATTTCCGAACAAAATAACAACTTGAGAAAAACTTTTCTTTTACTTTTTAAAATTAAAGAATAAAAAAAAGAAAAGTTTAATTAACATAAAACTTTACAAGGCAAACAATTTTTTTTTCTTTTTTTCCTTATGATGTTTCTTTCACCGCACTTTAAAAGAAATTATTCTTTGTATACCCTATTCTAGGGGTATATTAATTTTGACGCATAGTTTGTAACATACCTTAATATTGCCCGTAGACCCCTAAAAGTTACTATATTTATGATCACCATCGATAGTAATGTCGATCTAGCCATGTCCGTCCGTCCGTCCGTCCGTCGGCAAAAATTAGGCCTTTAAACTGGACCTAGAGAGCTGAAATTTTAACCATATACTCTCTAGGGTCCCGAAATAATCAAGTTTACGAATTTTTGAAATCCGCCCACAGACACGCCCACAAACTCAAAAAAAACAAAATTTTGGAAAAAATCGAATTTTGAGCTAGGAAGCTTTATATATGATCTATGACTCCTAAAACTGCTCGGGATATAAAATTTTCAAAATCCGCCCACTGCCACGCCCACAAAAAAATAAAACAATTTTATTGAAAAACCAAAATTTGAGCTAGGGAGCTGAAATTTTTAATATATACTCTCTAGGGGCCCTTTAAGCTCATGTATAAATATTTTCAAAATCCGCCGACTGACACGCCCACAAATAAATAAAACAATTTTTTTGAAAATCCAAAGTTTGAGCTAGGGAGCTGAAATTTATAATATATACTCTCTAGGGGCCCTTTATGCTCATGTGTTAATTTTTTTTTAAATCCGCCTACTGACACGCCCACAATTAAATAAAACAATTTTATTGAAACACCCAAGTTTGAGCTAGGGAGCGTTTTTTTTGATAAAATCCTTTAAATGTTATATAACAAAATATGTAGAGCGTTCTTAACAATTTAACCATACTTAGACTTTTGTCACGCCCACTTATGAGGGATAGGAATAAGAATAGGGTATCCAACAGTTCGCCCAAGCGGACTGTAGCCCGTCCCTATGTTTCTTAGAGTATTTATTTCAACTTTTTTTCTGCTTCTATTCTATTTGAATGTTTTTCTCGTTTATTTTTGTTGAATTATCACGCCATAAAACTTATATCAACTATCAAATTATTCGTAGCAGCAAAATATCTTCGACGAAAACGATTTCCCTATACCTACCGATTTATTTGAACGTGACATTTTTGTTTACCTTTCTTTTCACTGGTGACGTATTCGCGACTGAAAAAAATCAAGTGGCGTTAGTCTTCCTTTATTTCATTCATGGGGAGAGCTTGTTTATTTAGTGTTCACATACGTATAATGTCCAAAGTGAAATTATGTGTAAAAAATGTGAACATCTAGTCGAGAGCTATATGACTGTAGGTCCGTTCGCGAACTAATATGCAAACGTAAATTTATATAAACTTTCGTGCAAAACTACACAAACGCGTTCGCGTACTGAGAAAATGGTAAAAAGATGAACGAAAGAAAAATGTACTTTCGTTCATTTTTCTTCACACAGAATTTCAGCTGGTAAAAAAATGAAAACTGTCAAATGATGAAATCCTATGAGTTTGCCAGCAAAAAAGACAGCTGTTGCTTCTTCTCAAGCCAAACTAAGAAGTTTTTACACAAAAGCGTTCGCGTACTTTTCTTAGAAATGAGAGGATTCTCTCTCGATTTTGGAGATTTGACACTTTTCATTTTTCTACACATAAAGTACGCGAACGGACCTTGTATTTGAAAGCATACGGTTGCTCAGTTTGAATAGATATAAAACAATTATAGAATCTTTTACTTGCCATATTATTCATTCCGGGTGTAACTCAAGTTTAAGTTAATTTTACACCCGCCCATTAAACCGCATTTTTCAAACCCAACAATTTAAACCTGTGTCCATATTATTCACTGAAAAACATGCGTTAAACCCGCAGGATGAATTTAAATGCAGATTTAAAACACTTTAAACCGTTTTTAATCCGTTTTAAACCTATAAAGTGTCAAAAGTCGCATATAACGACATTTGTTTCTTGTTGTTTGTCAATTTTTTCTTGGAAATTTGTTATGTGCCAATAGTTTTGTGTTTTTTCCATCTTTAGTAAAATAGATTGAGAAAAATCTTAAAATGAAAGGTTGGTAAGGTAAACGAAGAGGACAGCAGCAGTGATCGCGAAAATGAGTCGAAAGTAAGTCTAGTAAAAAGAGGAAAGCGGTTTGCACAGATGGAAACAGACCTTCTGTTGTTGATGGTCATGTCTTCCAATATAAATAGCATGGAGATAAATCGAATGACAAGTAAAGGACCCTCAATGGGATGGGAGTTAATAACAGGAATCTAACGTATCGTAATCCTTTACACAAGCCCGCTTGTGAATTCGATACGTTCGACGATTAGAACGATGTTGACTCACCATCAGCTGTTCCATCAGCTCTTCAATAAATTCATCGTCCGACGACGAAGACATCAACATTTCGTCAATATCACGAATGAAATCCATTTTTTCAGCGTCTTGATAGGTACTTTTTTCCAGCTTTTTTCATTTTATTTTACTTTTTTATTTCCTGCCTCCTGCGAGCAAAGAAATGTCAAAAATCTGACCTAGACAAAAACAGTGAATATTATGAAATAGAGTTTTAACCCGAGTTAAAGTACTTAAACTGGTCTCCGGAGTGCAGTTTAAATTAAATCGGATTAAAGGCTGTCAAGTTTAAAAAAACCGAGTTTATGTTTTGGTTTAACGACTGAATATTATGGACTTTGGTTTAATTTTTGGGTTAAACTATCTTTAATCCGGGTGTAACCTTTAACCCGGATTAAAGGGAGTGAATAATATGGACGTTAATCTCGAATTTTCTAGTCGAAATTAGCCTGGCACATTCGTTGTCTCCTCCCCCTGTCTCACTGTTCAGGTTCGTTGTCATCGCAAACAGTGGTTGTTTTGGTGTGATAGCGATACCCCTCCCTCCTTTCCCGTTGGTTAGTGGTTGTGGTACAGCGCGTCCGCCACGTGGAAGGGATGGGTGAGTGGATTTGAAGTTTGTTATTTTCTTTAGTCCGTTAGGCACGTTAAACAAATGTAACCCCAGTCCGAGCTCGTAGCAAGATCCCGCTCATGCCGACAAGCTAGCGCGGTGAGTTTGCCGTGCCTTGCAACGATTGGCTGGACGCTCCTTCACTGCCCCGTCGGAGTTGGCTGAGCCCTGGCCGCCTGTAAGCAGCGGCTATGAACTCGCTCAAGATGCATTTCGATTGCATACTCAAAATACTTCAAATGGACTCCTCTAGGTAGATCACCAGCATGTTAAAAGATCTCACATCAAATCATTTAAGTTCTAAAAGAAGGCTTTACTCCATTGTTTTCGAATTGGACGAAAAATACCTACAGAATTTCATCGGCCTGGACAAAGCTTCGGTATATAATGAATATTATAGCAAGCTGGAGTTTAATCAAGGTGAATTAAACTACCATAACGACAAGAATTCCTCTCAAATGATATCTTTAATTTTACGAGGAGCCAAAGAGGAAATATTTGCGCTGTACTTCATTCGCTACAGTGCAGACCCCCATTTGAATGTGTAATCTGCAATACACATGAAAAAGGAAATATCACATACTTTCTAGATTACGTCCAATTCTCCAAGAAATCTGGATAAGACATTTTCGGAAAGACCAAGTTCAAAGCTGAAGGAATAATTCCAACGCTTTATTGAGCGAAAAGCTGGAAGATTTATTCGATCTGCAATGGTCTACATAATTAGAATTCTTACAGAAAGTTTTTAATTGTAATTTTACAATCCATTTGAATTTTTTTTGGGTTTTCATTGAAATGTGTTGATTTAAATATTTTCAAAAGCAATTTGTTTTTCTCGCGTAACTGAATTATCATTAATTATTTTGCCAATCTGACCGACCGTTTTAAAACCAGGTCGTAAACGACTTGTAATCTTATATCTGTTAATCGGAACTTTTATATAAATAAAGTCTTTTTTATTCTTCTTCTAGTCGAGAGGTACTACATAACAATATTTGAAAGCGGTTGCTCAGTGTGAAAAGCTGTTAGACCCTCTTCATCCATTTTGCATCGTAAATTTGGTTGATTGTAACATTGTATATTTGGTTGTAACTGTTACTACCAAAAAAGTATTAAAATTCAACTTTTTTTCTCAAAAAGAGGAAAGGTTCAAAAATGTTCCGGCGCATGTAGACTTGAATTTTTTGATTTTTTTTTGAATTTAAAAACAAAAAACTGGCAATTTATAAAGGTGTTGGTAGTGTTGGGATATATAAATAAGTATCGCAGGAGCAGCCAAGACATTAAACTTTTAAACAGGGAAGAAGTAAAGAAGTAGGTAGTGCGATTTCAAGCGATTTTTTTTTAATGAACATTTTGAATTCTGCTACATTTTGGTAATTGTATTAGCTAATTATAGCTGGCTTAATGGCTATTATATTATGGTTTGTTTATAGCTACTCAAACTGATCAACCGTCGGCTATAAATATTGTAATATAACCCTCGACTAGCTGGCGCTGAATGTCATAGTTTGAGCATACATGAGCATTAGCCGCGTTTTATTATCCCAATGATCTTGATACGGATCCGATCTGATAATAAAACGATCTGGATCATCAGTGGCAAGTTGTGGCAACAGTTGTTTTTAACACATAACAGACGATACCAGGTATTTCAAGTTTCGATTGGCACTCAGCCATGTTGCAAATATAGGGTACAATGTGACGTCACAATATGATCGCTTGTTGTGTCGGGGGTGTTGCCATTTGAATACAAATCAACATACATTTTGCACTCAATATTTTTTTTTCAGAAACTATGTTCAAATGTTATGTGCAAATATGCAACATATTAACAGTATTGTACTGCTAATATTTCCATTAATTTTTGTGTATAATATTACGAAGCAAAACGTCTCAAAAGTCGCAGTGGTAAATTATTCGAATATAAAAATATGCTAATTGATTTTTTGTGTTATTAATAGTGTTTCATATTTTGGTCTGGCAATATTATATTATATATTTCCTATAATTTAAATAAGCAACGCCACGAAAAAACAGGTAGTGAGTTTTGTAATTACATTTTGGATCACGATTAATGATCCCGATAAATAGCAAGATCCTGTGTTGTTTTTGTTTTACGTATTAAATTGATCCAGATCCAGATCCGCATGGATAATAAAACACAGCTATTATTCAACCTCTATACATCTGACCAAGCAACAAACCTGTCAATAGCCGCGTTTTATTATCCCAATGATCTTGATACGGATCCGATCTGATAATAAAACGATCTGGATCATCAGTGGCAAGTTGTGGCAACAGTTGTTTTTAACACATAACAGACGATACCAGGTATTTCAAGTTTCGATTGGCACTCAGCCATATTGCAAATATAGGGTACAATGTGACGTCACAATATGATCGCTTGTTGTGTCGGGGGTGTTGCCATTTGAATACAAATCAACATACATTTTGCACTCAATATTTTTTTTTCAGAAACTATGTTCAAATGTTATGTTCAAATATGCAACATATTAACAGTATTGTACTGCTAATATTTCCATTAATTTTTGTGTATTATATTACGAAGCAAAACGTCTCAAAAGTCGCAGTGGTAAATTATTCGAATATAAAAATATGCTAATTGATTTTTTGTGTTATTAATAGTGTTTCATATTTTGGTCTGGCAATATTATTGTGTTCCTATAATTTCCTATAATTTAAATAAGCAACGCCACGAAAAACAGGTAGTGAGTTTTGCAATTACATTTTGGATCACGATTAATGATCCCGATAAATAGCAAGATCCTGTGTTGTTTTTGTTTTACGTATTAAATTGATCCAGATCCAGATCCGCATGGATAATAAAACACAGCTAATGACAAAACCCCTGCTATTCGCGCTGATGGCTCCATAACAAATATAGCTCATCCCTTAGCCCAGAAATAGCCTTCCGTAGAGTTAAGGCACGCATCCTTAGACTCTGGGAATATTAGCTCGACTGAGGAATAAAAATCAATCCCACTCATACAGAACTCATTTGTTTTAGAAATTTGTCGCATAGTTGACTATCCACAAAATGCAAGAATCTCACCCTGATCTCCCTAATAACTCCTCGGAGTTCACACGAAAAATTCGCCCTTCGTAAGGCAAATCATGCCTTATCTCTTCTACGTTCTCTTATGAAAATGGGAAGGCTTCCAAACCAGGACGCAACTTCTGCTTTACAACCAACTCATTCGTCCAATATTACAAAAATCTGCAAAAAGCTCTCCGACATTGCACCTCCCTTCACCGGAACCCAATGAAAAGCTTTACGAAGCTTAAAAACCCCAACCCATTACAGCCATCTTATTAATGTATTAATCCAATGCAATTTGGAAATCCCCACATTAATACCCTTAGATATATTTAGCCAGCCACTTTCACAATCACGACATTTTAGGCATGCTTCATTTAAAGTCAAACCAGCGAACCCCACAGGCAGACCTAGAGGCACGCAGCGAAGTGGAAGGATGGGCTATGCATCTTTTAGACCACACAATTATCTCGTCGTTAAGGCTTCGCGACTCTGAACGCATTATATTAGACTCCAATACATAGCTCCGGGCACACGGAGAGCGTTTTCAACGCCGCCACACCAATATTCTTAGCCCGTTTCCGAACAGCTGATCAAAATCACCCCATTCATTACATTTGCGAAAGCCTTAGATTGCAAGAAATACCAAGGCATATCCTTGCTAAATGTCGCATATAAGATCCTATCCAACGTACTGTGTGAACGTCTAAAGCCGCTCTGAGACACCCTAAGGCACGTACCAGTGTGGCTTCCGGTCGGCAGATCGACAATAGATGAAATCTTCACCCTAACAATGTGCAGTATGAAAACAGTTCTTCCGAACTTTTCCAAACCTGTATTGGATTCCGGCAACGAGATGCGCCTTCAATCTTGTTCTGGATAGAAAGTAAGCAGCGCAGGTGTCAATACGGAAGGCACTATCTTCAACAGATCCGTCTACTAATGGGATCAACTCCACAAATGACACCTTAGTGGAGATGCGACGTAAAACGGAAGATCAAGTGTAAGCTCTATAAAATACTGATTGATGAGCAAATCAGAAACAGAAAACAATGCGGGCCAACAAGAAACAGTTTTTACTGAAATTTTCCATTTTTGTGACTATTGTGCAAACCACTCACATCTACCTGTTTGCATGAAGCCATTATGCTTTAGCATTTACGTTTCCGCATTCTTGGTATGAAAGTTTTTGACCGAATATGCGTCCGGCTCTATCGCTTCACACAATTGAAAAAGCGCCAAATACACGAGCCAAGTGCCCAGACACTAAATACTTCTACCGTGTTCATATATAGTCCTCAGATATATGGCACATGTCTTCACCCAGTAGCAGTATACCCCCAAAACTCAGGAAACAAAAACGATTTTTTTTTTATGTAAAATTTTATTTCTCTTTTATAAAATTATTCTCCTGTAGAACTTATTCAGCCTTCTTTGTCTTCTTGACTGGAGCTGGCTTCTGAGACCTTAAAATAGCGGAAGCTTTGCGGAGGGCAACCTGAGGAAGAAAAAAAGTAGCAAAATTAGTACATAGCCATTCACAAGCACACCAGATGTGCTTTCAATTTTAACTTCAGATATGTAAGATTCTTCAATGTTTTCAGAGATCTTGGTGTGTAGTAAAAATAAGAATCATCATGAACGAACAAACACTAGACACTAGCAAGGAACTACATAATTACCTGCTTCAGGTCTGAGCGGTATTTGCTGCCAGTCAGCAAGTTCCTCAATTTCTTCAATGACCGCCTGGGTCCGGCTTTCATGGTCACACGAACAGTGTTCTTGGACGGCCGGTTCTGGTACTTGCCCTTCTTGAGGACAACGGTGAAACCCTTCTTGGCTGGGACGATTCCCAAAGTCTTCTTGTGTACCAAACCGCTGTACCTGTACGAACTAATGTTTGTTAAGTTGCTGGGTTCCTGCAAAGAAAAGGCGTGAATTAGTATCTAGAGTAGGGCGCACAAACGACCAACGTGTGGAAATTTAAAAAAAAATCGTAGCATTCGATCAGAAGTAGCAAATACGTCTTATCATATTGGTATCAACTATCATTGTGAATTAAAATCATCATGGAAAGGAATGCAACGATTTGAAAACTAGATTTTTATTAGTATTTTACTTACAGTGCTAAATGGCTTCTTGACATCACGCTTTTTCAATAAGAAAGCATTATTGTTGCGAATAATCAGCCAGTTGAGGTGCGACGAAGAGGTGGCCATCTTGTAGAGTCTGAAAGTAGAAGAAAATAAATTAGCAAACGAATAAACTACGCTCGAATTGCAGCTCATGGGATTTATTTCAGGATTGGGTGATGAATTATAGTCTTCAAGAACTCTTCCGCTAAATCATTCATCATGAAATATTGATTTTACCAGAAACAGAAAAAAAATCTTTTTTGATGGACCAAGTAAAAAAAACACGTGGAAATTTTTCAGTTTTAATAATTACCAAGAAATTTACTGGATTCCTGGAGTGGAAGCATGGTAAATATACAGATTTGGAAAATTATAACTTTTATGCAACGCCTCTGTTGGGGGACAACGATTTTTGCACGTGTTTACTGAACAAATTCACTAGAGAAAATAAAAATCTCACCTTTCGTGCTTGATTGCGATGACGGAAAAGAAACAGGAACCATCATGGCGGTTGCAAAGAAGCCCATCTGCTAGAACTGGCGTGAGACTAGACTCTTGTGGGGTGTGTTCGTAAAATAGTTTTGGTATAATGTGAAATAATGGCAGAAACACAATAACCACAGCAACAGCGGTACTGAGAGTCGCAACAATAATTTTGTTTTTCAAAGCAGCAGAACACATTGATCACAAAGATAGGACGGCATTACCAATTATCGGAAATATACGATGTTTTGATCGGATTTTCTTACTTTTTTGAGAGAATTAGCTAACTGCCCTGTCTATGCCACCAACCTGGAATCGATTTTTCCAGTTTTTCCAACTTGAAAATGCTTATATTTTGATCGAATTTTCTCTCTTGCTTGTAAAGGGACTTGATAACTTCTTTTTTTAATTAAAATGCAAACTAATTGAGATATATCAAAAATTAGCTTGAATTACTACCAAAACATTATGAATGGATTTCGAATTTGTTTATATGTTCTCCATGGGAACATATGCAGCGGCCTATACGTTAAACCCAATTTTTGAAGACTTGGCCGCACATTTCACAAAAACCTCACAGAGTGAGGTGAACCTGATTCTGTAAAGTTCTTGTAGTCTCCCAAACACAGAACTTTCACAAAAACAATAGAAATCGTGATATCCTTGTGAGCGGTTACAACACAAACACAACTCGCAAGTGTCATATGTGTTATATTTTTTGTGTCACACATTCTATTGATGCTTGAAACACAATCACGCTTTGGAGCTTCGTGTTGACAAACGCATCCAGTAGAATCACAGGAAATCATTGTTGCGTTGCGTTTCAGCTTAAAATGATACCAGTAAAACAGAACGTAATGTTTCGTAACGTTTGCTGTAAGGATTCGTATGTCAACGCGAAGGTAGGGAAAAGGACGGACTGTCAAGGCTTTTCTTTGTTAAGCCAGCCCTCGTTAATATTTAATTTGTTGGTTTTAGTCAAAAGGTCAAAGTGCACGTGATTGTGGCTTAGGCAAAAAGGGAGCATGCACTTGTAGAAATCGTGCAAAAAGCAGCAGACCTAAAAACGCTTGGCTTATAACTGAAATGCAACAACAACAGTATTGCATTGGCCCAAGTGAAGAAGTGATCCGACTCCAGGAAGCCTGCGGGTGTTAATTTAGGTCGAAATGATGAACCTCACAGCCGGACCAGTAGGGATGCGCAAAATGGGGGGAAGGGGTATGATACCGTTATTCCTGATAATAACATCGCCGTAAAGGAAAAAGAAAAAACTTCTTGCTCACTAAGCAGTTGTAACAAATCAAAATCCTTCTATCCATTGGCTAAATTTTAACACTTCGTTTCAACCTTAAAATTGTAGCCTGGTCTGATGACAGATTCGTGTGTTTGGATTGGTTACTATACCCTTTTTAAGGGTATATTAATTTTTGTCTTATAGTTTGTAACATACGGTAAGAGCCGTCAAGTTACTATATTCGTGATCAGCATCGATGGTATAATGGCAATCTACCCTTGCCAACCGTCCGTCGGCAAAAATTGCTCTTTAAAGTCGAGCGAGAAACTAATACTAGGAACATATACTCTCTAGTGGAGGGTATATGTTTTTAAATCTGTTTAAAATCCGCCCACTGACACGCCCACAATCTCAAAAAACAAATATGTTGCAAAAATCGAAATTCGAGCTGGGGAGCTGAAATTTGGAACAAATACCTACTTTCTAGAGGCCCAAATTGCTCATGTGTAAAGCTTTTTTAAATTCGACCCTGGATTAAAATAAAAAACTTTCTATCGAAAAGTCAAAGTTTGAGCAATCAGTCAAAGTCAGGAATCATAAATTTCGAATATATTTTTTTGAATGGCCAAACATACACATGTACAACGATTTTAAGAATCCGTCTTCTGACACGGCCACAATTAAAAAAAAACCGTTTTATAGAAAAAACTAACTTTGAGCTATTTTTTTAATATATACTCTCTAGAGGAAGAAAATGATTATGCAAAACGATTTCTAAGATCCGCCCACTGACACGACTAGTATTTAAAAAAAAAGTTTTATTGAAGAAATAATTGAAATTGAAAGTCATTTTCCTTGCAATGTATGCAGATAAAGTCGTTCTAAAAAATCCCCTCCTCCCCTCTTATTTCGATAATATCCTTAATAAAACTCACAAAACAGTTATGTATAACAAAATGTGTGGACCATATATTCTTCTTGAAAATTCAACCATATTTAAATTTTCACCACGCTCACTTTGTGGGGATAAGAATATTCCTTACATTTTGTTTGTGCAAATTCCTTTTTATATAAAACGCAGACATTCTGGAAGATTAATCTGCATCGAAAAGAAGGGCGATATAGATATGTCCATCCTTCTGTCAACAATTTCAAGGCCTTAAAGTTCGAGCAAGAAATCAGTCATTTTGAACATATACACCCGTATTTATTAGATTTTTTCTTAACCCATTTCTCAGAAGTTGATTAGTTAAGCTTACTTAAATACTTAAATTGTCTTACTACCATATTATTCACTCCCTTTAATCCGGGTTAAAGGTTACACCCGGATTAAAGATAGTTTAACCCAAAAATTAAGCCCAAGTCCATAATATTCAGTCGTTAAACCCAAACATAAACCCAGTTTTTTAAACTTGACAGCGTTTAATCCGATTTAATTTAAACTGCACTCCGGAGACCAGTTTAAGTACTTTAACTCGGGTTAAAACTCTATTTCATTATATTCATTGTTTTTGATTAGGTCACATTTTTGAAATTTTTTTGCTCGCAGGAGGCAGGAAATAAAAAAGTAAAATAAAATGAAAAAAGCTGGAAAAAAGTACCTATCAAGACGCTGAAAAACTAGATTTCATTCGTTGACGAAATGTTGATGTCTTCGTCGTCGGACGATGAATTTATTGAAGAGCTGATGGAACAGCAGATGGTGAGTCAACATCGTTCTAATCGTCGAACGTATCGAATGCACAAGCGGGCTTGTGTAAAGGATTACGATACGTTAGATTTTCGGCTAAAAAAAGAGGCATTTTGGAGGTTACATTCAATGATTCGACAGGAATTGGATGGTAATGAACGTCGGTATGTTATTTATTACCTACATATCGTTATCGGTTTATTTAGTTTGTTTTCATTTTAGGTCACGAGAGCTTTTAGCCGAACATAAGCTGTTGACCTTACCAACACCTTTCATTTTAAGATTTTTCTCAATTTATTTTACTAAAGATGGAAAAAACACAAAACTATTGGCACATAACAAATTTCCAAGAAAAAATTGACAAACAACAAGAAACAAATGTCGTTATATGTGGCTTTTGACACTACGTAGGTTTAAAACGGATTAAAAACGATTTAAAGTGTTTTTAATCCGCATTTAAATCCATCTTTAATCCTGCGGGTTTAACGCATGTTTTTCAGTGAATAATATGGACACAGGTTTAAATTGTCGGGTTTAAAAAATGCGGATTAATGGGCGGGTGTAAAATTAACTTAAACTTGAGTTACACCCGGAGTGAATAATATGGCCGTTAAAGATAACGTTGCTTAAATTTTACTTTCTAATCAGTTTTATTAGCGTGTTTACTAGACGGGGTTTTTGTCTCGATAAGTAGAGTTTAGTGTCTCTACTAAGGACCAAAAACATAAAGTCCTACTACATTTTATTATAGTCAATTCCCTGCGACAGATTGCTTATGAAATAACGACTTTTTTGTTAGTTCATACTTTTCCCACATTCACACATTACGCCTTTACACACATTTTCAAATTGAAGTTCACGTATTACGAAATTGAGATTCCTTAGTGAAAACGGAGAGAATGCGAGGAATCTGATTTAAAAAAAGGTTTTATAAACCTCTAAACGCGGTCGATGGCGTTTAAGTTTGGGCGCTTTTAAAAAACGTTGTTTAAATGTGACAATTGATTATAAATAACGATTTTGCTCTAAAGTGCTACTAGAGGCACCCTTTAGTATATTTTATATATATTTATATACGGCTGATACTCTCTAGGGACCGGAATCATCAATTGTAAGGCTTTTTAAAATAGTTTATAAAAAAAAATCGTCGAACCATTATATATATATGTATGTCACCACATTTTCTTATTTTATTGACCGGGTTTCGGAGGAAAACATTTACATTCAACTATCACTTAACAACTTCCGCTTTTGTTTATAGCTAAAACCAAGCTTTGTACGTGCGGAGTTGAATTTGTTAGCTTCTATTAATAGATAAGCTTGGAAGTTGTTCCTACTTTAGCAAGAACTGGGCTGTGGAAAAACTTATAGCGCATTTACACCATCACGCACGCGCATTTTTGCAACAAAACCGAAAAGAGAGATCCGTTTATCCGCAGTCAATGCTAATAAGGTGTAAGAGTGAGATCACTTACTTTAACTTGCTATAACATTATTATGGAGATTTGACAGATCAAATGTAAACAAACAAATTTATTTTCATCGGTTTTGTTGTAGTAGAATTAAAAAATAAATAAAAACATGGATCTCGTAAAGGCTGCCGTATTAATAGTGTTTTCCATCTTGAGTAGGTACGAGTACAATCGGCAATGTGAAGCAGAGAAATGTCAAAAATGTATTATGGCGATTAAAACATAGCAGCGCCCATTTTGTTTTATAGGAAATCGAAATTTCGTAAGCCATCGCTATAAAAATATCAACATGAATAGCTTTCCCATAATTCCTACCACGTAAACAAGATGGCCGACCTGAATACGTGTCACGTTTTTTTGCATGTTAGGTAATGCTGTCCCTTTCAGTCACACGGATATTTAGTATTTAGCATCCCTTTAATCTTACATGTTAGGAATGTGTGACCGTGTAAATCAACCATTAAGGTGTTACTGAGGTGATTTGAATCTGCGACCCTTCAGTCAATTTTTAGTACTCCGAAGCACTTACTATTGAGCCACTGCAACCACGAATAGTATTCGGAAGTGTAGAATGAAGTGCGAACAATAAATAAATAAAAACAACACTCCAGCCTGAGCACATATTTTCTTTCGCAGTTACGTCACACAGAAGTTGCAAGTTTATGTGGCACATTCCTTTCTTCACGGCGAAAAAATTGTACTAAACCTGAAGTAGTTTTGCGTTTCGTTACGTTAAACTAGGGTATTAAACGGAAACGGAAATCGCGAAACGAATGTTAACGGCAGCTGTTACGATAAGACTATCCTGTTTACCTATTTCCATTAAAATTATATTTTCAAAAGAAGCGTTTAGGATAGAAGTTTAATAAATAATTATTTATAGAGCTATATTAATGTTCCTAATGTACAACGAAAAAAGTAATATTTAGCTTGAAATTGTCATTTTCACTCCTATATGCCATTTGAAAGAACCGGACCGCTGACTTAACTTAAACTTAAACATGGATAAAAAATGACAAATGTTGAATAAGCATGTTAGGCTAGGTTAATGGGTTGGAAGAAAGGACCCTTGCACCCGTCACACTAAGGTCAATGTAGACCTATTGTGATGCCTTGGGGGTTATGACTGATGACTCCCATGTTGTGGAATCTAATGACAAACCTCTAGATTTTCAAAGCATCCTGAGGCGTTTATGAATTGTTGCAAGCCATTCACAGACTTTCCAGAAAGTTCTTTTAAATACAGGTATTTTCAATAGGGACATAACAATTTTGTATTTTAATACAAACGCACTCCTCAACTTTATCTGTCAATTTCAAAACGTCAGTCAATGCTTACACTTTCATCATGGTGAAGTTCACGAACGAGCAATGTTTGGAAATTATAAAAAAATACTATCGAAATTCTGAGTAGGTAGTCACAACTTTTAGGGCATCACACCTGCCAGGCTGTGCAGGCTGTACTGATGGATAAATTCGAGTCAACATGTTTACTATTGAATGTTCCTGTGCCACTGAGACAACACACCGTCGTAGAATCAGAAATATCACAGTCGTATCAGTCGATTCCACGCCGTTCATAGGAATTGAGAATCTCTCAGTCTCAGTCCACATTGTCGGGAATTTCGCGCTAGCATCTTGACCTATACCGTTACAAAGCCTCTTGATAATTTGAAGCGCCAAAACTTCTCCGATTGGGCTCTACAAAAGTTTGAAGAAAATCCTGAATCGAAAAATCATCGTCAGCGATGAAGCTCATTTTTGGCTTAACGGCTTTGTTAATAAGCAAAATATACATTATTGGACTTGGACACCAACCAAACCACATGTGCTATAAAACACTGCTATGCAGCCAGAAAAAGTGAATGTGTGGTGTGATTAGACAGTATTTTTTCGTCGATGAAAATGATCGCCATGTTTTGGTCAATCGTGCCATATTGCAAGACTATTTTTAAGCCAGAATTGGATGGAATTGACTTCAGTGAAATGTGGTTCCAATATGTTGATGCATAGCTGAAAAAATCCATTTTCAACAACGTTAGAGTGGCTCAGCAACAATATGGAACACAAAAATCCCAGAGTGGTGCAAAATTGTCTCCAAAGAATCAATCGCTGCAAAAATGTCCCAATAATTCTGAGTTTTATTAAAAAACCCGATTCTAGAAAAAATGTCTGGCGAGGCTTTTGTTCCTAATCTGGCAGAGTACAGAGAAAATGTGGAGTATCACCATGCACATCCTTGTTCCCAAATCCTTTGCACAGGTGATCTGTGCTGAGTTTCATTCCATAACAATAAGCATTGCCCGTCTCTGAGAGTCGAAATCGACAAACCTTTCGTATTTGCATATTATAGAAAATATTTCAATAATTTCGCGACTCTAAAAAAAAACATTGCTCTAAAAATAAACTAACTGCACGTTAATGATTTGTTTTAACAATTTGTTTGTTAAAAATTTCTTCATTTGGGAACGTTTAAAACAAAACAATACTGGGTCATTGAATAATTTTACATATAGAATCGGCACCGAAGCAATCAAAACCGACTTGATCCAAAGTAATTTAAAGAACGATTTTTGGGCAAGTTCTATTGGTTGGATGTATGTATTTCGAAAATCTTTGACGTATCCTGACCCAAGTTATGTAGGCTTAGTAACTCCGGTAATATTACTGTACATAAACCATTCAGCCTTTATATTTTAAGAATAAAAATGTAATAACTGGTCTTTTGGCAAATATTCAATATTTTGGGGTAGGTTAGGTTAGGTTGAGGTGGTTGTCCGCTAAAGCCAACACACTTAGACCAATGTAAGGTCCATTTTGATGCCAAATGGATCTAGTAAAAATGTTCTCTCTATCCGTTAAACCATTTAGAGCTTCTAATCAAGCGTTATAGACCTCTAACATAAGCGTTAGTGAAGTAGCTTAGATCGTTATGTAAGAAGGCTCCTAGATAGCGATTTCTTTTGTGAGAGAGAGCAGGGCGGTGTACGAAGATGGTAAAGCGTATTCTCCTTCTCATCCTTTTCATGCAACTTCTACAGAAGTCGTTTGAATATACACCAGGCCTTGATGCGTGCTTGTCTAAGAGACAAAGCCCTGTAATGACACCAAAAATAAATCTAATGTGCAATCTGTTAAGTGAAATTAAGACTAAGAGATCGCGGATCCGGCTTTGGCCAGATCTGCTTTGTCCCTAGACATGTTGTGCCACTTGTCCAACTAAGGTTTGTATAAATTTGCAGATGTAGCGATTGGCATATGAAAAGCAACTTTGTCAGGTAAAATAAATAATGTGGTTCTTGTTTTGGCGAGCTCATCACCCATACAGTTCATTGGAATGCCCCTATGCGCCGGCACCCATCACAGGTCAATGTTGAACTCCGCCATTTTCTTAAGGGATGATCGGCAGTCTAGGGCTTCAATGGAATTTAAAGAGACTAGGGACTTTATCGCGGCTGTGCTATCCGAGAAGATACTGATGTCCTGACCGGATTTTGCATTCCTCTTCAGTCACAATAAGACTTCTTTGATCGCCATCATTTCCGCAGGGAACACACTTCGCTGATTACGATAGCGGAAAGAGAGATAAGGATTTATTCTGTCTGAGAAAACGCCTCCACCCGCCAATCACGAGTTTTTATATCCATCGGTATAGAAATGAATCGATTTATCTTTCGCGAATGCATGTCCTCCCAGAATGAACTGATGTGTATAGCGATTTGGAAGTTCTCTTCCAACTGTAATTCGGTTATGGTGTAGTCTATATTTCTTGGTAACGGCCGAAATTAGTTCAGAATGATGGAGTGGTTAATTTACTTACCAATCTACTGTGAGGTAGCTTTTAAGCGGACAGCCGAACTGTCAGCTGTTTGCTTGCTGAATTGATTTTAACTCGTGAGCCGAAAACCAGCATCAAGACCTCACTGCTACTCACAAATGAAGCAATCGATATATGTATAAATGTATCAATGGTTGGTACCAAAATCTAAGAACAAATCAGCCAAAAGTTCAGTCGATACTCGCAATGAAGTTGAAAATCTATCCGTAGCAGGATCTAACTTCTGGTTTTATTGGCATTGATTCGCAGTGGGGTGTTGTATTTAGTGTAAAAATCCTACTTAACTACGGATAGCTTTCCCAAAAAAACAGGGATTATGCCCTTGCCTTTTGGCTTTTTGGTGGTGGATGGGATTCTCTGCATTATTTGGTACCTAATTTTTTTTTTTTTTATAATGTACACGCACTAAAGGGATTTTTTTAGTATCATGTATTGGCTAAACAGATGCCGATGCGCGTTGGTTTTAAATATGTGTAGGTTATAATGTGAAGGAAAAATAGAGCGTGGAAGAGTATTCCACATTCGTGTTGTACGGCTGAGGAAAGATTCTTTGAACTTCACTGTACGTCCGAATACAGGCTTGAGGGTGAACTGATGAGCATTAATTGCATGGCGGGTATTGCGGTTGAAATGTTCTAGGGGTGGAACGCAACTGGCTATTTCGTTAGCGCACTTATGGTGGAAATACCGATAAAATAACGAAAGGCAGGAAACATTACGACGATGACTAAGAGAGTCAATCGATCTGGCGATGTCTCGGTCGCTAATGAGTTTTATCGCGCGTTTTTGGATCCTGTCAAGTAGCTCCAAATAAGTTATTGGTGCACCAGACCAGATATGAGCATTGTACTTGAGTTTCGGGCGAATAAACGCCTTATAAATTGTAGCCACATCAGAAGGGGTGAAATACATTACATCGCTTAAGAAAGCCCAGACATTTCGCAGCGTTCTTGGCGACATCAAATTATGTGGTCATTCCAATGGAGCTTGTCATTAACACACATACCGAGACTGGAAAGTCTTTAGCTTTTCTTTTATTAAATTCCACTCTATTGGTTGTACCCCACAGAGTTATGCTGGGACAGAACAGACCCTGGGGAACACCAGCATTTATTTGGTGAGTTGCAGTCTTGAAACCGTCCAAAACAACTTGAATTGAACGATCCGAAAGGTAATTTCTAATCCATTGAAGAAGAGTATCATCGATTCCAAATGCATGCATTTTCGACAAGAGAGCGTGATGCCAAACTCTGTCAAATGCCTTTGAAATGTCAAGCGCAACAATCTTACTTTCACCACCTTGGTAAAGAGATTGGTTCCACTTTTCGGTTAGATATGCCATCAAATCACCAGTATATTTTTTCCATACACCAATCTGTGTGTACCTTTCTGAATGGTACCTACTCGTAGATGTAATAAATAAAATTAATACAGCCCATTTGGATTATGGTACTATACTATATAACAAGGTACTTTATGGATTGGTGCAAACAAAAAATTGAGATAACAATTAAACATGACATTACGAAGATAGGGAAGTAGAAAAAAATGTGTTTTGAAAATTTTGTTCGTCCGTCTGCCTGTTTGCAGATCTGCAGCCTAAGCGGATGGGCCGATTTGCAAACTTGGTTCAGTGTTTATTTAGTAGTCTCACACTAGGCGTTGTTGAAATTGTAATTTTAGTTCTAAAACAATGGTATATGTCATATAACGGTTTGTTAAAACTTATTTTTTCTAATAACAACCTTAACGATTTAGATAAAACAGTTTATCTTTTGGTAAGAATGGATTTTGCGAGATTTATCTTAAAACGGTACCTCCTATAGAACCGATTTTTTAACATCAGAATTTCTCGCTAACAACAAAACCGATTTCAATTAAATTTAAAATTTAGGAAGGCTTTTATGATCAAATTCATACATAACTTTTTTGGTTTTTTGAATATGCCGGAAACGGGTATATTGAATTTTTCCAGATGAAAACTACAGATTTCGTTGTATTGAAATATGTACTCATATTTACTCAGATCAATCTTCAACATTCCAAGGCTGCTACTGCTCTCATCAGTAAGAAGCTTTCCGTGTTGAACACAAAAGCCCACATAACATCCATACAGGAGCCATGGGTGTGGAAAAATCGCATCTGTGGCCTTGGAGGTGTCCGTGGCACCACGATACTCTGTGACGAGCGGTCCGAGAGACCAAGGGCTTGTCTTGCTGTGTCGAACCTTCTCTCAGTGACTAAGCTTGGACAATTTTGTGGCCAAGATTTGGTTGCTGAAGCCATTAGCTACAAAACGAATGGAGATTGGACGACCTTCGTCGTGGCGTCAGCTTATCTCCCCTATGATTCAGTAGTGCCTCCACCACCAAGGGCAATTGATGAACTCATAGACTATTGCGACACCAGGAAGATGGGCCTAGTTATATGCTGCGATGCCAATGCTCAAAACACTGTTTGGGGCAGTAGCAAATGCAACATGCGAGGAAACCATCTCCTAGATTTCATTCTATCATCTGATCTTACTATCAACAATGTTGGCTCGCAACCAACTTTTGTTACGTCAAGAAGACAGGAGGTGATCGACCTGACTTTATCAAATAGATACTTTAAGGCGATTACAAACTGGAGGGTCTCTTCGGAGGCATCCCTCTCAGATCATAGATATATCGAATTCCAAATCGAATGCGAAGCCATGACTTTGCAGGAGAGGAGGAATCCAAGAAAAACCAACTGGATACGCTTCAGGGAGGAAATGGGAAAAACTCTCAAAACTCCAACCAAACTCAGGACGAGACAAAAGGTAGAGGATGCTGTTCAAAACCTGAATAGTGCCATTACTAGCTGTTTCGAACTGACGTGTCCAGCAGAGTAAACCCCCTGGCAGAACGCCGGTTCCCTGGTGGAGCTCGGAACTGCAAAGAATTCGTAGAGAAGCTAGAAAGCTCCTAAATAGGTCACTCAAGACTGATTTGGAGACAGACTGGAATCTCTACCGATCGAAGCAGAAGGAATATAAGTTAGCCTCTTCGGGTATCGAAAAGTGTTTCTTATAGGAATTTCTGCGAAAAGATTGAAACACTGGGTGAAACTAGTAGGTTGGTTAAAGTTCTGAAAATTGCAAACCAGCCAAACTGGACTCACTTAGAAAACTTGATGGCACCTTCACTGAGACGAAAGCGGAAACTCTTAGTTATCTGCTGGAGTCTCACTTTCCGGGTAACCATATTAGAATTGGTTCACAACCAGCCCCGATTACCGAGACTATGAGTGAGCCAAGACAAACAACTCGGCGTAGCTGGTATATTGCGAAGGCCGTGGTAACGGACGAGGCCATTAAATACGCCTTTGCGTCTTTTGACGGCTTCAAGTCAGCTGGTACGGACGGAATATACCCAGCCATGCTGCAACAATGTACACACCAGTTGCTACCGACTATGAAGAAAATCTTCACCGCTGTCCTAGCACTGGCATACATTCCAACACCCTGGCGTACAGTTAGAGTGGCATTTATACCAAAAATTGGCAGAAGTGACTACTCGCTCGCCAAGAGCTTCAGACCAATCAGTCTGACTTCCTTCTTGCTGAAAAGCATGGAAAGGCTGGTCGAGCTTCACGTGCGCAAAACTGCTTTGCGATTGCAGCCAGTATCTCAGATGCAACATGCCTATCAACGCGGAACATCCTGCGAGACTGCGCTCCAAAATCTAGTTGGTAGAATTGAGGGCGCGCTTGACAGAAAAGAATACGCGATGGGCATTTTCATCGATATTGAGGGTGCTTTTGACAATGCGACTTTTGATAGCATGTGCAGCTCCGCCAGACAACACGGCGTAGACGAACCATTGGTGTTGTGGATTAAAGCAATGCTAATGAATAGAACATTGGTTGCGGATGCGGATTGTGGCCGCTATGTTATGGCGGGGGTAAACAGAGGCTGCCCGCAAGGCGGCGTCCTGTCTCCACTGCTGTGGTGTATGCTGGTCGACTCTCTGTTGAACGCACTCAACAGTTCTAATATTTACGCTCAGGCGTACGCGGATGATGTTGCCGTGCTTTCTGTTGGATCATGCCTAGCGACTGTATGCGCCAAGGCGCAGGCGGTCCTTGACGTGATCGACGAATGGTGCACTAGGAATGGGCTCTCGGTCAATCCTCTTAAAACTGAGGTTGTTCTCTTTACGAGAAGGAGGAAGCTGGTCGGGTTGACTCAGCCAGTGCTAAAAGGCGTCACAATCCAACTCTCCAATGAAGCAAAGTATCTGGGAGTCATCCTGGATAGCAAACTTCTTGGGTCCAAACATGTTGAGCTGAAGACTGCCAAGGCGCTGTCTGTTTTCTGGCAGTGCAAAGGCATTTTCGGCAAGACATGGGGCTTATCACCGAAAAGAGTCCTATGGATTTATACGGCTATGATAAGACCATTTATAGCATACGCATCGGTTATTTGGTGGAATAAGCTTTCACGTAAATACGTCACTGCTGCTTTTGCCAAACTCCAAAGGCAGGTATGTCTCGGCTGCACGGGGGCCTTCCCCAGCATGCCTGGCTCCGGCCTAGATGCACTATTCCTTCCGCCCCTTGATGTTTACATCATGGGCTGTACAATCAAGGCTATCTCACGTCTTACAAGAGGTGGCTTTTGGTATAACTCGCACTGGAGTTTTGATGAACTTGCGCAACGGTTGTCCTTCGACTCCTTTCTTATGGATATGCCGTCTGATGCGATGACACCGGAACTTCGGCTAAAGCGCAAATACGAGGTCGACTTTCCTCGCGTCCAGGACTGGCTCTGGCCGGACTCTGAACCTGGAAGGGAATGCAGTCGAATCTTCACGGATGGCTCCAAAACCGATCAAGGATCTGGTGCTGGTGTCTTCGTGGAGAGCGATAACGTTAGACTTTTCTTTCCGTTAGGCAAATATGCGTCAGTCCTCCAAACAGAGACTTATGCTATCCTAATGGCCATGGACTATGTTACGAGGAACAGGTGGAGGGGGCGAAGTATCTGCGTCTGTTGCGACAGTCAGGCTGCGCTTAAGGCCTTACTCAAACCCTTAACTACCACCAAAATAGTACGTGAATGCAAGATATCTCTGAATTCGGTCGGAAGGCTGAGTTCGCTTAAACTTGTCTGGGTCCCGGGTCATAACGGGATCACGGGAAATGAGATCAATTCAATTCAATTTCAATTCAATTCAATTTAAGGTGCAGACAGACTAAGCAAATGCCCCCCGACGTCTGTGGGAAATCCGCGGCATTCTTGTTGTCTCTCAACAGAAAAGAATGCAGACATAGACTACTGGCGTTCTTACGGGACACTACGCTTTTGCCAAACACCTTAAGGTGCTAGGCCTAAGCGACACCACCAACTGCGAAGCCTGTGGAGAAAGCGATGACACTGCGGAACATTTCCTCTGTGATTGTCCTGCTTTTGCTCGTATCAGGTGGCAGGTATTTGGTGCGGATATGGTGAGTGCTGTAAACCTAAGCTCCTTATCATTGAAGCGCCTTCTCGTTTTTCTTAGAAAAACGAGTAAATTCCCACAGTAAAATGTGGTGTGTCTGCCTGGTAGTACAATGGACCAGTATTGAATCTGAGTGCTCCAGTGCAGAAAGTTTCACACACCCCAACAAAAAAAAATATGTACTCAAAAAATTGCAAAATATTTTTCAAAAATTAAAAAAAAAAACGGTTTTAAAAAAAACTGCTTTAACGATTTTCAATATTTTTTTTCCTAGGTAGACTATTGCTAATAAAATACTATTGCATACTTAGTTTTTCCAAGAAAACTCTCAAACAAATTTGAAAAACTAAAAGACTTTTCCAATATTTTTTTTTAAATAATTTTAAGTTATTATTTATAAGGTACATATCATCATTCTTTAAGATTGTATTACTACAAAAAGTATTACATAACATGTAGGTAGGAATCATTTTTATAAAATTAAATTTAATCTTCTGGCCTTCTGCGCTGCAAATATATCTAAAACTTCCTCAATGTCAATCTCATTGATGAATTCACATTACCGCCAATCCTGTTAATCTTTTTTCACCGGTAGCATATCTTAGATACGTTTTTAGACGTTTCATTGTGGAAAATGTTCTTTCCGGTGTACATGTTGAAACGGACAGTGTCGCCAAAATTTTAAGAAGCTTGTGGATGTCAAGAAACAGATCCTTATTGCAATCCCCAAGAGCTGTTATTGCACTCTTTGAACGCTCTATATCTTTTTGTGTATGGCATTTTGTCTTCCATACAATAAATATACTCCAAAATCACTAGCTGAAATAGATCTTAAAAAGCAACTCGCCTTCGATGACGTATCAGAGTCCTTATCACTACACAACTCTCCAAAGCATCAATTATCGCTTCAAAAATTTTATCAACCCATTATGGTTTTCCACCCAGCGTGTTTCACACATTGCTGTTAAATTTTTCCATTTATTTTGAGGATAATTTTGTTTAATCATTTCCTGCTGATAATTTAAAAAAAATTCCAACGGATTTTTTGTTACCAATAGTGTTGCGAATAGGCTAAATTTGACAAGAATGCCCTAATGCCAGGTTTAGAAAGTGTGCGCTACAATGCACGTATAAGGCTTCTCGATGTGACTCGCATACTACAGGTTGAACGTTAAAACTGCCTTTCATAGCTTACATAAAACTGAAATCAGAAATTTTTAACATAATCAATAATTATTTGAGTACAAATTTCTTACTGATGCGGAAAAGTATGATTTACAGATGCATTTTTTAAAAAAATTCGCGGGGGGGGGGTTCAAACCCCTGTGATCCCCCCCTGGCTACGGCCTTGGTCTTGGATGCACAGTATATATTGATCCAAATTATAAGCACGTGCGCATGTTTCATTCGTTTATTCACCTAAATGTTACAAAAAAATTATTGTTAACGTAAATTTGTTTATTAAATTTATAATTGTTATGTAAACCTGTTGCAGGATTCCTTCGTTAATGTTTATATGGCAGCCCTCCTCGCCCTCCCAAAAAATTAAACAATAATGTAGTGCGTCGTAAGAACGATGTGTATCTGCAATGACTTACGTGGTGTTGTTGATTGCACTCGCAACGGATTTTGGACTGCTCTTCTTCATCTCCCATAAAGTAAATTTGTAGACATTTTGGTGTTTCTGTGGGTAGAGGGAATAAAGATCCAATTTCGTGATAAACCTGGCCCATTGTATTAGTAATGATATTGGCTGCAAAGGAAGTCATTTGAAAACAACTATTAAATTTAATTATTTTGTTTTCAAAAATAATTTGGACTCTGCAGTGTTGCCATCAATAAGCATTTTCGGTGGCTCTGGTGGTGCGTTCAATATAGGTAACACACATCCCTGCGGTTTCATTTTTGAATTTCAGAGCGTGGCAATAAGGGCATTCTTTATCCATGTCACCAATTGAAATTTTCGAACATGCGCAATATTCGATGTCTGCATCATACTCGAATGAGATGCGATTGAATGATGAAAGTGTTAGTGCTCTTATTGATGGCATGCGTGCTCGATTATTTCATTCCACCGCACTTCTGTTCAATTCCGTAACACCATTGCGTGGTGTTGGAGTTGTAATTCTCATTTGTTCAAGTCGTTCAGTTCTGCGCATCGTGTATTCTCTCTTGCCGCTTCTTGTTGTTGTGGTGCTAAATTGCTATTTTGAGTTTGTCGGTCACTACGACCAATGTTTGAACGACGTCGTCCAGGCATTTTTCGTTGTATTTTGTATACCCTATTCTAAGGGTATATAAATTTTGACGCATAGTTTGTAACATACCTTAATACTGCCCGTAGACCCCTAAATTACTATATTTATGATCAGAATCGATAGTAATGTCGATCTAGCCATGTCTGTCCGTCCGTCCGTCCGTCCGCTGTCGGCAAAAATTAGGACTTTAAACTGGACCTAGAGAGCTGAAATTTTTAACATATACTCTCTAGGGGCCCGAAATAATGAAGTATAAGAATTTTTGAAATCCGTCCACAGACACGCCCACAAACTCAAAAAAAAACAAATTTTTCGAAAAAATCGAGTTTTGAGCTAGAAAGCTGAAAATTTTTATATATGATCTTTGAATCCTAAAACTGCTCGGGAGATAAAATTTCTAAAATCCGCCCACTGATACGCCCAAAATTAAATAAAACAATTTTATTGAAAAACCCAAGTTTGAGCTGGCAAATTTATAATATAGACTCTTTACTCTTTAGGTGTCTGATAGGAATAAGAATAGGGTATCCAACAGTTCGCCCAAGCGGAATGCAGCCCGTCCCTATGCTTTTAATCAATATTGTTATGAAATTTTGTATCAATTGATAGAAAGGTAATTTGGAATTTTCGTAAAGCTTATTTCTTAACAATTATACAGCACAGTGAAATATGATATGAAATGTGAAATGTCAAATGTTTGTAAATGTATAAATAGTCGTGTAAGTCAACCAACACCACATGTCGAAAGTTTTTTTGATTATACCAAACTATATTATTACTCTATAATTTAATATTGTTGATATGAGAATTATATACAGGGAGTACTTCAATTTACTTACTTAACGGGCTCCCGACCCATACGTAAAGAGTCTCTGCCTGAGACACTGCAGTATTCCATCCTCTGCAATACCTGTCACGCTGCTTCCAGTTCTCCAGACCAAAGTGCCTCTGCCATCCGCGATGGATTGGTCTTTAAAACGAAGGCTCGGTCATCCTTGCCTTTATGAACCAAGGTGTCGAAGATCCTTTTGGAGCATTATTGTCCATTCGCTCAACGTGGCCGATCCAATGTAGTCAAAGTGATTTAGTTTTTTTGGCCTACTGACCGCGGTTGTATCTTCTCCTAAATTCGCCGTCCTCGCACGCAGGTCCAAATATCCGACCGAGTATTTGTCTTTCAAAAGAACCCAATATTAGCTCCCCTTCTCTATTTACTTATCGTCCAGCATTCGGCACCATAAAGCAGGACTGGCAGGATTAAGGTTCGATACAGCATGCATTTTGTACGAGTGAGCAGTTTTGAGCCCATTTAGCGAAACTAAACCGAAGTAGCCCTCGGATTTCCACTAAGGTGTCATTGGTAGATGAACTCCTTAACTACCTCGAAGTAATTGCTATCAACAGTGACGTTTTGTCCTAGGCGATGCACAGATATTTGATTCTTTGTTGATAGCATGTATTTGGTCTTGTCCTCATTAACTTCAAGACCAACCAATTTTGCCTGTTCTTCAATCGCCTTAAAAGCCTCTAAGACGGCACGCTGGGAACGGCCGATGATGTCGATACCGTCCGCATACGCCAGTAGCTGGGCAGATCTATTGAACATAGTGACTTCCGTGTTGACACCTGCCCTTCGCACTATTTTCTCAAAAGCAAGATTGAAGAAGTCGCATGCAAGCGGATGTCCTTACCGAATTCCGGTACAATTTGGAATAATTCGAAAGAGCTGCTTCCAAACTGCACATTACACCGCGTGGATCAGTTTTTGGCGTAATCCCGAATTCGGCCATCGCGACGTAGAGCTCCTGACGACGAATGCTATGATATTTTGGGATATTTTTCGCCAGATCTGGCCATCTATTAAGCAGGTGCTCTTCTAACTACAGCCTTAGAATAAATAGTCAACATCTTGCTCTAGTACCAAATCACAATCTTCAAATATTTCTCAATTTATATACGTCAATTGCTCCTAGACTATTTAACAGCTTACCTATTAGCATTAGAATAATTAGAAGTGAATCCATTTTCCTCAAAAGAGTAATACTCTGGTTCTCTGATCTAAATTATAAGGATATCCATGATTTGCTATGTTTAATTACTTAAGTGTTCTTTTTGCGAGTTTTTCGCTTGTGATCCATGTAATCACTTTACTTTGGCACTATTTGTTACTTATGTATTATTAACAAAATTAAATATAATTTATAAAGAATAATTTTGTTATTATTAATTTCAAAGTCTTGTCGTAGCCCCACTTCATGTTATTATAATACTGTTAAGTTATAACTCCTGCTTTCGCCTCTAGTTCCATATGAACTATAGATTGCAGATTCTTTATTAATTTAATTATTGATCATTGTATTTATACCTAGTCTTATCTGTTTTATGTTAGATATTGATAAAGAAAGTAAATAAAATTCAAATTCAAATTCATATGCGGCTTTAAAGTCGATGAAAAGTTGATGGGTCTCGACTTGAAATTCATTGGTCTATTCCAGGATTTGCCTTAGTGTGAAGATTTGTTCTATTGTCGATCAGCCGGGCCGAAAGCTACAGCCGTGATGGTCAGACATACATATGCACCTACATTTTTATATATTAAGATTAGTATTATGTTCCAAATTTCAGCAGAAATTTAAGGTCTCGAAATTGGGGACAGACAGACAGAAATTACAATTACTTTCAATGCTAATCACAAATATAGTAACTTTAAGTGGTCTACGATAAATATTAAGGCCACCTCTTGCGAACGTCTGACAAACAAGAGTATTAATTGTCATGAGAAGCCTCTCTAGTTTGCCTTTCGGATTAGGCTTAAAATTGTGGGTCCTTTCCACTTCAGAGATTCTGGATGCTGGACTGCGAAACCCTGCGGCCACAGTAGTATTCTAGATTCTCTACCTAGAAAACTAGTTCCGCCTTCAACAGACTACACCATTCCCAGAATGTCTTTCACAAAACATTTCGTCGTTCAAATCCCTACTAGATCAGAATGGCAAAATGGACAAGTGACAAGGCATTTCGATCAAACAATCAACACCGACGGTTCAAAAATGGACTGCGGCGTGGGGGCGGGAGTTTTTTCGGAATCCTTAAACATCGCAAAATCGTACAGACTTCCGGATACTGCAAGCGAATTCCAGGCGGAGCTACTGGCTATCCGTGAAGTCTGTCGCCAGATCAAACTTCACTCAAACATAACACCGAGGCAAAGGATCGCCATTAAAGCTATCGCTTCGGTCACTATATCCTCTAAGCTAGTACTAGAATGCCGTAATAAGCTGGCCCTGCTTGATAAGTTCAAGGTTATCCTGGTCTGGGTTCCAGGGCACAGTAACGTTTATGGAAATGAACATGCCGACGAACTGGCCAGGTAAGGCTCAGCTCTCCACTGCTCCCTGGCGGAACTAGTCCACATTCCGCTCGGAGCAGTTAAGGCAAATATCACCGCAGAATACCTTAAGAAAGCCAACCTCAGATGGAGCTGGCTGACTGCATGCGTCATATCCAGAAAAACGTGGCCAAACTACAACAAGGCAAAAACAACCGACCTTCTAGGTAGAACCCGAAAAGACATCGCAAGAATAACAGCGATCATCACGGGACACTGGCCTATAGGCGACCATGCGGCCAAGCTGGGCATCCCATACAATACACACTGCCGCAGTTGCAAAGTGACAACTGAAAAAGAAACCCTAATTCACTTTTTATGCACCTGTCCGGCTTTAGCTAGGACCAGACTACGAACATTGGGAAGCCCTTTCTTCAAATCACTTGAGGAAGTCTCCGAGAAAAGTATCAAGGAACTGATAACTTTCCTGAACTCCGTAGGTTGGATTTAGCCTCCCCCACCATTCGATAATACCCAGGTTTTACGTGAGTTTGTGGTAACAAAACGGCACTCGGTGCTAATTGGGTTTGTCTTATCAAACCGCCACACCTACCTACCTACCTTCCACTTCGCACAAGCAAATGATTTGATAACCTAGGTTTTATGCACTGTATGGACCGTTAATACCTAATATTTATTTAATTTTATCCAACAGTTGGCCTAAGCTCCTTTCGTATGTTTTTTTTTTGAAAATTGTTGGGAGGATCCGTGTTATGGATTTCTTATATGCAGGTCAAATCCTTCTGGACATTTTGCAATTCATCAGATTCGTCAACCTAGACCCTTCCTGTTGTTGCACTGCAAATAATCTTTATTATATTACTAATATTGATGTCTCGATGAGCGGATTCCGAAGCCAAAACAAGTAAACGTCTTGGAAAAAGTTCAATTTTATTTTCTGAAATTTTTAAATACCTCATACTAAGGATTCTTTCTATTAATTATTTAGTTTGTTGCTACAATTGGTATGGGCGTATAACGGTAATGGGCACCAACTTTCAAATTAGTTCAGTTTTTTAATATAGTACCTGAAATAGAGGGTACCGCACACAAAGCCATATATGGCTTTTTATTTCAACGCTAAGATTTGCAACAGAAATAAACAGTTCCAAAAACTAACGGTATTTCTGTGGCATTCGCTGTTATTGAAAGTTTTTAATATAATGCATGCAGTAGAGGGTTAATTAGAAAATTCAAAAGGTAGGCAGTAATTTAATTTACCTTTGACCAGTTAATGTTAAACTTAATAACAAAAAAATGCATAGTATTTTGGAAGGTCAAAATGACGGTTTTGACAAATACTATAACTACTTGAACTTATTTACTTTTTCAATAGAAAGAGACAAAAGTGTTTTAAAATTATATTAAGTTTAGTTGAATTTCTAAAAGGTTGCCACTCGAAAGGGTAAAATAGATTTAGAAAAAAAAAACAATGATGAGGGGCTTGATGACACTGCCTGTGAGGTAAAATATTTTCCTTCACACATCTCAGTAGGGGGTAATACTTCTCTGAAGTTGATCCGCGAAGAGTTGAACAGTCTGGCCAATTGTTGGGCTTTTCTTTCGATGTCATTTGTCATTCCAAAATTTAATATCTAAAAACAGTTGATTTATGAAAATAAACACACTAGTTTCAGTGACTGGTGTTGGTGTAGCCATTTTTCATTTGCTATGAAGTCTCCATAATTCCATTGAAATAAATAATCATTTCTCAATTCGCATTAAGAAAATGAAAACGAACGGAAATCTTGCATCAGTAAAAGAAGTTCGGAAAGTTCACATCACATGTTGAGAGGACAACTTCTGTAAGAAATTTCATAGGATAGCTCACCAAAAATCAACTTCTTCCAAACAAACTTTCAGTCATTCATAATTGAACAGAGGTTGTCAGATTTTCCAAGGAAGCCCTCTTCGTCGTTCGTCCGGTGCATATGTATATATTTCGGGAAACTTTTATCCTTTCAAAATGAATAAAGCTAATTAATCTCTGAATTAATTTAGATGAGCATCTTAATTCGTATTCGCACAAGAATAGAGAGCATCAGCAGCGCCGCACACAGTGAATTTGTTAATAAACCCCCAATGAGTTTGAAGTCGAAATGCGCCATTTTGATTTACGATTGTGATGGAGTTTCCGTTTGATATGAATGGAATGCAAATGCATATAATTATCTATATTTATTTATTTTATGTTAGTACTCTGGCGCAATTTGGCGACCTAGGCTTACATAGTTACAATGTAAAATTTACAAAACTTAATCTCTGACAATCAATAAAACGGTTTGAACTTAATTTAGCGTAAACTGAGTAGATTAGCAAACTATCAATAATGGCTGCGCAAAATTACAAGTGATTAAGTAGGCATCATCATTTAGTGTCGTCCATTATTATCACATAAAAATAAGGGACACGATTTCCATGCTCATTTATCCCATCACTTAGAAGAGAGGTTGCAGTTGTCATCCCTGGCTATGTTGTCATTATAGAAATTTTGAGATACGAGGCGGATTTATAAATGTCGTATAATTAAATCGCGCACGCCAGCTCTTTTTAATTTTCAATCTTCCCCATCGTCAGCTTTCGGGTATGACATTGATTAATCATCTCTGTCGAATGGAGACACCATCCAAATAGTTAAATTGATATCGCATCGCATAGAAAGGGGTACAAATGCGGGATGTTCAAAATTCTATTCTCATTGGTGTCAAATTGGACGAGAAGAGCTTACGCGCGCTGGACCCCATTGGCTATTAAACGCTCATTAGCCGGGTTAAAACAATTCGCCATTCACAATAATCGACTATGTTTGTGTGTAGTGATGGTTTGTCATTAAATTTATGAGAAAGTGTTAGTCCTTCTTTATTAAGTTTTCAATACTGAATGATGACGACGTTGATCCTTTGATGGATGTGTAGCCTGGCGGGTGGGCGGCCTTAGGGCTGCTGCATGAGTTATCCGATTGCGTGGATTGGGTGTCTAGGTCAAAATCTCGACTGTGGCTGTTGCCATTGTTGTTGACTGTGGCTGTGGAGGTACGGTTGCGGAAGAAGATGTTGAAAGGAGCAATTGAAGCTAAATACTGCCGATGAAGCTCTGTAATGCGGTCAGAGTAATTGAGTGCACCGAATTGATGGGTATCCAAATCGGAGGTGGTTGGATTGAAAGAAAGTTGGATATCTGATTGTTGAGAATTAGGCGAGCACATCAGGTTCTGAAAAAAATAGTGGAAATTGTGAGTTTTTAAATGAAAAACAATAAGTTTTCCAATGTTGCTTACGTGATCACTGCTGAGCATTGTTTTTGAACTTTGTCGCTGTCGTCTGGTACGTCTTCGGCGGTAGTTGCCCTGCTCGAACATATCATTTGCAGAGGAGTCCAGCATCCAGTAGCTACCTTTACCGGCACCATCACTTTCGTCAATTGTGTTCTTGTCACGAGCGACTTTTACGAAGCAATCATTAAGTGAGAGATTATGTCGGATTGAGTTCTGCCAGCCTTGTTTGTTCTCTCGGTAGTAGGGAAACCTAAAATCATAGAGAGAAGTTGTTAATAAGTGCAGAAGGTGTGTGTTCATTAAATGAAATTTTCTGCATGGCCGGATTTTTTTAACATTAAAAAAACGTCTTCTAGTTGATAAGAACAAAACTTCATGTTCTAATCTCTTTTAAAAAATAAAAGAACTCAAGTAAACCAATAGTAAATGAGCTTTTAATGTTTTTTTTTGGAACAAATTACAATATCTCCGAAGAGTGCAAAACGTTTCATCTACAATTTTGTATATGGTTTAACATATCGTTAAGGTTGAAAATCCTTGTAATTTCTGACCTGGAACTTGGAAGACTTTTTGTAGCTCAAACCACAAAACCTGGTCAATTAATAGACATTTTAATTTATTTACAAATAAAACAACTATGTAAGTTAGATCAAAGAATTATACAATTTTCCATAAAAAATAACTGAAAACAAGAAAATAAAGGAGATTTTTTTGCTGTTATTTAATACAGAATAAAATTTAACGACTCTGAAGAGCTATATAAACCAAACGAGATATCCGAAAATTATTTGGTTTGTTGTTTTCGAAGCTCTGTTTATATTCCTATTAGAATCAAAAACAAATCTTTCACCCTTTTCTCACTCAGTCCAAACAATTTTTTACTAATGAAGAATAAACGGGCAAATACAAAGACAACGAATAAATTGCATGTTTACTTGTGAACTTAGAAATAAAACATTAACGAAAATAGAACAGAGCATAAGTCAACATTTTACATAATACACATATTTTTTATTTTTTTTAAGGTTTGTGGGTGGCATTGGAGCGATGGTAGTGTATTCACTAATGATTGGCAGGTCGTGCGTTCGAATCCCGGCCAGGCCATGATGTTTAAATTGAATACTCACGTAAATACAGATATTCCTAAGCAATTTAGGCCCCACCCGTGGAGAAAAAAACTCTACAAAAGCACTAAACTTCTTTCCTATCCTCCTATTCTTTCGAATAGTAAGTAGCACCTAAAATCATGCAATGCATAACTTCATTGATAGGTGCTGCTTACTGTTCAACAAATAATGCCTGCGATGTGTTCCAACACTATAAGGGTATGTACAAATACAGAAAAACAAAAACCCCTTTAGCGTAAGTAAATTATAAAAAAAAGTCCTCGATCCATTAGAGCTGGGTATTGCCTCCCCGAGTACCAACTAAAGCAGCAATTTGCAGTTGCATACCTCAGATAAAATTTGTTACCATGCGATAGTGTCGTCTAAATTATTCCGTTCCTCGGTCAGAGCAGATCTCAGGGGCTGAGTATCTTGATCAGGGTTAAAGGGACCATAACCCTACCAGATTACTGCGTCCCTACTGGGTCCCCCTGTGGGTTCTCCAGCATTCAAAAAAAGTATAAAGTAATCGCTTATTTTTCTTCTTTTCAAAGTTATTATCAAATAAAAACTTTTCGATTGATATAGGTTACTTTAAGATATAATAAGCCGGCAGACGGAGGGTTAGTCAAGTTTGTCAATCTTTGTAAGAAACACATTTGCGTTAACTATTCAAAAGAGAAGAAATACGTATCTACTTGCCGACTGAAGGAGATCATTAATATAGATAAGAAACAAGGTTGGAGTAAGGAGGATTCTATGCCGGACTCGATCAAAAGGTTTTGAGATGCAAATCTACAGCTTTTGATTCCCAATGCTGTTCAATTGCCTCCGTCCATAGATGTATTTTATAGCGAGGAGTGGGTGAGTGTGCTATTAACGAGGACAAATCGAAATATGTGCTGTGCTGTCAACGAGAAAGGACTCTCAACATCGGCAACTCGGACAAATAAAACGATGGACAGATACAACTTCGAAGTAGTTAAAGAATTTGTCTACCTGCGATCCCGTATCACTTCGCAAAATGACATCGACGCAGAAATCAAGCGAAGAATCACGCTTACCAATCGCTGTTTCTTCGGGCTAAGAAGACATCTGGGAAGTAAAGCCCTCTCTCACAGGACCAAGGGGATATTGTATTAGTACCTTACCTAACCATCCCGGTCCTCCTGTATGGCGCAGAAGCATGGACCCAGTCAAAAGCAGATGAGAAACTCCTGGGATGTTTTGAGAGAAAGATTCTTCGGTGATATTTGGTCCTATTTGTATCGATGGGGCGTGAAGAAGAAGATTCAACGAAGAAATCTACGGGCTCTACAGCGACGCTGACCTGGTCAAAAAGCTGAAAATACAACGGCTGAGATGGCTGGGTCACGTTTAGCGTATGGACAACAACGCACCAGCCCGACGAGTCTTTCAGTCCACACCCGAGGAACAAAGCAGCAGAGGAAGACCCCACCTTAGATGGCGCGCATAAGTGGAGAACGACCCCAACAAACTTGGTGTGCGCGACTGAGGGCAGTTAGTTAGGAACCGAGCTGGCAGGAGGGGCTTGTTGCTTGAGCCCATGGTCCATCTCGGACTGTAAGCACCAAAAGTAAAGTAAAAACATAGGGGCGGGCTACAGTCCGCTTGGGCGAACTGTTGGATACCCTATTCTTATTCCTATATCTCATAAGTGGGCGTGGCAAAAATTTAAAGGATTTTATCGAAAAAACTAAGCTTTTGTAAATAAAAACGCTCCCTAGCTCAAACTTTGGTTTTTCAATAAAATTGTTTTATTTAATTGTGGGCGTGTCAGTAGGCGGATTTAAAAAAAGTTAAGTATGAGCATAAAGGGCACCTAGAGAGTATATACTATAAATTTCAGCTCCCTAGCTCAAACTTTGGACTTTCAAAAATAAAAAAAAAAAATTGTGGGCGTGTCAGTAGGCGGATTTTGAAAATATTTACACATGAGCATAAAGGGCCCCTAGAGAGTATATATTAAAAATTTCAGCTCCCTAGCTCAAATTTTGGTTTTTCAAAAAAAAATATTTTATTTAATTGTGGGCGTGTCAGTGGGCGGATTTTGAAAATTTTATGTCCCAAGCAGTTTTATGGGCCATAGATTATATATAAAAAATTTCAGCTCTCTAGCTCAAAATTCGATTTTTTCCAAAATTTTGTTTTTTTGAGTTTGTGGGCGTGTCTGTGGGCGGATTTCAAAAATTCGTAAACTTGATTATTTCGGGACCCTAGAGAGTATATGGTTAAAATTTCAGCTCTCTAGGTCCAGTTTAAAGGCCTAATTTTTGCCGACAGACGGACGGACGGACATGGCTAGATCGACATTACTATCGATGCTGATCATAACTTTTACGGGTCTACGGGCAATATTAAGGTATGTTACAAACTATGCGTCATAATTAATATACCCTTAGAAAAGGGTATAAATATATGTATATATTTTTAATATTTCATTTTATTTCTGACCACGAAACGATAGTAGATAATTAAATTTCTTATAGCGCAAGTCTTTTCTTAATTGTGGTGGTGGTATTCCACAAAACATTTGTCATGGAGTGCTATTTTGCAGTGACCACATATTTTGTATATATAAGAAAAAGATATTTTTCGAGTCAAAATTTCGCAGTTTCTTTTGTCGTAATAGGTATCAAAATAGCCTCTTGCCCTTTTTTAAAACTGTTTTTTTTCTTCATAAGATATATTTTTGACCCGGGTTTCACGTAGCAAGTCGGGGCTTGAAAACAAGTTGTGGAAGAAAAATGCAAACTTAGATGAAGGAAATTCCTTTGCCGTTGTTTTGCTAAAATCAAGAACCACCGACTCGCCCAAACCCAAAGAAAGTTCTCGATCTTGGCTTTTTTCTTGATATACTTTGAACTGTAGACAGTATCCATATTTCAATGCAGCAACCCAAGCCTTATAACCGAATCGGATAGGCTTGTTTCGTATAAATTGCAACTATGCTTGCCGAAATATGGAATCATTGATGGGCAATAAGTTAAGAACTTCTTATTTAGGTGTTCGATCAATGACCTTACGTGTTAAATGATATAAAATACATATGTATTAGAAATATGTGTATATTTAATCGTTTCTCTGTCATTATTAATGTTACTTATTTATTTCTGCGCATTGCCTCGACAACTAGGTCTTTATGGCAATCTTCGCGAGTTTCCCAAAACATTCGTTCTAGATCTCATCTAGATCAACATCAAAAGTTTTATTCCTTTTTACTAGGGAATATGACTTTGAGTATTGAACGATGAGATCGATGATTTCCTTATCAATAAAAAGCTCAAAAAACTCTATCGGATGACTCTCCGAAGATAACGTAAGTGGCTTAGGATAACTGTTTTCAGCAAAACCATTGGTATTTATCAGACTGTTGAGTGGGAGACTATATTCGTTTCCACTTTTCCATTCCTGAATCACTTTTTTGGCTTTTGTTGATCCACAAGGCACTTCCGGAATAGCTTCTACATAGTCATTTTCAGTCAAAAACTCAATTTCTCCACAACTTCTAACCTGCTTACAGCCCAGTCGGTTGGCATCCATTCCTCCTCTCCTGATTCCTCATCGGTAAGGTAATCATCTTCTGGCGGAGTTATTACCACTTGGTCCGGAATTTTATCATCGTTGGTTAAGTTTTCGAGAATTTCGAAAATTTCTCCCCCTGTAAGACTTTTTTGCCTACATTGAATAAAACAGCGATTATTCACCCGCATATCCCATTGGTGCGTTAACGCACCATGCTAATTTCATTTGTTGTAACATGTTCCACAATTACATTTATTGTCTTATTATTGTTTTGATATATTTGGGTACATTTTATCTCAACAAATAATTTTAAATTATATACTTTTCACTGTTGATTTTTACTTACTCTGCCATTTTGCTATGTAGATTGAGATTTTTTTTTTCCAAATATATATTTTTTTATTTTAACATAAAATTCCAACTTTTTAGCACTTTTATGAACTTGTAATGATGCAAATGATAGAGCCTACTATTTGCAAATCTAAATTAGCCATTAACGGTCTACTTAGGGGTAATAAAAAAAAATTAAAATTCAAAAATGAAAACTATGTATTTTGGTGCGTTAACGCACCAATGGGCATAAATGGGTCACATCTTAAAGTGTAAGAACAAATGCACGCAAAAGAGGTCGTCCATCGGCAATTCTAACAATCATGCAATCAAGTCCACTGTCACCAGCATCTTTATCTCAAGCTCCATCAACACCAGATGCTTCATCAACTCCATCATCATCCTCTTCATCAATTTCAAGTAAACGATTCTGTATTGCGGGAGCACAAAATCTACGAGTCTTGACCAAAGCAGTAACTTTATTGACTGGGAAACAAAAGGAAGGCGTGCACTGGTTAGTCGAGGATCAAAGTGCAATAAGTGTAAAGTATATTTGAGCTCCAATCCACAAACAAATTGTTTCACGTCATTGTGACAAAATTAATAAAACGAATTAAAAATATCTATATCAAAATTGGTTTTACAATTTATTCCATTGACCCAATGTTGCCTATACGCAACATATCATAACGGTCCCACCGGGATCGAAGGAATTTGGAATTTGACATCAGTGCATATTTAAGGCTCAACCTACAACTTAATGTCCTCAAACAAATTTCAGCACCGCCCGAATTATTTTGGGCATCGATTTAATAAAAGAGAATATTGGTTTTCGTTTAAAACCGGATTTATAGTTTTACTCGATAAGGTAAGTTTTTTAAGCCGATACAGAGTAAATTCTACAAGAAAATTAATATTATATGAAATCAAATGTGGTCGGACATATTGTTTCTGGAGGTAAAAGTCTGGCCGACTGACTTCCTTTTAAAGAGGACGTTGAAAGTTTCCTTTTTTTATGTGCAAAAACGCAGTAGGTCACTGCTCCAGTAGGAAAATGCTCCAGGACACAAAATCTTAAAATGCCCTCGATTAGTTATTTGAACTCTTTGCGCCTCTTCTTTATCCATGCGACCAGACTTTGGAACTTCCTCCCGACCACAACTAAGCAAATACTTGGAGCTAATAAGTTTAAAAATGCCGCAATTCTTGTCTTTCTCCTCTCTTATAACTTTTTCTTCTTAAGTTTCTTTTTTTACTTCTCCTTTATTTCATTATGTTTCTATTAGTTTTATTTAAGTTCATTGTTTATTATTTCAATAACATGTACTATAAAAGACTATGTCTTCTTACCTTTATGAATAAATTAAATTGAATTGAATTGAAGTCCAACCTAATCTTACTGGTAAAACCCGATTGAGATGCATGCTTCAGCATCGCCGGTGCACTGAGAACCTCTCCCAATGCTTCGCGGCGCTCCAATCCCTGCTCCACCTTCTCCCGACTGACATCGTCAGCAAACAGTTGGATGCCAGCTTAGCAATAAGTCTGAGAACCTCCAAACAATGGAAAGACCAACACACTGGATATGCCAAGATACTATCGATGTGTCGACATCTTCCTAAGGTCGCCGACCACCTGCCCATTGAACACAATTTCAACTTGGGATACCATCCACCAAGCCGCTGAATGGCTATCGGTTTATACAGTATCGAAATCAGATATTGTAATATACAAGGTGGCGCAAAAGTAATCCTCCTATCAGAAAATGCTATAAATTTTGCGATTGGCCCCTAATGTCAGTTCTGTTTTGACATTTGTGTAGTAAACACATGCGAAATACACCTTAGTAAACAATGTTACGCTACACTGCTCCAGAACGCGGAATATTGGTGACTATTTATTTGAGCAATAATCGGTCGGTGACTTTGGCACAACGTGAATTTCGTCGCAGATTTCCTACCCGTCCAACGCCTACTGGTGAAACACTGCGACGTTTAGCCGCTCGCCTCGAAGAGACTGGCACAACACGAGATGCTGCCAGGCGTGGCAGACCCCGGGGTAGCCGTTCTGCAGAGAATATTGCTGCTGTAGCCGAAGATGTCATGGAAGCGCCGTCGACATCGACCAGAAGACGTGCCACGCAAATGGGTATCAGTCGACGGTCTTTACAGCGAATTTTGGTACAAGATTTGAAGATGTTTCCGTACAAAGTCCAGACGGTGCAGCAGCTGTTAGCTGCTGACCGCCAATCGCGTCTAACATACGCTCAAGCCATCCTTAATCATCACCAAGAGGAAGATGATTTTTCATCAAAAATAATCATGAGTGATGAGGCCCATTTCCATCTTAGCGGGTACGTAAATAAGCAAAATGTACGCTTCTGGGGCACTGAAAATCCGCGTGTAACCCACGAAGAGCCATTACACTAAAAGTCACTGTATGGTGTGCTGTTTTCGCTGGAGGAGTCATCGGACCTTTTTTCTTCGAAGACGTCGCGGGCCAAACGGTTACTGTGAATGGTGAGCGCTACAGAGCAATGATCAACGAGTTCTTTTTGCCGCAACTTGATGAATTGGGATTGGAAAACATGTGGTTCCAACAGGACGGTGCAACGGCACACACTGCACGTGCCACAACCTATATGCTGAAGGATGCATTCCCGGGCGCATAATCTCCCGTTTTGGCGATTTGCACTGGCCAGCAAGATCGCCTGATTTGACCGCTCCAGACTTCTTTTTGTGGGGCTTTTTGAAGTCGCGGGTTTATGTCAATAAGCCTCAGACTCTTGCAGCTCTTAAAGACAATATCCGTCAACAATGTGAGGACCTATCGCCGGAAGTTTTGGCCAAAGTGATGGAAAATGCCATAAAAAGAGCTCAAATGACAATCAACTGTGGCGGCGGCCATTTACATGACATCATATTCTCGACTTGATGTAAAAAAAATTAAAAGACCAAATAAAAATAATCCACAAGAAGAATCAAAGTTTTTCATTTTTTTTTTAAATTACAGCCAAAAAACATCGGAAGGTTATTTTTGCGCCACCTTGTACATCGACAGTCAGTGAGCCATCAAACCAATGAAACACCGCAAGGTTGCTCTGGCCGACATAAATAAATCCAGGTCCATCAGACTTTTGAAGAGAGGAACCCTCTCCAAATGAGTAAACACACTCACCGGGCACTGCGCTACAGGAAGACATGCTTAACGGCTGGACATTCCCTATAATGCCATCTGTAGAGCTCTAGCGAGGAAGAGGAAGAAGAGACTATCAGTCACCTTCTTTGCACATGTCCTGCAATCGCCAACATTAAGAAGGCTGCACTGGATGAATGCCTTTTCAATGATCTTTATGATTTCAACAAAGCCTGCACGGTTTAATCCATAAAGAGTGATCCTACGGTCAGCGTACTAATGTGTGATAAAATATTTGATTATATTTCTACGACAGAATAATTATCATTTAATTAAAACAAATTTTATAATAATTCAGTGACTGTTAAATTTTTCGTTGATGAATTTTTGACAAATAAATGCTCAAAAACAAACATTTTTCTAATTTAAGTTAATTTTTGTCACTTGTAAACTTTTTCCGGTATAAAGACATAAAGTTGTCATATCTCTGTATTTAAATTATGTAAATTGTGCTATAACAAATTGTAAATTATAAACGAAATAAAAATATCTATCTAAATGCTTTTGTTTAAAAGCGACCTTGGAAAATCTTTCAAACTTTGGATTTTGTGACATTTTGAGTGAGATTATACAGAAATGAGACAAGTGTATGACCAAAAATGAATAAACTAACTTCAACTCATTTAACGTAGTGAAAACGTAAACCAGTATTATGTCGGAAAAAATGGGTAGAATAATAATCTATGTGCCAATTCTTTTTTTTTATAATTTGCTTATGCTAAAGGGATTTTTTTCTGTTATTACAGTACCCTAATAATGCTAAGAACACAGTGTAAGCTACTTGGTATTAGAAAGAATAGAGAGATAGGAAAGAAGTGTTTGGGTGCAGTTGTAGGGGTTTTCTCCACGGGTGGTGTCTAAGTTACTTAGGGAGATTACGATTTCATGTATTCGGTATAAAGTAATGGACTTGGCCGGGATTCGAACGCACGACCATCCATTCCGTAAACGAATACACTACTACTGCACCATTGCCACCCAAAGCCAATTCTTTTTATATATGGATCTGGTGGTAATTTTGTGCTGGCCTTTTTGAAAGGAGTTTGAAAGGAGGACATAATTTATAAAAATTTTACCGGGTTTAAAAATAAAATAAATAAATATTAGACATTTACGGTCAATAACCTAGCTCCTACAACAACTGGCTTGTTCGAAGTGGAATGGATATGCAATTTATGCCCACTCTCAAGGGCAAATTCGAGAAGCTTTTCACGACAATTGATACTAGTATTCTTAGAGGTTTGTCAGACTTTCGCAAGAGGTGGGGCAGTGGAAAAAACTTTAGGCGTTACTTGGCCTCGGAGTGATTTGAACCTCGAAACTTTCGATCAGTAGCCCAACGCACTAACTGCTGAGCCATAGCGCCCACAGGCTGGATTTTATATGCTGTTGTTGAAGGCACGTAGCCCCGGAAGAACATGCTAATTGTTTATACTTAAAGTGCACGCTTCGTCGAATCGACGCGGGCACATTTAAAGCGGTCATTTAGATGACCTATCCACCAGAAACTTTGAAAGCTGATTGATTTCAATTATTAAGTAAAAATAAAATGAATAAATTATAGGTATTAACGGCCCATACTAAAACCTAGCTTATCCAACCATTTGCTTTTTCGTAGTGGAAGGGCAGTTTGAAGCCGAATCCGAACAGCAAATTTGAGAAGCTTCTCATGACAATTGATACTCTTGGATGTGTGTCACATGTTCGCAAGAGGCCCCACCTCTGTGGAACAAAAATGTTTAGATGTTACTTGGCCCCGGCGGGATTTGAGCCTGAGACCTTTAGATTACTAGTTCAACACACTAACCTTTGTGGCACTGCCGCACAATAATTTAGTTCGTTTAGCCTAAAGAAAGCAATAAATAGTCTTTTTATACCCTATTGTAAGGGTATAGGTAATGGGGTGGCGACGGTGTAGAGGTTAGTGTGACGCATAGTTTGTAACATACCTTAATATTGCCCGTAGACCCCTAAAAGTTACTATATTTATGATCAGCATCGATAGTAATGTCGATCTAGCCATGTCCGTCCGTCTGTCGGCAAAAATTAGGCCTTTTTTAACCATATACTCTCTAGGGTCTCGAAATAATCAAGTTTAAGAATTTTTGAAATCCGCCCACAAACTCAAAAAAAAAACAAAATTTTCGAAAAAATCGAATTTTGAGCTAGAAAGCTGAAATTTTTTCTATATGATCTATGAATCCTAAAACTGCTCGGGAGATAAAATTTTCAAAATCCGTCCACTGACACGCCCACAATTAAATAAAACAATTTTATTGAAAAAACTAAATTTGAGCTAGGGAGCTGAAATCTATAATATATACTCTCTAGGGCCACATTAAACTCATGTGTAAATATTTTCAAAATCCGCCTACTGACACGCCTACAATGTAAAAAAAACTTTTTTTTAAAATTCAAAGTTTGAGCTAGGCAGCTGAAATTTATAATATATACTCTCTAGGGGGCCCTTTTTGCTCATGTGTTAATTTGTTTTAAATCCGCTTACTAATTTTATTGAAAAACCAAAGTTTGAGCTAGGGAGCGTTTTTTTTGCAAAAGCTTCGTTTTTTTTTGATAAAATCTTAAGTTATATAGCAAAATATGTAGAGCGTTCTTAACAATTCAACCATACTAAGACTTTTGTCACGCCCACGTATGAGGGACAGGAATAAGAATAGGGTATCCAACAGTTCGCCCAAGCGGACTGTAGCCCGTCGCTATGTTTTATAATATTTAACTTCGACATTCAATTTGCACACTCTTAGTTCATTTGGTATTTTTTTTAAAGAACGCGCTAAATAGGGTATTTTTGTATGAAGTGCTTTTTGGTTTCGACGACACAGATGTAAAATCTTACTTACATAATATATAAGCAGCATGATCACAGATCATAAGCAAACCAGACCAATGATGGTGGTAGTGAAAAGACTGCATTACTCATGCTCAACCGAAAGCGTAAAAAAAGAGTTAAAAGACAGAGGCTTTAAAATCTTGGAAGTTGTAAATATGCTTAAATTTAAAAGCAAAATACCGCTACCAATTTTTACATTCAGTTTTGGGCATGACGAAGATAAGAAAAAAGTATATGAAATTAAAAACATACTTGGGATGCAAGTTGAGATTCATACCCGACGTAAATCGAAACAAGTGCCCCAATGCAAAAATTGACAAAGATATGGGCATACACATAGATACTGCAACTCAAATCCAAGATGTGTTAAATGTGCAGGAAGTCACCACACTAAAGATTGTAAGAAGAAAGAGGATGAACATCCTAAATGTGCAAACTGCAATGAAAACCATCCTGCTAGCTACTGAGGTTGTTTAGTTGCAAAAGAAATCCAACTTGCAAGGGACAAAAAGCAAAAAAAAAAACACAAAAAAACTCAAATAAGGAAAAGCAAACAGTTAAAAAGGACTTGCAAAAGAGCCCACAGAAAGAAAAGCCTAAAGACCAAGCGATAATCAAAAAGGCATTGAGACAAAAGACGGCGGGTCCAAAAATGACATATGCTCAGGCAGCATCAATAAATACTCAAATACCAGCAGATAAAACGGTAAAACGCAAAGTAGAGTCAAACACTGGCATGGAAAACCTCATGAAACAAATCCTAAACAGGATTGGCTCCATGGAAAAATCGAATAAAACGATATTAGATAGAATACGAGTATTGTTGTTAGAGAGACAAAACAGCAACAAAAGAGCTGTTACCAAAAGACAGACATGATGAATAAAATAAAAATTCTTGAATGGAATGCTATTGGTATCGAGAGTCGCAAGGATGAGATGCAAGTGACTGTTGACATACACCAGATAGATATATGTCTCATTTCAGAGACGCACTTTAAATTGATTACTGACTTCAAACTGCAAGGATATGAATTCTATCACTCCCCACATCCTTATAACTGTGCAAAAGGTGGGGCCGCAGTGTTAATAAAGAATACAACAAAACACCATATAAGAAAATTAAAATATTATTTAAATTAATTATTAAAGTAAATAATTTAATAAAGTTATAAATTATAATAAATGTATGAATTTATATCTTTAGGCGCGTTCAATATATTCTCGGTATCGGGGTGAAGCTGTGGTTGTATATATAAATTGACTTATTTATCAAGTAATACTATTATTTTAGTGCATTCATGTAAAATTTCATATAAATGTGATTATTAATTCGCGTTTTATCTCTAGTTAAACAGAATCATAAGGGCAACTGAGACGATGATGGTGAAAATTGAGCATCGCGCTGTAATTAAATTTCTCACTAAGCAAGGAAAAAGTCAAAAAAACTATTCATGAAGAGATGGTGGCTGTTTACCAGGGTTCCGCACCTTCATTATCAACTGTGCAAAAGTGGTCAAGTGAGTTCAAGAGAGGCAAAGAGAGCATTGAAGACGACCCCCGCTCCGGCGCCCCGGCTACTGCTTGTACGGGAGAAAGCATCAAAGAAGTCGAAAAACTTGTTCTTGAGGATGCCCGAATAAAGGTGAAAATGATGGCAGAGATCACCAAGCTTTCAATTGGTACCATTCACACCATTCTTCATGACCATATTAACCTTTCAAAGGTCAGTGCAAGGTGGGTGTCACGAATGCTCACAGCGCCTCAGAAAAAAGTGAGAATCGCATGCTGTAGAGAGCTTTTGGAGATGTGTAGTGAGAACGCGGACGGTGTTATGGATCGAATTGTTACTGTGGACGAAACATGGGTCCACCACTATGACCCTGAAAGCAAACAAGAGTCCATGCAGTGGCATAAAAAATGAACAGACCACCCGAAGAAGTTCAAAGTCACTCCGTCTGCCGGAAAGCTCATGGCCACAGTTTTTTGGGACTCAAAGGGAATCTTGCTCATTGAGTACAAAAACAAAGTGAAACCATCAACGCCACATCCTACGCTTCCACTTTGCATAATTTGCGGGAGGAAATTAAAAAGAAAAGACGGGGTAAACTCGCAGCGGGTGTGTTGCTTCTTCATGACAACGCTCCTGTTCACACGGCGCGATTTTCCAAGGCTGCTGCTCGAGATTGTGGTTTCGAAGAAATCCAACACCCTCCCTATAGTCCAGACCTTGCCCCTAGTGATTATTTCCTGTTTCCGGATTTGAAAAAATGTCTTCGTGGAAAAAGATTTTCGGATGATGAAGAACTCAAGTCTGCAATAAATGGGTATTTTGCAGAGAAAGAGGAATTTTTTTTTCAGTGTTTAAAAAAGCTTATCTCAAGATGTAACAAATGCATTGATGTTAGGGGAAATTATATTGAAAAATAAAGACAATTTAAATTGAATTCGCATTTTCCTTCATATCGATACCTCGTAGAAGCAAAATTCCAATCATATGCCATCCAAGGAATTTCCATATGTGTAGAAACGAGCAGTGGACAAATATCTGTTGCAGCAGTATACTGCTCTCCTAGCTATAGACTAAAGAAAAATGATTTTAAAAGCCTTTTCCGCATATTTCACAATAGATTAATCGCGGAAGGGGATTTTAACGCCAAAAATAAGTATTGGGGATCTAGATTAACTAATACTAGAGGCAGACAACTATATGAAGCAATTAAAGAAGATGGCGCCAAATATCACTCAACGGGAAAACCTATCTATTGGCCAACAGATAGAAATAAAACCCCAGATCTTGTCGACTTCTTTCTATTCAAAAATATATGTATCTTCAAATAAAATAAGCATAGAGGAAGGACCTGATCTTCAATCAGATCATTCCTCTATACTCTTAACACTTAGCGATAAAATAATAATAAAAGACCATAGCCCAAAACTAGTAAATAGACTGACTGATTGGAACTACTTCAGACAGAAGTTGGAAAAAAGTATCCAACTATCACCAGAAGAAGCAGTCCAAATATTGACGCTGAGAATACAAAAAGCTGCCTGGGCTGCCACTCCCATACAACAAAAAAGATCAAACAATACTCTTATCCTCCCGAAATATGTGAAATTATTACAGAAAAGAGGAAAGCTAGAAAACGCTTGCAACAGACAAGGGCGCCAAACGGCAAGACCAAACTGAACAACTTAAATTATAAGCTCAAAAAATCTGTAACAGAATTCAATAATGAGTCTTTGAAAACTTACCTCACAAGTCTTACAAATGACGCTAGTACCGATTACTCGTTCTGGAAGGCAACAAAAAAATGAACAGGCCAGTAGCTCACATTCGGCCAGTAAAAACCAGAGAAGGTAACTGGGAGAAATGCAGCCAAGAGAAAGCAAACACTTTCGCTGAGTATCTTGAAGACGTATTCAAACCTTATGAAGATAAAGGTTATCAAGGACTCGAAATAAGGTGCGAAGAAGATAGACCTATTCGGCCGGTAACAGCTAAAGAACTTGCCAAAGAAATTAAAGTTAGCATAAATATAAAAAAGGTCCCAAAATGTTTAAAAAAACTAACGCAGATTATAAATGCTGCATTTAAATTAAGATATGTGCCAAGCATGTGGAAAGTCGCGGAGGTAATAATGATACCTAAACCAGGTAAACCACCTAACGAAGTTGCCTCATATTGCCCAATATCTATTCTACCAATGTTGTCCAAGTTATTCGAAAAAGTGCTGGTAAAACGTCTACAAAAAATAATAGATGAAAAATCGCTAGTCCCAATTAACCAATTTGGATTTAGAAATAAGCACTCTACCATTGATCAGGTGCATAGAATCATAGATTGAATCGAAAAAGCATTTGAAGAGAAAATTGTGTGCTCTACAGTATTTCTTGATATAGCTCAAGCTTTCGATAAAGTCTGGCACAAAGGACTGATACACAAACTACAAATGCAACTGCCGAAGCAATATGCGACCATTCTGGAGTCTTATATATCAGATAGATTCTTCAGAATTAAACAAGATGCAGAGTACTCAACATTAAGAGAGATTAAAGCTGGTGTACCGCAAGGCAGTGTGCTAGGTCCAGTTCTATACCTACTTTTCACTAGCGATCTGCCTGAAAGTGAAGAAACCACCATAGCTACTTTTGCAGATGACACAGCTGTCCTTGCTGTGGGAGCAACTGTCGAAATAGCAACGAAAAAGCTTCAAACAGCCATAAACAATATTTCAGAATGGACTAAGAAATGGCAGATTAGATTAAATGACCTTAAGTCAGTCCATATTAATTTTACGTATAAAAACGTACCACACATTCCAGTCTACATTAACAACAATGTAGTGGAATTTTCAAACACAGCCAAATATCTAGGCATGACTCTAGACGCTAAACTGCGTTGGAAAGCGCACGTAAAGAAGAAAAAAGATGAGTTGAACATGCGATACAGTCAAATGTATTGGCTTGTTGGGAGATACCTGTCTAACTACAAGAAGTTATTGCTATACACGCAGGTTCTGAAACCAGTATGGACCTACGGGCTCCAGTTGTGGGCATGCCCATGCCAAACAAATTTACAAACAATTCTGGTTTTCCAAAATAAAGTACTAAGGAACATAGTTAATGCACCTTGGTACATACGCAATGCCGATCTGCATAAAGATCTAAGTGTTGAAATGGTTGAAGATGAAGTTAAGAAAGTTGTTCAAAGGCATAGAAGTAGGCTTCTCAACCACGTAAACACAGAAATAACAGACCTATTAAATAATGACAATGCAATCAGGAGATTGAGACGGGTAAAACCTCTTGATCTATAAGAGTTAGCTAGGGCTAAGAAATCAGGTATTGATTTCAAACAAGAAAAAAGTTTAGAAATCCGACAAACGGCGGATTTATCTGTTAAATTCAACAAATATGTAGTTCAAAAACAAATTGCCGATTAGTCGTCGACTAGGTGCAATCTCAGTCAATCCAATGTCAGTCCCCGGGAGTTTTTTTAGATGAGTTAAAGTCTCTCACTATTGCAGAAGCATCCCTCGCGTACTAGCTCTGCAATGTCTTTCGATGATTTTTTCTTCCAGCGAATTCCCAACACAAAAAAGTGAGCTACAGTCCGCTTGGGCGAACTGTTGGATACCCTATTCTTATTCCTATCCCTCATAAGTGGGCGTGACAAAAGTCTAAGTATGGTTGAATTGTTAAGAACGCTGTACATATTCTGTTATATAACATTTAAAAGATTTTATCAAACAAAAACGAAGCTTTTGTAAAAAAACGTTCCCTTTGGTTTTTCAATAAAATTATTTTATTTAATTGTGGGCGTGTCAGTAAGCGGATTTAAAAAAAATTAACACATGAGCATAGAGGACCCCTAGAGAGTATATATTATAAATTTCAGCTCCCTAGCTCAAACTTTGGATTTTTAAATTGTGGGCGTGTCAGTAGGCGGATTTTGAAAATATTTACACATGAGCTTAAAGGGCCCCTAGAAAGTATATATTATAAATTTCAGCTCCCTAGCTCAAATTTTGGGTTTTCAATAAAATTGTTTTATTTTTTTGTGGGCGTGTCAGTGGGCGGATTTTGAAAATTTTATATCCCGAGCAGTTTTAGGAGTCATAGATCATATATAAAAAATTTCAGCTTTCTAGCTCAAAATTCGATTTTTTCCAAAATTTTGTTTTTTTGAGTTTGTGGGCGGATTTCAAAAATTCGTAAACTTGATTATTTCGGGACCCTAGAGAGTATATGATTAAAATTTCAGCTCTCTAGGCCCAGTTTAAAGGCCTAATTTTTGCCGACGGACGGACGGACGGACGGACGGACATGGCTAGATCGACATTACTATCGATGCTGATCATAAATATAGTAACTTTTAGGGGTCTACGGGCAATATTAAGGTATGTTACAAACTATGCGTCAAAATTAATATACGCTTAGAATAGGGTATAAAAAATGATCACAGATAGTGCAGTACGCAAAGAGAGCACAACGATAAAACGTAAACTTGCGTTGTCGATTCGACGAAGCATGTGCTTTCAGTGTTAAAGCAGCGAAGCGTTACAAAAATCCCCGTAGTGCAAACCATATTTCATGATTGAAGTAATGTAAGGTGGTAAATAGTATAGCGAAAATGATATGACAAGGAAAGGACTTACCCTAAGTATCAGATACAATTATGAATTCCACTTACTTGTCCATGATGAATTTGTAAATCCCACTCAGAGTCAGTCTTTGATTGGGCGCACTGCTAATTGCCATCGCAATAAGTGCGATGTAAGAAAATGGAGGTTTTTCCGGTCGGTGGGATGTTTTTAATATTGACGTAAACGGCAGGGACCACAGATTATTATTGTGTATCCTTAAAAACGGATGAACTCCACTATAGTAATAAGCTGCCTCCGGTAAGGCAGTGCTACACATAAAGTCTCCCCGTAAGGCAGGGTTATTGAAATCTTCCAAAGAGCCAAGACCCGTCGGACAGGAGGCAAAATATTGCGGCGATGGAAGCATTTTCTCAAAGTAACACTCACGAAAAATGCAATCACAACAAAAAAAAAAACAAATCTACTTTTGCACGATTGATTCGATTCGGAAGCAAGACGAAGACTGATCAGCCGAGGGATGGGAAATCCTGAAATCTACCGAAGAAAACTGTGTACGCACGTTAAGTGTATCTCCCACTCTCCTCCCCCATCCTCGGCGCGGCATCAAAACAAGTGAGTGAGATGTATCTCTCTTGGAAAAACAAAACCTGGGTATTTTTGTCTTTTAGTATTTGTTTTACAACCAGAAACAACCACCCTCCCGATCCGGATCGCTCTAGCGCAGCAAATGACTTCCCGATATGAGCGAAGAGCGTTTGCGTCTCATCCACCACCACCATCACCGAGATGATCTGTGATCGTTAAAGACACACATGAAAGGCAAACAACAAACCGCACTGTATGCCATAAAATTCACGGTGAAGATTTCAAAAAGATGCATAGATGATGAATTTTAGTTTTTCTCGAAAATCGTCCGTGAAAAAGAGTTTGTCTGTTTCAGAATTTTCTAATGCTATAAAAATGCCATTTGACTTTGTTATTTGTTTTAAAATGCGGCTTTGCATCCATCACAGTAATGGCAGCGTGCGGTCAGATAGTAGTGTGCGGAGTGGTGCGTGGTCCCGCTGAGCTAACGCTGCTTCGGATTTCTTTTGATTCAAAGTTCTTCGCTAAATATTTTGAAAATTAAATGTTGGTATCTAAACAAATAACAGTAATGACGATTGGGTCGGGTTCCGGGGGTGAGGATCTTCAAAGAGAGCGGATTCTTAATGACTATCAGATTCCAAATAAACCCCCAATGGCAATGGGGTTAATTTTTACGAGAGGAATACCAGCTACTGAAGGAATACTTTGAGAAAATTTCGTCAGAAATATTATTGGCAGCGTTTAGACCAAAATATAAATAGAAAAGTGTTTGGTTAAAAGGAAGAATTGTTTGTTAGTTTAAGTTATTTTTTATAGAGTGGGCTCATTGAGGAGACGTTGTTTTTTTTTTTTTTTTTTTTTTAGCGAGAAAGCGTTTTTTCAGAGCTTTTAATTATAACAAAACAATGTACATATTTAAAATATTTTCTAAGCATACGTTAACAAAAAAAAAAACAAACTTGCAGCTTTAATAATGTAGGTACACCGCTTGTTATACCACATGTTTAATATTTCTTTCTGAGTCAATAATTCAAAAGGTGATTAAGGGGCAGAGAACGAAAGTGAAGGCGGCGAAAATTAATAACGGATTCTTATTGAGGGGTAAGATACATGCATATCTTTTTTTACTATGAGAGGGGGAGTGGTCTATCTGCAAATCTTAGAGCTCGACTGTCGAAAAACAAGAGCATTGGGGAAGAGTGTCGAGGAGCAGGAGATCCTGCGTAGAAGAAAGAGGGCGTACGCAGTCTCCCAGTTCAAGGAAATGGAATAGTCTCGCGATCGAAACAACATCCAGAGATTTACAGGCAAGCGAAGCAACTGGCTGCCGGCTTTCAGACCGGAACGCAGGCTCTTCGATAAAGCGACGGAAACATAGTCACTGAAGTGAAGTGAACAGTAGATGTATGCAGTATTTCCAATAGCTGCTAAATGGGGCTCATCTTGAGAGAGTGATAGGGCAAGATGAAAACCCACGTCCTGCAAATGAAGAAACCTTTTCACCACCCAGTATAGAAGCTATAAGAAGGCTTAAGAATTATATGGCCAACGGCGCTGATGGTTTACCAGAAGAACTATTTAAAGACGAAGGTGATGTTTTGGTTGTGCGCACCAAATCATCAATTTAGTATGGGTGGAGGAAAGCATAGATGATGACTTTACTATCAGTACCATATACCATCAAATCTATGTATTGAAAGAACTATCGGGGTATATCCCTTATCCCTGTTAAATATCGTATAAAATATCCTATCCAAAGTACTGTGTGAACGCCTCAAGCCGTTCTGCAACACACTAATTGGCACTAATGAAATTTAGTTCAGGACCGACCACCTTTTCATCGATTTTATGCCGCATATGATAGCATCCATCATCAAGGAGAGGCTTACGTGGCAATGGCTGAATTCGATATCCCGGAAAAACTGATCAAGTTGTCTCGCGTGACACTTAAAAACACGCGGTGTAATGTGCAGTTTTGAATAAGCTCTTTCGAATTATCCCAAAGTGGTACTGGATTTCGGCAAGAAGATGCTATCACGTTACTTCTTCAATCGTGTTCTGGAGAACATAGTCTCTATGGCAGGACGCAGGTGTCAACACAATAGATCCGTCCAGCCACTAGGGTATGCGGACGATATCGACATCATTGGCCGATCTTAGCGTGCCGTGTTAAAAACTTTCACGGCGATTGAAGAACAGGTGAAATTGGTTGGTCTTGAAGTAAATAAGGGCAAGACTAAATACATGCTACATATCAAGAAAAAAACAAATATCTGTCCACCGCTTATGACAAAACGTTATTTTTGATAGCAATAACTTCGAGGTAGTTAAGGAGTTCATCAACCTTCGAGTAAACATTAACTCCACGAATGACACCTTAGTGGAGATCCGACGGAGGATTACCTTAGTAAACTACTTTTACTTCGGTTTGGCGAAACAAATGGGTTAAAACTTTCAAACCTTAATCCTGCTAGTCTTGATTTACGGTGACGAGTGCTGGACGATAAGTAGAACAGGGGAGATTATATTGGGTTATTTTGAAATAAGAATACTACGTCGGATATTTGGTCCTGTATGCAAGGAGGGTAAATGGAGGAGAAGATACAACCGCAAGCTCTATGAGCTGTGCCAATATGTGGATTTAGTACAAAAAGCTATAAATCACTTCGATTACATTGGCTCGGCAACATTGAACGAATGGACAATAACGATTCAGCCAAGGGGATCTTCGACTCCCAGCCCCCAGGTTCGAGAAGGCAAGCTTTAAAGAAAAAACCTTAGCGGATGTCAGAGCGTTGGTTCTGGACAACTGGAAGCAGTGTGCCGTGATCGCAGAGGATGGAAGGCTGCAGAGGCTCTCCACAGTACGGGAGTCCGTTAAGTAAGTAAGTAAATGTTCCTGCTTGTAAACGTGTAGGTAATTATTCAAACAAATCACAAAACAATAGGAGTATTCAGAATCCGATGCAAATGGTCTAGTTTCATTGCGAAAGTGCGAGAGGACAACATTTTTTCGCACCACAACAACAAAATGTACTGACTATAACGTTGCAACAGTCTTGCACTTTCGCTATACCCCAGCTCTACAGAAAAATACAATAGAACAAAATTTTCGCTGCTCGAAAAATTTTATTGATACTGTCAGCTGAAAATTCAAAATTACTGAAACTACTTTTGTTTGAGATTTTTGTTTTGTTGCTTGCTTGCTTTCAGTGAGGTATCTATGGGCGGGCATGATGCCCCACCGCAACCCCCCGCCAGGGCACACTATAGGATTTCGGGTAGTGCGAGGTTGAGTGTATGCAAGGTTTCTTTTGCATTTACAGAATCTGGATTTGAAGAAACTATGAATTTATCCTATATATCCAATGTCAACTAAATATATCTACATATACGTAGCCCAAAGTTGCACAATTAAAATTTTCAGACATGAAAATGTAATGCATTATGAAAAATTCACATTACCAAGGTACTACTGTACGACTGCAGCAAATTTATATAATTTCTTAATATGTATGTTCGTGTCCTACATACCAACATAATGCAACTGCAATGTTCAAAGTATACCTACTTAGATGACCTCCGTAGTGTTGGGATTTTTTTGCAAAGAAGATAAGGTCGGGCGCTTCTTTAAAGTGAACTCCAATTGTAAGGAAGATTTGTGGCCTTATATCCACAAATACGTTAACCCCAACACCAGTCGTATTTATACCGACATTGCACGCCACTACATAGGTGTTGAAAAAATTTTCCCTAGTTCTACGACTCATGAAGTTACGAACCACAGCGATGGCGAATATTTTAACAAGACCGATGCAATCAACACCATTAAGGATCTGGAGAATCAGAACAAGCTTCTGAAACAAAACATTTTATGCCGCAACACAACGGACCAGCTTCACCAATATATGACACTTTTCTTTTATCGAAAATACTGGCTTGAAAAAAAAATATAAGGACGACTTGGGCTCCCAAATCATGGAATTTTTACTAGACGTAAAAAAAGTATACACATGTTATATCGATGGTGAAAAAAGTGACGGTTTGCAAGTAAAGGACTTCGATCCTCCCACCCTTCACAGTGAGCACTTAGAGGATGTTTTACCACCAAAATAACCTTGGGTTCTCACCATCAACGACGAACTCAACGAACTCGACAGTAACAGTACGGACGATGACTTCATTGACGAGACTTAAGGTGTGTCCACATCAAAGAAACATTTTTTAAACATTTCAGAAACATTTCATAAACCTTTCAGAAATGTTTAAAAAACATTTCAGAAACAAAGAAACATTTCTGAAATGTTTCCGAGATATGTAAAAAATGATTATTTTGGTCTGGACGATTCGCGAAACATTTCTTAAATGTTTCTCAAATGTTTCTGAAATGTTTGTAAACAAATGGGAAACATTTCAGAAACGTTTTTTAAACAATGTTACCTGAAATGTTTCTTTGGTGTGGACACACCTTTACATACCTTTTAATACATTGAAAATTGAAAAATTGACTTGACTATTTTTAACTAACTCCTGACTTACTTACAAACTGACTGACTGAGACGAGGAATGCCATGCAATTCTACCTCCTCGTGGCGCATTCTGCGTAACCCTAAATGAATTGCTGTACTTTACTCGCAAAGATGAACAACATTAACATTAATCCTCACCTAAATCACTCTAAATATCAAAAAATAAAAATCTCATAAAAACGTAGTTTTAGTAATCTTGAATTTTCTCAAAAACTAGAAGACAGCATTCGGTTTTTTGCGTTCGATTCAGAATTGATAGTAACATTGACTACAAAAAGCCAATTTAGCACTTCATTTCACAATTTTGAAAAGATTGGTATAATCTTTTTTTTTTTTTTTTTTTTTTTACAAAATTTTGAGTTTGCATGCGAATTTTTCAAAAACTATTGACATAAATAATTTAATTCAAATTTATGATTATAGAACAGATTTCTGGCTTTAAAAACCGGTATAGAACTTTATTGTGAGTAGTAGTAGTAGTAGTCAAATGTTTTTATTTTCAACTTAATATCAAAAAGTTTACATTTTTATTTTATATTCGGTTTTTTCAATGCAAGTTAAAAACAAAAGACTTACGACAATGACAAAAGTCGTCTGTCGGGTAGTTGGATTATAATTGGATATATAAATTAGCTTGAAATTAAAGTTTTATGATCTAGAAAGAAATTACTGATTAAATTCTCTAACAAGTTCATTTCGATATGGTAATGCTACAGTGATATAATAAAAGAGCCTATCAAAATCTGTACTCCTTTCTCCATTGAGTATAAGAATAATTTCGGCTTCTGTTAACGAAGCTCTCACAAAACAACTCAGCCTGAACTCTCTTAACCCCGGACATCTGCCTAAGAAGTGCTGGATGTTCTCTTCTTCCCTTAAGTTGCACACAGTACATAGAGATGTTCCGTTCTCCATAAATCTATTTCCGTTAAGTTAAATTAATCTACATCTTGCCTTAAATATCCAGGTGATTTTGTTAATTTCGAACCCATCGGTGATGTAAGCTGCCCCTCTAGAGTGATCCAGAAATTTGTAGATGCGTGTACTGCTTTCCGAAGCCCTCCGTAATTTTGCCTGTTGACCCTCCGATTTCAGCAGCCGCAGTAGATCTATTGTGAGTATTGCCGTTGTTTTTTAATATTTTTTTTTTAATCTTAAGTTTTTTTTTCTAAAATTGCCACTACCTCCTAAACGGGGCGAGATAGACCACCCTCCCATAGTAAAAAATGCTTGTTTTTGACCCTTCTATAATCGTACTCTCCCCGTCAGCTGTATTCGTTTGTGGGTTTGCCAAAATGTGTTCAAAATATTAGGTGAAGGCTCTTTATAGGAAAATAGATAGTTGAAGTTCAATTGAAAATTGCTTAGACGCATGTGGGTTCTTAAATTCTTCATCATCACATACTAAAGAAGCAAATGTGTGAATTGACTTCTATCCATTCTCAGCATTTGGCGGAAGTGGGTACAGTGCTGGTTGCTAGGACAAACAGAATATCCTCGTTAAGTTCATCAAAGACTTTATCGATAGCATCTTCAACTTTACTTTCCTATTAACTAGAATATGACGCTATTTTTCTATCTTCTTCATAGTTTGTCAAACCTTCAATCCACATAATTATATCTGCAGCATCATAAAATTTCAATAAAATTTTCTTTTTCGTTATTTTCGGCATCTTTTTATTACCAAAAATCAATTATCCACTCAATTAAAAACATAAGACTGATTTTGACATTTGCTTCAGTGTTGCTGCAGATAAGAAAAAGGTTCACGAGTTCACGATCTAGTTATTAATTCTTTTTGTTCCATGGAAATTAAGAGTTCAAAGTTAATATACTCGTATATAAAATAATTTGGTATAACTTGTCTGGGATGATTGTTGTTGATTCGCTCGACTTGCCATACTCGCGGTTGTACCTTTACCTCCATTCGCCCACCTTGTACACAGTACCTATGTACTAACCCTCCCTTCCTGCTTACCGCCCAGCATTTGGCACCATAAAACAGAACTGGAAGGATTCAAGTTTGGAAGGTCATGTATTTTGTCCTTCGAATCAAGAGTTTTGAACCCATTTGTTTTGCCGAACCGAAATAGCATCGTCTTTCTAGGGCAATTCTCCGTCGGATCTAAACTAGGGTGTCATTCTTTGAGTTGATTCTTACTCCTAGGTAGATAAACTTCTGAGGTACCTCGAAGTTTTAGCTACAATCAGTAGAGTTTCGTCCTAGGCAGTGGACAGATGTTGATAGCATGCACTTGGTCTTGTTCTAATTACCCAATTTCACATATTCTTCAATAGCGCCGTAAAAGCTTCTACCACGGCACGCTGCGAACGGCCGATGATGGAGATATAGTCCGCATACATCATAGCTGGGCGGATCTATTGAAGATAGTGCCGTCTGAGTTGACATCTCCCGAGCCCACTACAGAATGAATAGGGACAAGAATGAATAAGTAAATGAAAGCACATCCATACCGACATCCGGTGCAAGTTTGGAATAATTCGGAAAAGCTGCTTCCAAACTGCACATTACACCGCGTGTTTTCAAGTGTCACGTGGCAAAGCTGAATCATATTTCATAAACCCGTATTCCGTCATCGCCATTTAGAGCTCTTTACGGTAAATACTATCATATGCGGCTTTAAAGTCGATGAAAAGGTGTTAAAATCTCGAATTAAAACTCGGTGATATTTTCTAGGATTTCCATCACCGGCTCTTTCTTTGACACGGTGGCGGTTACCTTTGATATTGGCCCTTGTGGTTGGTGAAAGCACAGAAGAGTCTTCCGCTCAGGCGCTCTCTGTCGACTCAAGCTAATCCAGGTTTGGTAAGGCGTGCATATAACAGCTTCCAAAGTTGTTGAAAACATAACTAATTTCAAAAATGGGTCCAACTATTCTGTTTGGTGGTGAATGTAAGGAAATGTCGTCGAATAAAGGTACATACATTGAGAAAACGGCAATATCTCAAAAATTAATTAAGTGATTTCAAACATATGTTATTTTATCTGATACTGCCGAATATCTTGACTAGAACAAATCCGCACACAAAAACAACTGTGCATAATGTGATTCGAAAACGATTTATAAATCAATAACTCAATACCTATGTTCATCAAACTGAGTGTATGGTAATTTGGGCCAGGCGCCCCAAACAGGCTGTAGAACCAAAACATAAGTGTCCGATGTATATAATGAGTGCTCAGAATCCCTATTATTATTAGAATACATTTAGTAGTTCAAGTTAGTAGAATAGGAAGTTTGTTATTTGTTTTATATACAAATATAAAATCTTAATAATGATACCGAGTGTAAACACATTTTCTCGATGAGTACATATGTAAAATTAGTTCGTAAAATAGTTTGTAGGCCGAAAGGCAATAATTGTAAGATAAAGGTCAATTTAGGGCGTCCGCATAAGGAACAATAATCTAGAATAAGTATCCTGGTAATTTTAAGTTAGATTTAATCATTTTTGTCTAATTGTAAGTTGATAATCAATAACAATTAAAAAATGCATTTAAAAGTCAAAAAGTCAAAAAGTGTGTCGGACTACTAATCGGCTCAAATCCCGCCGGGACCAATTAACATCTAGCGTTTTATCCACTGCCCCACCTCTTGCGAACGTCTGACAAACATCCAATCAATTGTCATGAGAAGCTTCTCAAATTGGCCGTTCGGATTCGGGTTAAAATTGTAGGTCCCTTGCACTTCGCACCAGAAAGTCTTTTTAGAAGCTAGGTTATAGGCCCTGTATGGCCGTTAATGCCTAATATTTATTTATTTATTTATTTTTGTGTATTAAAGGATACTCTGAACGTTTATCGGCTGAGGAGGAGGAGTGGCTAAAGTAACATACTTGCCGAAAGTGGACACAAAGTCATCACCTGCAATTGGAGATATTTTTATTTGCATTACTTAGCTGCGATAGCGATTATGTTTCATATTTTCTTACTATTTTAAGACATGAAAACACATCAAACAAATGGGAGTTACGGCGTTGGCCCCAGAAGATAACCCAGCGTTGTCCGTTGGGGGAGGCAGAGTAACCGACATCGAAGAGAAAAGAAGACTGTCGTGTCTTTGGCAGATACTCACGTATCGGGAGGCCTAAATGCTCCCAAGAAATCTTTTCAGCAGGACAAGCCCAAGTTATCAACATTATTTTGTTAATTTCTTGGAGTTACCGACAAAGTCTACGGTTATTTTTTTTTAAATCAGTAACAAATGTCCAGATAAACCTACATTTTATCTCATAGATAAAAATAATGTCTATTCAAAAATATACTTCAATGTCATATTTGACAAACAAATTTAAAGTTACATTTCTTAATAAAAAATTATAGGTAATCTACCATTTTGTTTGTAAGAAACAACTCCCAAAATTTATTTATAAATATTTTTAGTTTTGAATTATGGGTATCTTTTTGAGACCACCCCACAATGTAGGAAATAGAATTCAAAATAAATACCCAAGAGATTCATTCCTCTTTTTTCCGTTCTTCATTTAATTTATTCTCAAGAAAAGATCAAATGAATGCGAAATGTTTCCAATATAGCTATTCTTAAACAAATAAACTGTGTTGTAAATAATTTTTCGAAATAAACCCACAGCCGCAGAAAACGCATTCACATTAATAATAAAAAAACAACAGCAGCACAAAGCAATATCAAAAAAAAACTGTAACGAACTTTATGATCTTTGAATTCTTCAGTTTAAGAGTACGGCATTACATGAGTGGTAGAGAATACACCCTCCCACTTGACAGATCTTTCAAGCAACAAGAAGGAGGTAGGTACCACTATGTTGGGGTTAAAATATGGAAACATTTTCATTTGGACTGGTGATGCTATTTATGGCAGCCTCCATTATAAAAGAACTTTTCGAGGGAAAGTCTTGCTTCTCATTGGCTATTGGTGACTGCGTTATTTCGAGATGTTCAACAGATCTAATTTTTGTGGATATTTGTGGGAGTGGCACAGGGTTTCCTTTATCGATCGTGGAAGATGTGAATTTGTAAACAATTAACTTCTTTGTTTTAAGAAAAAACATCAAAGAACAATTTTCAAAAAAAATATATATGTAGGTACCTATGTATAGTGAAAATATTTCTGGTTTCTAATGTTGTGTTAACCTCAATATTCATTTTGTAAACAGCTGTTGTGTCATAGAAATATATTTGTAATTGTCACCTAAAAGTCGGGAAATTTATTAAACGTCAAAGCTTAGTTCCTGAAATAAAATGTGTTTCAAGCAAACTTCGGGCACAATTTGTTTACAGGGACATTGTTTCGAAAATCTTGACAAGCGTGACAGGTGACAATTGCAATACAATTGATGACGGGGAGCTTTTAAATGTTCAACAAAATACTGACAGTAAGTTTAATTATTGCAGAAATTTGTAGATAACATTGTCATAGACGAGTGAATAAAGCTATAAATACTAGTATGTCAAGTTCGATATGAAAGCATATGTAATAATTTCTAAAACAAACGTTCTACTTGTTTTAAAAAGTGTTTTTCAACAGTCAAGATTCTGTTATCGCACGTTTATTATGGGTAGTCATATCTTTCGGAAATAAATTAAACATAAACACAATTCCTATGATTGGTTCCTGGAGTAATATTATATTATGAAAATACGCAATCCAACAACGTGTATTCTTCCTGTGAATTGTTTGTATGATTTATGTAAAAAAGACCTCGATCCGATTAACTTCGGTAGTTAGTCTTAATCCTAAAGTGGATAAAGGTTCAATTAATTTAAACTTGCAGGACGTTTCATTGGTTCTTGACATTGTTAAACAATCTGCAAATATACACGGGTGGTTGGAATTTCTGTTTTTTTTTTCGAAAAAGTGTAAGGACAGTATTTGCTTCCTTTTTTCAACTCGCCTGTTAGGCTTTGTTTAGCTTAGGTTAGTTCATGATTCGGACTTTCATAAAAAGCTTCATATATTATAGAAATAGTACAAGGCTTAAGTAAAAACCAAATTAAATTTACAAACCAAGAAAGTGATCCTGAAGGCGAGGTTAAACTTCATTTGATATGGTGTTTGGCATATGATTAGGTAGTTGTAATTTTTTTTAGATAAAAGGAAAGTTTATTTTTTGGTATCGATTTTCAAATCTGCCTCTTAAAATGATCTAAAGAATATCATGGGAATTCGTAAGTTATCGGCAATTCCAAAACCTTTTGAAAGTACAGTCAAACTTCCCTAGGAATACTGGATCCACACGGGACCAGAAAATTCGTTGTATCGAAAAATCCTTATACAGAAATTATGACATTTAATTTCTCCTTTAATTTAGTTTTTTTTGTCGGGGTGCGGGACTTTCTACACTGAGACTTAATACTGGTCCATTGCACCACCAGGAAGACACACCACTTTTACTGTTTAAATTTACTCGTTTTCTTCAGGAAGACGAGTAGGCGCTTCAATGACAAGGAGCTTAGGTTTACAGCACTCACCACATTGGCACCAAATACCTGCCACCTGCATGCGGGTGGCAATGGTGCAGTAGTAGTGTATTCGCTTACGGAATGGAAGGTCGTGCGTTCGAATCCCGGCCAAGTCCATTACTTTATACCGAATACATGAAATCGTAATCTCCCTAAGTAACTTAGACACCACCCGTGGAGAAAAACCCTACAACTGCACCCAAACACTTCTTTCCTATCTCTCTATTCTTTCTAATACCAAGTAGCTTACACTGTGTTCTTAGCATTATAAGGGTACTGTAACAACAGAAAACAAAATCCCTTTAAATTATATATATAAGCAAATTATAAAAAAAAAAAAAAAAAACCTCATAGCAGCAAAATCAGGACAATCACAGAGGAAATGTTCCGCAGTGTAATCGATATTTCCACAGGTTTCGCAGTTGGTGGTATCGCTTAAGCCTAGCACTTTAAGATGCTTGGCAAAGGCGTAATGGCCCGTAAGAACGCCAGTAATTTTTCTGCAGTCTTTTCTGTGGAGAGACAACAAGAATGCCGACAATTTCTCAGAGATGTTGGGAAGAATTTGTTTAGTCTGTCTGCACTCTGGAGAGTCATGCCATCTGCGATTGTGTTCATTTGAAACTCAACCATCAATAGAAGCCCTGACCGAGGACGCAGACAGACAAAACGCTTGTTCAGGTCCTGAGAAGTCTTTCTCCGAGCCCTGTCTAGCAAGTTCATCGGAGATCTCATTTTCTGTGATCCCGTTATGACCCGGGACCCAGATAAACTGAGTATGAGGTATGATATTACCGCTATAAAGAAGTCCAAAAACGTGTGCCGATTTTCCGTCCGTCGGTCACCGAAGATCCACCCATATTTTGTGACCGGATTTACTTCAAACTTCGTATTTCGGGTTTCTATGCCTATATATCACAGCCATTTGTTTTATTCTAGTATTTTTAATAACGGTATATACCTTCCATACAAATGATTTCCGAATACCGATTTTCTAAAAAATACGCCAACGAAAATGATCACAATTTTTGAAATATAAAAAAATTGAGGTGAGCGTTTACAAAAATTCGAACACCTCAAATAGCGAAAGCTATTTTGCAGAAAATTTACACAACTACTTATACTACTATTTGGAACGATTTTGTATATATATTTACAAGTTCTTGAAAAAAAATTTTATATTCTTTTTATTCATATAAAATTGGGTTAAATGTCAGACTTGATAAGACTTGATAAATGGTACTTTAGGTAGGTACAATATCTCAAAAACGGGGTCAGTAATTTTAAAGAAATTCGATACATTAGGAGATAGAAATTTGAAGAAGAAATCTACATACTCAGATTTTTGATATTTTATTTTTAAAACTTTTTTATATATTTTCAGTTGCTAAAACTTTGAAAAACATCACTCTTGTTTTAATGAATTTTGGGTTTTTTAAAATGGAGTAAATTTAAAAGCATGGCATAATCAGAGACTCGACTAACAACACATTACTTCGAGAAGAATTTCCAGAGCTCAGCAATAAGGAGAACTGGAGCAACGAATCCATAACTTATGGACTGAGCAACCACACAACAAAGTGGTATACGGACGGCTCGAGGACTGAGGAGGGAACTGGTGCTGGAGTGTTTGGGCCGGGAACTAAGCACTACGAATCCATGGGCAAATGTACCAGCATCTTCCAGGCAGAAATATGTGCCATAGACAGGTGCGTTCGAATCAACCTCGAGAAAAACTATAGAAATTGCAACATAGCAATAATGTCTGACAGCCAAGCAGCTATAAAGGCTCTTGACGCCTACGTTATCAAGTCAAAACTCGTGTGGGAATGCCTACAAGGACTGAATAGACTAGGCAAGAATAACAGAATCTCCATCTGCTGGGTGCCTGGCCGTGTTGGCATTACGGGCAATGAGGCAGCGGACTCTCTGGCAAGAAGAGGGGCAGAGCAACCCTTCATAGGACCTGAACCATTCTGCGGGATAGGAGAACACACTATACGCGAAGAGTTCAGGAGACTGGAGGAAGAAACAAAGACCAAAACCTTTCTCAACCTCCAAGGTCTGAGGCAAGCAAAGAAACTCTTAGGAAATTACAACCAAAAGAGATTCAAAGTTTGTATCGGCCTTAACAAAAACAACCTAAGAATCCTAACAGGCTTCCTCACGGGGCACTGCAGACTCAAGGAGCACCTGAGGAAAATGGGCATATCGGAGGACGGGCTCTGTAGATTCTGTAGTGAAACCGCCGAAACTCCAGACCATATACTGGAATCCTGTGGGGCACTGACCCACAAAAGGATGAAACATTTGGGCAGGCACCAAATAACAGACAAGGACATACAAACCATGGACCCACAGCTCATTCTCAGATTCATCAAAGAAACTGGACTGGACGCTGTGCTCTAAGGAGTGTGACCTGCCAAGGATAAATCAGAGCAATACCTCGACACGCTTCACAAAGAAGTATCTAGAGAGGGCTCTGAACGAGGTCAAGCACCTCTCCGAGGCACAAGCAAGGGGACACAATAGACCAATAGGTCGCAGTGTAATATACCCTAACCAAATATTATTATTATTACGAGTATTAACAACACATTAGAAAAATTACTATATCTCAAAAACCGGTGAAGATTGAAAACTAAATTTTCATTGCTATAATTTGGAACAAATATGCATAAAAAGATTCTCAAAGCAGTTCGTAAAACTGTTTCTAAAAATTTTAAAAATGTCAGGTTTCTCGAAAATGCCTTTGACTATCTCCGTTGTGTTGTAAATATTCGGATCAAAGGTAGGAAAATAGCATCTTATATATTTTCGAGACACGGCAATATCTCATCAATGGGTAAAGTGATTTATTTTCTCCAAATAGAAACATTAAGACCGACAGCCATCATAACTACCGTTATACATGATCTATGCCGCAACGTCACAAAATTAAGAGTGTTATCTATTACGTGCACAAAATTTGAAACTCGAATACCATCAGAATAATTTTACAATCATTACATTTGGATCACTGTCGAGTGTCTCATACGTCATGAAAAAATGTGACTTTACTTTAATTACCCATTTTCGGCCTCAGCCTCAGGTATAAAATTAGATTTCAAGATTAAGACAAATTAAAGATAGCTATCCACATGTAATCGACATTGTAACGTATGTTTTTGCCTGATTTTGCGAGTCTAGAAAATGGTTATAAAAAATGTGCTTCGAAACCAATTCTTATAAAAGCTAGAAAGTTATCATACGGCGGCTCAGTCATGCACTTTTTTTGTCAACTTTTATTTAAAGTAATCAGTAATTATACATTTTTTAAAATCACTGCCTGGCTTGAAATTGTTGAGAGAAAGGCTACTTCCAGTTCAGTGAATGCAACTTCTGCGAACATTTTGTTTTGTTTTGTTATTCTTAAGTTCTAGGGTACAAAGATTTATTAATTTTGGTTACAGATAATTATTTTTAAAAAAAGTTATATTGGGACAAAATTGTATGAGAGTTTGACTAACAGCTGCAAAATTTGAAGGAGAAAAAGAAGAAGAAGAAGGAAAAGAAGAAGAAGATGAAGAAGAAGAAAAAAACTTGAATTTTATATTGAAGAGCATATTTCTGAGTTCCAAGACGGATTTGTTTCAGGGGGATCTACTTTCTACGGCTTCCAATCTAGTCTGTTTTACGTTCTCTCTTATTAACTCGTTCAAATAACGTCGTCAGGTCGACACAGTATACAATGACTTTAGCAAGGATTTTTTTGCTGTTAATCACAGTGTATTGATACATACATGAATCTGATTTGGCTTTCCTTCATCTATATTGAGATGGATCAAATCCTTCTTGAAGAATAAGTTGCAAATTGGTCAAGCTTGATTCTCTTGATTCAAAACCAATCAACTGTTCCTCAAGCGTCCCTTAAGGTAGTCAATTGGCACTCTTACTTTTCGTCATTAAATGACATAACATGTGTCCTTTCTTTCAATGAATGCTTGCTTCAAGCTGATGATTTGAAATTGTTTCTTAGAATTGAAAGTATAAGAGATTGCTCAGAGTTACAATCCGGTATTGACAGAGATCTGTTTGGTGCAAAGAAAAGTATCTTATGCTAACTATAAAGAAATGCAATGTATAGGCCGTCCAAGCTTAAGTGAAATTATGAGAAATTTGTATTCACTTTGTGACACATAAGAGAGTTTTGAAAAAAAGTGCAAATATTTCCCTATCGAGAGAAGACTGGTTTCCACAGAGCATCGTCATTGGCAAATGTCAAAAATACACATTTACCCACCCCTTAAAAAGGGGAAATTAACATGGGTGCTACACTTCTCAAATATTTATGACTGAAAACTAGACTATTATTTCTTTTACTAGACAAAATTATTATTATTATATTAATTTATTTAGTTATAACGAATATTGTACCTTCCTTGTTTCATGAAATGTATATTAAAAGGCAACTGTTCAGTTTTTTATTAAATATCTGTTATTTTAATATATTTAACATCTTTGTTTTAACCTTTTTAATTCAGCGATATCTTGGATATTTTCCAATTAACTTTGAGTTTTGAAAAGTAAACACCACTATATGTGTATCAATATGACTCATGTTTATTTATTCATACAAATGGCAAAAACCATTAAGTAGAGACAAGCATTAAATATTTCATTTCATCAAAAATGTGCGAAGAGAAAAAAACCCTTGAGGAACATTTTTGGGTAGTTTCTTCTGTTTTTGGATAGAATATTTTTTAGGTCTTCCAGTCTTATTATACATACACATGTATATCTTATGGATCTTATGAAGCTCACTAGGCTTGACAGGATTAAAGATTTTTGGGATATTTTTGATCAATCATTGACATTCAACTACCATATAAGTTACGGGACGTCAAAGGCCATTTTCAGTTTGATTTTTTGAAAATTTCCACAAAAAATATGCTAATATATCCACTAACGGTTAAATGCCATATTAAAGGAAATTTCATAAATGCATTTTTATGAAATCCTAGCCTTAATTATTATTTTTTCTTAAGGTATTAATCGCACGCATTAAAAGGCGTCTTCAGTTTGACTTCTAAATGTAAAGTGATTTATTTTATTCATCCTTATGGCTATTTATACTCAAATTTACAAACTAAAATGATAAGTCAGCAGTTTATTCTATGTGAACAATGTTGTAAAGGGTCTTAAATTAGCGGCTTGACAACTTCAAACTTTCAGTCCGAACGCATCCATAAACCGACTACCGAATTGTCAATGTCAAAATATTCAGTAAAATCTTCATCATGGTGTAGTACACGAAGGAACAGTATTTACAAATAATTAAAATTTAGTACCGAAATTCCGAGTCGGTGATCGCAACTTTAAGAGCGTTATCGCCAATCTTCGGCTGTAATTCTCGTCCCAGTAGACAAGCAATTCATTTTCTAGTGAAAATATTTGAGTCAGAATATTTGCTACTTGATGTTGCTTGTGACAGTGAGACTACGTTTTGCCGGAAGTGTGGAGCATCAATTGTCATGAGAAGCTTCTCAAATTTGCTGTTCGGAATCGGCTCAAAATTGTAGGTTCCTTCCACTTGGCAAAAAAAGTGGTTGGGGAAACTAGGTTTTAGGCCCTGTTTGGGCCGTTACTGCCTAATATTTATTTATTTGTTTATGCAAACAAGCTCAGAGCCAATAGCCGTGTTTCTTTGCACGCGGATATAGGCATGACATTAAAAAACGACCATCGCCGCTTAAGAATTCATCAAAAAAAAACTTGGCAGCACACATGCACCTATGACGTTTATTACTGACACAGCTGTAAGTTGAGTTAAGAACTTTGTATTGAAAATCGTGAAATTCAAAAATATTAATTTCCGACAGTTGAAATGCCCAACATATTCTAAAATTATAAAAAAACAGTTTAACATTGACAGATTTACTAAATTTTGAAAAAAAAAAAAATAATGATAAAATCACGAACAAAATATTCGGCGGGATGTGTTAGTGGTCGGCGGGATGTCAAACTTTGACATTTCCTGAAAAATTCATCGCAACATTCATCAGACACGAAGAAAATGGGTTTTGGAAACACTGTTTATCCCCGCTAAAGGACTTAGCGGCGATAGCTATCCCCGCTAAAGTTAGCGTATATTATATATATACGGTATATAGGATAAGTTGTTGTTGTATTTTACATGCAAATTTCAAATTATCCCTATATCCGCCTGCAAAGAAACACGGCTAATATGGAACGAGAAATAGCGGCCGTATCCGTCGAAATGTACGACCGAGTCATCAAAAATTGGGTTCAACGCTGCCGTTTCCGTGGTGGACATATGACATTCATAAATGTTTTGATAGTAATTCAAGCCAATACATTTTTTTCTCAGATATCTCAAGTAGTTTGCGTTTTATTTAAAAAAGAAGTTGTCAAGTCCTTAATGAAAGACCCTTTATATCTAGAGGAGCATACTGGTAAAAGGTGTACAGATAACTTTTTGAAGGGTGGCTACTGGGGATGAAATATGAGAATGCTGACGATATTAGCCGTGTTTTTTGCACGCGGATATAGGATTGGAACAAAAGCGGCGATAGCTATCCCCGCTAAAGTTAGCGTATATAGGATAAGTTGTTGTTGTATTTTATATGCAAATTTCAAATTATCCCTATATCCGCATGCAAAAAAAAAAACACAGCTATTGTTTGCTTATCTTTGGAACGCGAATTATGTTAGGGATAGGTTGGCCGATGTTAGGAGTAGGGTGTTGAAATAATTTTATTATTCCGCAACAACTGTTCTTTTTGTTTGTCAAAATTCAGAATTTGATAAAGGAGGGAGGTAGAGCGAATGTAAGAAAAAATAACTTATTTTGTTTTCTTTGTTTGTGCTCTGTATCCAGTTTGCCTGCTAGAGCTAATATTAATATACATGATGTTGGCGGTGATAAATAAATAATCAAATGTTCGAACTTCGAAGCATTTTGTTGTTATTGTTTGCGATGGGAGAACCAAAGAGAAAGAAGAAAAACTTAGGCCTCAAACGCAATGAGCTGTTTCTTTCGTCTTCTCAAAGCGAGTTTCGTTAACGAGAAGTTTTCGTGGTAGTTTCTTTTTTTCGATTAAATTAAACCAAAAAACCAACAAAATCATAAGTTTCCACCTTTCTCCCGTTTGAGTTGGAAATTCTCACAAAAAGGAATTTTACTTACGATCCCGCAGCACTGCCCTCTAGGATAGGGCTCAGTTAAATTGGATAGCCAATTTCTTTATTAAGGTGATTCGAAGGCGATGACCAGCGACCAAATCCTGATCTTTGGGGATTCTTAACCACGGCGGGTACGTTACCGATGCTCCGGAGCTCCTCCGTTATATAGTGATAGATGAATGCTAATGCAATTGTCGCCAATGGCCGAGATGCATCACACTTGTGTGCGTCGATGGATGATCTTCTGTGTATCTTCGAGTCACTAAAGAATAACAAGTCGGCGGGGGTGGATGGTGTCCCAAACGTCGCATTGAGACACCTGCCACTGGAGGCTGTAGATATTTTCACCACGCTGTTTAACAATGCGTTGAATAATGCACATTATCCGGGGCATTGCAAGGTAGCTGTGGTACACCCAATTCCGAAAATGGGTAAAGATAGGACGAACCCTGCCAATCTCCGGTCGATTAATTTGGTTCCGAATATTAGCAAGGTCTTTGAGAATGTTGTCAATAGAGGCCTGCATTCCGCGGAATAAATGCAAGAACGAATGCACGGCTGCTTGTCTGGTTGATTTTGAGAAGGCTTTCGACACCGTATGGTTAGAGGAACTTTCCTACGAGTTGAACAGACGGGGGATGCACAAACATTTGCTATATATAATTTGTAATATGCCCATGGGAAAGAAGTTCGTTGTCAAATGTAGCAACGTGACTTTGAGCAGAGTCGTTGAAATTAAAAACGGTTTGCAGCAGGGGGCGGTGAATTCTCTGATCCTGTTTAACATTTACACGAGTGATCTGGTAGGTTCACTCAGACATGCTCAAGGCCGTAGCCAGACAATTATTTCGGGGGGTGGGGGGGGGGGGGGGGTTATATTTATTCAATACACCAATCAGTGTGTACCTTTCTGAATGGTAGATGTAATAAATTAAATTAATACAGCGAAACACGATTTTTAATTGGGATTATGGTACTATACTATGTATAAGGCAGTTTATGGATTGGTGCAAAAAAAAATTGAGATAACAATTAAACATGACACTACGATGATAGGGAAGTAGAAAGAAATGTGTTGGACAATTCTGTTCGTCTGTCTGCCTGTTTGCAGATCTGCAGGGTAAACGGATGGGCCGATTAGCAAACTTGGTTCATAGTGTTTATTTAGTAGGCTCGCACTAGGCGTTGTTGAAATTGGAATTTTAGCTCTAAAACAATGGTAGGTATATGTCATATAACGGTCTTTTAAAAATTAATTTTTCTAAAAACGGCCTTAACGATTACGATTTAGATAAAACAGTCTATCTTTTGGTAAGATTGGTTTTTGTGAGATTTATCTTGAAACAATTTTTTAACATCAGAATTTCTCGCTAACAACAAAACCGATTTCAATTTAATTTAAAATTTAGGAATGCTTTAATGATCAAATTCATACATAACTTTTTTGGTTTTTTGAATATGAAAACTACAGATTTGCTTGTATTGAAATACTCAAAAATTGCAAAATATTTTTCAAAAATTAAAAAATAAAACAGTTAAAAACGGCTTAAACGATTTTCAATATTTTTTTTCCTATGTAGACCATTGCTAATAAAATACTATTGCATACTTAGTTTTTCCAAGAAAACACTAAACAAAATTTGAAAAACTAAAAGATTTTTCCAATATTTTTTTAAATAATTTTTAGTTATTATTTATTAGGTAGATATCATCATTCTTTAAGATTTTATTATTACAAAAAGTATTACATAACATGTAGGTAGGAATCATTTTTATAAAATTAAATTTAATCTTCTGGCCAACCAATCCTGTTATTTTTCTATCCTGTTAATCTTTCTTCACCGGTAGAATTTCTTAGATAAGTTTTTAGACGTTTTATTGTCGAAAATGTTCTTTCCGGTGTACATGTTGAAACCGGTAGTGTCGCCAAAATTTTAAGAAGCTTCTGGATGTTAGGAAACAGATCCTTATTGCATTCCCCAAGAGCTGTTATTGCACTCTTCGAACGCTCTGTATCTTTTTGTGTATGGCATTTTGTCTTCCATAGCGTAAATTCAGCTTTTAAAGTGTCCCAATCCAAAAAAGATTTATAAAATTTGAAGTTTTCTTCGTTATAATTTTGTTCGGTTTTGCCAAGGATCGATGTAATCAAAATGCACAAAGAGGAAAGTATGGACTTATGGTTTTCAAATCTCATTTTAAGCTGACTTAAAAAGTCATCTAAAAGAGGAATCATTATACTTATCCTAAAATAGGTTTCAGGATCTGTTGTGCTCATGTTTTGTCTGTGCTGCTGCCTTGACACAATTCGTGGAATTTTAAGTTTTTCATCCACAACACTAAGTTTTGTGCAGTCTCAAAAATTGTTTTGAATTCCGGAATGATATTTTCGCATATTCCTTGGAATGTGTTTGTTATTAATTCCACATGTTGCAATCCAGGCACTAAGTCGCATGAAGGGGGTTGTAAGATCTTACAAAGTGGCATTGTATATGTAAACAAAACACTCAAACAACACTAAGTTATTGCAAAATTTGATGTATTAAACATTATTGTGAGTTTGCCACAAGTTTAGTTGGTTGGTTGGTTCGTTTAAGTGGCTGTAATTCCCGTCATCTGACGAGGGAAAACACAAGTAGCGCAATGAGCGCCGTTTTGATACCACAATTAACGGAACCTAAAATTTAAAGGGCGAGATGGATATTATTAAGGGGGCTCAAAACCATCCTGTGGAGTTGAGGAATTTGATGATGTTGTTGAAGTGGATGGTATGAATGGCCGAGAGGTCATTGTAAAACGGATGACCTAGTGCGCTGCGTCTGGTTTTGGCTAAAGCCGGACACTCACAGAGAAGATGGAACACTGTTTCACTCTTTTCTGTGTCAGAGCAGCTGCGGCAGTGGGTGTTGTGAGGGATGCCAAGCTTGGCTGCGTGAGTGCCTAAAGGCCAATGGCCCGTACTGATTGCCGTTAGTCTGGCGACATCAACACGCGTTCTGGCTAAGAGGTTGTTTGTTCTGGCATCATCGTAGGTTGGCCAAATCTTTCTTGAAATGACACAGTCCGAACGATTCGTCCATCTAGTCTCGGCCCCTGAGATGAAGTGCAGGAGGATTTCTCTCTTTACATATCCCAGCGGAGGGAAGACTTCCTCCGCATGTGATACGCACAGAGCAGAGCCACGTCTGGCGAGTTCATCGGCTCTCTCATTTCCATCAATGTTCCTATGGCCGGGAACCCAGACGAGAGAGATATCTTGCCGATGACAAGCCTTATTCAGCGTATCCCTGCATTCCACCACAAGCTTGGACGTAGACTTAGTTGAACTAACAGCATTAATCGCGGCCTGACTGTCGACGAAGATGCCTATTTTTTTTCTGTGTGTCAATATGTTGAGAAGCAGTCTACACGCCTCCTTAATTGCAAATACTTCTGCTTGAAAGACGCTGGCTGCGTTGGGAAGGCGGAGGGTTTTAGAAATATCTAGCTCTGTAGAGAAAATGCCAGCTCCTACTCCACAGTTCATCTTGGAACCATCTGTGAAGATAGGTATGTCGAATTCATTTACGACCGCATTTTCTTTCCATTCTGATCTAGAGGGGAATCTCACAGAGAAGCTTTTATGGAAGTTGAGTTTGGGTGTAATGTAGTCTGTACCTATTAGACCTATGCCTTCGGGAAGTGAAAGAAGGATGCTGGTATGGCCATATGGCCTTTCCGACCAACATTTAGATTCCTTCAATCTAACAGCACTACACGCTGCAATGTTTTTGATATACAGATCCACTTGCAGAAAGTTGAGAATCACATTGAGCGCCTCGGTCGGGCTTGATCGAAGGGCTCCAGTGATTCCAATTCCAGCTGTTCTTTGGATTCTGCTTAATTTAGTGACGTTGTAGGCTTTACTTAAAGCGGGCCACCATACCAGGGATCCGTAGGTGAGGATGGGACGTACCACCGCTGTGTACATCCAACGAACCATCTTTGGTTGAAGCCCCCACTTCTTGCCGAAAGTTTTGCTACAGGCGTAGAAAGCAACGCTTGCCTTCCGCACTCGGTGTTCGATGTTGGACTTCCAGTTGAGTTTGGGGTCAAGCGTGACTCCAAGGTATTTTGCGCTGGTGGATAAAGGAAGATTTTGGTTATTTAAGCGGGGAAGTGAGAAGGTTGGTATTTTGGTTTTGGTGGTGAAAAGCATCAGTTCAGTTTTGCTTGGGTTAACGCTTAGGCCACAACTTGTAGCCCACCCGCTAATCTTACCCAGTGCTCTTTCCATGATTTCACTTATCACGGTCGGAAACATTCCTGATACTAGAACAACCACGTCATTCGCATACGCAACGACTTTGATACCCTCCCTGTCGAGACTTGACAGGATTTTGTTGAGAACTATAATCCATAAGAGAGGTGAGATCACCCCACCTTGAGGTGTTCCTCTACTTACTGATTTGGTTAGAAGGGTATTGCCTAGTTTTGCTTGAATGATCCTCGTTTTGAGCATGGAAATGATCCAAGAAGTGACAAAGTCCTCCACGCCTAGTTCTAGGAGAGATTCCTGGATCGATTCAGTGTGGACGTTGTTAAACGCGCCCTCTATATCTAAGAAGGTGGCTAAGGTGTATTGGTGATGGAAGAGTGACCTTTCGACTGTACGCACTACTTCATGAAGAGCGGTCTCCGTCGACCTGCCCTTGAGGTATGCGTGCTGTGAGTTGCATAAGGGAGATCTTTCAAGGCCTGTTCTTATGTGAAGGTCAATTACGCGTTCTAGAGTTTTGAGTATGAAAGAGGTTAGGCTAATAGGACGGAAGTCCTTCGCGGATCCGTGACCTCTTTTACCAACTTTCGGTATGAAAACTACTCGGACATACTTCCACGACTGAGGTATGTGATTTAGTAGGATACTGCTTCTGTAAATTTCAACTAGTAGGGGCACAACTATCTCGTCATGTTTTTGAAGCATGATGGGGAGAATGCCATCCTGCCCTGGTGATTTATACGGAGCAAAGCTGTGAATGGCCCAGAGAATCTTTTCCTTGGTTATAATGCGCTCAATCTCCTCCTGTTGAGAGGGGAGCTCTCCCCTCATTTGGGGCGGAAGTGCGCAGTAGTCAGTGCAACCAGGAAAGTGTGTGTTAAGTAGAAGCTTCAAGGATTCGTCAGTGGATTCCGTCCAGGTTCCGTCCGTTCTCTTGATAAAAGATGGACTGGAGTGTCCTTTGGATAGAATCTTACTGAGTCTTGCAGATTCCTTAAGAGAATCGATGGATTGGCAGTATTCCGACCATGCTTGTGTCTTAGCTGATCTGATAGATTTTTTATAGAACTTTAGGCAATCCTTGTAGGGTTGCCAAAACTTATGCCTATAGCAGATGTTGAAAATGTCCCTAGTCAGCCTTCTGAGGATGGTTAGGTCGTCATTCCACCACGGCGGTAAGGTTTTTTTGCTATATTTAACGGGACACGATGCCTTAAAAGCTGTGTTCATAGCTTTGCCTAGTGCAAACGCAATTGAGTCCAGTTCTGCACCTGATTCAATTTTCAGGTGTGGTAGATTAGGGAGTTTAGAATTCAATATTTGACCGAATTTCTTCCAGTCAATTCTTTTTGGATTTCTGTACGGAGTAGGAGTATCTATCTTGATACTCAGATTGAAGAGTATCCACTCGTGGTCCGAGAAGGACTTTAGGTTGGAGACTCTCCAATTCTCAACCCTGAAGATGTCATTGTTTGTTTTGAGTGTAATGTCTAACACTTCTTCCCAGCCGTTATGAGTTTCCGTACTTGGAAATATAAAGGTAGGGGTGTTACCTATATTACATACACATAGATCTGTAGTTAAAAGAAAATCAAATAAAGACTCACCTCGTTCATTTATTTCTTTGCTGCCCCAAAGATTATGTCGAGCGTTAGCGTCATAGCCTATGAGCAGACTGCCTTGTCTCGCTTGTATCTCTGCTGTGAGTTGCTGCACTTCTTCTGGCGGGGATGGTTTATCGTGCGCCATATAAGCGGATGATATGAATGTGGTTTGGCCCTGGGTGAGTTCAAGCTTAACGACGGTTAGATCACCCGAGCTGAAGTTGGGACATAAGAAAGCGTTAATGTATTTTTTAGCTAAAATGCATGTTCTTGGCTTACCGACGTCTTTTTTGTAAAAAAGGTTGTAGTTGCTGTCTGAGAGGCCCAGTATGGTAGTCTTCCTGACCCAGGGCTCTTGAATGATGCCGATGTCAATGTCTTCCTCTCTGAGGAAGACTAGAAGATTCTCCGATGCACATTTCGAGTGCTGGAGATTCGACTGGATGACTTTCAACATGTTAAGATTGGGTGTTGGAAGCGATCGCCAGTTCCTCCACCACCATATTGGCAGCGGCGACATCGTCTATGTCATCCTCGGGTACTGTCGATCGGAAGATCTTGAGTTTGGCGAGCCGTATGCCAAAACTCAGCTTGTAATCAGCTGCTTCTAGTGCCCCTAGGCACTCCTCGTTGATTAGCAGCAGGTAGGATAAGCTGTTTTTCTTGGGTTCTTCTGCCTTTATGACAGCCCAATCGTCCATAGGAATGGTCGGATTTTGAAGCTTGAGGCACTTAAGCAGACTCTCAGAGTCTATCTTGATAACCGGTAGCCAAATACGGGCCCTAGGTCTCGTGGGGATATCCTTGGCAGGGATGAGCTTAAGCTTTAAGCCCTCCCAAGCTTCGGCGATCTTGTCGATGCATGAGCCAAGAAAATCTTTAGAGTACTGGTCCACGCATTTAATCACCCGATATCCTCGTACCATTTCCGCGCAGTCGAAACTGGGTAATTGGTTGTCAACTCCGGAGAGCACGTGTTCCACAACCATCTCTGATAGTTTGGCTTCGATGCTACACCAACGGTCCGACACTGTTTTGCCGTTTTTTGACAACTCGTCTATAATGGCGACCTGAAGATGGTCCCTCACCACCTCGGTGAAGGTTCTGGTAGCCTGTGAAGTGGATGGCCCCTGGAAGTTATTTAATCTAGGGGCGATCTTGGATCTTTTAGAGGTGTGAGAGGTCTCATCTTGGGACCTGTTTCTCTTCACACTCTCTTTCTTTTGTCGATTTTGCCTAGGGTTATTTTGGTAGTTGACGTACTCGTCCACCACCTTTTGGTACTTTATTTTGTCCTCTATATCCCTCTCTAGAGTCGCGCCAGTCTCTTCATTCTTCGCAATCTTTGCAAGAATGTAGACAGCCCTGTTGTAACGTGACTTCAAGAGAGAGCCAGAGGACTTCTTGGGTTTGGGTGCACTATGGCTGGTGCTCCCAGTTGTGGGTTTTTCAGTTATATTGAGTGGCTTTTGGATACTATGGCTGGTATCCTCGGCCATAACTGTAGAGTTGGAAGTGGTAGGTTGATCGCCTGAAGGAATACTATGGCTGGTGCTCCTTAGGCTTGAGGGGTCAACTACTGTCTCCTGGCTGGAGGCTAATAGCTCCTCCTCGGAAGAGGTCCCTAAGAGGGATTCTTCCTTTTTTGTTTTTTTTTTTGTATTTTTTTTTTTTTTTATTATTTTTTTTATATTTTCTGTTTCTGTTTCTTTTATGTTTTGGTTTTTGTTCATTTTGTTAAGGGTCCCACGAGTACGTCCGAAAAAGAGAGTCCATCCCGGCAGAGCCGACTTACCGAGATAAGGCACTTAATACAACCGACCTTGCCTGGGCGTCGGAGGGAGCTCGTGCGCGACTGGTTTTACCCCCAGCCTTTCATCCTTGGGTACGGTTTGCTATATGCTCACTCCACCACTGGAATTAGGTTGGATTTAAAGGTTTACTCCTACCTCACACTAATGGATCACGACAAACGATTGAGACGATTAGCGTAAATCCTTGGCTGACACTAACCGTTTGACCGGTTAGCCATTTTCAGGCGGGCGCCCACGTGAAGGACTAAAGTGTGAGGATTTTGCCCAGCCCACAAGTTTAGTAATGAGTCAAATGATTTTACAAAATGTTCTGTGTGGTCGGCAGCTACGTTCTGTGTTTCTGTTGTAGCCAGATAGCGGTAGTTCGGAGGTAGGTGTGAAAAAACTGCTATAGATTCTAAAGTACATGTCTGATTCTATAAGAAAGATTTTCTTTTTGATGATTTATAATAAATTCACACCACCCATATAAAAATTGCCGTGTAGGGCGCATACTTAAATGAAAAGTGAGTGAATGTTGATTCCTCGTGACGACATATAAAAGAAAGAGATACGAGTAGGATAACGAAATGCGTAATATATTATTTTGTTTTATGTATATCTTGGCCTGGGGCTATGTGTCGTTTGGGGTTGTATTTAAAAATTGTCAGACTTACCTCACTAAATTCATCGAAAATTTTGTTGGTACAGTACTACCTCGATAATGTGAACCTCGAAAATGCGAATTATCCAAAAATGTGAACCAGAAAAAGTTTATATTACATACTCTAAAATGTGAACTCAAAACCAATTCTTCATACTCGATAATGTGAACTTTTCTTTTTCACAAAAAAACCACCTCCTATATAGTTTTATTGTTGCCACGCAGGAAGAACAAAACAATTTTAGTGCAGTTCTAAAAAAAAATAAGCTTGAGAAACAGTGTTACAATTTTGCAAAACTTTTGGACGAAAATATCTGAGTCCGCCATAGCAAACTGTTTTAAAAAAAAATTCTGTCACGACATTCGAGTTGGGAAGATGAGGATTTCATCACACTTAGTAGTCTTCGTGATATAGATGGGGCAGCTCATTTTGAAGCAGAACTTCAACAAATTAGAGAACTCCTAAGCTGCTTTGATGCCCCATAACATGGGTCGTTGACGTTGATGGGGAACATAATGGTGAGAATGCTGAGTTAGCCCCCGAAGACGAGGAAACTTCATCAGTGGAAGATATAAAACACAATACAAAAGTTTCCCACTGTCGAGCCATTCAGTGCTCGAATGTTCTGTTAGACTGGGCCCAAGAAAATGGATTGGGTGCAGATATAAGCCGTGTTTCTTTGCATGCGGATATAGGGATAATTTGAAATTTGCATGTAAAATACAACAACAACTTATCCTATATACGCTAACTTTAGCGGGGATAGCTACCCCGCTTAGTAAGTTAGCGGGGATAAACAGTGCTTCCAAAACCCATTTTCTTCGTTTCTGATGAACTGATGCGATGAATTTTTCACGAAATGTCAAAGTTTGACATCCCTCCGACCACTAACACATCCCGCCAAATATTCTGGTCGTGATTTTATTATTATTATTTTTCAAACCTCATTAAAAGGGTAATTGAATTTAGCAAATCTGTTAATGTGAAATTGTTTTTCATAATTTTAGAATATGCTTGGCATCAATTTCAATTGGCGGAAGTAAATATTTTTCAATTTCAGGATTTTCAATACAAATTTCTTAACTACAACTTACAGCTGTGTCACGGTGCATATCATAGGCGCGGTGCATGTGTGCTGCCAAGGTTTTTTTTATATGAATTCTTAAGCGGCGATGGTCGTTTTTTAATGCCATGCCTATATCCGCGTGCAAAGAAACACGGCTATAGTAACATCAATTGCGAATATCAAAACAGTTGCAATTGGTAAATCTACGCACAAAAGTATCCGTCAAACTAAAATGACAAATTTTTTCAAAACAAAATAATTTCACGGAAACCTTATGTTATTCCTGTTTTATTTTCTTTCTTTTGCTTGTTGTGAAGTATTTATTTATTTTGTTTTTACGTTTTTAGGCCATTAGATTTGAATATTGGGTAGACTGGAAGTTGAAAATCAACTTCCAGAAGACGGAAACAATCTTGTTCAGAATAACATTGGCTGGGGCCTCTAGGGATACCAGACAAAACTGGAAGAAATTTTAAGAAATTGGCCATTATTGGACAAAATGGGCAGCCATAGGCGGTGAGAAGCTTAGTTAGATATCTGGGTATCTGGCTTGACCAGTATCTCTATTTCGATAGACATATAGTTGCTTGTCTTGCTGGGGCCAAGAAGGCTTATGCTCTGACAAGCAGACTTTTTCATAGCAGTCAAATTGATTCCAAGGTGAAGGTCATATGCTACGTGGCTCTTATAAGGCCGATCATCGCTTATGGTTGTCCATTGTGATTTAATATAGCGCCTAGTTACATATATGTAAAAATTCTGGTTTCGGGGAGACAAGGTCTTATATAAAATACTATCCTAACCAGGTCCTTACGTTGGGGCTCAATTAAATAGGATTGACAATTTCCTCATTCAGGTGTCCCGAAGGCACATTGCAAGGGCGATGGTCAGCGACAATAGCCTGATCTACCTCAATGAAATGTGCATAGAGAGTACGCTCCGGTCTGGCCTTACCGTTTTAGTACCGGAATAGCGGAAAGGGATAAATTCGATACGGAATTTTGGTGTCTTATTGAGGGGGAGGGGTCAACATGCCCTCCCAAGACGGTACGTTACCCTAGGTAACATCCTCTTAGTTTATAAGTTAGAATAAGTTACCTAGGGCGTTTCTGGGAGAGGCTGGGCTCGTCAACTTGTGGTGGTGCTTCCGGTAGGTGAATGACGCTGTAAGACTTCAGTCAGCTCACGGCACGGCGTGTGCACGTTGACGTCTTCCAGGCGATCGGAAAGTAAATGGGGTTTTGACCAATTGTTGCGCAAGGCAGCGAGTGCTCAGAATCCTAAATATAGTTAGAGTACGTTAAGTAGTTTAAGTAATTAGAATAGGTAGCTTGTAATTTGTTTTATATAAAAAATATAAAATTTTAATAATGATACCGAGTTTTATTTACTTTACTCGATGAATACATATGTAAGATTAGTTCGTAAGATAGTTTTCAGGCCAAAGGCAATAATTATAAGATATAGTTAGGGCGTCCGCATAAGGAACAATTAATTAAGAATAAGTATCCTGTTAATTTTAAGTTAGATTTAATCATTTTTGTCTAGTATGTAAGTTGATATTCAATAACCATTAAAAAATGAGTTTAAAAATAAAAAAAAGCAACTAGTGCTCACCATCCTGTTTATAGTTACCTAAGGTTAAGTGGCTTATGTAGGTTAAGTAGTGTATGTAGTTTGTGAGTGTTTTATATAAAATATGAAAACATCTTATCTTGTTTTTAAAAATACTTTTAAAGTTAGTTTTATATGTCGAAAGACAACTAGTTTTAATGCAATGATTTAATTTAGAGCGCTCGCCTAAGTCTTTTTGCCATAGACATCGAAAATTAAATGCAGAATTCAATGAACATTCCATGTTTTTTCATTCTGAGTCAGACCTTTTGTAGGAAATCTGACACTGGTGATCAGCCGCCTTTCCATAATATTTGACGTATTTATCGGTGTTGAGGAAAAACTAAAAGTTGACAATTCAAAACAGACAAACAGTGAACATAAACTCGAATGATAAATATTGAAACATTTTCCAATGGCATTGATTTTCAATTGCCAGAATATGTCGCATCCAGAGCCATAAAAATAGGCAAATGTAAATTTTACGACATTTTAACCATCTCTAGATATAGAAAAGACAACACAAAATCTCGGCATTCAATTTCAAAAGGAAATAATCGTCAAACAAATAGAAAATAATTTGTACTTGGTATTTTGAAACATTTAACGCACAGCTTGTCACCGAATATTACTGCCAGAGATATGGGAGCATATATGTATATACATGTGTGTGAAGTTCTGGGAAAAGCAATCGCATCCGATAAATGTCTTCAAATTTTACGACTTTTCTCTGTTTTCAAGAACAGCATTTACAAATGAATTCGAGTCGAGTATTGAAAACGGCCATAATTGTGCGGTATCTGCGGTAGGTGCATTTTGTCTGTCTTTCATATACATGCTACAAAAAAAGATTTAAGAAACCCAAAAACTAGAGCACTACAGAACAGATTGAATTTAAATCCAAACTCTTCCGCGCGTCATAAAACCGTGGGATGTCCTTTTCAAGTTGCAGACTCGACAGCAGTTTGTGCATTACAAACAGATATACGAAGGCACACACGTTGACTTTTTTGAGGGTGCAAAAGCAATTGAATAGATACTCATAAACAAAATGATCGTTAAAAAATAATTGAAGCGCAGTCAGCAAGTGCAAAGTGCTGAGAATGTGATCGTAAAATATGTTATAACAAGGTACATATCTACATGTTGAATTTTGATGATTTTTATGATTGTTTAAAAGTTTCCTTCTTTACATCCAATTGGAAATAAGAAAACTATACATTTCCACTTTTTACTCTGGACAATTGGGAGTACATATTAATAAATACCATCTTTTATGATATCGTGTCGGGATTCCAATAAGGACATACAAATAAGGACAATTAACTCTTATGACCTGTAGTATAAGCTAGGTGCATACAAAATTCCTAAAAAATAATACTTGCACAAGTTACCCTATGGCATGTAACCCGATCATAACATTGTCAACCGTTTCACGTTTAGATGGTGAGCACGCCAATGAATTTTGAAGATTTATTCAATCGAAATTTGAGTACCTACGCGTATGAATTTCCGCCAACAAAAATTTCTTTCGTAAAGCAGATCTCGAGCCATTAAGTCCTAGTCTCTTCTATAATAAGATTAACTTGTATACTTATATACGTAAGTGTTTTTTTTTTGCTACTAAGTCCCACAAAAAAAATAGTTTTTCTTTAATATTCTAGCTAAGAAATTTACAATAGTGCTCTCAATTACACTTAATATTAAGGGATTATCTAAGACTATAAAGGTGAGAAATTCCATTCTAAACATTCAGAAAAGAGTTATAATAAAACAAAACGTTTCATTAGAAGCTGACTTCGATAAGCTAGGAGACAATACTCGAAAGCTTGCGTCGTGCCTTCGACAAGATTGTGGATGTCTTGCTACCTTCCTGGTCACACAACCAGACCACATGCGTTTGCATATATATGCACAGACACATACGCAAACACAGAGTCTGGAAGAGAAGCACCAGATTCAACTCCATCAGTTAATCGGCACGCGTCTTCAGAGCCGACACATAATTTGCTCCTGCCCAAAAGCTGCAGAAACGGCGTAATCCACTTCAAGCCATCTTACTGGCAGACTCTGAAATCGTGTGCAGTTACAGTCACGGCCCCATCAAAAAAAAAAGAAGAAAAAATGTGCTCTTTTTGTAGTATTTAATATATTTAGAGTTAAAAGTTTGAAAACAGAAAAAGAAAAAAAGAAATACTGCATTGTTCAAATAAGTACCAAAATCTGAGCCTTGGAGATGTATATATCTCACTTTCTCACTCTAGTTCGCGTTTTTTTATATATATAAATTATAGTACATAATACTTAGTGCTTACATTTAGTTACATCTTGTCAAAATTCTTAATACTTGCATATTAATCCTATCTATAAATTTGTCAAAATTATCTAACCGTATAAAGTGATATAGTGGTTCTAAATTCTAATTTGAAACACCTTAACAAATAACACATACATACATGCAAAGCACAACATCAAAGCAGCGGATCATCGAGACATATGTCCCGAGAATCTACGCATGGATAACAGGTAACAGAAAATACATTTTGTTGAATGAAATTAAACCTAAACCACTATTACACAACTATACACAACATTATTAAATAGTTTTTCAAATAACATAAAAATATTCAAAAATTCTTAACTTAAACTTAACTGTGAATATAAAACTAATCGAAACTATAAATTGCATAAAAAACATAACAACAATTTTCATCAGTTTACGCATTTTATGCCCTGTGAGAGATTTTATTGGTGGGCATTTACACACAAATCACTCGTCTTTTTGTTTAATTGAGTGGTATATACGAGTATAAAGTGTGATTTTGCACTCAAGCTTACATTTTGTTATTGTTTCTCATCATCTCATGAAGAGTTATTTTTTTTAATTACAATAAAGCTGTAAAGTAACCAACAATGTCTTGCTAAATACTTGCCTTTTCAGTCATTCTCATTATGTCTCATCAGCCCTTAAAACAGCACCCGGTATGCATTCCAGCTAGCATACGAAGCCCCATCAAATAGTTATCCCTCATCTTCCACAAACAGCTGATTGATATGTTGATTTGATTATCTAACAAATCAGCTGTGCTGATATAGTGTAGACTTTTGAGGGAAACCGCAATATTTTGATACTCTCTCTGAATTACGTTGTCTTTTTACTCTCTAGCGGTGGTATGATCTCTTAAGATCAACTCTAACTATTTTCCGTTTTCTTCTCTTCCCACACCCAGCCCTGAGCAGCCGGAAAACATTTGTCAGAAAGGAGGCATAATGAGAGAAAATGGAATAAAGTGTATACAAATTTGTATACCTTTGCTTCCTTCAAATTTAATAGCAGAGTGCATACGTACTCCACAGCTCTAAACATGCTACAGACCACCGCGAGCACGTTTGCATCGATCGAATCTATTGTTCCTGAGCTCCTCCTACGTTCTTGGCTTGTTAGTTGCTACCATAAACCAAAGACTTCACGTTGGTTTATAACAATAAATCCAATTGCGTTCAATCGCTTGTGCGCGCTGGCCATTCGACCGGACTATTGCTTGAGATAACACGATTACCGAACTTTCGCTTTCCTAAATCAATTCGTTGACCAGCTGTGTGGCATGTGGCAGAATCTTGTTGGAACCACATATATCACTGATGTCAAGTCTATCCAATTCTGACCAAAAATAGTCTCCCAATTTGGCATGATAGCAAACTCCATTGACCGTAACATAGCGATCATTTTAAACGACGAAAAAATACGGTCCAATAACATCTCCGTCCGGCATGAAATCCACACCACACGGTCACTTTTTTGGATGCAATGGAGTCTCTTAAGTGTGGGTTTGCTGCTGCCCTATTTTGCTTATTAACAAAGCCATTATTTTGACGGCGTTCGCTTGCCTCGCTTGGAAACTGTTTGTGAGGTGGTGACTTAAATGGACAAGACTTCTAAGAGGGAAGTTGGAGAATGCAGAGTAGAAGCAGTACACACACGATTCCAATACCCCTGGAGAAGAGCAGAGTGGAGTTTCAGTCGAAACCCAGTTTTGGTCCCATTTTCCGCTCGGAGGGAAGATAACATACCGAGGGTGACTGCTTCAGTCTAAACCCCCTGTATCTTATCTAGCCCTAAGTGTGGAGTGCTGAATAAAATGACTGTTGCAGTCTAACGTCATGCAGTCCCCTTCCTTTGGCAGGAGTACAATCGAATCCTAGCCTGTTGCTCAAAATCCCATTGCTGCATATCTTAAGGAGTGACTAGTGCGGTCGCGCACAACCCGATTCCAGAGACCATGCGTAAAGATCCGAGTGGGGTTACTGTCATCATTATAAGCCACAGACTGATCCCGATTCACTGCAGCGCAGTAAGACCTACCTGGGGTGACTGTTTCAGTACGAACTCCTTTTGCTTCCTAATCCACTGAAAGGGGAGTGCTTCCGTCGAACCCGAAAACTACCCCTTATTCTCTTGAAGGTAATAGCGTGTCGGGTTTCGAACCCTGAAAACGTTATTAGAATCCATGGAGAGGATGTCGGGATGGAATGGCTACACAGTAAAATTTTGGTTCTTGAGGATAGTGGCTGAGGCACACGAACTACTATGTGTTACACGCATCGTGGTTGGAGTGCGGCTTGGGATGACTGCTGCAGTACGAACCTCAAGCCACGCTAGTCCACAGAAAGGGGAGACATGCTGGGGTGGGTGACACAGACAAGTTAGTTTAACCATTTGGATTTAGTCACGAATTTGCTTATGCAGCAAACATCTCTTTCGCTTAGATCGCTTAGATTGCAATGAAATAGCTGCCAAGGATTTGTTTCATTGCATTGGCTAGTGCAGGGCAGTTACACAGAAGGTGAGTGACGGTTACCTCCTCCTCAACGTCCCATCAGCTTTTGCAGAAGTCGTTGTAGGGTACTCCCATTCTGCTGGTATGTCTCCAATTACCGACCTTATATTTTCCTGCTTATGGGAAGGAGATTGGATATTCTTTTTTCATCGTACTTTGTCCATATCTGTTTGGAGGACGAACATGTGCTGATGTTTCTTTTTTTTTGTTTTTTTTTGTTTTTTTAAAAGGAAATCCAAATCCCAGAGCACGCAGACTCGGTAAGAATCCATTGTACTACCAGGCAGAAATCCTCCTTTTGGTATAGAGGCATGTGCTGATGTTAATCTATCTATTGTTCGCTTCTACCAGCACATTTTCTGATAGTTTGAACTTCAGTGATTGAATAGGAACATCCGGTGCCCCACTGTTGTCAGGGAGGTCCTGTGCGTTTCCTTTCCAGATTAACTCATCCGCCTTGCAGTTGCCTGGAATGTCACTGTATCCGGGGACCCAGCACAGTGACATGCTGCATCTGTCAGCGATCTCATTTAGAGATTCGCGACATTGCTTTACCAACTTAGATCTTGTTGTTGCTGTTTCTAGGACTTTTATTACTGCCTGAATGTCTATGTAGATCACGATAGTTCTGCAGTCTATCCGGCGCATAGATATAGTTTGCATGCTGCTTCGTGGGTTGTTATAACTTCCGCCTGAAACAAACTGCAGTGGTCAGGAAGTCGTAGCGCGATATTGAGTTCAGGGTTATCTGAGAAGATGCCTGTCCCCGTGTCGTTCTCTGTCTATGAACCGTCGGTGTTCTGGATAAAATAGTGGGCAGTCAGTGTCACAGGCAGAAACTCTTCACGGGTCGGGAGCCCTTAAGTAAGTATTTTTTTTTTAATTACAGCCCTTACCCCGTTGGCTGACACTGCGAACTAAAAGATCTTTTATCTCATTCCCAAAGGTATCGAGACTTTGGTGTTGGGTCCAAAGACACCAGCTCCAACTCCAGATTCCATTTTCGATCCATCGGTGTACCATACCAGACTTCTCGGGTCCAGGAACACTATTGGCCCATTTAGAACAGTCTAATATTTCTACATCACAAAATTTCCCAAAACTGTATTCCCTAACCATTGAGTCAGGGATGGTGTAGAACATGTTTAAATTTGGGATTGAGTTAAGTATTTTCAGATGACCCTCGATGTCATTTGATTTATACTTGTACTCAAGCTGCAGCTTGGTAGCGCATCTAGCAGCCGTCTTCCTTAATGTAGATTTGTAAAGGTAAGAGCGCAATAATAGCTTTCAGCGCTACCATTGGCAGGTAGCGAGACAGGCAATACGTTGAAGCTTCTGGAGCTTGTTTGCCGTTGTTCGTTCAAGTACTTTCAGCCACCATGCGATGTCCGGGTTCGTGATAATGGTTGTAACCATCATAGTATATAAGCAGTGTATCATTTGGGGGTTAAGATCCCAACTTCTGCCATACAGGCGTCTAAAGGCGCACATGGCTTTTGCAGCACGGACTTGACCTGCGAGTTCCAGTTATGTAAGTTCCTTATCTAGGATGATTAAATAAGTAAGTATTAAGCCAAAAATGAGTTTCACAGCTGGATGATTTTCCGATTAAATTTAGGACTTTCTACAAACTTTTGCAGAGCTCAATCGGATAAGTTTCAGCGCTTCAAATGATCAAGAGACTGTAGTTCTTGAGTTATTTTGATCTTGTAATAGTATAGCCAAGACCCTTACGCGAAATTCGCCACAATATGGCCTCAGACTGAGAGATTCCCAATTACTTTGAACGGTGCGTTATCTCACTGGCAAAGACACATTCAATTGTGAATATATTTAATCGAATTTATCCATTTAAGCACGTACCAGACAGGTGATAAACTTACGACCAACGACTAAGAATTTTGATAGCAGCTTTTAACAACTTTCAAAAGTTACTCGTTCTTGAACTTCACCATTTTTAAAATGTAATCCTTGACTGACGACCGTTCGTTTTAAAAAACAAAATTGTTATGTCCTTATTGAAAAACCCTGTACAGGCAAAGTTGTTGTATCACCTGATTGAAAGCTTTCGAGAAATGTCAGGCAAACGAAATAAGACTTAATATTGGAATAGTGAAATCACCCACAAGTGTGCAAGGGGTATAAAGGGTGGAATAGGAACATTTTGAAAATCCCGGTTTAAATCTACTTCCCCGGTAACACTATTCCAGGGGACTCTGGCATGCAAGGATATACAGATATTAATAGTTTTTCTCTCGCCATGGAAGAATAAGATGATCTCATCAGCTGAAAAAAAGCTACTTTGGGCTATCCACCACATACTTTAATTGGGTTGGGGTCGAAATTCTGGCGAGGTCAAAATTCTTTTTTCAAAATTCTGTTTTTCAGAATTCTTTTTTTCAAAATTCAGCTTGAACATTTTTTAAACATTTTCCAAACCTTTTTTTATTATTTGCAGAATTTTGTAAAACATTCCACCACTCACTTGTATAGAAGAAGAGGTTAAATTAGTTTTCTTTGTTGGTTTTAAGATTGCTCTCTTGGTTTAGACAAATATTCTGTTAGTATACCTTTGTGAGTGAACGTGTGCTTTGTTTAGTTTCTTAATGCTGTTATTTCTTTTTTTTTTTGGTAATTTCAATTATGAAATAATTTGTTATTTTTGGCTGTTTTTTTTTGTTTGTTCCTGGTACCCACCTGTGTACCTTCTTTATAAGAAATATTTATTGTACTCGTAGTTTGTTGACAAAGTTGAAAAATATTTGTTTTCTTTAAATTCGTAAATTGGAAAAAAAGAGAATTAGCAGAAATTATTTGTTTAAAATATTGCCTGTCAGAATTTTAAAAAACAGAATTTTGAAAAGCAGAATTATGTAAGACAGAACAGAAAAAAAGCAGAATTTTGAAAAGCAGAATTTTTGTGTTAAAAGTGAGAATTTTGCAAAGCAGAATTTTGAAAGCAGAATTTCGACCCGCTCCCATTTTAATCACCTTTTTGACTTTGACTTTGAAATTCATTTTTTTATTCATTGATAAATATCTACTTACATACTAGACAAAAATGATTAAACCTAACTTAAAATTAACAGGATACTTATTCTTATTTATTGGTCCTTATGCGAACGCTCTAAACTTAACTATATCTTAGAATTATTGCCTTTCGGCCTACGAACTATTTTACGAACTAATCTTACATATATATTCCTCGAGAAAATTTACTAAAACTCGGTATCATTATTGAGATTTTATATAAAACAAATTACAAACTACCTATTCTACTTACTTAAACTACTTAACGTATTCTAACTATAATTAGGATTCTGAGCACTCGTTGCCTGGCGCAATAAGTGGTCAAAATCCCAATTGCTTTCCGAGCGCCTGGCAGTCGTCAACGTGCACACGCGCCGCCGTGAGCCGACTGAAGCCTTACAGCGTCAGTCAACTCCCGGAAGCACCACCACACGTTGGCGAGCCCGGCCTCTCCCAAAAACGCCCTAGCTGACTTAATCTAACTTATAAGCTAAGAGGATGTTACCTAGAGTAACGCACCGTCCTGGGAGGGCATGTTGACCCCTCCCCCCTCAAAAAGCCACCAAAATTCGGCGAATTGCTTTTCCGTGTCGAATCTATCCCTCTCCGATATTGCGGTACTAAAACGGAGGAGCTCATGAGCATTGGCGACGTCCCCGTCATGGAGGAGCCGCTTATCTCTCGCGCTGCGGTAGCGATGGTATAAGACCGGGATACCATCCCTCGTCTGTACCAGCCCTTTTGAATCAATATGGATAAATGCCTCTGGCGGGATAAAGCCAGACCGGAGCGTACTCTCTATGTACATTTCATTGGGGTAGTAAGCCCCAAATATCAGACTATTGTCGCTGGCCATCGCCCTTGCAACGTGCCTTCGAGTGACCTTAATGAGGAAATTGTCAATCCTATTCAACTGAGCCCCATCGTATAGGACCTTGTTGGGATAGTATTTTATATAGTTGGATTCAGGCGTTCGGAACAACCGGAGACAGGTCCTAAGACATTGTCTCTCCAAAACCCGAATCTTTTCCATATAGCTAGGCGCTATATTAAACCATAATGGACAACCATAAGCGATGATCGGCCTTATAAGGGCCACGTAGCAAATGACCTTCACTCTGGAGTCAAGTTGACTGCTATGAAACAGTCTCCTTGTTAGAGCATAAGCCTTCTTGGCCCCAGCAAGACAAGCAACTATATGTCTATCGAAATACAGATACTGGTCAAGCCAGATACCTAGATATCTAACTGCGCTTCTCACCGCCAATGGCTGCCCATTTTGTCCAATAATGGCCAATTTTTTCCAGTTTTTTCTGGTATCCCTAGAGGCCCCAGCCAATGGAGTTCTGAACAAGATTGTTTCCGTCTTCTGAAAGTTGATTTTCAACTTCCAGTCGTCGCAATATCGCTTAATTTGATCGAAGTCACGCTGCAAAAGGATATTAATGACCTCGATTTTAGGACCTGATCTGTATGCCACCAAATCGTCGGCATACGCTATAGCATGGCTGAGTGAACCCACCAGATCACTCGTGTAAATGTTAAACAGGATCGGAGAATTGACCGCCCCCTGCTGTAAACCGTTTTTAATTTCAAAGACTCTGCTCGAAGTCACGTTGCCACATTTGACAACGAACTTCTTTCCCATAAGCATATTATAAATTACATATAGCAAAGGTTTGTGCATCCCCCGCCTGGTCAACTTGTAGAAAAGTCCCTCTAACCATACGGTGTCGAAAGCCTTCTCAAAATCAACCAGACAAGCACCCGTGCATTGACTCTTGCATTTATTCCACTGAATGTCGGAAACCAGTTTCGACGCGGCATGAATAGTGTCATGCCTCGCCCTGAAACCAAACTGGTTGTCCGGAATTATGTTATTGTCCTCGACCCACTTTAACAGGGCTCTATTGACAACCTTTTCAAAGACCTTGCTAATATTCGGAAGCAAGCTAATTGACCGGAGATTGGCAGGGTTCGTCCTATCTTTACATTTTTTCGGGATAGGGTGTACCACAGCTACCTTCCAATGCGCCGGATAATATGCATTATTCAGCGCATTGTTAAACAGCGTGGTGAAAATATCTACAGCCTCCAGAGGCAGGTGTCTCAATACGACGTTTGGGACACCATCCATCCCCGCCGACTTTTTATTCTTTAGTGTCTCGAAGATGCACAGAAGATCATCCTTCGACACGAACAAGTGCGATGCATCTCGGCCATTGGCGACAACTGCATTAGCATGGTTTTCATCATTTTAATCACCTAGTCTGCCGAGCATGCTGCAAGAAAAACGATTATGGATTTTTTTTCCACTATCAGTTCTGTGACGTTTAGTGCTTAAAGCAAGCAACTATCACAAGCAGAAATTTGCTGGCACTAATAGTGCTCTTACAGGCTCATCATTTAGTGCAGGTGTTAGTAAGGACAAAACAATTAAAAATACAATAATTATGTACCTATAAAATACTAACACAAACACAGATCATACAAATAATTTACTACATGTCACATGATCATTAAGATTATAGATTCTACTCATGTGACTAATAGGCTCATGCCTCCCATAATTCGTTCTATGATGGGGGCTAAAAAATAAATCAACACTGCGTAAATTATGGGCACCACCACGAAAATTAAAGTCAATAGACGACAGCAAGTCAGGTGCATCTATTTGACCGGATATAAGCTGCTGTAAAAAAATGATATCGCTCTTAAGCCTTCGTTGAGAAAGGGGTAACATTTGAAGAAGCTTGATACGTTGACTGTGAGGGGGAAGGTTAAACGCATCATTCCATGGAACTCCTCTAAATGCAAATCGAATAAATTTATGTTGAGTGGCCTCTATTAGATTTGAATGAATGTTGTAGAATGGTGTCAAAACTTGTGAAGCATACTCTAGAATCGGACGGACAAAACAATTGTACAATGACATAGAAAAGTATGGGTCATTAAGCCAACTTTTTACGAAGCCCAGCACAGAATTAGAATTATTAACAATAAAATTGATATGCTTAGCAAAAACCAGTTTGGGATCGAAAAAAACCCCGAGATCCTTAAAATTATCAACATTACAAAGAATATGTTGAGACAAAGAATATTAAAAGATGGAAGGGATATTCTTTCTAGAGAATGTCATATATTGACATTTAGTAGGGTTCAGGGATAAACCGTTTTTATCACACCAATTGACGAAGCTATTAATGTCAGATTGAAGAAAAATTCTGTCTTGCTGACTAGTGATAGATTTATATATTTTCATTTCATCAGCGTAGATCAGGATATTACTGTGGTTTATATATGCCTTAACATCATAATGGCAAGTATAAATAGAATTGGTGACTTCCTTGGGGAACTCCAGACTGAGCTGTGAAAGATACAGATAGCGATCCTCTAAATTTCACTTTATAAACCCTTGATCTAAGGTATGAATTGACCCATTTTATGAAACATGGTGGGAAACCAAGAGCCCTTAGCTTTAATTCGATTATTTCGTGGGACAGCTGGTCAAAAGCCTTAAAGTCAGTGTATATACAATCCATTTCGTCCTTATTCTCTAAGGCATTAGAACAATCATTCAAGACACTTAACAGATTAGTGACAGTGGATCTGTTTTTTACAAATTCATGCTGTTCATTACAAATTATATTGCTACAAAGAAATATTAAATTTTCATTTGTTGAAAAAGGTTAGGGATACACGAAAGCTTTGAAATGGGCCTATAATTAGTAAATTTTCCTTTTTTAAATACAGGCGCGATAAAAGCACTTTCCCATAGATTAGGAAATTTACAAGTACTAATGGACAATTCAAACAGATACTTAAGATATGGAGCAATTGCATGAATACATTTTTCAAGAACAATCGGTGCAATGCCATCAGGACCTGATGAATAGTCGTTCTTCAGAGAAGAAATACAATTTTAAATTGTTTCCAAATCGAATGAGAAACTACTAAAACTTATTTGGGAACAGCTAGTCAGATAACTAAAATATTGATCATCTATGTGAAGAGGGGTCTCCCTAAATGACTTTTTTTTTTTTTTTTTTTTTTTTTTTTTTTTTTTTTTTTTTTTTTTTAAAGGAAGGTGGTACTTTGACCTAAAAGATCTTTTGTACCGTATGGGCCAGAAAAGTTTAAACTAGTAGAATTTCCACTTTCTGTGTAAAGCGGACAATTTTACCAGTAGAAGAATTCTTTATGTCCTCGGGGCTCATTTGCTCGCTGAAAAAGATCTTCTTTCTAATTCCATTAAGGGCTGGACATTCACATAAAATGTGTTCAACTGACTCGTCCTCTTCAAGACAGAGTCGGCACTCAGGAGAGTCTGATATTCTCATTTTGTGTAGATGATATCTTAAACCATGGTGACCAGTAAGGTAACCTACTAGGTTTTTGATATCATGCCTGCTTAGGTTTAGACATTTGCTGGCATTTTGATTGAAGGGCCGAATGGCTCGTTTGGCCTGTCTTAGACCTGGGATACTTTCCCAAAGATAGCTACATTGTCTATGTTCCCAGCTTTTAATTGCTGCCGTGCTGCTGATCTAGGAGTGCAGCAGAAAGGTTTGGGACCTATGAAAGGTGTTTCTGAACCTTTTCTGGCCAGTTGGTCGGCCTTTTCGTTACCTTCTACCCCGTCATGACCCGGAACCCACCATTATTTGGTCTTGTTTCTTATTCCGAGTGTTTGTAGGGTATTGAAGCAGTACATGACTTATTTGCAGTCAATGGTTTACGAGCTAAGGGCGTTTATAGCTGCTTGACTATCCGTGAAAATATGGATGGTTGCACCTTTTATGCCAGATAAAATAATGAGGCTGGCGCATTCTTGAATGGCGTGGAGCTCTGCTTGAAATACGCTGGGACTTTTTTCCATGGGTATCGTAAAGCGTTTGTGTGGTCCGTATATTCCCGCTCCTACCCCCGTTTCCATTTTAGAACCATCCGTATACCATTTTATGCCGTTGTGGCTGTTTGGTGGGTTATTACTAACCCATGCTTCTCTCTTGGGTATCTCCGTGGAGAACCGTTTGTTGAAGCATAGTGTTTTTTGAATGCGGTCTGTGACCGCGCAGTTCATGTTAAGTTCTGGCAGTTCATCGAGAAGGGTCTTTAGTTCCGGATGATCATTAAGACTTATCTCGTTTAACTGGAGAGGTGGAATTCCTGTTATTGCCTCTATGACAGCTGTTGGACAGGTTCGCATGGCTTCGGAGATACCAAGGCACGCAAGCCGTTGTACCTTTTTGAGCTTCTCTATTGCGACCTTTTGTGTGGATTTTGTCCACCATACTATGGGGGCGTATGTTATAATGGGTCTTATCAACACTGTGTAGATCCAGTGGACGATCTTTGGAGAGATTTCCCAGGTTCTGCCATATGTGCGACGACAGGCCCATAAAGCTCTATTAGCTTTTGTGACTTTGTTGTTTATGTGAGAGTTCCAGTTAATTCTCTTGTCCAGGATTACTCCAAGATACTTGACTTCGTCGGAATACTCTACGACCGTGTCGTTTATTGTGATTAGGCCTAGGTCTAATTTCCTCCTTTTAGTGAAAGGAACGATGACGGCTTTACTGGAAAGATTTTCCTTAATGCATCAGTCTATGGCTGTCTTTAGAGCATTTTTCATTTTTGATGTGACTCCAATTGAGTCTTTGCCCCTGACTATGATGACAATTTCATCGGCGTACCCAATTGTAGTGTAGCCCAAATTGCTCATCTTGTGTAGCAGGTCATCGATGACCAATGACCACAAAACGGGTGAAAGTACTCCCCCTTGTGGGCAGCCCCTTACGGCTGTTACTGATACTGAGGTCATTCCTGACGAGGCAGTTATTTTGCGACTTTCCAGCATCGCTTTGATCCATTTAATGGTTGGTTTGTCTATGGTTTGTATGGTACAAAGCATTTGATATGGATTCATACTCAGTGTTGTCAAAAGCACCCTCTATGTCCAGAAAGGCACAAAGTGCGATCTCTTTGCAACGGTAGGCATTTTTTATCTCTGTAGTTAGTCTTAACAGAGCGCCTTCCGTGGATTTACCCTTTTGGTACGCATATTGGTGAGGGTGAGAGGCATGCTTTTTGATATGCATTCTCTAATGTGGATGCCAATAATCCTTTCCATTGTTTTCAGAAAACATAGGGTCGGGCTACAGTCCGCTTGGGCGAACTGTTGGATACCCTATTCTTATTCCTATCCCTCATAAGTGGGCGTGACAAAAGTCTAAGTATGGTTGAATTGTTAAGAACGCACATTTTGTTATATAACATTTAAAGGATTTTATCAAAAAAAAACGCTCCCTAGCTCAAACTTGGGTGTTTCAATAAAATTGTATTATTTAATTGTGGGCGTGTCGGTAGGCGGATTTTAAAAAAATTAACACGTGAGCATAAAGGGCACCTAGAGAGTATATATTATAAATTTCAGCTCTCTAGCTCAAACTTTGGATTTTCAAAAAAATTGTTTTATTTATTTGTGGGCGTGTAAGTGGGCGGATTTTGAAAATTTTTTTATCCCGAGCAGTTTTTGGAGTCATAGATCATATATAAAAAATTTCAGCTTTCTAGCTCAAAATTCGATTTTTTCGAAAATTTTGTTTTTTTGAGTTTGTGGGCGTGTCTGTGGGCGGATTTCAAAAATTCGTAAACTTGATTATTTCGGGACCCTAGAGAGTATATGGTTAAAATTTCAGCTCTCTAGGTCCAGTTTAAAGGCCTAATTTTTGCCGACGGACGAACGGACGGACGGACGGACATGGCTAGATCGACATTACTATCGATGCTGATCATAAATATAGTAACTTTTAGGGGTCTACGGGCAATATTAAGGTATGTTACAAACTATGCGTCAAAATTAATATACCCCTAGAATAGGGTATAAACACGATATCAAGCTTATCGGACGATATGATTTAGGTAATTCGCTCGGCTTGTTTCCCGAATTGGGTATAAATACTACGTTTACCTCCCTCCAGGTAACTGGTATATACCGCCAGTTGAAGCTGAGCCAATCATTGATGGTAATACAAATTCTATTCCATTTTGAATGTGGGCTGGAAAAATACAGTCTGTTCCTGATGCCTTGAATGGTTTAAATGAGTTAATTGCCCATTTAACCTTATCCGGAGTAAAAAGTGTTCCGGATAAACTATTAATTCTGCTGAGGTTTCTTGGAATTGAGACCTCCGCTATATGGCCATCTGTAATGACCATCGTGTGAGACCCTGGGAAGTGAGCCTGAAGCAAAGTTTTCAGCGTTTCTTCCCGGTCGCATGTGATTGAACCATCTGATTTGATTAACAATTCCATGCTTTTTTCTTGATCCTTTGACAGAGCCCTTTGGAGGCGTGCCACCTCTGGAAGTTTTTCGATCTTCTCGCAGTTTGCACGCCATGAGGCTCTTTTGGATCTGCGCAACTCTAAGTTGTATATGGTCAGCATGGATTTATATTGTTCCCATGTGCCGGTGCGTTTGGCTTTGTTAAAAAGCTTTCTCACTCTCTTTCGAATAGACTCAAGGTTATCGTTCCACCATGGTACGCATCTTTTAACCACGGTTCTTTTAACTTTGCAACTATTTTTGAATGAGGTAAGAATAATATCATTTATTTGACATTGCGCAGCATCTGCATCATTTGTTGTTGATGGTGCTTCTGGCAGCATGTCAGATCTGACCGCAAGATTTACGCGGTAAGTTCTCCAATTAGTCAGTCTGTTGTCATAACGGACCGACGCGTGTTCGGCATTACATCTTATCTCGAATCGGATGTGCATATGATCCGATAGAGATGCCTCGCCAGACACATGCCAGCCCTCTATAATATCCTTCATAAAAGGAGATGAGATAGTAAGGTCTAAAACTTCTTCTCTTATGGAATTTCTAAACGTAGGACTATTTCCCTTGTTTAGAAAGACGAGGTTATTGCTATATAAATATTCTTTGCGTCGCAGCCGATTAGGATATGTACTTTCTGGTCCTCACAGTACCGTACAAGTTTCTGTACTGGTAAGGGAGGCTCTACATGCGTGTCTCCAGCAAAGTACGCCGATGTACGATATTAAAACCGCCACCAGGTCCCTAGTTGTGAAACCTGGAATGAGAGCAAATTTTATATCTTTCTTAATAGAGATAGCCGCCCTTGGTCTGAAAGGACCTTTGGCGAAAATTAGCTCTCTGTGTTTACAATTTAATCCGGATATCTTACCATTGGTTGCCCATGGTTCCTGGATTAGTCCAATAGCAATGTTCCCTTTGGCACATCGCTGGCTAAAGGTGTCCGAGGCACCCACAGCCCTGTGCAGGTTGGCCTGCAAGACGCTGAGATGGGTGGTCATCATTTGCGTCTGTATTCAGGGTTTCGTACTCTATTGGGCTTGTTGTCACCTCTCCTACGTACGATACCCTGTTGAGGAATACCACTTTGTCTGCCTCTAGGACTTTTGTTTTTATGTCCTTCTTGTGGCAGTGCTTTCTTACGATCCATGCCTAACTTAGGCCTGAATCGTTTTTGGCTTTCTCTGGCAGTGCAGTGGGCACTATCGGCCTTTTCGGCTGCGCTTGACTTCGCGCATGTAGCTTCTTTTTCTGGCACAGGTGTTGCCGTGCTTGAAGCTGCAGCCTTAGCGGCAGCGCTGGTGCTGGCCCCAGTTGGGTCAGTTGCGGTGCTGCCGTGAGCTGTGACATTTTTAATACCCGAAACGTGCTGTTTCTGGTCTTTAGGGCCCTGTTTGGCCGTCTTGTCAGCACTTTTTAGGATAAGTTTGGTCTGTCCGAAACAGAAAGAGACCATACCCTTCAGCTCAACGAGTCTTCTCATGGTGCTGTCATTAATAGCAAAGACCATGTGTGCGATGTCTCGCTCATCCGATCTTTGCAGAACTCTCCACGTTCTCGTGTTGAGCTCTTTGTTTTGGCCATCTAATAAGGCTAGGACCCTTTCGCTAGCTACGCCGGTACTCTGCGAGAAGAACCCTCTGATGACATGTGGTTTTGGAAACTTTTCCTCTCCACAAGCATAACCTCTAACCCGCATTTCTCTTTTAGCTTGGCGAAGGTTGTCTTCATCCACTCTGCAGTGGTGGCGTCCGCACATACGATCATGAGCCATCCGGCTTTGAAGTACCGCGGAAGGCTGGTTTGACCTCCTCGTCACGTTGTTCGATCGTGATATCCATAATCCTCTCCTGTATCAAACCCATTTGTTCATTGGAGAGAAGATTACGATCGATGTCCACCGGTACAACACCCAGTCTAACATAGCTCGTTATATTGCTATACGAGGCTTTGTCGACGGTTGTCTTTCCAGTGCGACCTCGCTTCGCTTCGGATTGAGGCGGGGTATTATCCTCGGATCGCATTCGCTTCACCTCGGGACCCTTGTTTTCCATCGTTTGGATCGCATAGAGACGGGCCTGCTCAATGGTGCTCCCCTTCTTCCGCGCGCGCTTAAATCTGCGCTGTTCAGATGGTGTGAACCTAACGTACTCAGACTCAGTCCGTGCCACATTGCCGACTGTCTTAGGTACGTCCTCTATATCGGGATGTCTTTCATCCGATAATATGCTGTTGCATATGGTGCTGGATTCTGATATAGAGTCACTGAGTTGAGACAAGTTCTCTTCAGGTTCCCCATTTCAGAGTCGATGATTACAGACTCTATCCCATTGACAGATGTCGTGTCGTCATCGACAGGGTGTTCTAAAACATCCCTAGTTGATGACGCAATCTTAGAGGCATCATTCTTTATTTGGTTTTGGATCAATTTTGATTCCCACGAGTATTCGGGATATTGTGTCGCCCGGAAGGCTATCTTAAAATCGGAGGTTGCCTGGTATCCGAAGTTTGCAAACTAACGACTATGCACCCTCTTAGCCATGCATCTCTCGGATTAGGTGTTTATTGGGGAAGTAGGATTTATGGATTTGATGGAGGGGGATAGGGGGTAATTGGGGAGAAAGAGGAGAAGGGGGGCGGACGTGTAGTCCTGGTCAGTTCTTAGTTGACGCTCATCAGACGGCCTGTCCCTTATCAGAATAGCCCGATGACTCTTTACGCAGTAAGCCTCCGCACCGGCACCATCGAATTTGTGTTCCATGATGGTGCACACGTCAAGGTGACTGACCCCGCAAGGAGGATTTAACTTACATATATAGTCAATATATAAGTTGCATGACAAAGATTTCAATTTATTGAATAATGTGAGATAGAGTTCAAGATCTGAATGGCAGGGACTTAAAAAGTTCTTCCAAGGCCTATTACGTCTGTGTCCTATCGATTTGAGCTCTTTAGTATACCAGGGATGGGACGTTTTCAGATTCCTAGAGGATTAGACTTGGTCTGAAAAAATGTACCTACAGCTTGGAGGGAAGTAAAGGTGATTTTCCCAACCTAAACTGGTGCACATCAGCAAAAGAATTATGGCCAATCACTCAGTCATCTTGCTTGATTGAAACCCTACAGCGGCTTATGCAAGCTCAATGCAGCAATTTCTTCTTAAGCAATTTACAATACGCAGGAAATTATTGAAAAACTGGGCCTATTTTACTCGTTGACTATACAATTTCCACCGATTTTGTCGCGTAATGTTATATGAGTGTTTTACTTTCAAACCTCCTTTCGACATAACCTAACCGAACTATTTTGAAGGTTGAAACAAATGAGATGTGTCTTATAGTTCACAGGGTTAATGTTGTAGGATGGCCAATGTCGAATAGGATATTTTCCTATAGCTTCTTATGACTATGCATTTCACCAATGTGGAGACCTCTATTTATTGGATTGCTGCCATGCTATGAAGCTAGTATGTTAAGTGCGTGCATTGGTTTCAAAATCTAAACTGAGCGATAATACTCAATCCACTTTTAAATCTGCTCTTTATGAAGACGTATTGTACTCTTGCTAGTGCCAATCCAGACCAACAGCGATTAATTTCTTTTCTACTCAAATGAAACAAAATCAACGAAGAAAACCTTGAACCATTCATCCTATTCATCGCATCACATTCACAACAATTTGCAGCTGTGCCTAAATATTTTTTAAACATTTAAAAATGGATTGAAACATTCCTTTCGTAGTCTACACATCCCAATATATATTTATACACTTCATTATTTACGATCGTCCAAAGTCAATGACATTTGTTCTTTTGTTTTTTAATTAGATTATAGCCACATTAGCATTTTGAATGATAATTAACACTATCCACTGTAAGCCAAAAATAATCCAGTGCTCAGCTATTTTTAAACAAATAATACGCTACCAATCAATCGAAATCCGAGAATTCCTTAATCAAATTAGTCCCACTAAAAGAGATCAGCTCAGGGATGGTAACTTTCTGCTTTGTCAACTAAACATCGCATTTGAATGTACACAAAGTCCAAGGAATTCCAATAAAAATTCCAAAAAATTCCAACAAATAGGCATTTAGTGGATGATCATAAAATCTCGCGCAGCAATAAAATGCCAACAGTTATTGGTAACGTAAATCGGGATTAACCGCTGTACAGGCGTGCTTCGGGCCCGACATTAACATCATCCTGAAAGGTGAAAATCACCATGATCCGGAACTTATTGGTGTACTTGTATGCATCGGGTGCGATCCGATCGCGTTTAATGACAGGCCGAAGGGCACGTATAATACCTTGTAAATATTCTTAATTGGGCAATTTAACATCGTTGGAGCGCGACCCATCTAATTGCCAACCAAGGACAGCTCCGATTCGTCGTCGTGCGTTATTTTGAAATGAATTTTTATATCGCAAACGAAAATAACCCCGCACGCGAGGGTGAGAAAATACAGAGATTAGATACTCTTGGATCATGTGTGGATAAAATGGTGCATGTGTGGATAGATGTAATCTGTTGGCCGCAGATGATGATCTACGATTTGTTTGTCTAACGTGCGTTGACTTCTTTGCTTGAATATGTATTTTTATGACAAATGGAGCAACTGAAAGACGCGTACGAGAATGATGACATCGATGTTCGTCCTCACTCAGAGTAAAAGACTCTTTACATAGTGCCATGGGATATTGCCGCCACAATGAGGTACCTATATCTACTTGTAGTATTTAGATGCTGTCACTCAATTGAGGGCGTTCGTTCGGTGATTTTCCGACAGACACTCCTGCCTACAAAAGTACCCACATACTTGGTGCATTGTTTATGGAGTGTCATCGGAATTGTTGGATTTTAATGCACACAGATAGTGTTTTATCAGGCAACACTAACAATGGCTGAATAAATATTTTGAATCAACTGGGAATGTATTTTCAAAAACACACTTAGATATATGTACATCAAACGCACATTCATGGCAATAATGTGGATTAAAAAATAAGTGTGATTTAATTTGAGTTTTACGTGCGCAATGTTTTGAATGGGATAAACGAGAACCGAGTTACTTTTCAAATACAAATGGAGGCTAATTTTGGACGAGGGCGCATGCCAATAGTGTAACTTGCAAAGTGGGACACTGCAAGAGAATACTTAATCAAATTGAAAATTTGTTTGGATCGTTGTTTAAATATTTAAATGTTAAACAAAAATATGTAAATAAATAATTTTACAGTTGAGCACCACAGATAAGAGTGTATTGTGTGATTATTTTTAAATAATGATAAAGATAACATATGTGATAACATATGTTGAGGAAAGTCGTTCGCCAAAGTTCATCAACAGTGTTCAAGGGCTGCATCTTGTGGATGACGAATAATTTGGGCTGCATCTTGTGGATGACGAAAAAATACTACACAGGTGGTACCAGTATTTTGAAGGACTTCTTAACGAATAATTTGCTCGGATATACTTTCCAGGAGCCTTATATGACAATAGGGAAGTACCCCGCATTACTGCCGAAGAAAGGCGGTCAAAGGTTCAGTTGGGCGATCAAAGTCGGTGTACTTCATTATCTGTTTGAATCAGTGCATCAGTTTTTCTTTGATGATGATGAAGCCATCATAAGCGAGGATCAAACTTCCCTGCAAGAAGCACTTGACGTATGTGTGGACGTTTGGAAGGGAACGTGTGTGGACATTTGGAAGGGAAGTGGGTATCGTATTAGTTCGAAAAAAAGAATATTTGCGCTGTCCGTTCTCTGATCCACTCCGACCTATTCCAGACATTTATATGAATAAAAGAGTGATTCCGAATTGCGAAAGGTTCAAATATTTGCGATCTATGATTAATAGCGAAGCAAGCTGTGATGACGACATAGAGCATCGCGTAGGCGTAGGGTGGATGAAGTGGCTGGAAAACTCAGCCATTTTATGTGGTCGGAAAATGCCCCTTAAGCTGAAAGGAAAGCTCTACACTGCAGTTGTGCACCCGGACTCACATACGGTTCAAAATGTTGTGCTGCGTACAAAAGTTTGTGTGGCAAATTAACGGAAGCTGAGATAAATATGCTTCGCATGACAGCAGGAGTAACAAAGCTTAATCGAAAAAGAAGATCCAAGATCCGAGGAAGCCGTTAAGTCAAAAAACCTTTATCGGAGAAGGGTATCTCGTTTTTTTTTTTATATAATTTGCGTGCGCTAAAGGGATTTCTGACACAGTACCCTCATAGTAGAAACGACAGCGCAGGCATTTTGTTTGTTGCTGTAAGTAGCTCCCAGCAAATGATTCATTGCCTATTTGTGGGTGCTACTTACTGTATGAGAGAATAGAAGAATAGGAAAGAAGTTTGGTGCGAAGGGATATTTTTTCTCCACAGGAGGCGCCTAAATTGCTTTAGGGAGATCTGTTTTTGTTGTGTGTATTCAGTTTATAAAAATTATGGCCCTGCTCGGGATTCGAACGCACGACCTGCCAATCACTTAGTGAATACACTACCATCGCACCATTGCCACCTGCAGTCGTGCGGCTGCTTTTCACTTTTTGGAGTCTTTGACCGTTTTCCTAACTTCTCCAAGAGTAATGTAGTGTACTTCTTTATTTTTAGGAACGGCCCTCGGAAAATATATCCGAAGAAATTGTTCATTTAGAAGTCCTTGCACAAGAGGCTAAGAGTAAATGTACCCTAACAAACTTGTGACCGCTAGAAAAAACGTTTCATCGTAGCTCTGATTTGGGGTGGTGGACGAACATTGAAAATACATACATACAAGCACTGTAATTTCGATGTTCTTTCAAATTAATAGCGAATTTTGATGTTTTTATTCGTAGTCCCCTTTTCGGGTATACCACTATATCTAGAGAGCAATAATCCAGAAAACAAAAATTTTGAAGTTAAAAATCTCGAAAACAAAAATCTAGAATTGAAAAAATCTCGAATGCAAAAATTGCGCGTAACCATTGTCTCAAAAAATAATATAGCTATTCATTCGAGATTATTTACTACTCTTTAACATCCACGATTGGCTAGCAAACTGCCCATGCAACTGCAAAAAAAGGTACATGAAATTAGTGTTGTCTGGGATCGTGTATTATCACAACGTGAGTGCAAATAAAAACAATTAAAATGAAAGTGAATGAAATTATTACAAACAAAGGAAATATTAAAATCGAAATCGATGGATTTATTTACCATTGGAACAAATGCGTACAAAATAAGTTTTATTAGATGTGCGAGCTATATAAATTTCATAATTGTCGTGCTAGAGTTAATATTGTTTTTTTTTATTAATTTACAAAAAAAAAAAAAAAAAATTCTGAATAAACTAAATATGTCATGCGTTTTCTTTAAGTTAAAACTCTTTACATAGATAAGAAAAAAATCTCGAATTAACTTTTCTTTTCGAGTTTTTTTTTCGAGATATGCTCTTTCGAGATTCTTGTGCGTTCGAGATTTTTGCATTCTAGATTAAAAATTTGTTTTGTCATTCGAGATTACGTCATGATTCCCCCTTTTCTCCTATGCAAAATTTAATTTAAAAGAATGAGTCAACTAATTTGAACACCACATACGATTTTTTTCCATCGTTGTTCTGTCCCGAACAAACTCAATCGCCTAGATATTAAATATTGAAACTTTATGATGGCTTCAGTAACATTGAGCTACTTGAGCCCTTAACACTGTTGAACTCATGAGTAAGTTACCAGGTTTCCCGATTACAAACTCCATTTCAAATCCTGCATATAAATCCTTAAGTAATTCAATCAGTTTTAAGTAGGTATTCTCTTTGATTTTTTTTCATCAACACAACACCATAAAATTGTGTTCCATCAGTTCAATGAAATTATTCATAAATCTCATAAATCACGTTTTATACTGTCAGGAAAAATAAATCGCAGATTTGTAAAACCTACGAGTGTAAACTAATAAAAAAAAAACAAAAACGAATGCGAAATAATATATGACATGGTGTGCGGCAAAACTCATTAAACTAAAACACGTCGTCTGGCCATCATAATTCCCATAATTAAAACAGATCGGTTAGCGACTTCGTGCTGGACATATAAAGCCATTTTTATTGTCAAAAAATAAAATTAATAGTCTTTTGTAACTGTGCGAAGTAAAAGTTGTGTATCGCGGTCCAACCTATCCGAACTCGTGTAGATGTCACTTTCTTCATTCGCTGAATCGTAGTACGATTTATTTATTTTTTTCTGCGACCAAACTTTTACGATATGGGAAAACGTTTTACAGGCAGTATAAAGCTGACATACACACGCAAATGAAATCAGGACAATCGCAGTGAAAATGAAAACGAACCATAATCTACAAATTAAATTTATAACATTATTTTCGTGGCACAGAGTGAGGCGAACCAAAAACCCGAAAGTCACAAAGTATTCTTGATTGACTACAAGTGGAACCTTAAATATCCACAGGGGAAATACATCACAGATTTGTATTTGTTAGTGCAAAGTTTGCTAAATAAGTAGTAGCCATTTTGTGTAGGTGTATTTTAAAAAGAAACAAAAACGTCGGCTAATTAATTATCAACTATTGGTGGACTTTATACGACTATACTGCAATATGTATCTCCTGGTAATAAGACGGTTTAGAAATTGGTTTTGCACTGCAGGTAGTATCTATACTCCTCATAGTTTTGGAATTAAATTACAAAAACAATAATGTAAACAAAAAGGTTTTGGAGCGACAGACCGACAGATGTACACACGATTGCTCTCTCTTCCTTTCTTCTTTCTGGCCAAGTCGTTCTACTATTATTTTTTTATGTTTGATTGTTAATGTTGGTTCTGGCAAATAGTTTTTGGTTGCTTGTCGTATGATCAAATGGGTGACGTGAAATAAATACAACGAAATAAGTTTATTTCAATATAAAATTGAATCTTACTTGTTTGAATTTGAATAGATTTTCAATTGTTCAACAGGACTTGTTGTATTGTGTTACAGGCCCCAAATCTTAAATTTCAATAAAGAGGAGAAGTTTAATTTGAGCTACATCTAATTTCTTAGTAGAAAATCAGACCGGAAGGATGCGCATAAACAAAGTATTCGATTTAACGACAAAACACAAAAATATTTAGTGGTATATAATAATAATAATAATATTTGGTTAGGGTATATTACACTGCGACCTATTGGTCTATTGTGTCCCCTTGCTTGTGCCTCGGAGAGGTGCTTGCCCTCGTTCAGAGCCCTCTCTAGATACTTCTTTGTGAAGCGTGTCGAGGTATTGCTCTGATTTATCCTTGGCAGGCCACACTCCTTAGAGCACAGCGTCCAGTCCAGTTTCTTTGATGAATCTGAGAATGAGCTGTGCGTCCATGGTTTGTATGTCCTTGTCTGTTATTTGGTGCCAGCCCAAATGTTTCATCCTTTTGTGGGTCAGTGCCCCACAGGATTCCAGTATATGGTCTGGAGTTTCGGCGGCTTCACTGCAGAATCTGCAGAGCCCGTCCTCCGATATGACCATTTTCCTCAGGTGCTCCTTGAGTCTGCAGTGCCCCGTGAGGAGGCCTGTTAGGATTCTTAGGTTGTTTTTGTTAAGGCCGATACAAACTTTGAATCTCTTTTGGTTGTAATTTCCTAAGAGTTTCTTTGCTTGCCTCAGACCTTGGAGGTTGAGAAAGGTTTTGGCCTTTGTTTCTTCCTCCAGCCTCCTGAACTCTTCGCGTATAGTGTGTTCTCCTATCCCGCAGAATGGTTCAGGTCCTATGAAGGGTTCCTCTGCCCCTCTTCTTGCCAGAGAGTCCGCTGCTTCATTGCCCGTAATGCCAACATGGCCAGGCACCCAGCAGATTTAGATTCTGTTATTCTTGCCTAGTCTATTCAGTCCTTGTAGGCATTCCCACACGAGTTTTGAATTGATAACGTAGGCGTCAAGAGCCTTTATAGCTGCTTGGCTGTCAGACATTATTGCTATGTTGCAATTTCTATAGTTTTTCTCGAGGTTGATTCGGACGCACCTGTCTATGGCACATATTTCTGCCTGGAAGATGCTGGTACATTTGCCCATGGATTCGTAGTGCTTAGTTCCCGGCCCAAACACTCCAGCACCAGTTCCCTCCTCAGTCCTCGAGCCGTCCGTATACCACTTTGTTGTGTGGTTGCTCAGTCCATAAGTTATGGATTCGTTGCTCCAGTTCTCCTCATTGCTGAGCTTTATCCGGAAATTCTTCTCGAAGTTGAACTTCCTGATGCTGTCGTCCCTAGGTATGCCAAGAAGTGGGAGTTTTTTGAGTAAGTCACCGTGTTCTTTCGAACAACTAGGCTCCACATTAAGGGTGATAGTACCCTTCCTTGTGGACATCCTCTCGTTGTGTTTACTCTGATGGTTCCAGATGGTGTTTGAGTCTCTGCTGATCTAGTGCTCAGCAGCTCACATATCCAGTTGGATACTGTACTGCTAACTCCTTTCCTATCCAGGGATCGTTTGATCGCATCATGTGAGGTGTTGTCAAATGCTCCCTCTATGTCTAGGAAAGCGCACAGTACTATTTCTTTTGCCTCCAGGGCACTTCGAATTATCTCCGTCAGCTGATATAGGGCGGTCTCTGTTGATCTGCCCGCTCTGTATGCATGCTGACGATGATGTAAGGGGGATGTGTTCAGAACATCTTCCCTTAAATAATTGTCTACAGCCTTTTCTGTCATCTTCAGAAGAAATGACGTAAGGCTGATGGGTCTGTACGATTTTGGCTGTGTGGGGTCTTTTTTCCCCGCTTTTGGTATAAACACAACCCTTGCTCGTCTCCATTGCATTGGTATGTGGCCCAAGGCAATACTGCTCCTTGTTATCTTTAGCAGGTGTGGTATTAGTACCCTTGCCCTTCTTGAGGAAGGGCGGGTATAATGCCGTCCACTCCGGCAGATTTGAAAGGCTGAAAGGAATTTATTGCCCATTTCAGCCGTCCCTCAGAACAGATGGTTGATGTTGTTTCCCAGTCTTCCCTCCGAGGTCTGATTGAAGTGGTATTGATTCCTGGCTCAGTACTAGGCGAGCTGCCAGGAAAGTGAGTTTCTTGTAGCAATAGTGCCCTTTGATCCTCATCTTCCGTGAACTCGCCATCTGGTTTCCTCAGAGACATCGGCACCCCTCCTGACTTTGCAAGAGCTTTGTGTAGCCTTGCCGCAGTAGGGGTGCTGGTGATTGTCTCACAGAATTTTCTGAAGCTATTTCTTTTAGCTTTTCCTATTTCCTTATTATATGTAGTAAGGGCCATTTGGTAGCTTTGCCATTCTCCGCTGCGCTTTGCTTTATTGAAAAGCTTCCGCACCTCGGATCTTAATTTTGACAAGTTATTGCTTCACCATGGCGTCTGTTTCCTGTCCCGTTCTCTACTTAGAGGACAGTTTTCTTCGAACGCAGTGATGATGGCGTTTGTTATGCCCTCCACTGCGCTCTCTAGCTCTAGGGGGTGTCCCGGAGCCTTCCTCAGACTAAGGCGCCGCAGATTGCTCTCTAGAGCAGTTCTATAAGTTTCCCAATTGGTTTTCCTTGGGTTTCTTACTGGATTTCTCGTGATACTTGTGCTGTCCAAGTCGAATACTATTATTCGATGGTCAGACAATGACGGCTCACTAGATACTCTCCAGTTACTAATTAATTTACTTACGCTTGGGCTACCAAGCGTGAGGTCGAGTACTTCCTCCCTGACACTAGTTACAAAAGTGGGGGTATTTCCCACGTTTATAATATCAAGTGACGAACTCATAATAAATTCTAGTAGGTACTCACCCCTGGTGTTGGTGTCGGTGCTCCCCCATATGATGTTGTGGGCATTTGCATCACACCCTATAAGGAGCGACATGCGGAGCTTGTTGCAATGTTCCACCAGTCGCTGCATTTGGGATGATACGATGACAATGGTGCGGTGACATCCTTCAACATCCAGATGTACCTGAATTGGCACCAGATCTCGTGTCGCGTATTCTGAAAGTAGAATAAATTTATATTTATTGTTTATTAGAATGCAAGCTCTCGGTTTCTCGGCCCGAGTGTCCCATATTACCTTTGCATCCTTGCTCGCCAATCCTTTGACTTGATCCTTCAGGATCCATGGCTCCTGGATCAGTACTAGCCCTAGGCTTTGGCAGGTAAACATCCTAGATATAGTCGCCGAGGCGGCTATAGCATGGTGAATGTTTACCTGTGCTAGTTTGATTTTGCTGTTGGCGGGGTTCATCGAGCTATTGCTCGCGCGGGGCAGTTGCCCCGTCCTCCTTCAGCAACGAATCTTCCTCCTCCTGGGTGATTTCCTGGAAGAGGTCGATGACCGTGTTGTCCATTTCCCCCTCAGAGATCATGCTCTCCGAGCTGGACATAGACACCTCGGTCTCCTCAGGAGCCTGCTCCGCCGATTGGACAACGGAAGAAGGTGCTTTAGTCTTCGGAGGAGCAGTATGCTCTACCTCGGACTGCGCGCTCTGCGAATTCGGATTCGATGCTGGCTGGGCTGTTTGCCCAGAGATCTCGTCCGACCTTTTGAGTCCGCACACCGCAACCCTGCCGAATCGGTAGCTCAGGGATCCTTTTTGGGATTTTATGTCCTGGTATATAGGGAAGGGTTCGCAAAACATGAACTACAAATGAATAAAATTATGTAGTCATATTTTTCTACAATACCGATAATAAGGAAACACTCGGATATGAAGGGTGTTTTCTTAGCCCAGTACAAACTTTAGTACATTATTTATTGCCATGACGTTCTTGAATTCTCCTTCGTCGATAACATTGTCTGCCAGCCTTGCTCGTTGAGTCAGCTCTTCGTTCAAAGATCGCACCTGATCGGGAAGCCTTGTTGTCACAATGATTTGAGAAACTCATTATTGATTTATAAACCACGAAGTTCATTCAGAAGCTCGGGGAGAGTACGATAACTAAGGCGCCAAAAATTGTTAACGGTTTTCTATAGAAAAATCAAAAACAAGCATTTTTTATTATGGGAAGGAGAGGGGGGGGGGGGGGGTCTATCTCGCCCGTTTAGGAGGTATGGACAATTTACTTAAGAGACTTAAATTGAAAAAAAAAATATTAAAAAAACACGGCAACACTTACAATAAAGTTCTATACCGGTTTTGAAAACCAGAAATCGGTTCTATAATCCTAAATTTAGATTAAATTATTTATGGCAAAAAAAAACAAAAATCTCATAATAACGTAGTTTTAGTAATTTTCAATTTTCTCAAAACTAGAAGACATAAAACCATTCGGTTTTTTGTGTTCGATTCAGAATTGATAGTAACATTGACCACAACAAGTCAATTTAGCACGTCATTTTACAATTTTGGAAGAAATTAGTCTAAACTTTTAATTTTTTTTATCAAAATTTTGAGTTTGTATGCGAATTCTTCAAAAAATATTGCCATAAATAATTTAATTTGAATTTAGGATTATAGAACAGATTTCTGGCTTTCGAAACCGGTAAAGAACTTTACTGTAAGTATTGGCGTTGTTTTTTAATACAGTTTTTTTTTAAAGTCCTTTTAAGTCCTTTTTCTAGAATTGCCCCTTTCTCCTAAACGGGACAAGATAGACCCCCCCCCCCCTTCCATAGTAACAAATGCTTGTTTTTGACCTTTCTGCAAAAAAGCGTTATCAATTCTTGGCGCCCTAGTTATCGTACTCATGCCAGAAGCTCTGACTAATCGCTTAAATCCACTTCAGATAGAACCTTTTTTTATCTTCTTCTGCTTTAAGTCGCCCAAATGTTCTATAAAAACCATCTTCAAGTTCTCATATTTTTTCGTTCATGGTGGTAACGTCATAGTGTCGGAGATTTGTATGGGAGCTTTAGACTTGATAGCTAACTATGTCGAACTCTGCTTTGTTTTACGAGTAATTTCGAAAAAAAACATAAGAATTGTGGGATACCCTATTGCTATCGCCCAAAAAGTGGGCCTGGCAAAATGTTTAGTACCTATCCGAATTGTTAAAAAGGATATTGGCTACATAATTTCTTGTACCTAACTGTTTATACCCTATTCTAAGGCTGTATTAATTTCGACTAATAGTTTGTAACATGCCTTAATATTGCCCATAGACCCCTAAAAGTTACTATATCTATGATCAGCATCGATAGAAATTTCTATCTAGCCATGTCCGCCCATCAGAAAAATTAGGCATTTAAACTGGAGCTAGAAAGCTGAGATTTGTACCATATAGTTTCAGAGGTTCCGAAATAATCAATTTTAAGAATTTTTAAAATCCCTGTGGGCGAAAAATCGAATTTTAAGCTAAAATTTCGTAATATACATGTGGTCTTTAAAATCCGCCCACTGCCACGCCCACAATTAAAAAAAACAATATTTTCGAAAAGTCAAAGTTTAAGCTAGGAAGCTGAACTTTATAATATATACTCCCTAGAGGCTTCTAATGCTCATGTTAAACGATTTTTTAAATCCGCCCACTGACAAACCGTTCTTTCGAAAAATCAAAGTTTGGAAGGGACTCTATCCATCCACAAGCAGGTCTTCTTGCTCTTATTCAACTTTCGATTAATGTTTGAGCATTAACAGCTAACGCTCTGACGGTTCCGTAAGACAGTTCAGCTGTAAAGTAACCATTCCGAAAGCTTTCAAGCACCAAATATCGGCCATACCTTGCAGAAGTTAACTTATCACTAAAAGGATGAAAACACATGAAAAAGTAAGACTGCGCCTCTTTTTAAACTTTTTTTTCCTTCACGGGCACCAATTCAAAAAAAATTGTATTGAAAGTTTTTAAGGACCCTAAATAAACCCCAAAAATAAATAAACAAATTGGCGCTCTCCAACTTTGCATATATCCAACCTCGAACTCACTCCAAATCCAATAGTAAGCCCTAGCAGGCGATTGCAGTGGGGCAGCATGCCCCTCCCATACACATTACTGTTTATGCGCTTACTTGTGATACCCTACTTATTTTTTTTAATTGATGGACGAAAAGTAAAATCTTGCCAATACATTTTCTTAATTTTTTCTTTTATTTTTTAAATTAGTTTTTGAGCTGTATCTACATATTAAAATAATTACTTTTGTTCGTATTCATTATAATTTTAACACAGCAGAAATAACAAAATCTTAAATAAATTGTTTACTTTTTACGAGCCGCTACGATTACCTATCTACCTAATTTTAAATTGTTCAGTCTCCATCTTCAAAAAGCTTTTTAAAAACACAAGCTATATTTCTGAACCCTCTTGAAATATTTAACATTCCTTGCAGCGCATCACGGCGCCATTGGATTCCATTAGAAATTTGCTCACCCCACAGCATCATTGATGTTAAACTCTCAAACCTAAGCGTAACCACTTTTGTTGGATTGCAGGGCATAACTGTGTCCTTCGTATAACAATTTATGTAAATAAACCCACATGAAATTATACGCAAACTTATATTTTTCCAAACGGGTAATTTCGCCATGAATGTGTGTGTGCTGTTGGCTGCACGTTAGCGATTATGTGCCGGGGGCTCAGGTGAATTTACACGTTTTTGGCATAATAATGGACATCGACATGACGATGGTAACGGTGTGGCGGCGCGGTAATACTGGTGCGACAATGGTCAGCTCCGCGAACTTTATTTACTTACCAGCCATACCGACCCCATCCGGAGTGCTTAATGAGCAATGGCGAGAAAATAAACCGCACTCGGGACACCTATTTGAACCGGGATCGGCTGCATATTAGATAGGGAAACGCCAATGATTTGCGTTGCCCGAATGTGTGAGAAGAGCAAAGCTTATTGCAGTGTTTACTATGTGCATATCTAATTAGGGTTCAACCATTGTTCGTGGTTTTTATTATGACATAGTTGCACGGCCCGAGGTTTTGCCGGACGCACCACATTACATACGCTCCTCGCCGTCATGGTCGTCGTTAGTTGAGGTGGCTTATTTAAGTTTGATATGACAGTCGTTATCTGTTCTGGCAAAGAGTGCATCCGCAGGATAATCTGATTAATGTCATAAGTCTTCGGATGGGGTTAGCCCTCGCAATGAATTAAGTTCTTACAAAGTCTCAAAGTGGTTGAGAAGGGTTCTGATCTGATTGCGCTTCCCGAAAGCGAGAATGTCACGAGAATCGCCATCGCATGTCGCACCCTCTTACTGGTATTAGCCCGCTGCTTCCGCCATGCTATCGAACCCCTAATGAAATTACATCATTTCCAATACTGAAATGGCTTTCGCATCGATTGTGAGCCCGTTTGCCAATTAGCACTGTGTTTGTTGAGGGTTGCGGTTGTTAGTGGGGTGTGAGTACCGCGCCGCGCAGTGTCTACCGGAGAATTGGGTGCTTTTAAACCCTAATTTGGCAGATTTTGATGAAAGTCCTGATGATTAGGCTCTGATATGAATCCTTTCTGAATAGCACATCGATACAAAGGGCTTGCGTGTGCTAAGTCTATTTCGATGTTCGTCCTTTTTCTTTGTAGCTATTGATGTTTTAATTTATTCACAGGTTGATTAAGGATGAGACCTAAGTTCGTAAACACGCGGGTATTCAATTGAATCGATGTTATTTATTGAATGGCTTATCCGTGTCCCTATCGGGGAGCTATTCTTAAAAGCCTTTCAGGAGCTGACTTTTAAGGGAATAAAACCCAGTACTAATGCGGAAATTCGTAGGTGATTAATCGTGGTTAAGATAAGAAAATGGGATTTTGTTTATGGAAATGGGTTTATTTTTGTGCCCACTCTCTCGCTCACTCATTAAACTGTCGAAGGGTGTAAAAGACTGTTGATAGTTATGAAATGGTGTGGGTAGGAGAACTTGAAAATAGCAATGATATGGTCGAGACAGCGAGTTATTGAAATGTATTTGTTAACGACAGCTTTACAACTGGGATGTGGACGTAAGCTTCACAAGCACGAAGAAGGTATGAAACTCTGTGCACCATGGAGAGATTCGAACGCTTATTTCGGGCATGGGAGTAACAAGAGTCTTTTAGTATTTTTTACTTTCTCTCATTATTTTGTTTAGAACTCAAACTGAGTATGATACTCGTATTACGACCAGTGGCCTATTTCACCAACTTACAAATTTGTATTTACAAGCATTTTTTAACAAAATTTGTGATTTTGTTGATTTATGTCGTTTCACCAAACTGTGGGTATTACAAATTTGTAGTTGTATTCTACAAAGGGAAATTTGTGGGAATATTTCCATTTTCGTTTCACCAAAAGTTATTTATAGGTGTAATTTACAAGTAACAAATTCGTGAAAAGTTGACTTATTTGTGAGTTTGCGTTTCACCAAAGAAAATTATTTTCCAAATTTGTGTAGTATGTGAGAATATTTTACAACTGAAAATTGACGTGTAATTCCTCATACAAGTTTTGTTTCATATTGAACGTAATCGACAAAATGCCTTTGCAACGAAGGCATAGTAGTAGCGATAGTAGCGAAAGTGACGATCATGTTTTAATTTTAAGAAAAAAAATGTAATTTCGGAGTTATTTAATTTTGATGAAAAATGTCGACTGACTCGATGCAAGTCAGAGGAAATAATTGCAATTATTAGGCCACAAATAGCCGACACGACTGAAAAAAACTTTGCATTAACACCAAGGCAGCAGTTTCTCACAGGCTTGGAAATGGAGGACAATATCATGGTGTAGCAGATATGCATGGAATATCTAAATCGACCGTTTGCAGATTTGTTTCTCGCGTTTGTGCAGCAAATGTTAATTTATTGTTTGAAAGTGTTGTATATTGGCCAAATATAGACGGAACCTTAACAAATATAGATGCCCCTGGCGAGTTTGAATCTGCATGTGGACAGACATGGACAGCACTGCATAAATTTTATGTTGGTATGTGGGCCGGACTATACCTTTTATAACGCATATGTGAATTGGCCGAGAAGTTTGCATGAATCAAGGGTGTTACGAAGAAGTCCCTTTTTTCAAAATTTGAAAGTGGATTTCGACCTTTTTCTAGAAATAGAGAAATTTCCGTGTCTGACGCACTTACGATTGCAATCCATGAAAGCAGTTACTGTTATAAAATGTTGCGTCATCTTAACCAACATTTCCCGACAAGCGGCAGATAGATAATATTATCGAAATGTTCACCACCACTGAGGATTCAAACGACGCAGATACTCAAAATGCTGAAAATTTGTATGGCCGGGCTTCATTAGAATATTTTTTAAATCACTTCGTTAGCAAATATCATATTAAAAAACGAGACTTTTGAACTTTAAATGAAATATATGTTTATTTATTTTATTTTTATTTTTAGTATATTTATTTAGTTCTTCCAACACTTTTATCTTCTCTTTCAGCTCTGCAGTCCCCAAGTCGCGTTCCTTTTTCAAGGCATTCAACTGCAAATTATAAATTTCGAATTGAAGTCTCATTTTCTTCAATCGAAGAATATCCGCTTGCTCAGTTAGCATTTTGTTGTTGCGCTTGGGCTTTTTTTGATGATACTTGAGGTCTGATTGAATTAAAAAATACGTACATATATTTTAAAAAAAAATTGTTAGAAACAAGCATTTTGCATTTACCTTATTTCGCCTTCAATATCCCCCACGTTTGCGCACTGGGGTTTCAGTACCTCTTCCGTATGTACTGAAGAGGAGTCATCAACTATGCCTTGAACTGTTGGCGATTCTTTACCGATAATATTAAACATGATATTATCGAGATCGGTTAAAATGCGACTAGTGCCACCTTCAGAACCAGTCTTCTTTGAATTATCAAGTTTAAGCTAAAATATAAAAAAAATAAAAAATATATGTGCCTATATATTATGTACTTACCAGAGTAGCCCGTTTTTAATTTTGCCACGCAATATTTCGAAAATATTTCCAATCCTTTTCATTTTGAATTAAGAGGATAATGAAATTAAAATATCTTTTCACGCGTTTACTTCACCCAAATAAAACCTCCTTCTTTTCTCTAATCAAGGAGACAAAAAAAAATCTTAATTTGCTCATTCATTTTAATTCCGGAATTGCACGACGATATTCCACAAATTTGTGAGAAAACACTTGTGGATTACACATTGCACAAAAACCCGGTGCAACAGGAATTTTTAGACTTGTAATCAACACGTTTATTCTTACAATTTTTTTTTGTCTAATCACAAATTTGTGCGTTCATATATTTGTATTTGGTGAAACAGAAAACCAAATTACAAATTTGTAATTGTGATTCACAAGTACAAATTTGTGGTTGTAATTTCTAGTTTGGTGAAATAGGCCCCAGGGAGAAGTCCAAAAAAGTGTGCACATAGGGGCCAAATGCAAGCCGCTACAGCAGCGCGAGAGATAAGCGACTCATCCGTGGCGGGGACGTCGCCAATGCGCATGAGCTCCTCCGTTTTAGTACCGCAATAGCGTAGAGGGATAAATTCGATACGGAAAAGCAATTCTCCGTATTTCGGTGGCTTATTAAGGGGGAGGGATCAACATGCCCTCCCAGGACGGTGCGTTACTCTAGGTAACATCCTCTTAGTTTATAAGTTAGATTAAGTTAGCTAGAGCGTTTTTTGGAGAGGCCGGGCTCGCCAACTTGTGGTGGTGCTTCCGGGAGGTGATTGACGACTGCCAGGCGCTCAGAAAGCAATTGGGATTTTGACAACTTGTTGCGTTTGGTAACGAGTGCGTTATAGACTATACTTTGACTTGCATTCACCATATATTTACTAGAATAAATAAAGATTTTAATATTATTTTGAATGGTATAGCTTATGACTACAAAATTACTGACTATCATAAGATCATTCTTAGTTTTCATATGAATTCAATTACCAAAAATATCAATCTCCAAAAAAATAAACAATTTATCGATTGTAGGATGTTGAAAGAAAGATTAACGTACGAATTTTGGAAATTGGTGTACCTACTCAGAAAATAATCCCTCTTTGGCCTTTGACATATTCCTCGCGATCTTACAAAAGCATGTTCAATCTCGTACCAGTGTGTCGCATATTTCTAAACGAAGAAAGCATTTAAAATCATGGACTAACTTGCTACTAAAACAAATAGAAATTAAAAATAGTTACGCTGTTAAATCTGCTAAACATCCACAAAATATTAGACTAAAAATGTATTACAAAAAACTATGCAAAAAGACTCAAAAAATGGTTACAGAAACACGTAATAATTATTTTTTCGATATGTTTGAAAGAGCTAATGGTAATTGTAGAAAGGAATGGAGAGTAGTAGATATATGATCCGAAAGTATTGGTAATAAATTCAATGAACACTTTACCCCAATTAAAGATATCTTTTGAAGTCTATAGCTCCTGCAACTGCAACTTGTCATCAGATGTTTTTGTTGATAGAGTGCAAGTAAATAGTTTTGTATTTAAAACTATTAATTCGGGTGAGCTTCATAAGGCTATAATGCCTTTAATAAATAAAAACTCTTATACTAGCGATAGAATTACAAATATTTTATTAAAAAACATTTGTTGGCAAGTGGCAGATGTGTTGAGTTTCATATTCAATATAAGTATCAGTAATGGATGTTTTCCTCAATCCCTTCAATGTGCTGAGGTAATTCCTCTTTTCAAAAAAAAGCGGCCAAGTGCGAGTCGGACTCGCCCATGATGGGTTCCGCGCGAATTATAATTATTATTTACTTAGGCACCTATTACAGATTTCTTATTAGAAAATAATGGTTCACAGTTTACGCATAAGGTTTATGTTTATGAAATTAAATGTTTTTGTTTATATTTGAGTTGATTGAATGAAAGGTAAATTGCGGAAAACGATTTATGACGTATTAAAAATAACTACTTACTAGATCTCGTTAACCAACGACCATACCACGTCGAGTTAATCGGTTCTCGTCAGATCACCGTAACTAAACGACGTTGGGCGCGGTTAGTACTTAGATGGGGGACCGTTTGAGAACAACTGCGTGTCGTTGGCCAGTCACATCTATAAAGTTGAGGTAGATAATTATACGTGGTATCACAATGGTCCTAAATTGGTCTAAGCCACATAAACCTAACCTAACCTACTAGATCTCGTTCAAACCAATTTTCGGTGGAAGTTTGAATGGTAATAAACATACATCATACATTTTTTTTAGTTTTATCATTCTCTTATTTTAGAAGTTAGGGGGGGGGGGGCACACATTTTACCATTTCGGAAGTCTATCTCGCGCTAACTATTCAGTTTAGAAAAAAATGATATTAGGAACCTCAATACCATTTTTGAAGACCTATACATACCCAAAATGTATTGTTTTTTTTTTCTATTTTTGGGTGAAAATCTTAATGCGGTTCGGAAAAAGTGGCTGTGACATACGGACGGACAGACAGACAGACAGACAGACATGGCCAATCCATAAGTGTTCCGTTTTTTGCCATTTGGCTACGGAACCCTAAAAAGGCAATAGAAGAAACGTATCGAACTATAGGCTTTTATCTCTTTTTCCAACATTTGCGAAGGTTTTTGAGAAATTGATTAAGGTTAGAATGCTACATTTTTTGGAACGTAATAAGTTCTTTTCGATGAATCAGTTTAGGTTAAGGCGTGGGTTATCAACAGAGGACGCTATTCTCAGGGTGCGCACTCAGTTATATGAAGGTTCAAATAATAATCAATCCACAATGGCTTTGTTCATTGATATGACTAAGGCATTTGATATGGTTGATCACCAGATTTTACTAAATAAGCTGTATAATGCTGGATTCAGGGGACCTACTTACAGTTGGTTTAAGACATACTTAACTAATAGGCAAAAAAAAGTTAAAGTCCATGGAATCTTTAGTGAACCTCGTGTTTTGAAAAATGGAGTCCCCCAAGGTTCTGTTTGGGACCGCTTCTATGTTTGATATTAGTAAACTCACTTTTTAGTCAGCAATTTAATGGCTTAGTAACTGCTTTTGCTGATGACATAACATTCACGTACTCATTTCAAAGCGATTTTGAATGTATTGCAAGAATTGCAGGGGACATAGAAAAATTGAGGTCGTGGTTTGTTAACTATTGGCGAAAAACCAAAATTAGTAAAGTTTAAAATATCAGTAAAGGATCCTGGAGGACCTTATATAAAAAAAAATGAATATCGATACGATAGCAAGTCGTATCCCACTTATATTTTCTACAAGTGTGTTGCGGATGTCAGCAAACTGCATTACCTACTTAATAAATTGATTAACTTAAGCTCAACTACAAAATAGCCCTTACACAAATTTCCCTCTGGTTATGATTACCAAATTCTCCAAAACACCAAAGAGGAAGCAAAGGAAAATAGAAAAAAAATCTCCACTAGTGGGTCAGGGCTTACTAGCTTATTCGCTGTAATTTTCTTTTTGATTTTGGCGGTGAAACAGGAGTTATCGTGCAAGCAAATATATAGAAAAAAAGATTGAGTTAAAAAAATAAAAGGTCTTGAGAAAAACTAAATAAACCAAAAGATACTAAAACTTTCTTAAAGGGATAAACTTAAAATTATATATATAAAAATATATATGAAAAATTAAAAAATTCTACGGTAAGCTGCTTAACAGTGTGACAAAAGCAATTTAAGAAAACTAATTATTTCCACAGGGAATCAGACAGTAATTAAATTTATTTCCCCAATCTGGCGATAGGAAGCGATAAAACATTATAGTTTTATGCTTCCTTAATAACAATTCGCTTTGCCATACCCCTCCACGGTAACCCTACGTCGAATTCACCAATATACGTGATTTCCACGCTCCAAGTTACCACCAAACATTGGAAGTACAGGTGCTTAAGTATGTCCATACATATACCTCTCATAAAGTCAATGATTTTAATGTATTAACCCTAACAGTAAAGAAAGCACGGCACCGATCTATGATCGCAAGAAAATCTCCACAAGAGAACATTGGCGTATTGGAAGGGCTCCGTAAGCCAAAATCTCTATCAGAAGTAAGCGCATGCGGGAAACTTACCGTTTTACCGATTGCATGCGAATTATCAGTTTTGGTCGGAATTCGAGGGACTAACGTCGTGGTTTTAATTCTAGTTAACGAGATTTAATAGTTTGTATATATAAGTATTCATAATGCATGTGCGGATGTGTTTAATGTTTTTTTTTGTTTAAAGTTTCGTTAGTATCATACCACTAGTTTATATATAATTGCAGTTAAGTGAAAATCAAAGTATATGCCTACTTATCCGCTTGTACATAACGTAAACTTATTAGCTAACTAAAATTTGATTGAAACTAGTGTTACTTTTTGGTATATATATAGGTACATATATTACTATAATCCATATAGTGTCGACGAAATATTGTTCAAACACCGACTACCGAGGATTGTGCGCACAACACTCTGGGATTAATATCAACGTCGTCAAACGGTGTAAGTTACATATGTCAATTGTTTAACATGCCTACCTATATTCCAAAATATATGTATGTATATAATACATTATATATAATATATACTCTAATATTTGAAAACTTGATTACTATTCATTAAACTATTGATCATACATGTACCGTTTCATTGAAATCCTAACAATTGCATATACATTAATTTGCCTATAAAATAAATACTTGAATTGCTATGAATTGAATAATTACCTAATAAGATTGTCCTAAATTTGCTATAAATAACTAATTAAGCTACAAACTATATAAACTAACACCTTGATACTTAAATACCTAACTATACCTACATAAAACTATATAATTTAATCATATACAGGCCATATACATAACCACAATTCTTAACCTACCATCTAAATATATGCCTACTAGTAAATAAACCCAAAATGAATTATTTATATTACCCTAGATTTAAATAAAATTTGTCTGGATTGATTATACCGAAATGAACGTTTAAATATTTCAATGGGGGTTGTGTATTGGGTGATCTCTTCTATGTTGCAGTAATTTTCCGCGCTAGTTTAATTTAGGGACAGTTGACTATACTCGGATACGATCAGCTGTCAAGGTGATTCACCTATTGGTGAAATGGGAGGGTAAACTGTATCCAGGGTGGCACGCCATCAGTCACCCTAAAGTGAAGCAGAGTGGAAGTGAAGTTACCACAATATTGTCCGTCCGTTTGACACCTAAATTTCGTCATTTGACATTTGTAAGGCCGTTAAAATCTTGGCATGATTTTTTTTTTCTCTGTTCATTGGTGCTCCTTTTGCTAAGATACAAGATCCCCCCTTATCCGGCGAGCTCAGCCGTGCCTCAGCCGCATGCATGCTAAGTAGGTATCTCAGGCAAACGATCCGTAGCAGTTATCCTTCTGTTATAGCTTTTAGAAAATACCTCGTAACAAGTGAAAGCCGAACTTCAAACGTTATAACTATTTTTATTTTACTGTCCTACTTGAGCACCAAAATACGAATGCTTTACAATTCAAATTATACTTACAATCAAACATCCAGAAAAGCTTGGTTCCCAGGCATTTTCTGCAGTGTCATAGTCTAGTGCATTGCGCGTGCATCCGGCAGAGTTTCAGGTATATGGCGCGTGTATTCATATAACGGGAATTATGCTGACACGTCTGGGAACATGTTCGTTCATGATGAATCAGGTGAGCATGAAGCATATCGTATCGTGTTAACTTGTTGTGTAATTATTTAATTAAGAAAACGCGAAAAACAAACTACTTATTTAACGTTTAATCGGCGGGATAAACGAAAAGAAAATTTGCGGCCGCCACCGCCGAAGGTAAAATATCGAATATGGGCTGGTAACTGGAACCTCCAAGACCGTCACCCTGTGGTGGTTGCTCATCCATGAGTCGCCGAAAGTGATCCAATGGCTGATGGTGCCATGGGTGCCCCTATCACTTTCCGAGACCGTGAACTCGCAGCCGAATAAAAGAGAGACCAGGAAAGGAAAAGAATAGGGACTAAGAGCAGGCCTTGTTGTGGTAACATTTACCGCAACAAACTTATCTAATAATGTTTTATTTGATTATAATCATTTTTTTCATGGGCATGATTGTAAACAATCTAGTCTAACGCTTCATACGTGTGGTAAAATACATTTTTACAGTACCATCTCATGCTCTGATAATTGTTTTAAAATTGAGTCAGTTAAGAACTTCAAATATCTTGGAGTCTTAATAGACAATAACTTAAACCGGAAGGATCATATTCAAACTATAAAATCGAATATGAATTTAGTTCTTCGTAAGCTGTATCTAATTAAACCGGGTTGGGGACATAATCCCGAAAACCAAAAACCCGAAAATCCAAAATCTCGAAAATCGAAAATCCAAAATCCCGAAAACCCAAAATCCCGAAAATCCAAAATCCCGAAAATCCAATTCGGGATTCTTTATTTAATTTTGAATGTAAAATAGGCAAGTGTTTGTCCATTCCATTTACCGTAATAATGTTTTGCAATTGTTTGCGTTGTAATCTTGTAATGTTTTGCAATTCGCAAAGTGCATTCAGTTGAGCTGATCTCAAATAGTGTGATAGCTGACCGACTTGATTTTTGTTAGACATTGAACATCGTAATACAAAGTGAGTATCGTTAAAAGTATAATTAAAAACTTTATATTATCAGTGACATTTTGTGTTTGAAGTCTTAAGTAGAAATGAACGTGCCCATCGTGAAAACCAACAAACAGCGTGAGAAACTGCCTTTTGACGGCTACAAAAAATACAAGGATACATTTTACTGGGAGTGTGAGCAGCGAAAGCGTTCTGAAATAAGTTATCTCAGATTAATTGCGTACAATATGAACTTGTATTAAATATTGTTTTGTCATGGATCGTTTTTGATATGTTTTTGTAAGACTTGAACTGTTTTTGTTATGTTTTATTTATTTGATGTTTTTTATGTTGTTAAATAAATTTGCCAAATTTTTTTGTTGCTACAATAAAATTTTTAGTTTCATTTTCGGAATTTTGGATTTTCGGGATTGCGGCTTTTCGGGATTGTGGGTTTTTCGGGATTTTAGTTTTTCGGGATTTTGGATTTTCGGGATTTTGGGCTTTCGGGATCACGTTTTTCGGGATTCTGTCCGACTCCCAATTAAACCTTATAATATTTCCAATAAAGTATTATTGAGATATTATTATGGTCTGGCACAGTCGAAGTTGCAATATGGAATTATCAATTGGGGAGGATCGTATTTTAGTGCTCTTAGACCTGTTTTGATTGCTCAGAAGCATGTAGTCCGTATTATCTGTAGTCGTAATCGCCGCTCTCATAGTTGGCCCTTGTTTAAAAAACTTCACATACTACCAATAAGACATTTGTATGTTTTTAAGATACTCAGGGAATTGTTTAGACAATGGAAATGTTCCAGTGGAAGTAATCAAACTTACAATTTACGAATTAATATTAGGGCTTTTGTCAACATACCAATTGCACGTACAACTCATTTTGCTAATTTTTTTTAAAGTTAAAGTCCCTCTGCTATTTAATAAATTACAATATTCCATCAGAATGATTCACAACCATATAGTTCACAACCTCTTATAGTTTAGCCAGTGATTTTCACCCCACATCAGAACTTTAGATATTTTATTAATTTGCTTTATCTGTCGTTTAACACTAATTTAGGACTTTGTCCTTTAAATTAAAGAGCGACATCTAAAAATGTTTTATTCATATTTTTCTATTATTGAAAATAATGTTATGTTAGTTTAAATGAAATGAAAGAAATGAAATCAGATTTAAAGCTAAAAAAAAGAGGACTGATATCACAGCTACGACGACTCACACTTATTGTTGCCCTGGAAAAAGAAACAACCTTTGAGTACATTCGAACTTCCTGAGGCAGAAAAAAGGCTGCATACATGGTTCTTGGAACAAAGCAAAAAGAATCTCACTGTTACTGGACTGATGGTTACAGTTACAGTGACGGTACGCTGCAAAAATTTAAGAAAAGATATGGATATCGGTAAATATTGAAAAATATCCGCAGAAAATCTGTTCTCTCAACCAGAACTGGTCTGCCAAGAGAAAATTAAAATTTTAAATTAAAAATAACGCTTATGAATCAGATTTATATTGGAAGTTTCTGCCTGCTCCAGGGAATTGAAACGAAAATAGAGGAGAGAGGATACTTTTGTTGGCTTACAGTAATGTTACCGGCCGCTGAAGAGCAAGACCCCTTGTTATTGGAAAAGCCAAAAATCCTCGTCTGTTCAGAAATGTAACCTTTCCTGAACATTTTTTTTTTTTTTTTTTTTTTACTATTTAAAAAAAAAAAAAAAAGGAAATCCAAATCCCAGAGCACTCAGACTCGGTAACGTTTCATTGTACTACCAGGCAGAAATCCTCCTTTTTGGTGTAAAGGCATGTGATTGGGTGGCGTATGTTGTTGTTCCCCATGGGGATTGAACCTGCACCGCACGGGTCACAAGCCAACACACTAACCTCTACACCGTCGCCACCCATTTTCCTGAACATAACAGGAACCTTAAATAAGCTTGGATGACAGCAGCTGTTTCCAAAGAGCTGGTTTCATAATTTATTTGTCCCAGAAATGCTAAACTTTCTAAAAAAAATGATGATTTACCACTTAAAGCCTACCCCCCATATTAATAAACACCAAATAGCAGCGAGATAGTACTAACACATCTGTTCACTTATAATTCTAAGTAACAAATGTGCCTTAACTGACATGTGATAACAAGTGGACAACTTAACTCTCTGAATTCGGCATATAAGTCGCCATTCACACATTCCCAAATTGGAGTTAATGCATTCACATATTGAGAGGATGCACCTGCATGTGTGGATGCCCATGCTCCGACCCGAAGAGTCTTCGATTCCAACCCGGTATGATAACGCAGTAGAGGAAGACCTCGCCTTAAGTAGCGCGCACAAGTGGAAGGGTACATCAACCAACTGGAGGCAGTTTGCCGAACTGGAGAGTTGAGTTAATTGAGTCCAAGGGCCACCCCGAACTGTAGCGCCACTTGAAAAGGAGAAATGAAATAATTTTAATTACAATGAAATAATTTTAATTACAAACAATACAGTCCGCTTGGGCGAACTGTTGGATACCCTATTCTTATTCCTATCCCTCATAAGTGAGCGTAAAAAAAGTCTCTTTAATCGAAAAAACGAAGCTTTTGTAAAAAAAATGCTCCCTTGCGCAAACTTCGGTTTTTCAATAAAATAGTTTTATTTAATTGTGCGCGTGTCAGTGGGCGGAGTTTTAGGAGTCAAAGATCATTAGGTATATATAAAAAATTTCAGCTTTCTAGCTCAAAATTCGATTTTTTCGATAAATTGTTTTTTTTTTTGAGTTTGTGGCCCACAGACACGGATTTCAAAAATTCTTAAACTTAAGGACGGACTCACATGGCTTGGCTAGATCGATATTACTATCGATACTGATCATAAATATACATAGTAACTTTTAGGGGTCTATGGACAATATTAAGGTATGTTACAAACTATCATTCAAATTTAATATACCCTTTGAATAGAGTATACAAACGACACTTCAATGCAAATGATATGGAGATAACATCGTTTGCAGAAGTAACATACCTTGCAGTCATCTAGTTCAAAGAGGAGTTAACCGACTGGAGAATCATAAGTATTCAAGACTTTTCGTTGATACAATGTACATAAGTGCCCTGAACATAAAAGACAGTCGATTCCATTTTTGTAGAGCTCCAACTGTTATTTACCGATTTTGATTTTTTTTCATTGAAGTTAATGTACGCAAGGTTCCCGATTTGACAAAATGAGTGACGTTAATTTACTACTAATGCTACAGAAGAATTCACAGCTTAGTACTAAACATAAAAACTCCTAAAAGAAACAATTCAGTCTATTTTTATTATTTTTAAAAAAAAAAAAAAAGGAAATCCAAATCCCAGAGCACTCAGACTCGGTAACGTTCCATTGTACTACCAGGCAGAAATCCTCCTTTTTGGTGTAAAGGCATGTGATTGGGTGGCGTATGTTGTTGTTCCCCATGGGGATTGAACCTGCACCGCACGGGTCACAAGCCAACACACTAACCTCTACACCGTCGCCACCCATTTTCCTGAACATAACAGGAACCTTAAATAAGCTTGGATGATAGCAGCTGTTTCCAAAGAGCTGGTTTCATAATTTATTTGTCCCAGAAATGCTAAACTTTCTAAAAAAAATGATGATTTACCACTTAAAGCCTACCCCCCATATTAATAAACACCAAATAGCAGCGAGATAGTACTAACACATCTGTTCACTTATAATTCTAAGTAACAAATGTGCCTTAACTGACATGTGATAACAAGTGGACAACTTAACTCTCTGAATTCGGCATATAAGTCGCCATTCACACATTCCCAAATTGGAGTTAATGCATTCACATATTGAGAGGATGCACCTGCATGTGTGGATGCCCATGCTCCGACCCGAAGAGTCTTCGATTCCAACCCGGTATGATAACGCAGTAGAGGAAGACCTCGCCTTAAGTAGCGCGCACAAGTGGAAGGGTACATCAACCAACTGGAGGCAGTTTGCCGAACTGGAGAGTTGAGTTAATTGAGTCCCAGGGCCACCCCGAACTGTAGCGCCACTTGAAAAGGAGAAATGAAATAATTTTAATTACAATGAAATAATTTTAATTACAAACAATACAGTCCGCTTGGGCGAACTGTTGGATACCCTATTCTTATTCCTATCCCTCATAAGTGAGCGTAAAAAAAGTCTCTTTAATCGAAAAAACGAAGCTTTTGTAAAAAAAAAATGCTCCCTTGCGCAAACTTCGGTTTTTCAATAAAATAGTTTTATTTAATTGTGCGCGTGTCAGTGGGCGGAGTTTTAGGAGTCAAAGATCATTAGGTATATATAAAAAATTTCAGCTTTCTAGCTCAAAATTCGATTTTTTCGATAAATTGTTTTTTTTTTTTTTGAGTTTGTGGCCCACAGACACGGATTTCAAAAATTCTTAAACTTAAGGACGGACTCACATGGCTTGGCTAGATCGATATTACTATCGATACTGATCATAAATATACATAGTAACTTTTAGGGGTCTATGGACAATATTAAGGTATGTTACAAACTATCATTCAAATTTAATATACCCTTTGAATAGAGTATACAAACGACACTTCAATGCAAATGATATGGAGATAACATCGTTTGCAGAAGTAACATACCTTGCAGTCATCTAGTTCAAAGAGGAGTTAACCGACTGGAGAATCATAAGTATTCAAGACTTTTCGTTGATACAATGTACATAAGTGCCCTGAACATAAAAGACAGTCGATTCCATTTTTGTAGAGCTCCAACTGTTATTTACCGATTTTGATTTTTTTTCATTGAAGTTAATGTACGCAAGGTTCCCGATTTGACAAAATGAGTGACGTTAATTTACTACTAATGCTACAGAAGAATTCACAGCTTAGTACTAAACATAAAAACTCCTAAAAGAAACAATTCAGTCTACAATAACTCTTTATGATGGTGAGTGGTGGTGGGTGGTTTTAACTTTAAAAATCCATTCTAAAATAATACAATATGATAGTTTAGTTTATTGATTATTTCCGCCTCTTTCTGCAGACTTATATGGAGTGGTAATAGGCTTAACGGAATTAATTTAAATGTCTAAACATTAAAAATGTTACTTATTCAGAAAATATTAAAACCAAATTTCGTGGTCTTTATATGAAAATCTGAAATCTAACTTTTCATTTGCGGGTACATACCAAAAACAAAACGTCACATGAATTCGCACCGACTTTTATTTGCTGTTTGCCATTTTACAGTATAAAGGTCGCCACCACTTGCCGACTCAAGTGCTCTAATTAAATTGTGGTTCCCCCCCACAAACCAAGTGTACGCAATCAAAACTCCAAATGCTTGTAATTAACAACTCCACACAAGATTTTAATTGCTATGATATCGCGTAAGCACCAACACCGAGCGATTTAACAATCTAAACACAAAATTAATATCGATATAATAAAGTCCCAAGATGAGCACCGCTACGCCCTTTTGATTCCTCCCACCGCAATCACTTTGATCTTATCACTTACAGCTAGACGTTTATTACAGTCCCGAGTTATTCATTATCCTCATGTAAGTCATTCGGATAATGAATTCAACCCCCTCGCCGTCGCATAAAATCGCAACTGAGATACCAACCAAAAAGTATTTGATTCGCACCCCCGAAGGCGTTTAATTAAGTGCCGTCACGTCAAATCATTTCATATTTAAGAAAGTATCGTAATAATTTACACCATCATCTACAAGTTCCTGTTATTCAGTCTTGGAATTCTGAAAATTTCCCCGCTAATTATCGACAACCGACAAAACATTAGCAGCGCCCCCTGTTTGGGGTGAGGGCAAAAGCTGCACCATGATTAAGGCAGCTATAACTCTCCAATCATAACCCACCAAAGTGGGTGGATGGGCTTGCTGTCAAAGTTTAAATTTAAATTCCGTTGACACTTTGAGGACGAAATTGCCGTCTTTGTCTGATTTCGCCCGCATAACCTCTGAGTGTCTTTGGTTCTTGCTTTGCGTCTATTCTATCCATTATTTCACTCTCACTTCATTAAGTTATTCAGTTAAAGGATATAATTCCATACAAAGTTTGGTAGGGCAAAGTATGCAACAGAACTGCCTCTACCAACATCATCCACTGAGGACTGGAGCTGTGGGAACGGCGAAAATGAGTCATGGTTCTCATAATGACACAACTTGAGTGTGTCAGGATGCGCATTTTACTATACTCCTACACTTCGGTCTCATGACGCGGGTAGTGGGATCGGAAAATCTCCAAAAAAGAAAGGATTCCGCTTCCGACGAGAAAGAGGTAAAGTTTGCTTTTCTTCGTTTTGTTCCGTAACACGGCTTTGCCTTGTTGACACTAATGTCTTTTTGAAAAATTTTCAATTTGAATAATTGTAAAAGTTTACGAACATTTTCCCACATCTTCTGGTTTTTTTATCATTGAGGAGGCGAGCTGGGGTGCTCTCGTTTACAATGAGCGTCAAGAGCAGAGATATACACTGCTCAGACCTAGGCTGAGTGGCGTATTCATCCTTGGAGATTTGGATATCTGCATACTAGCTCATCTGCAGTTGTAAGTAGAGTAAAGAAGTTTTCATTTCAGAGATACTCGTATATACATATGTACTTTCAAAGTTTTGCGAATGAAAGTGGCCATAGTGAGGTGAAATGTCAGAAGCAGTTTTTGTTTTTTTTGCGAATTATGTTTTACAGATAAGGGGGATCAAAAACGAATAGGTAGTTCTTAAAAATAATGTGGTTTGTTTGGAATGTTTAGGAGAAGGTTATTAGTTAGCTCAGGAATTGAAATATTACCAATATTTTAGCTTTACATCGAAAGTCAGACGATAAGCTACCGGTGAGAACATTTCTTTAACAAAGCCATAGTCATTCCCAACGTCGATCGTGCGTTAACACCCTGTATATCCATTTAGCTATAATGAACAAGTGTGAAAACAATTTGTTTTTATACCCTATTCTAGGGGTATATTAATTTTGACGCATAGTTTGTAACATACCTTAATATTGCCCGTAGACCCCTAAAAGTTACTATATTTATGATCAGCATCGATAGTAATGTCGATCTAGCCATGTCCGTCCGTCCGTCGGCAAAAATTAGGCCTTTAAACTGGACCTAGAGAGCTGAAATTTTAACCATATACTCTCTAGGGTCCCGAAATAATCAAGTTTACGAATTTTTGAAATCCGCCCACAGACACGCCCACAAATTCAAAAATACAAAATTTTGGAAAAAATCAAAATAAAAATTTTTCAAAATCCGCCCACGACACGCCCACAAATAAATAAAACAATTTTTTTGAAAATCCAAAGTTTGAGCTAGGGAGCTGAAATTTATAATATATACTCTCTATGGGCCCTTTATGCTCATGTGTAAATATTTTCAAAATCCGCCCACAATTATTATTATTTTTTTTTTTTGAAAATTCAAAGTGAGCTAGGGAGCTGAAATTTATAATATATACTCTCTAGGGGCCCTTTATGCTCATGTGTTAATTTTTTTTAAATCCGCCTACTGACACGCCCACAATTAAATAAAACAATTTTATTGAAACACCCAAGTTTGAGCTAGGGAGCGTTTTTTTTGATAAAATCCTTGAAATGTTATATAACAAAATATGTAGAACGTTCTTAACAATTCAACCATACTTAGACTTTTGTCACGCCCACTTATGAGGGATAGGAATAAGAATAGGGTATCCAACAGTTCGCCCAAGCGGACTGTAGCCCGTCCCTATGTTTTTTTTATATCTTAACTACTTTCAGAGACTTCTTGTTCTCTGATCCACTCCGACCTATTCCAGTCACTACTTAACGGGCTCCCGACTCGTAAAGAGCCTCTGCCTGAGACACTGCAGCCTTAAATCCTCTGCGATCCCCGGCACGCTGCTTCCAGTTCTCCAGACCAAGTGCCCTGGCATCCGCGATGGATTGCTCTCTAAAACAAAGGCTCGGTCTTCCTTCTTTTCATGAACCAGGGTGTCGAAGATCCTGTGGCTGGAGCATTATTGTCCATTCGCTCAATGTGGCCGAGCAAATGTAGTCGACGTGATTTAGCTTTTTGGACTACATCCACATCTTGGTGCAGCTCATAGAGTCCGCGGTTGTATCTTCTCCTCCATTCGCCCTGCTCGCACACAGGACCAAATATCCGCCGGAGTATTTTTCTTTCAAAAGAACCCAATATTAGCCCCACTTTTCTACTCAACGTCCAGCACTCGGCGCCATAAAGCAGGACTGGTAGAATTAAGGTTCGATAGAGCATGCATTTTGTCCTTCGAGCGAGGAGTTTTGAACCCATTTGTTTCGCCGAACTAGCAGCGGATTCCAAAGGTGTCATTCGTCGAGTTGATGTTTACTCCTAGGTAGATGAATTCCGTAACTACCTCGAAGTTTTTGCTATCAACAGTGACGTTTTGTCCTAGGCGGTGGACAGATGTTTGTTTGTTTGTTGATAGCACGTACTTGGTCTTTGTTGTGGTTCAATTAGAAAAAATAAAAGAATTAAAAAAAAATACTTCGAGTAATTAAGAATAATTCAAGATTTTTTCATTTTATCCAAAGGCACGTTCTTTGTCTTCCTCCTCAAATTCAATTTCCGTCTCTCGGCACATGTTTTCTGACAGATCTTTCTCTGTCAACAATGAAGTCTGCTGTCATTCTCAGATTATCGTCACAGGGTGACTGGAAGACGCCACATTCCTCCCCTTTTAGTTGATTCCAAAATGTTGAGGAGCTTTTACTACTCGTCCATAACGAGTGACATTATCGGCAACTTGTTCCGCGGAGGTGGTGGGTGCTGGTGCTGGGGTAGAGATATCATCATTCGTTATGAACTCGTGTTTCTCGACTTGCGGCTCTTGTGACTTCGATGAAATTACGTTTTCTGTTGTTGTTGTTGGCGGTGGCACCGATGAGCTTTCTGAGATAAAATCTTCTCACTGACGGTCCTCAGTTTCATCACTTCTACAGAGAATATCGAACGGCTTGCTTTGGGTTAGGCGATGTTTAATTTGATGGATGTGGCGGCGACCTATCTTGTTATCCATTGATTTTACTACATAGGACACGGGACCCGTAATTTCTATAACTTGTCCCTCCAACCACTGTGGTTCACTAGAATAATATCGGAAATATACGGCGTCTCCGAGTTGAAAACTTCTTGGCTGACTGATTGATTGGTAACTCACGGGATTTGATGGTTCATCATCAGGATGTATCGCATCTAAGGCCATACGAAGCCGTCGTCCCATCAACAACTCTGCTGGTGTTTTTCCAGTTGTCGTGTGATCGTGTGTCACGCTGCAATTTTGTGTACATGTCTCCTCCTGACATGGTCTTGAGTGACGTTTTTAAATATCGGACCATTCGTTCCGCTTGGCCATTACCTGATGGGTGATATGGAGCCGTTGAATTGTAGTTAATACCGTTTGAAATATAAAACTACTGCAATTCAGTCGAAATGAAAGCTGTCCCGTTATCAGAAATAATTCTCTTGGGTGGCCATGCGTGGCAAATATGTGACGGAGTTTGTTTTTTTACTTCGGTCGATGACATGTTGCGAACTATTTTAACTTCCAGCCACTGACATTGAGTCTACGATGACCAAAAACGTATATCCCTGGAAAGGACCCGCAAAATCTATGTGCAAGGTGTTCCACGGAGCTTCTGGAGGTGTAACTAATTGTCTCGGGTCAGGTAGTGGATTTCCTTTATTTCTTTGACACTGGAGATAGCCTTTGACTTCCAATTCGATTTGCTTATCAAGTTTGGGCCACCACGCTACGGGCAAAAACTTTCATTATGTTAATTCTAGGATGATAACCATGAAGCCGTTTCATAATTTGATCTCGATATTTGGGGGATACCACTACCCTCCTACCCCATAGGAAACAACCCTTGTGAGTCGAAAGTTCCGTTTTTCTCCGGATAAACGGAGTAAGTTCTTCCAGAAATGTAAAAGTAATCTTGACATCAACGGCTCTTTCGAAGTCTCATTGGCAATTTGCCTCGCTTTCACTGCTCATGCAGTCAGCATTTGCATTCTTTGGTCCAGGTCTATACTCCATTTCATAGGCATAGGCCGGCAATAACAAGCACCACCGTAACATTCTGGGCGAAATCATCTGAGGAATTTGTTTTCTTCTATTGAAAATTCCCAACAACGGCTTGTGGTCCGTGGTGATTATTATTTCACGTCCAGCAAAATATTGATGAAAATGCGTCATTCCAAAGACAATAGCCAATGCTTCTTTGTCAATATGGGCGTAGTTTCGCTCGTGAACTCTAAGAGTACGGGATGAGAATGCAATGGGCGCTCTGTTCCATTTTGTGCATCACGATGGGCCAGAACAGCGCCAATTCCATAAGGTGAAGCATCTTAGCCCTTAAATGCATGATTTTTCAAAAATTAAAAAGAAAAATGTTTCATGGTAGCAAACAACTCGTACAACATTCTGTTATTAATAATTTTCGACAAAAAATATTTTAAATAATGAAACTGTTAAAATGTGATTGTGCCATATAAGGCACACCAAGCATTAAGCACGTTTGAAATTAATAAAACATATTTTAAATTTAAATTGCGAAATTTACGTTTATTGTTACATAAATACTTAATTTTAATAAAACTTACTTTATATTGCATTTAACAATAACCATAACAACTCAAATAAGTTAAAAATATAGTTATTTTGAACATTGATTTATTATGTTCATAACGAAAAAGGAAATCAAAAAAAAAAAAAAACATAGGGACGGGCTACAGTCCGCTTGGGCGAACTGTTGGATACCCTATTCTTATTCCTATCCCTCATAAGTGGGCGTGACAAAAGTCTAAGTGTGGTTGAATTGTTAAGAACGCTCTACATATTGTGTGCGCTCTAAGGATTTTATCAAAAAAAAACGCTCCCTAGCTCAAACTTGGGTGTTTCAATAAAATTGTTTTATTTAATTGTGGGCGTGTCAGTAGGCGGATTTAAAAAAAAATAACACATGAGCATAAAGTTCCCATAGAGAGTGTATATTATAAATTTCAGCTCCCTAGCTCAAACTTTGGATTTTAAAAAAAATTGTTTTATTTATTTGTGGGCGTGTCAGTGGACGGATTTTGAAATTTTTTTATCCCGAGCAATTTAGGAGTCATAGATCAGGACGGACGGACGGAGGGACATGGCTAGATCGACATTACTATCGATGCTGATCATAAATATAGTAACTTTTAGGGGTCTACACGCAATATTAAGGTATGTTACAAACTATGCGTCAAAATTAATATACCCCTAGAATAGGGTATAAATATATAAATAATTCATACAAATATTTAGGATATTAACAAAAATGATACTTAATATTCATTTGAGCAAAGTAGGTACAAGGTGGCGCAAAAGTAATCCTCCTATCAGAAAATGCTATAAATTTTGCGATTGGCCCCTAATGTCAGTTCTGTTTTGACATTTGTGTAGTAAACACATGCGAAATACACGTTAATAAACAATGTTACGCTACACTGCTCCAGAACGCGAAATATTGGTGACTATTTATTTGAGCAATATTCGGTCGGTGACTTTGGCACAACGTGAATTTCGTCGCAGATTTCCTACCCGTCCAACGCCTACTGGTGAAACACTGCGACGTTTAGCCGCTCGCCTCGAAGAGACTGGCACAACACGAGATGCTGCCAGGCGTGGCAGACCCCGGAGTAGCCGTTCTGCAGAGAATATTGCTGCTGTAGCCGAAGATGTCATGGAAGCGCCGTCGACATCGACCAGACGACGTGCCACGCAAATGGGTATCAGTCGACGGTCTTTACAGCGAATTTTGGTACAAGATTTGAAGATGTTTCCGTACAAAGTCCAGACGGTGCATCAGCTGTTAGCTGCTGACCGCCAATCGCGTCTAACATACGCTCAAGCCATCCTTAATCACCACCAAGAGGAAGATGATTTTTCATCAAAAATAATCATGAGTGATGAGGCCCATTTCCATCTTAGCGGATACGTAAATAAGCAAAATGTACGCTTCTGGGGCACTGAAAATTCGCGTGTAACCCACGAAGAGCCATTACACCCGCTCAAAGTCACTGTATGGTGTGATGTTTTCGCTGGAGGAGCTATCGGACCTTTTTTCTTCGAAGACGTCGCGGGCCAAACGGTTACTGTGAATGGTGAGCGCTACAGAGCAATGATCAACGAGTTCTTTTTGCCGCAACTTGATGAATTGGGATTGGAAAACATGTGGCTCCAACAGGACGGTGCAATGGCACACACTGCACGTGCCACAACCGATATGCTGAATGGTGCATTTCCCGGGCGCCTAATCTCCCGTTTTGGCGATTTGCACTGGCCAGGAAGATCGCCTGATTTGACCGCTCCAGACTTCTTTTTGTGGGGCTTTTTGAAGTCGCGGGTTTATGTCAACAGGCCTCAGACTCTTGCAGCTCTTAAAGACAATATCCGTCAACAATGTGAGGAGCTATCGCCGGAAGTTTTGGCAAAAGTGATGGAAAATGCCATAAAAAGGGCTCAAATGACAATCAACTGTGGCGGCGGCCATTTACATGACATCATATTCTCGACTTGATGTTAAAAAATTAAAAGACCAAATAAAAATAATCCACAAGAAGAATCAAAGTTTTTCATTTTTTTTGAAATTACAGCCAAAAAACATCGGAAGGTTTATTTTTGCGCCACCTTGTACATTAGGGACAAGAAGTAGTTTTCAAAACAAAACAAATAATAATAATAATAATTAGTGATATTTTCAATGCAAAAAGTAAATAGGAAATATAAATAAATAAATAAATAATTCATATACATATTTTTTAGATTGCTATAAAAAGAATAATTCATTTACACTTGATCAAAGTAGGTACATTTAGGCACAAGGTTAGGTTAGGTTAGGTAGACGTGGCTGTCAGCCAAAGCCAACACACTTAGACCAATGATAGGTCCATTGTGGTACCACACAGATCTGGGGACTACCCTCACTGCTCGTTGAACCAGTAGGAGCTTCTTATGAAGCGCGAAAGACTTCTAGCGCCAGTGATGGCTAAGTCGCTTGTGTCATTGAACAAGAAGTCCCCTAGATGGAGATTTCTTCTATGGGAGAGCGCAGGACACGTGCAGAGAAGGTGAACAGTCTCCTCCTCCTCCTCGTCCATGCAGCTTCTGCAGAAGTCATTTGAGCACACACCGAGTCTAGATGCGTGCCTGCCTATTAAGCAGTGACCTGTGATAACTGCTATAGTGGAGCTAATATGCAGTCGGTTTAATGACATTAGACACTTAGAGCGTCGCAGATCCAGCTTTGGCCAGATCCGCTTAGTCGCTAGACATGTATTGCTACTCGTCCATCTAAGGTTTGTTCTCTCGATTGCGAATAGCTTAAACAAGAGTTTACAAGTAGCGATTGGTATACCTAGGGAACCTTTATCAGGTAAAGGAGGTAATGTGGTTCCTTTTTTGACGAGATCATCTGCCCTACAGTTACCTGGAATGTCCCTATGCCCCGGCACCCACCAGAGGTGAATATTGAACTGCTCTGCCATCTCCGAAAGAGATGATCGGCAGTCTTGGGCTATGATGGAATTTGAAGAGACTGAGTCCAGGGACTTAATCGCGGCCTGACTATCCGAGAAGATACGGATATCCTTTGAGCATATCACATTCCTCTTCAGCCACGTCAGGGCTTCTTTTATCGCCAAAATTTCCGCCTGGAACACGCTACAGTAATCAGGAAGACGGAAAGTGAGGCTAAGATTTGGCTTTTCTGAGAAGACTCCACCACCTACCCCATCGCTAATTTCTGATCCATCGGTGTAAAAGTGGATCGATTTATCATTCGCAAATGCATCATCATCCCAGAATGATCTGGAAGGAATGGTGATTTGGAAGTTTTTTCCGAACTGCAAACGGGGTATGGTGTAGTCTATGTTTCTGGGTAGAGACTTAAAGTAGTCTAGAATAAAGGAGTGGCCAATATTGTTATTGGTCCACTGCGAGGTAGCTTTTAAGCGGACAGCGGAACATGCCGCTGTTTGCATGCTAAATATATCAAGGGGTATCATGTGTAGCAGAATGTCCAGAGCAGCGGAGGGGGTAGTTCGGAGTGCTCCGCTAATGCATAGACACGCTGAACGCTGGACTTTGCCCAGCTTGTCGCGGTTAATAGCTTTTTCTATAGCAGTCCACCAGACAATCACCCCGTAAGTAAGAATTGGTCTTACCACCGATGTATATAGCCAGTGCGTAATGCGGGGTTGTATACCCCACTTGTTGCCAATGGCTTTTTTACAAGAGAAAAGTGCTACTGTAGCTTTCTTGACTCTTTCTTGTATATTGGGTTTCCAGCTTAACTTCCTATCGAAGATTAGACCCAAACACATTTAGGCACAAACAAATGTTTTAAATATAAAAAAAAAAAAAATAATATGTAGGTACAGTTAGTGATCTTGTCAATACAATTGTTTTAAAGCTTTTTAGATTTTATTATTTTTTGTGGACATTTTGAAAACAGTTGTTATCTTTATTTAAAGAAAGAGTGACACCACATTTACGGCAACTTATAAAAGTTTTTGACGTGCAACTTGGAAATTTACACCTTTGTCTAACAGTGTTCCAAATGGGCATATGATTTATTCCGTCATGTCTTACATCCTTGCGTGGAATGGAAATAGCAGGTCCTTGTCTTTTCTTTGCAGCGTGTAAAACTGTAACAGATGGACTTCCTGAAGGCCTTCCACGTTTGGTTGGGAAGCTAGAGCTCGTTCCTATATTACACAAGGATTTGGATAGTTCAATTCGGAATCTATCCATGTGCATTTTTTTCTGACCGCTAGCTTGTTTATACAGAAGCCAAGCATTGATGGCGGCTAAATCGATTATGTGATGGAAAAGGCGCTTGTACCATTTTTTCGATTTCATGGAGATTTTATATCTTCCAATGTAGCTCTCCATTAAATCGACTCCTCCCATATGCCGATTATACTACGTTATAGCAGCTGGATACTTTATTGAAATATTTTTTTTCGCTTTCCGATCGAACCTGTTTATAACTGTCTCCGGTTCAGAACCTACAAAGGTCGATAACATGTTGACAGTCTTGTTGTCTTTCCAAATTAAATTTGATATGTCGACTCTTGGAAATCGGCCACGTATTCAACAGATGCAGCCCTAGCAATTTTTTTCGTATCCTAGCATCATGCAATTTGGTATTCGGTTTCGCTTCACCGTTCCTAATGAATAGATGCCAAGTTTCGCTAAATAATGCTCAAGTTGAAGGGAAGTGTAGTAATTATCGAAATAAATTTTGAAGTTCGATCCTCTTGGAATTTCTCGGAATAATCGCATAACAACATTACTACTTGCTCCCAAGTCTGGCTCTTTGAATGATAAGCGTTCCGCATTATTATTTTCGAGCCCAGTATAAATTTCAAAATTATATCCAAAGCCGGAAACCCCACATAACACAAAAAGCTTGTAGCCCCATTTATGGGGCTTAAGAGGCAAGTACTGTTTCAAATGGTGCTTGACCGTCGTTGCACAAATTTGTTCATCAATAGAAAGATGTTCTTCCATCGGAATAGACAAGCACTTCCTTCTGAAACCTTCAAAGATTGGGCGAATTTTGAAGAGCTTATCGAATTGAGGTGCAGTTTTGTCTGTTATCATCTTTGAATTATCATTAAAATGTAGTACAGATTGAAGCTTTTCAAAATGATTTACCGTCATTGTGTTTTTCACTGATTCTATTCCGACGTCTGTGTCCCAATAAAGTCTTATGTTCGAAAACTTACCGACTGATGATAGGATAAGAATCCCGAGATATTTTAGGATATCATATTTCGTAACGGAGAATGAATCACATATATTTTTGGATTGTGCGTATAGATTTGTTTCTTCCACAATTTTAGATATTGCTTCGCCGTCCAAAAAATATCTAAAAAACTCGTAAGGTATCTCAAGATTTGTTACTGATGATGGTAATTCAGTTGAGCCATTAAATTTAAGTTGTTCAGCTGGAATATTTATGTTTTTCTTTTTCCAGCGAAGTGATTTTTTATTCAGTTCGTAGTTTTCACTTTCATTTTCATCAGTTGCATTGGATGTAGAGTAGCAGCATTAGGCTCATTCTTAAATAAACACTTTCCAGAGGCTCATCTTGTTCACACTCATCGCTTTGCATGTCATCCTCACTGCCGCTAGGTATTTTTGCTAGAATTTGCAGAACTTCTTCCTCAGAAATTATTTTCCTACTACCAGAAGCCTTACAAACACCGAACATGGTGTGCCATATATGGCACAAACAATTTTGTTCTCATTATAACTATTTACAAACTTACTGTGGAATAGTTTACTCTTTTTACTGATTTATACAGTATTATTTTAGTTGAAAACAATTTTTAAATTCACCAAATGATAATACTAAATGCACAAGATGTACTTCATTGAATCGATTTCTACTGACTGACTGAACCTGATGTCACCGTTACGCAAAGGTGATTTTAGTTGAATATTCTAACGGGACCAAGATAAAAATGGCATCAATGTATTAATTGAATGTGCCATATGTGGTACTCAATGCGCTTACATAAATTTTTTTGTTTGTATGCCAATATATCGGCAAGAAATCGGTTTGTGCCAGATATTGGCCACAATGCATTTAAGGGTTAGGAGAGAAACAATGGTTTCAACACGCCATAGTCTTGTCCAGTCAGTATCAATTGTCACGAGAAGCTTCTCAAACTTACCATTCGGATTTGGGTTAACAAATTGTATGTCCCCCTCCAGTTTGCGCAAACAAATAGTTGTAGAAGCTGAGTTTAAGGCAATGTGAGAGCCGTTAATGCCTAATATTTGCTTTTAATGAGTAGGGTGAATGAAGTGGCGAGAAAACTAGGACATCTTCTGTGACCGAAAAATACCACCTAAGCTGTAATGAAGTCTTAACAGCGCAATTGTGCGCCGGTTGGATCGCAGGATCTCTCGTTTGAACATGACAGTACCAACTGAGCCGGGAGCGCTCCATTTTCGATGACGTGAAGGCTTCCTCGGATCTTGAAACTTCTAATTCTATCAAGCTTTGTTACTTCTGCTGTCATGCGACTGTTAATTACGAAAAGTGACCTCGCCAAACTCCGCCATTTTTTTTTGCGTTAGAAGGAATGTACATATAAACAAATATCCCGAATTACGGAAACATATCCCAGTTTCCAACCTTATTTCATGGAAAAACATAAGACAAAACCTTTGGGGAAATTCTAAAGCGCTCTCCAAAAAACAGCATTTTTCGTAAATGGCGATAAAGCGGAGAAATTAAATCAAGGCAATTTGCACATTCAGGTGAGCCTAGTCGCTAGCGACAAATTCGACATCTAAAAATCGTCCTGAATACTTTGGATCACAAAAATGTAATTACATACACCTGCATTTGATAAGCCTCAGTTAAGAAGTGATCAGATAGCGGAAGGCCTATCGATCGATGTGGAGGTCAAGCCAGCAAACCTCACACGCTGACTACTAGGGATGCAGTGAAGTGGGAGGATTATGATCCTTCAAGTCCAGCTCATAAACTTGCTGTTAAGGAATTAACATTGAACAAGATCGCGCTTTGCAGACGTCAAATTTTGATATTTTTGTTTGATACAGCATTGCAGAAAAATAACACTGCAGAACTACATACCAAGTTGACCTCTATAACCAGGACGCAACTAGTTATTAAATTCGACACTTCTTCCAGCGATTCTAGCAACTCGCAGTTGACACTGTTATGTAAGATAAAACTCTCTTGATTATCTCATTCCTCTATTGACACCTTTCAGGGTGCAGGCAAGTCAACTTACCGACTCATTAAAAATTCCGCATTGAATTTCCACCCGCATTTTGGAAGGGAAAAGTTCGTATTTCTAGCCTTAAGGATTTCAAGTTTGTATTTCACTCATAGCTCCTGCTGGGATAGAGCTTGCATACCTATCTAGCTACAACTCAACCGCAGTTAACAGGGCACAGATACTCACATAAACACACACATGGACTTGTTTGGGGTGAACAAGTTTTTCTGAGGAAATAATGGAAATTTCTGCAACATAAAAGGATATAAGTTAAGTTTCCACCCATTCACACACATCCTTTGGCCCGGGTCTTGGGTAGTTTCATTGTCGTTGACTTCTTTCGTTTTTTTCTATCCTGCAAGCTGCAACTAATACGACGAACGATGTGAGAATGCGACAAAGTTTTTCTATGGAATTAATCCAAGTAAATTTCAGAGTGCGAGAGTGTGCACGAGCACGAGCAAGAGTATGTGTGTTACGGTTACCACCCAATTCGGTTGCAGTCTTGGCGGGCATGGTAAGCGGCAACTGCGGTGGTGATAGGGGATAAGATGCCTTCGACCGTTCATCTTCATAAATGACCAAACTTTCGTTTCATTTCCAGTATCCTCTTGGATGACAAGGAGGCGAACTTCACAGTGCATTCACAAATAATTCGAATTGCTGGTGGTCATTTCCAAGACCGAAGTATGCTTTCGCAAACAATCGTTGGCCAAAAGGAATAACAACAGAGTATAAAGCAGGACAAAGTATAGGTAGTAGTTTCTGACATTCTCTTTCTGCTGAATGGGCGGGAAATCGCTTGTGCAGTCGATTATTTTGGTGTACGGTACGAGTACATACGTATACAGAGGTTTGTGCCTTGCGTTACGTTTTCGGACGAACGATTTCAGGATATAACAAAACGTGTAGCCAAAGGATATGATTTTAAACTTTTCAGATAAGAAGAATGGGACGACACTTGTAAAGTTTGGCGTTGTGTAAACCTCTACATCGACTTTCTGCCCTAAACTCCTTTTGAAGACAGCAGCAGCAGCCACGATTTAAATTATGTTTGTTGGACTGGTCTTCAGAATCAATACGAATCCATTTGTTGTGCACAGTTTGACGGAGAGTATATGTGAACAGTGGAACATATAGAGCTTAAGGTTTTATATCCTCTGCGACCGACTGCTGCATTGCTTGTTGTGCTTTCCGTGATTTCTTTCGCACAGGAAATGTTGAATTATAATAAAAGAAACTTCGCATTCGAAATATGTTTTTGTTATTTAATCGAAAGGGTGCCGGAAATTAAAAGTTTGCTTCAACATAAAAAATGGATGAAAGGGATTTGAGTTAAATTAACAATCACAATTTATGACGTATTTTTTTTTTTTTAAATTAAACGAGTCGTGCCCAACAGTGGCGTAGCGTGGGTTGTGGCCGCCTGGGGCAAACCCAATTTATGCCGCCCCTACTAATTTGTTCACACACTAAAAAAAAACTTTGCCTACGGTTCCAACCAGTTATATATATTATATATATGTCAATCAATAAACTTTCTCTTCGAAATTTTGTCAACTGTTGTTCATAGGTACTACTTTCCAGCAAGTGAAGCAAAAAAGAGTCCGCAAATTAAAAATGTTCTTTCCGATGTCCCAATCTCTATAAGCGGATACAAATAACTTACCTCAGAATGTCAAATAAACAATGGTAATTCCCATTAAACTTAAATTATCTAAATTAAAATTGTTCAGAAAAACAGGATTCGATTATTTCTTGTATTTTGTTTTCCATTTATTTCTTGTTTTCTTTAGCCTTTCAAAATGTTTAATTTTATTACAGTAAATTATATTGCATTAAATTGCAAACGAGCTGTTGAAATCTTTGCTCTAATTCAGCACTGACCCTGTCTAGGGAAGAAAATAATTTTCGTCGCAGTTCATTTTCATAGGATAAAGTAGCATCTATATATCCGTTTTTTTGTAAGGAGGATCAGTAATGCATTTATTTTTTGAGCATATTGATGAAGATTAAGTTGTTGTGTGTGCACCCAATTAACCAGATCACGTGTGCACAGTAACCCACTTTTGATTTAAACATGATCATGTACATTCACATGTACGTTCACTTCCGCAATTAATTTCAACTGATCATGTTACACATCGCTAGTGGATTGCTTTGCACACAATGATTCATAGAATAAGAATTATTATTTTGATTTTGCTTTGATCATGGCCACAGGTGAATGTGTCGCGGTGAACATAGAATCGGATTGCACTTGGGTGGAGTGAACCATAGGTTAACTCAGTTCAAGTTGCAATTTGATTCTTATGTGTTGTCACACGGGCCAACATTTGTAGGTCATGATAATTAAGAAAATATGAGGCATTTGGTGGCAAAGAAATTGAACCAAATTGAATTAATTTCTTTGTATATATAATAAGAATATTTTGCCAATAAAATCAATGATCAGAAGTTGAGAGTCAGAACGACATCTATATCGTAAATCCTGAGTTCCTTTTATTTCGGCTGAAGAGCTAAGATAATACTTCTCGGCTGAAGAGCTAAGATAATACTTCTCGGCTGAAGAGCTAAGATAATACTTCACAATCGTGCACTTCAGGTGCTCGGAATGAAGCGGATGGAGAGCTTAGAGTAATACTCAAAAATTAGGGCACAAGTACTACGACACTGCAGTCACTACATCCCAACAAAGTCCTTCTCTTTGCAAGTATATTTGGGCTCCATTAACTTCTTTTAGTATTGGTTTTCAAAAGCCCAAAAAAGACAGAAATGAAAACGATTGCAATGCTATTAGCAATGCTCCTGCATCCGTCCGTGTGTTTAGTCTTTCGTTTGCCTTGATCACTTTTTCCAAGGTTTTAAAAATGTCCTCATAATGGTTCCAGGTATTCTTGAATGCATCAGCTCCTGCGCTCCATCTTGTTTCTTGCGGCCTCTTCAATGCTTTGCCTGAAGTACAAGCAGAACTTCCCAACGGTGTGCGGACACGGAAAAAAATGAATATATGCGTTCTAAGCTACCGAAGAAAGTGACCGAATTTGACTCAACAGCAGCAGCATGTAAACAAACCAAGTTCAAAGATTAATTGGAGCAGGGTATAAATTCTGTTTTGGGGTGTCTTTCAGTCTTTGCTTTACTCCCGTATATTTTCCAGCCATGACAGCAGCATTGTCATATGCTTGACCTCTGCAATCCATTATATCAAGACCATCAGCTTCTAGCTTAGATACTTAAAATCATGTCAGAAATGCCTTCAGCTGTTTTGTTCTTTGTTTCGATAAAATCAATAAAACATTCCACTAGTACTACTTTCTGATTTTTAATTTTAAGATAACGCAATACTTAACTGGTTTGATCTTTGTGTGATACCTCTGGGGTGCTATCGAATATAATGGAATATTATTTGGCCTTTTAAACTTGACAGAAAATTCGTTGACGAACGTTATCTCCTAAAAAATTATTGAACTCGTTTTGAATTTGTGGTGACATATAAGTGATAGTTTTAGTTTCTATATTTCGAAGCGTAGTTCGGGTAGCGATACCTACACTTTTTATTCCATAATTGTCGAGTAACGCTTGACCATCAAATGGTTTAAATGTTTCTTCCAGATGTTGGGCAAATATTTCGGCTTTTTCCTTGTCACTCTTCGCCCATTCTCCATTGATTTTTCTGATGGGTGGCGCTTGCGTTTTTGGTTCTTTAATGCCTTTCATTGTTTTCCAGCGCGAGTAATTTGTACTTTTATCCGCAGTTAGGCTTCCAAGATATGTAGAAATTTCACGATTTTTAAAGTCTCGAATTTCTCTCTTAAGTTTACTACAAAGGTAGGTGTCTGCATCGTGTCCCCTCGTACAACCTAGGGGGAAAAAGAAGCCTCAGTGGTAGTCCACTGAGCTGGGACCACTTAGAAAGGAGTGCAGGAGACTCTTCAATCTTGCTAAAACCTCAAAAGCTATAAACGATTGGGACTTCTACAAGGAATCCCTCAAATTATACAAAAAAGAATTAAGGAAAGTCAAAAGAACGTCATGGAGACTCTTCTGTGGAAAAATAGAAGAATCCTCTGAGGCATCTAGGCTAAGAAAAATCCTTGCTTCAAATCCTACTATGCCTAGCTGCCTTAAGAAGGCAGACGGCTTTTGGACGACATCTAGCGAAGAATCGCTCAATCTGCTACTTGATACTCACTTTCCAGGTAGCTCCAATATTACCGGCAATTATAGCCTTAACAGGTCACATGCACAGGTAACTTACCCTCACGGTCTGATAACTAGGGACAAGCTGACTTGGGCGCTACAAAGCTTCAAACCCTTCAAGTCTGCAGGACCAGACGGCATAATACCTGCCGAACTACAAATGTCAGCGGATATCATCCTGCCTGTGCTGGAGATGATCATGATAAGCTGTCTAAATCTGGTACATATCCCCTAGGCTTGGAGAGAAGTAAAAGTGGTTTTTATACCCAAGGCTGGCAAATATTCCCATGTCAGTCCAAAGGACCTCAGACCTATTAGTCTATCTTCATTCCTCCTCAAAACGCTGGAGCGATTGATTGATATCAACCTCCGTATGCACATAAACCCGCAATTGCTGTCTACAGCTCAGCATGCGTACCGTAAGGGAAAGTCGGTGGAAACCGCTCTTCATTCCTTAGTACGCACAATCGAATACTCCCTCCATCACAAGGAGTATACCATGGTTGCTTTCCTTGACAGAGAAGGCGCCTTTAACAACGTTAACACATCTGCAATCGCAAACGCACTGGCAGAACTGAATGTGGATAGCTCGCTTGGTGAATTGATCAATCTACTGCTAAATAGTCGGATTATCAATTCAAAACTGGGCGTTACATCTGCTAGGAGGTCTGTCAGTTGAGAGACGCCGCAAGGCGGTGTTCTTTCTCCCCTTCTCTGGAACTTGGTGGTGAACAAACTACTGATAAACCTGGAAGGGGAGGGCTGCAGAGTGATTGCCTATGCGGATGATGTTGCTATTGCCGTCTCTGGGAAACACCTCAACACCATAAAGGAACTCCTGCAAAACGCTCTTAACAAGCTAACGAGATGGGCTAATCGGTGCGGACTGGGCGGTAACCCCCACAAAACCGAGCTTGTCCTCTTTTCCAGGAAATATAAAATCCCATATATTGACCCTCCCTCTATTAGCGGTACAAGCTTAACTTTCTCTGACGAAGCAACATTTTTGGGTCTAATCTTCGATAGGAAGTTAAGCTGGAAACCCAATATACAAGAAAGAGTCAAGAAAGCTACAGTAGCACTTTTCTCTTGTAAAAAAGCCATTGGCAACAAGTGGGGTTTACAACCCCGCATTACGCACTGGCTATATACATCGGTGGTAAGACCAATTCTTACTTACGGGGTGGTTGTCTGGTGGTGCTATAGAAAAAGCTATTAACCGCGACAAGCTGGGCAAAGTCCAGCGTTCAGCGTGTCTATGCATTAGCGGAGCACTCCGAACTACCCCCTCCGCTGCTCTGGACATTCTGCTACACCTGATACCCCTTGATATATTTAGCATGCAAACAGCGGCATGTTCCGCTGTCCGCTTAAAAGCTACCTCGCAGTGGACCAATAACAATATTGGCCACTCCATTATTCTAGACTACTTTAAGTCTCTACCCAGAAACATAGACTACACCATACCCCGTTTGCAGTTCGGAAAAAGCTTCCAAATCACCATTCCTTCCAGATCATTCTGGGATGATGATGCATTTGCGAATGATAAATCGATCCACTTTTACACCGATGGATCAAAAACTAGCGATGGGGTAGGTGGTGGAGTCTTCTCAGAAAAGCTAAATCTTAGCCTCTCTTTCCGTCTTCCTGATTACTGTAGCGTGTTCCAGGCGGAAATTTTGGCGATAAAAGAAGCCCTGACGTGGCTGAAGAGGAATGTGATATGCTCAAAGGATATCCGTATCTTCTCGGATAGTCAGGCCGCGATTAAGTCCCTGGACTCAGTCTCTTCAAATTTCATCATAGCCCAAGACTGCCGATCATCTCTTTCGGAGATGGCAGAGCAGTTCAATATTCACCTCTGTTGGGTGCCGGGGCATAGGGACATTCCAGGAACTGTAGGGCAGATGATCTCGCCAAAAAAGGAACCGCATTACCTCCTTTACCTGATAAAGGTTCCCTAGGTATACCAATCGCTACTTGTAAACTCTTGTTTAAGCTATCCGCAATCGAGAGAACAAACCTTAGATGGACGAGTAGCAATACATGTCTAGCGACTAAGCGGATCTGGCCAAAGCTGGATCTGCGACGCTCTAAGTGTCTAAGCTCATTAAACCGACTGCATATTAGCTCCACTATAGGTGTTATCACAGGTCACTGCTTAATAGGCAGGCACGCATTCAGACTCGGTGTGTGCACAAATGACTTCTGCAGAAGCTGCATGGACGAGGAGGAGGAGGAGACTGTACTTCACCTTCTCTGCACGTGTCCTGCGCTCTCCCATAGAAGAAATCTCCATCTAGGGGACTTCTTGTTCAATGACACAAGCGACTTAGCCATCACTGGCGCTAGAAGTCTTTCGCGCTTCATAAGAAGCTCCTACTGGTTCAACGAGCAGTGAGGGTAATCCCCAGATCTGTGTGGTACCACAATGGACCTATCATTGGTCTAAGTGTGTTGGCTTTGGCTGACAGCCACGTCTACCTAACCTAACCTTACTACAAAGGTAGTTAAGAATGGTTTTATACTGTGCTTCGAAATAGAGAAACTAAAATTAAGCAAAGCTCCTGGATTTGACTTAATCAAAGAACAGGTTCTTAAAGAGTTACATAGGAAAGCTTTAATCAAATTTGCCTATCTTATAAATCCATCGTTCAGGCTATTGTACGTTTCACGACAATTCAAGGTAGCTGAAGTTCGAAAAACTTTTGTTAAAGCGCCTACATCCGATTATCGAAGAACGTCGATTAATACCTGATTCGGGTTCCGGACTAAGCACTCTACAAAGGTTTAAAGAATAAGCAATGAAATTGAAAAAAGCCCTTGAGGAGAACAAAATATGTTCTAGTTTTTTTCTCGACGTCTCTCAGGCCTTTGATAACGTATGGCATACGGGCTTGAAACATAAGCTAAGACAAGCTTTTCCGAAACAGTTATCTGATATCCTTAGTTGTTACTTATCAGACAGACTCTTTCGTGTAAAACACGGAAATGATTACTCTGAATTCAAAGAAATCGCGGCAGGAGTTCCCCAAGGAAGCGTTCTTGCACCGATTCTATTTCTAATATACACTAGTCATATTCCGCAAGAAGAAGGCTCAACATGGCTACGTTTGCAGATGCTACAGCTATATTAGCGGTCAGTAATACCGTTGAATCAGCAACTAATAAACGCCAACGTGCTATTGACAAAATTTGTGATTGGACAAAGACTTGGCGTATTGCTCTCAACGAGGCCAATGCACGTGAATTTTACTTATAGAAATGTAGACAACTTACCCATTTTCATTGATTCGGTACGAATTCCGTACGCAATCGAGGCAAAATATTTGGGAATGACACTCGATGCGAAATTGAAATGGAAACCGCACGTCAAATTTACCATATCCACCTCTACCCCTCATTTCCCCTCCTAAATTGAAATTGGTCAATATCTCTCATTGAATATTTAGTCGTCCTAAAAAGAACGATTTTGGTTCATAGAACCCAATACACAAAATCACTTCACTTGCACTGTTTTGGGAGCAACCGCACTGCTCCAGGCATCGTCGAAGAATGCGACAATTCAGAAAAATTTTTCAAAAATACCACTTCTTATATACACTTTGTCGAAGACATTTCGAATTGATAATATTTTTGACAACCAATCAAAACTCTTGCAGGATATATTTTACACAACTTCCCTCTCCGTAATTCTCATGATTTCTTGCATCTTACAGATAGATTTCTGTGTGAATTCAATGGATTTTAAATGTACATTACTTCTATTTTAACACGCAATTGTTTAGGAAATAACCATAGCCCAAGTGCGGATTCTGAATAGATGCTCTTACCATTGAAAAATAATAGCATTCCTCCCAATAAAAGAGAAAAAAGTTCATAAAATGGACAGAATTTGTATACATTTGATTAAAGCAGACCGCAAATCATGCGAGTAAAAGGAGTTCATATTTGGAATTATTCGTTTATTTAGTGTAAAAACCAGTTTAAATCCTAAGATTCCGCGAGCGGGCTACATAGACCCGACATGATGCGCATAAATTCGCCTTATCTTTTCAATTCGGCGCTTATTTGCATTGTTTATATACACTTCTTTTGTTTCGTTTTTTTCATCCTTTCATCCTTTTTTTCTATTCGAAACTCTGAAAATAATGAAGAAGGAAATCCTTTTAGTAATCATTTTTGCCTAGGTGGCCCGCTTCGCGGGTTCTTAGGATTTAAACTATCTCTCCGCAGGGTTTAGCACGCTCACGCAACTTCGTTGCTCCGCTAAGGGTATAAGCTGGCTGTCTGGCAGGCGCCATAAACACAAACAAATAAGCCCCCAATTGTAAGATAATTATTCGCATCATTTTCGTTCTGGGTGGCCCGCTTCGCGGGATCTTAGGATTTAAACTATCTTTCCGCAGGGTTTAGCACGCTCACGCAACTTCGTTGCTCCGCTAAGGGTATATGCTTATTGTCTGGCAGGCGCCATGAACACTTACAAATAAGCGTCAAATTTCATAGATAATGCCATTTAACTCGCATCATTTTCGTTGTGGGTGGCCCGCTTCGCGGGATCTAAGGATTTAAACTATCTTTCCGCAGGGTTTAGCACGCTCACGCAACTCCGTTGCTCCGCTAAGGGTATATGCTTATTGTCTGGCAGGCGCCATAAACATTTACAAATAAGCGTCAAATTTCATAGATAATGCCATTTAACTCGCATCATTTTTGTTGTGGGTGGCCCGCTTCGCGGGATCTAAGGGTTTCAACTATCTTTCCGCAGGGTTTAGCACGTTCACGCAACTCCGTTGCTCCGCTAAGGGTATATGCTTTATGCCTGGCAGGCGCCATAAGCACTATGATATTAGCGCTCAACTCCAAAGATAATGTCCATATATTCGCATCATTTTCATCTTTTACTGTGAGGAATAGTGTCAATCTTCCTTTGAATAGACAACTATTGCACTCATGTACTTACGCACACTTGAGATCAGATTATTTCCAAGATAATTGCGTCTTAACGTCGAAGAAATGTTAAGCAGGCGCCATAAACACTGAAATTAGCGCCAAATTCTAAAGATTATAACCATATATTCGCATAATGTTCGTTCTGTGTGGCCCGCTTCGCGGGATCTTAGGGTTTCACCTATCTTTCCGCAGGGTTTAGCACGCTCACGCAACTTCGTTGCTCCGCTAAGGGTATATGCTGGTTGTCTGGCAGGCGCCATAAACACAAGCAAATAAGCGCCGAATTGAAAAGATAAGGCGAATTTATGCGCATCATGTCGGGTCTATGTAGCCCGCTCGCGGAATCTTAGGATTTAAACTGGTTTTCCACTCCATTTACTCGCATGATTTGCGGTCTGCTTTAATCAAATGTATACAAATTCTTTCCATTTTATGAACTTTTTTCTCTTTTATTGGGAGGAATGCTATTATTTTTCAATGGTAAGAGCATCTATTCAACACATGTACTATCCGCACTTGGGCTATGGTTATTTCCTAAACAATTGCGTGTTAAAATAGAAGTATTGTACATTTAAAATCCATTGAATTCACACAGAAATCCATCTGTAAGATGCAAGAAATCATGAGAATCACGGAGAGGGAAGTTGTGTTAAATATATCCTGCAAGAGTTTTGATTGGTTGTCAAAAATATTTTCAATTCGAAATGTATTCGACAAAGTGTATATAAGAAGTGGTATTTTTCTGAATTGTCGCATTACTGCCAGCAATGGACGAAAACCTCGGCAACAACGAGATTGACGGAGTCATCAATCACTTTGAAGCCGTAGTTAACGCAGCTGTAGACCGACAGAAGACAACCCGAACCAGCAAAGACAGATATGGGCACCTACCTCAACACATCCAAGCAATTCATGCACACAGACAACGGCTGCGAAAAAGGCTACAGAGGATTCTCCACAGAACTTGGAACACCCACAATGACGAGTATAGAAGTGTACATTCCCAGCTGGAATGCACCAACGTCATGTTTCGTCGTGCTGTGAAACACTTCAGGGACAACGAATTCAGGCAGAGGCTGGAAGACATAAAACCAGGCCCCGACGCCTTCAAGAAAATCAACTCGCTGGTTGGAAAATCGAGGTCAATGCCTGAAACCATTGAACACGGACAAGATACTGCCACCACCGCAATTGAAAAAGCCGAAGCATTTGCCACCCACTTCGAGAATAATTTCACGGATCGACCACCAACGCACCTTCCAGAATTCCTAGAAGTAGTGGAAGCACAAGTTCACGAGGCCACTATGTCAACCGATGTCATCACGACTTTCAACACCAGGAATCCAGCAGATGACCCAAATAGCGACGAAGACTTCACCAACACAGAAGAGGTTGGTAACATTATCCATAGCGGCAACTCAAAGAAGTCATCCGGAACTGACCAAATTTCGAACTTTTTGCTTAAAAAGCTACCAAGCGTGGCCATCCTTCTACTGACCATCATATTCAACAACTGCATTAACAACAGCTATTTTCCGAAATCATGGAAAGTAGCGAAAGTTGTGCCAGTGCCCAAGAAGACAGATCGAACAAATGTCAATGGATACCGACCAATAGCTCTCCTGTGTTGCGTGAGTAAAATTCTGGAGTCATTGATGCTGCGAAAGATCAACCAACTGTGTGCGGAGAGAGGCATAATCCCGACGTATCAATTTGGATTCAGAGCTAGACACTCTACGATACATCCCCTACTGAAGCTTCATAGCGACGTCACCACGGGACTCAACAAAAAGGAGACAACTGTAGCCTGCTTGCTGGACATCGAGAAGGCCTTTGACAGCGTCTGGATTAAAGGACTGATCTTCAAACTAATGGAATATGGTTTTCCGCTCAATATGGTGAGACTTATTAATAATTTCCTAACAAATAGAATTTTCTTTGTACAGGTACAGAATGAGAAGTCGTCAGTCAGAAGCATCAACGCAGGTGTACCCCAAGGATCAAGACTCGGTCCGATCCTCTTTAACATCTTCACAGCTGACCAGCCAATGAATGAAGGCCGAAGCAAAACGCTTCTGTACGCAGACGACTCAGTGACCTACGCCACCTCCCTGTCTCCAGAGATAGCTGCACGAAGAGTTGAGACCCACATCAGGAATCTTTGGGACTACTATCTTAAGTGGGGACTGAAGATAAATAGCAACAAAACGGATCTTATCTGCTTCCGCAATCCTGTAACAGCGACCGGAGGACGCCGAGCATTTGCAACCCGCTGCCGTAATATTAAACTGAATCTTTCAGATGATACAGTGGTTCATACCAGAACATCAACGAAATATCTGGGAATCAACTTCAGCGAACGATTTAAATTCAACCAGCATGCTGACATTACCCTCAAAAGGGCAAACTTTGCATTGCATCTAGTGCACCCGCTTCTCAAGAAGCGCAACGGGCTTAGCAGAAAAACCAAGCTGCTCATATACAAGCAGCTCATCAGACCAGTGATAACTTATGGTTGTCCCATCTGGTTCGCAATTTCACCATCAACAATGAAGAAGATCCAGCTTATCGAAAGGAGAATACTTCGGACCTGCACAGGACTTTGGCGAAACCCGACAACTCTGAAGTACTACTCAACGGGAAGACTCTACGAGGAGGCAGGAATCGCACAGCCGATCAACAAATTTATGATGGAACTATCAGGAAGACTCATCCGAAACCTTGCAGACCACCCAAACACAGAAGTCCGGGAATTAACCCAGCAACAAATGGAACCAAGCCATCGGTATCTAAATCCTCGCGCCATCACGGATGCCAGATTTGACGACATCATCCACAACGAAGATACTCCGTTCTACGAAAAATCGGTAAGACATTACAGGGGGTGACTTACTCCCTGTAATCAACGCTAATACTATATTTTCTTTTCTTCCCAACAGGAACAATTAGCTTTTAATTAATTATAAAATATCATAAATAGATTAAGAGTAGTCATAAATATAGTTTTGTAAAACTTTTGTAAACCTAGCCATAAGAAATTCGTCGGGCCCCTTTTGTTGAGCCGACATTTTTAATTTTAGTTATAAGTCTAGATATAAGTCAATATTAGATTGAATAAAATATATAATAAACATATTAGATTGAATAAAAATAATTTCCTAATCGTAAATCTAAAAAAATGAATTGTCGCATTCTTCGTCGATGCCTGGAGCAGAGCGGTTGCTTCCAATCCAGTGAAAGTGAAGTGATTTTGTGTATTGGTGGTTCTATGAACCAAAATCGTTCTTTTTAGGACGACTAAATATTCATTGAGAGATATTGACCAAATTCAATTTAGGAGGGGAAGAGGTGGATATGGTAAATAAATCGGTTCTTTTTAGGACGAACAAAAATTTTTTAAGAGATTTTACTTGTTTTCAAAAAAAAAGAGGGGAAGAGGTGAGTGTGGTGAATAACTACATCCCCCTCCATATTACTCGGAACAAATATTTCTTTCAAGCGATTTGATTGGCTTTAAAAATTTTAAAATTGAAGTGATGAGGTGAATAACAAAACAATAAGCCCGCATCATATGCGGGCTAAATCTGAAAATAAATTGTGCGGGCTTTTGTGCTGCGGGCTTTTTCATAATTTGGCGTGCGGGCTTTTGTTACGCGGGCTTTTCATATGCGGGCTTATAGGGGTTTCCCGACTTCGCCTCTCTTGCTATTAATTTTTCTTACTCGCTCTCTGGAGTGGTGAGTTCAGAGGTCTCCGCCATGAATTGTTTTGGCTAATTAGATTGGGTCTTGTTTCTCCACAATTGAGCGGCCAATGAAATTCGGCTTTAAAAAAAATAAATTAGTTTCCAGGCACTTCGGTTGGTGGATAGGTGACTCTTGCTATCTTTGCTAGTGTGAGTGCCCTTGTCATTCTGGGTACTTACATAGAGTGGCAAAATTGAATTTAGTTTGACCACAGAGTCAGAGGAGGTAACCAATTTTATGAATGTTAATATTTATTGGCCCGAAAGTATGCAGTGTGTTTCTAGCAAGTTAAGACATAACTCCGTACTGGTCGAAATACTGGGAAACGAATTTCTGCCCATTACATGTTTCACTTCGTAATGTTATTGGATTTCCGTTTATTTTCAAAGAAAGTGCTTTACTGTCTTTGACCACACGATAATGTCCTTTACCACTGAAGTTTCTAAAGTCTCCATTTTTTGAAATAGTTTCCAACATGTGGACGTTTTTGCTTTATTTTACCCATGGATCGCTAGATAATATAGTGGTATCATCAGCATAGTGAATTAATCCTGGTTCTTCTGTTATGGGATCTGATAGAGGGAAGTCCGGAAGGTATTTATTAAGTAAGGAAGGTCCAAGGATCGATCCGTGCGCGATAAAACCATTCTTTCGTTAGCCGACTCATCGTTCCTGTCGGTGCAGCAGAAACCGTGTCGATTACATGCTGCACTACTTCTGGCCCACGTTGCACAAGTAGGAATCTCATATTTTTATCTAGGAGTCAGATCCGGAGTCGGAGCCATAACTATTGACAACTATATTTGAACTATATTTAGATGTTCTTGTTAAACAACAAGGAATGTCTGATTACTTACTGTGAAGCTGTGGTAATGCTGGTAAACTTTGTAAATTAATTCGTTGGACTGAAAAAGAATCCGTTTTGTAAATGTTATATACATACTAAAATAAATGAAGTATTTTATTTCGAGATTGAAAAAACAGATTTTTTTTTTATCAATGACAATGAAAATGTTTATTGTAAATAATTACTGTAATGCGAGCAAATACAATATTGTTGGTTCTTCCATTTGGTGCGAAAATGAACAATTTTTTCGGCGTTACAACTCTGGAGCAAGCAACGTATAGCTGGCCAGGCCATTGGAAAAACATGGATTCTCAATAGGTATTCAATCAATAACAATTTTATTGAATCGAACAATCATCACAGCATGTCTATGTAGTGCGTGTGTGTGTAAAGTTCAACGAACACTGTTGCTTCATTGTTCATAAAAGATCATGCAAATATTGGGAATTTTTTCATGTTTATGATCTTCTTTTCCTTTCGATTTTTCTTCTTATTATTTGATTTACTCCTATTATGTTTATACAAAAATTGAAAAATTCCTATGTTTCTTATATGAACGTAAAATTCCACGCGATGATAAAATGCCAGCGCCATCTACCGGCAGGGAGTCGGACCGCTCTATAAACCTTCCTTATGACTTGTAGAATAAATTGCTTTTAGCACTCCAGAGGGTTGTGTGCATAGTTTTCGAGACTATAGCGTACACACAGACAAATTTTGAATTTTATTTATATAGATAGATAGATTTAAAAAAAAATAATTTGCCGCCCGGCCCACCTGCCGCCCGGGGCCTGTGCCCCCTTGCCACCCCTCGCTACGCCACTGGGGCCCACTTTTTCACCAAAATTCGGAACGCTGGCAAAGCTGTAGTCACTTTTTCAAGTTTTGTGGAAATTTTTTCAAAAAATGACGCTTTCGAAACAGCCGCCGGCCGCCTGTTCCAACCCACCAGCATTGTACGGATGCCTTGAGACCACCCCTTAAACAAAAAAAAAAACCATCCGCAGGCAATGTCTGCAAAGGACAAGCCAGATGTAGATACATATAATCCAGTAGCAACAATATGCAATCAGTATATAGTTTCTCAATATTTTTTTCCGCCATAAGCTTTTAGGCACTAACTTTGGCGGTTCAAATTCAACAGCACGAAATCACATATATGCGTATGTGTTGCTTTCCCCTCCCACACGAATGTTTTCGCAATACAATCAAACATTCCCCAATTGACATATCCAAAAACGAAAATAACAACTAACAAGAGAATAAAAGAAAAGCACTTTTCTTTGTTTTGAATATTCATACACGCAAAGTTGAATTCCTTGGAATCGAGAGCCGAAACAATAACTATGGATTGCCATCCCCATTCATCGCCCACCATCAGCCAAAGAACAAAACAACTTTTATCTATGAAATCTCAAAGAGATCGAATTAATGGCAGCAAATAAAAAGATACCGCCGACAATATAAACAAACACACGGCGGCAGGCAGTACTGACGCAGGGGAGTCCCAACTCACAAGTCGCAAGACGCAGGACCACCGACCAGCAATAATTAAACAAATCAAAACACACATTTCGGTTTGATTGATTTTTATATGCGTGTTTTCGGGTCGTTCGGGTCGGGCCCGGATTGCTGGTCCTCAATGCTCCATCTGCTTCTTTATTGGTTCCCACCTATAAAGTGATGTTTGTTTGCGTTCGTCTTGTCAGAATCAATAAAAATCCATCCACCACCATATCTCTGCCATATCTCTGTTCTCCAACTCCAGTTCCTCTGGCATGTTACAGGCTCGAAGGAGTCTGGCCCAGTGGGAGGGCAGCCGTTTGTTTTGCCCAGCCACATACCCTTTTGGGATAAATTGGCAAATGCCATACACCCCACAGGCTGCGAGCGGTCCAGAAAAAAAGTTCGTCCACATGCCAATGGATGGATCACCTGTACGAGTAGTGTAGCTGCCCACCTGGATTTCATATAATCTATTTATTCATAGCTGTCGAAGTAGTGAGTAAGGTAAGCATCCGGAATGTTCAAAGGAACCCTCTCGACATGTGTGCGTGGCGTGGAGTATGTTATAAAGCAGAAAACACTAAAAACCTAATTTCCTCTGTGTGTTTGTTTTCATTTACAAATTAGTTAAACAGAGTTTCTTAGTGGCACAGCTTCTGGCGGCAACACACAAAAGATACTGAAACACTTTCTGGCAAAGGCCCCTGGGGCATCCGCTCTATCACTTTGTTTTCAAGTGGCGGACTACAGCGGCAGCATACGAGGGAATTCAATTCATATACAAACATGACGTGAGCAAGTGTTACAATTTGCTGGTTGCCGGGATGCTGGGGTTCTGGGGCAAACTACGAAGTGCCAGACACCTTGGCTCCAGGCTGATACAAAGTGTGTTTTAGCTACACATTGACTGGAGATAGTTTTTCGTCAGCAACCCAATTCTGAATTCCAAAAGCAGATAATGCTATTAGACAAGGGTTTACTTAACCGTTATTCGTAGGTATATTCCTGGAAATGTCAATATTTCTGTCACTTTGCGAGTGTGAAAAGGCAAAGAGTGGAAGTCTTTATGTTTAACTTATCAATTAGGTACATTTTAGTTTTATTGCGATAGAATATTCAATTTTTGACTTTTCGGCCGTAAAGCTTTACCACTTATAACTGGCGGCTATTTATTTTGTAAATATGTAGTTGCATACTTTTAAGAAACAATTTTGCAGTTTTATATGGATCTATGGACTTTTTTTCTTCATTATAAATTTATTTATTATTTTCTGTCAAAAGAACAAAGCTCAAAGGCTCTTTGATAACAACTACAGAAGAAACCGTAACCATTGGCCTTCACCTGGCAATAGTAACTCTGTTTTAATGTGCATACTTTCAATACACACGATCATATTCTGCATCTGCCCTTGGATGCGTAACAGTTGTCATGGTGGGGGTATGGAAGCTTGAGAAATGTTACAAAAACAATTCCTTGGTAAGTCCGTGGTTCAGCTTTTATTTCATTGACAATATTTTGTAATTAAGTGCTGCACCGCCGCGTGAATTAATCTCACAGCGGCGTAAAAAACGCGATCTGTGTAGCGAAGCCTTAACCTGAAAGGTTGGCTCTGCACTCTACACCGCAGTTGTGCGCCCGGCACTCACATCACATAGGTTCGCAATGGTGGACATAGTACGAAAAGAATGACGACAAATTAATGACAGCAGATGAAGATCAATCGAATAAAGAGTTCAAAGATACAGATGCATTTCAGCCTCGAAAATCGGGAGACCTGCTAATGCTTTTTGAATTCAAACCCCCGAACCCCACAGGCGGACATTTAGGGGTACAGTGAAGTGCGAGGATTATGGTCGCTCTAGTTCAGATCATAACCTGGCCCTTAAAGAGGAAGAGGAGGATGTAGGTGTGTATATGAGTTTTTTTTTAATATTTGAATATCTCGTAAAACAAATTGCAAATATTTTTTTTTGTTTTGATTTTTGCGAACGTCTGACAAACATCCAAGAGTATCCATTGTCATGAGAAGCTTCTTAAATATGCCGTTCGGATTCAGCTTAAAATTGTAGATCCCTTCCACTTCGCACAAGAAAGTGGTTGGAGAAGCTAGGTTTTAGGCCCTGTATGGGCCATTAATGCCTCATATTTTTATTACTTTTTTATACCCTATTCTAAGGGTATATTAATTTTGACGCATAGTTTGTAACATACCTTAATATTGCCCGTAGACCCCTAAAAGTTACTATATTTATGATCAGCATCGATAGTAATGTCCATCTAGCCATGTCCGTCCGTCCGTCCGTCCGTCTGTCGGCAAAAATTAGGCCTTTAAACTGGACCTAAAGAGCTGAAATTTTAACCATATACTCTCTAGGGTCCCGAAATAATCAAGTTTACGAATTTTTGAAATCCGCCCACAGACACGCCCACAAACTCAAAAAAACAAAATTTTGGAAAAAATCGAATTTTGAGCTAGAAAGCTGAAATTTTTTATATATGATCTATGACTCCTAAAACTGATCGGGATAAAAAATTTTCAAAATCCACCCACTGACACGCCCACAAATAAATAAAATATTTTTTTTATACCCTATTCTAAGGGTACTCGTATATTAATTTTTGAAAATCCAAAGTTTGAGCTAGGGAGCTGAAATTTATAATATATACTCTCTATGGGCCCTTTATGCTCATGTGTAAATATTTTCAAAATCGGCCCACTGACACGCCCACTATTAATTTTTTTTTTTTTTGAAAATTCAAAGTTTGAGCAAGGGAGCTGAAATTTATAATATGTACTCTCTAGGGGCCCTTTATTCTCATGTGTGAATTTTTTTTAAATCCGCCTACTGACACGCCCACAATTAAATAAAACAATTTTATTGAAACACCCAAGTTTGAGCTAGGGAGCGTTTTTTTTTTGATAAAATCCTTTAAATGTTATATAACAAAATATGTAGAGCGTTCTTAACAATTCAACCATACAGACTTTTGTCATGCCCACTTATGAGGGATAGCAATAAGAATAGGGTATCCAACAGTTCGCCCAAACGGACTGTAGCCCGTCCCTATGTTTTTTTTGATTCTTAAAAGCAAATACTACGACTAATAATATTTTTTTAGCGGTCAACAGTGATGTGGTTATTTCGTTGACCGAAATGTACATATAACGAGTCTATGAAAATTTGGATGCAGTGGCTCAGTGGTTAGTGCGTTGGACTACTTACTGAGCTAAGGCTTCGAGGTTAGAATCCTACCCAAACAATTTTGTTTAGAACACCATTGGCTGGGGCCTCTAGGGATACCAGAAAGAACTGGAAGAAAGAAATTGGCCATTATTGGACAAAATGGGCAGCCATTGGCGGTGAGAAGCGTTGTTAGATATCTGTGTATCTGGCTTGACCAGTTTCTGTATTTCGATAGACATAAAGTTGCTTGTCTTGCTGGGGCCGAGAAGACATATGCTCTGACAAGGGGACTGTTTCATAGCAGTCAACTTGATTCCAGGGTGAAGTTCATATTCTACATGGCTCTTATAAGGCCGATCATCGCTTATGGTTTGTGTCGGGAATGGGCATTGCACGACCTATGCGTTAGCATGGGTCAGATAGGATACAGGACATGATGATGCTATAAACAGCGGTGGGCACGCATGCGATGGGGTGGGATGTTGCTGCTTTTCCCTGGCGCACAAAAATATCGTGCTATAATAATAAAAAGAGGAGAAATGGGATGTGTAAGGGGACATATGACCTCGTGCATCAGAGGTTATCAACGATCATTGACCATTGGTGCTATTGCAGGAATAAAAAAAAAGTTTAGTAGGAAATAAAGAAAAGGAGGTATTTGGAGAGACCCTCCCCTTGCAATTGGCAGGTGCAATTGCCCCGTGACTATTCTCTCCTCGATATTTTGAGAATAATCCCTTATTCACGATCACATGCACATCACTATAAACTAACACATCTCGACAACTTTAAGTTAAACTAGCACATATTTTGTAGCATTGCTAGGTGGGAGGTGAATTTGGGTGTTGGTCGACCTGAATCCCTTGGCAGCAGTAGGCACGCTTGCGATCGCACGGCGTTAGCTCGACGGTGGGGTGGGATCTTGCTGCCTCCCAATGCGCACATAAGATTTCGCGCCTGGTTATTTAGATTCCTTTATATGAGGAAATATTAAAAAGACGGGATGTGAAGAGTAAATTGATATAGAGAGTATTCAAGAAAGAATTATTTGAAATCTAGGGGAAAGAATTATATGAACGAAGGAAGCTTTATTTGTTTCAGATGTTGTGAAACTTTATGACGTGCCCTCCCACATGCAGACGGTGGTTACCGGGTGCACCTTGACTACCCCTAGTCATTTTATATTGGGGTTAGTCCCTGAATATGCCCTTGCAGACGATTAACCGATCACGACTTTAATAGCTGCGGAACTTAAGCGAAATTGAAAAACATGTTTTATTCAGCTAATCACACAATATGATGGTTAGATAATGCTTTATTATTCTTAATAATTCATCTGGATATGGGCTCATATTAGGACTTTTAATAGATAAATGGGAGACTTCAGTATAAGTTCTAAATGTAATTGCATGTTGCTAAGATAACTTATAATATGTAGATCAAAGTTGGTATATTGAAGTAAATAAATTTTACTTAGCGTTATTGGATATGCAAATTTTAAATTTATTAATGTATAGAAAAAATAGTTGGTATGCTATATTTAAATTTGCCAAAGAAATTTCGAGTTGGTACAATTTGTACTTAAAGTTTTTCCCGTATCGATGATGTGGCCACAAGTTTCCTTCTGTGATGACTGATTAGAATTATACTCAGTTTTCGTTTCGTGTTAATCACCTTTGTACTATATTAAGTTATTATAATTCCTAAGGCAGAGTTTTTTTGTATTATATAGCACTAGGATAGGAAATTTCAAATAGTTAAGTTATGTAAGATAGGATTCATATATACGTACTTTAAGTAGAACCAAAAAAAAATTTAGGTTAAGTATTAAACCATGCAATCACACACACAAAAAAAAATGTTACTAGGCTATCACTTGTGTGGTATTTAATTTAAATGCATTAATTTAACTGCATTTTTTTGTTCTTCACTGAAATGCTTTTGGAAAGGTGTTGTGATGTGAGACAAGATGAATTTAGGGATCTCGATGTCTTGTTTTTATACCCTATTCTAGGGGTATATTAATTTTGACGCATAGTTTGTAACATACCTTAATATTGCCCGTAGACCCCTAAAAGTTACTATATTTATGATCAGCATCGATAGTAATGTCGATCTAGCCATGTCCGTCCGTAAGTCCGTCCGTCCGTCGGCAAAAATTAGGCCTTTAAACTGGACCTAGAGAGCTGAAATTTTAACAATATATTCTCTAGGGTCCCGAAATAATCAAGTTTACGAATTTTTGAAATCCGCCCACAGACACGCCCACAAACTAAAAAAAACAAAATTTTGGAAAAAATCGAATTTTGAGCTAGAAAGCTGAAATTTTTTATATATGATCTATGACTCCTAAAACTGCTCGGGGTATAAAATTTTCAAAATCCGCCCACTGCCACGCCCACAAAAAAAAAACAATTTTATTGAAAAACCAAAATTTGAGCTAGGGAGCTGAAATTTTTAATATATACTCTCTAGGGGCCCTTTAAGCTCATGTATAAATATTTTCGAAATCCGCCCACTGACACGCCCACAAATAAATAAAACATTTTTTTTGAAAATCCAAAGCTTGAGCTAGGGAGCTGAAATTTATTATATATACTCTCTATGGGCCCTTTATTCTCATGTGTAAATATTTTCAAAATCCGCCTGCTGACACGCCCACAATTAAATAAAACAATTTTATTGAAACACCCAAGTTTGAGCTAGGGAGCGTTTTTTTTTGATAAAATCCTTTAAATTTTATATAACAAAATATGTAGAGCGTTCTTAACAATTCAACCATACTTAGACTTTTGTCACGTCCACTTATGAGGGATAGGAATAAGAATAGGGTATCCAACAGTTCGCCCAAGCGGACTGTAGCCCGTCCCTATGTTTTCTTTTTGCTTCGTGTAACCGCGTGCTCTTGCTGGCTGCGTGCTTCCTCTACTTGTTGGAGCTGAAGCATTCAAAAGCTCAATTGCACTAACAAAAATGCTCGTAATGATCAGCGATGATCATTTACGAAGTGAGTACCAGAAAATGTTTTTTGGTTTTTTTTGTTGCGGACGCCCCAGCTCAAATTCTCTATACTTGCGTAGAGAAGTTAGCAAGCTTTGTTTGGAGGGCGTCCGCAATTTCTGTGGACACAAATAAAAAAAATTCATTACTGTCAAATAGGTTAACATTTTGATACTAACGTACCTTATAGCGTTTTGCTGATAATCTCAGGAATGAACTATTCCAGTTCAGGGATAGATGGCTTTATTGTACTGATGGTGGACAAGCAGTGTATCGGTTGGAGTTTCAGCGTGGTTGTGTGAGACTTCAGTTGGAAAGTCTTTTGTTTCAGTGACTCAAGACTCCTTTTTTTCTAGCCCCAAAACTAACCCTATTAAACCATGTATTTGTGCATGTAGTACGCAAATTAGCTATTGAATATTTTTTTAGAGACGATAATGTCCCTTACCTTCGAAAAATGGTTCGATTCCAAGTATCTATATACTTTCTGTGGTATTAGGTATTTAAACGCTTTCTGCTGAGAACACCTTACCACGATCACTGCCTGCACGCAAAAGAAAGATCGTGGCAAAAAAAGAGTACCTATTTCCTGACCGTGTGGACCAAAGTTCAGTGGCAAAAAGGGGATACATTCACAATAATCGCAAGGGTGCGTTGGTTTCGTTTCGGGTTTGATTCATGGGTGTGGGGTTTTAGACGTTATGTTTAAAACCTAACGAAAATCAAAGCAGATTAATATTCGTGGCTTAAGGTGTTCGCCACAATTTATTAGTGGGAATTCAGGATTTCAAAGACATATTTGAGGTACTTAATAGCTATAGCGTATAAAGGTAAGGTAAGATATATATATGTAACGTATATTGTAGGTAATATTAAGATTTATTAGGTAAAAAGGTTGTATTTAAGAAACAACATAATGTAAAAATAGTTTAGCAGAAATATATATGCCGCGCCGAAATTTGTCCATAAAGTTCCCGCTGATAGACTAGATGTTTAGGTACACTTTATGTTATAAAAAAAACTTTTCTGTGGCTTTCTAGTATTAAGGTATAAGCATTAAGCATGAATGTATGCACAGGAAAATTAAATTAAATTTTTTTGTTTTGTTAGACTAAGTTAAAGTAGTAGACTAAGATGTTACATATATAGAATTAGGATTACTATGCCACGCGCCTTGTCAAAGCACGAGTATTCAAACAAAAAATAAATAACCAAGAAGATTTGAATGCACCTTTATTTCCTTGCAAAACTTGTATGCAAAAACTTCACTATTCCTGACAAAAAAATTTAAATTTGTTGGAAATAAAGAAAAATTATCAGCACTAACCACTGTGCGGGTTATAAAAAACATATCTAACCCAAATGTATAAGTACTAAGCAATTTTCTATGTGTTAGACAAAAATATAGATCTTGTGTGGATGGCGAAGAATAAAAAAAATACTGGTTATCCGAAATGCTTATTGCACAGCTGATCAGAATGGTTGAAAAGCAGTGTTCGTCGAAAGTATTCGGTTTGTGTCTCGGAATGTGTTGTTTGGAGTTATTTTTTTTGAAAAGGTGGAGTATATTTGCGAAATTTAGCATTTTCCTTTTATTATATTTATTTTTATTTGTTGAGTACGACGCAGGTTGTTTATTGTGGTTTAATATATGTGTCCTGTTGTTTTGAACGCCTGAATCCAACTATATAAATGATTGACAATTTCCTCATAAAGGCGACCCGAGGGCACATTGCAAGGGCGATGGCCAGCGACAATAGCCTGATTTTCTTTTTATAATTTGCTTACGCTAAAGGTTTTTTTTCTGTTGTTGCAGTACCCTTATAGTGCTAAGAACACAGCGTAAGCATTTGTGTTTAACAGCAAGCAGCACCTGGTAATATTGTATTTCATTGCATGCTTTTCGGTGCTACTAATTGTTGGAAAGAATAGAGAGATAGGAAAGAAGTGTTTGGATGCAGTTATAGGGTTTTTCACCAGCGACAATAGAATGATCTTTGGGGCTTACTACCCTAATGAAATGTACATAGAGAGAACGCTCCGCTTTATCCTCCCGGAGGCATTTGTCCTTATTGATGCAAAGGGGCTGGTCCAGACGAGGGATTGTATCCCGGTGTTATACAACTGCTGCTGCAGCCCGAGAGATAAGTGGATCATCTGCGGCGGGGACGTCGTCAATGCTCATGAGCTCCTCCGTTTTAGTACCGCAATAGTGGAGAGGGCTAAATTCGATACTGTAATGAACCTTGCGGGAGATTGGGAAGAAGATGCGGTGTGCACGCCTAGCGATGCTCTGCTACTAGCTCGTCGTATGGGGGGGGGGGGGGGGGTTTATGCATCCATTCACCGATCTCACACCACACTAATAAGTTATTGCGTGCACAAAAAAAAACACAAAAGAAATAAAAATTTAAGCGGCAAAACTGAAGACAAATAAAAATCTAAAAATTTAAATTAACCCAAATATTGAAAAAAACCAAACTTACTTCTGAGAACGCTGTTGACATTGGTTCTCCAAGCTAGCCCTCCCAACCATGTGCTTAGAAACTTTGCAGCACCCTTTCGTTGTCACCCTCCACCTCTCAAATTGGAGTCACTTGCACGTCATTTTCTTGTAACATACACTATAAGTATTTTCTTTTCCAACACACTGTATTTCCCTCTTTTTATAACTGTCAATGTGCATAGTCAGTATTAAGCAAAAGCAATGGACGACGACACTTTGTCGCGTTCCTTTGAAAGAATAAAGTATATACAAATATGTTAAATGATCGTTGATGGACTTTGAACTCCAAATTAAGTATAAAAGGGGTTGCATCCCCAGTACAAATTCATTCAACGACCGTCAGCAGTACTCAAGCAGACGTTAAAACCCCACATCGTAAACAAACAAAATGTTAGACTTAAGAAACTTTTTAATTAAAAAATGTAAAAATAATCACTAGAACGAAGTAGAGCCCCTTCTGTGCTCACAGATAAAAAAAAATATTAGACTTAAGACATTATTAATTAATTGTAAATAGCATTAATAGACAATGTAACACAATTTGAGTACAAAAAAAAAAAAAAAAAAATATTGTATTGTATGTACAAATTCATTCGTGTTCTGGCAGTGAGCTGGAAAAGGTAGTGCAAACCTATTTGGACCTACGTCATCTTCATTGATCCTTGCACCGGTAGCAAAGCGGTAGTATCGTGTGGATCAATGTGATCTTGATTGATCCTTGAACCAATGATACTACTGTGAAGCATAGCATTCACTTTTCTGCACTCACTGTTAGAAGTAGTTAGTAAGCCTATGAAGTAAAGTTTTTTTTTAAAATAAAGTGCATACAAAAAGAATCTCAAACGCTACAAGTTTGCGTAAATGTGCATTAAAGTTTATTTATATCTACCGGTATTTAAGACACATTTGGATTAAGAGAGACAACAAAATTAAGTAAACAAGTATTTACACATGTACATAGGCATGAGTAGGTATAATAGGCAATAATTATAATAAGGTATGAATTTAAGTATAGAATAGGAATAGTCTACGATAGCTTTTAGTAATAATTCAGAAATAGATAATATTAGTTAGTATATTAATATTTGAAAAAAAAACTCTTACTTCGACAGGCCTGACGATGACGTTGAGTACTTTCAAAATACATACATATTGTATATGGGTTACATTCGTATACGTATAATATAATTAAATCCACTAAATGGACAGAGACAAACTCTGAATTATCACTACACGCTATTTGTATGCACCTAAATTATGCAAAAAAAAATAATTTATATACACTTTTTTTAGAATTAACTTTAGCTCATTAAAACTTATTAATATACACTTAAATTTACCAAATTCAGTAAAACGACACCCGCTAAACAAAACAACTTACGTACGTCACACAAACACAAAAGCAGGACCACGATGCGGCTGACCGAGCCGGCGATATACGTTGAACTCGGGAACAGATGACTTAGGTGATTGTGGGTTGGATTGGAATTTGCTGTTTAAAAGCCGGACAATGAATATCGCAAGAAAATTCCACACCGTGTAAGCTCCAAGTTCCCTGCTCTTTGCACGACGCGATGCACCGGTAATATTATTAGAGGCAGCATATATTGATGGTCAATACGTGATTTTTGTATGATTCGTTTGTTTCTTATAATGCGGAACAGAAGTCAGTTTTGCCGGTTTATTTAAACGCAATTTAGACGAATGCTGATATATTTATTTTGTTGACTAATTTCGATGGAGAGTAGAATTCGTTATAGTTATAAGATTTTATTTTGCTTTTCTTTTCCTCTAGATTCGCACCTTTAAGTATTTTAAGTTAGATTTAGATTTTACTAGTTCTTAGTTTTTTCTAGTTTTACGATCCCGACTTAACTTTTAATTATCTGCAATTGTGTTTTTATTTTTTTCCCACGTCTTCACGCGATCAAGGTTGATTCAAGAGAGAGCCGTTTCCCTCGCTCCCTCCCGTTCCCCGAACAATATGGTGTGGCTGTTTCCGGGTACTCTGAGCTGTAGTTTTTGAGTACTAGAATCTTTGGAGAGTTTGGTAGTTTGGAATGCGGATATATTTTGGCTTTCGTTACATAACCATCACAATACGGAAAAGCAATTCGCCTAATTTTGGTGGCTTGTTGATATGCGTGCGGTCAAAATGCCCTATTACCCTAGGTAACATCCTCTAAGTTTATAAGTTAGACTAAGTTAGCTACGGCGTTTCTGGCAGATTGACTGATCCTGTAAGGCTTCTTGCGCAAGGGAACGAGTGTTCAGAACGCTTTTTATAGTTAGAATATGTTAAGTATTGTAAGTAAGTAGAATAGGTAGTTTTTAATTTGTTTCATAAATATAAAAATATACAAATTTAATAATAAAGACGAATTTTATTTAATTTTCTCGATGAATACATACGAAGGGCGTTCAATATATTCTCGGTATCGGGGTGAAGCTGTGGTTGTATATATAAATTGACTTATTTATCAAGTAATACTATTATTTTAATGCATTCATGTAAAATTTCATATAAATATGATTAGATTAGATTAGATTCTTTATTTCATGAAATATATGTACAATAGTTTGTGTTTGAGAACACGAGCATGGCAGAAATAGCCGTCTGCCGTTAATATGATTATTAATTCGCGTTTTATCTCTAGTTAAACAGAATCATAATGGCAACTGAGACGATGATGGTGAAAATTGAGCATCGCGCTGTAATTAAATTTCTCACTAAGCAAGGAAAAAGTCAAAAAACTATTCATGAAGAGATAGTGGCTGTTTACCAGGGTTCCGCACCTTCATTATCAACTGTGCAAAAGTGGTCAAGTGAGTTCAAGAAGAAGACGACCCCCACTCCGGCGCCCCGGCTACTGCTTGTACGGAAGAAAACATCAAAGAGGTCGAAAAACTTGTTCTTGAGGATGCCCGAATAAAGGTGAAAGTGATGGCAGAGATAACCAAGCTTTCAATTGGTACCATTCACACCATTCTTCATGACCATCTAAACCTTTCAAAGGTCAGTGCAAGTTGGGTGCCACGAATGCTCACAGCGCCTCAGAAAAAAGTGAGAATCGCATGCTGTAGAGAGCTTTTGGAGATGTGTAGTGAGAACGCGGACGGTGTTATGGATCGAATTGTTACTGGGGACGAAACATGGGTCCACCACTATGACCCTGAAAGCAAACAAGAGTCCATGCAATGGCATAAAAAAGGAACAGACCACCCGAAGAAGTTCAAAGTCACTCCGTCTGCCGGGAAGCTCATGGCCACAGTTTTTTGGGACTCAAAGGGAATCTTGCTCATTGAGTACAAAAAAAAGGTGAAACCATCAACGCCACATCCTATGCTTCCACTTTGCATAATTTGCGGGAGGAAATTAAAAAGAAAAGACGGGGTAAACTCGCGGCGGGTGTGTTGCTTCTTCATGACAACGCTCCTGTTCACACGGCGCGAGTTTCCAAGGCTGCTGCGCGAGATTGTGGTTTCGAAGAAATCCAACACCCACCCTATAGTCCAGACCTTGCCCCTAGTGATTATTTCCTGTTTCCGGATTTGAAAAAATGTCTTCGTGGAAAAAGATTTTCGGATGATGAAGAACTCAAGTCTGCAATAAATGGGTATTTTGCAGAGAAAGACGAAATTTTTTTTTTCAGGGTTTAAAAAAGCTTATCTCAAGATGTAACAAATGCATTGATGTTAGGGGAAATTATATTGTATATGTAAGATTAGTTTGTAAAAACTTGTTTAGGACGAAAGGCAATAATTATGAGATATAGTTAAATTTAGGGCGTCCGCATAAGGAACACTAATCTAGAATAAGTATCCTGTTAATTTTAAGTTAGATATCATCATTTTTGTCTAGTATGTGAGTTGATATTCAATAACCATTAAAAAATCAAAAGTCAAATAAAATGAGATAGAGAATCTTCTTCATGGAACAACTGAGTTCCGAAGGCATAAAGAAGTCGTCTGCTGGTAAAATTGTCTGCATCATAGGGAAAGTAGAAACTCTACTAGCCCTAATATTTTCTGGCGTCGTCTGCGGCACAAAAGATCCTATAGGTAAAAGTGCATTTTCTAACGCCTTGGCGAGCCAGAAGCTTTAAACAAAATCTGCGGCTTTAGAACACGAAATTCCCATTGACTATAGCATTTTTTCAAATGTTTTTCTCCAACAACCTTCTGGTACAATTGTGAAAATGCTGTAATAAAGGCTCTACTGGGATAAGGAAGGGTATGAAGGGAAATGACGTGAAAACTTGAACTCGAAAGGAAGTCAGGATGTGGACTGGATCTAAGGAAAAGGGATTAGGTTTGAAAGGGGAGGAATGATGGAAGCAGCAAGCGCGACATGCTTGTCTTTCTTACCTCCTACTTCCACCAGCCTTAATCACAAAAAAAACTAAAATCATGCCAGAAAGGACATCTACTTACTTTGTCGGACCGCGGACGGACGTTCACCATTCTGAGGAGCGCTTAGGATGATATTCAGCGCTGGCCAGGTCCCTTCCATCCTGGAATTCCCTCGGCCAATGATCCGGGATTCCCCAAACCGAAGCGGATGCTGCTCCAAGATCACGTCATCGTTTCCGAACGGGCTTTAACTTACCCTAACACCCTGAAAATTCACGCCTTAGCACTCCATCACACTTATCAGTGTGATAATCAAAACAACAAAATCATCCACCAGTTGGCGTGATTTACAAAAAAAATATAGGTACTTTTATTCACTTTTCAAATTTTCTACCGAGCATTATCCTAAAATATAACGCTAGCAAATTTAACATTAACCGGTTTCCGAACAAAAGAAACGAACGTTACCGGACTACAAATACTATTCCACTGTATAGGTGGCTTTCGGATGGATTCCTTTTTATTTTATTTACATTAAATCCTTTTTTTTCCAAAAGCTATCTTGATGTTAACAAGACTGCAAGATGACAAATTCCCGCTTTCCCCAGCCGCGATGAGCGAGATTTTTGGCTTTAATGGGCCACAAAACAAAACTTCCCGCACACGAATTTACCAATTTACCAGATATCAGTACCTACCTAAAAAGAGCTCGCTGTAGGGGGTATAAGGGGTTATCACACAAGCAGTGAACACGACAGATAAACGAGAAGGGGGGGGGGGGGGGGGGGTAAACGACAATTGTCCACAATGGATCCAACAAATTAACCTACACGTTTTGATTGGAAAACGGTTATCACACTACAACATTAATATCACGCCAATTTTCGAATATAATAAATAATTTAACGAAACTTAGCCTATCACGAACTTAAACTAATTAAAATTAACTTACAAGCCGAACTAAATTACGAACTAAATATATTTTCGTTTTACGATCCGGGTAATTGCTCCGGCATTCGCGACAAAATAATTGATCATGCCCTTTTGTCCTTTTCAACTTGGTCTTACTGCATGTGCCTGTAGTACATTTACGTTTTAAACTACACTTTCGCACTATAATTAGTATCATATGCTGGGATTATTTAATGACGATATCTCACTAGGATACTGCAATTTGTATATGCCCCCTGCACATTAGTATTCACGTGGAATCTCCTCTGCTCCGAATTTCTGGAAGTCTGGGCTTCTCGTACTATTACGAATTTTCAAATTTGAACTTTTCAAGGTTTCACCTTTTTTTTTCTTTAGGACGGCCGCCTCTCTCTAGGCAGTCTGGCCGTCCAGTGCCGGTTCCTAACAAATACGCGCCGTTAATCTATCCGCACATAAGAAAACTACCCTGGTCTCTCACTCCTTTAGTATATCTTCAAATAGATCCAGGTGTCTCCTTTTGGAATTGGTGCACCTACGAGTATAGTTTTTATTTTTTATTTTTTGTATTTTTCTGTTTTCACAATGTACTTAAAAAAAAAAACACCCGTCACTGCCTCAATTAGTAAGGACTTTTAAAAAAATACATACCACTTTTTCTTTCTACGATTTGAATTCAAGTGATGACTAGGGTTCTGTTACATCCACAAATTCACACCGTAAGTTGTTCGTCACCCCATCATTCGACTGTCCGGTACACTCGTTCGATTTCTTTAGTTTTTGCTAAAACCTTATGCCGGTCCCTGTCTTACATTTGTTTTTTACTGTTTTAATTATGACGATTGTTATCAATCGTCATCTTTAAAACTACCACCCACACTAGCGCACCCCAGCAGCCAGGACCTCAACCCCACCACAGCCTTCCAATCCCTTCCAGTATGGTGTAGATGACACTGAACCTCGTCCGCTTTGCCAAACGTCAAACTGCAAAAATCATAAAATCTCGCAGACCTCAAAACTAATGTCGGCACAACTTTTTGGATTTTTCATGTGCAAAACAACTCTAAGACTCTAACCAAAAGGATATCATGTCGTCGGTGATCGACATCTATGAGTGCAATCCTCTGGTAAGTATGTTTTGCACATTGCTCCCTTGTTTTTTTCTTTTCTTTGCAGCCTTTTCATAGCATAGGCCGCTACATGGACTGGACAATCCCTGCCGTGGACACAATTGAACACATATGCCTCGTTGTAATGTCCTCGTAATTGAACGTGAAGTTCATTTCCTTGGTGTGGTAAACCGGACGGCTGGTGAAACGTATGCGTGACGTTACATCGTGTTTTAAGCAAATCGTGCACGACTTGCTTATACTCCACTAAGCCTCCCAGTACAACTTGGTGCTGTTTAGGTGCCCCTTGGATGCGTTGTTTTCATTAGTGCAGCGCAAGTTCCAGGGTCCCCGTTTGGAAGCAATGTCATCACGATATTTATGTGGGGCTTTCTGTGCGACATGTTAATTATTTCTTATTTTCTTTCCCTATCTACAGGGTGGCTGCCACAATGCATACGAATATGATAGAGAACTTGTGCAGTTTGCTGCTATCAGCAGAGACTCTAATAAACATACTCTAGACTTAGGAGACTTAGGACAAACTTAGGACAAACTTAGGAATTGGTATCATTCGGTTCTTATATTTGTATATCCATTTAAAAGTTCGCACAGCGTAACACTCCTTATACACAGTACATATTCGTAAAAAAAAAACATGGCCAACAAACTGACTAAGGACCTCATACATCATGTAGGTAACCCCACTTTTGATTACACCTTTATTTGAGCCATTCCTTTTGGATAACCTTCATTGTTCCATGCCCTCCCAACGAATGGATACAAAATTTCTATAATCATTCACAAATCCTGAAACTTTGGCTCACTTCCTTTCACATTTTCTTGAAAATAGTTCCATCAAAAATCGTGCAACACTCAGTCGGTGATTCTATCCGCCAGAATATCCATCATGCCAACCACACCCTCGACCGGGAACACCTTTGCTAAAACCTAAATTATTAAATTAATGTAATAATTGATGTTCTATTAAATTTGTTGACCTGTCAGCTCATTACGTTTAATAAATAACATGTGTTACACACTTCAGTTGCGTGTAGATTTTTATCAGTGGGCGCTTTTTTTATTTGATTAAAATACCATCCGGCGAAAGGAAGACGCAAAAACATGAACGAAGAAAAAAATCCCTTAAGAATTCATCTGATCGAACTGTTGATTGAACTGAAAACAACCCCGTGTCAGCAAACACAGGATCGCAACACAGGAAAACGCCAACGAAAAAAAGAAGAAAAAAAAACTAGAACTTCTAAAAATAAAATAAATATCACGCACGTTTTTCACGCGATTGCCACCCCAGTGCCGGAAAATGATTTCACCTCTATACTCCGCCTCTAATGGCAATCAATTCCTTCGCTTTCGCCGACCTCACCCAGAGCTACCGACCGACGCAACGGCGAAAGTGTGAAATCCAAAAGCATATCACAGCATTAGACCGGCTCAGACGTATGCACATAAATCGCACCCGGTCCTCCCAGTTAAATAGCCCCATCCAATGAATTCTACCCTTAGGACCCATTTCTACGGATTAATTAATGCCAGAGATGGGGCAGACACCTGTTAGGTACCTACATATAAGTATTTGCCAATAAATGAGGAACGTTCATCAGCAGCAGGTGAGCTGCGTGTTTCCGTGGCTCAGGTTAGGGCTTTACTCTGCTAGTGGTGTTGTTGATGTCGACGGCGGCCATAACAACATCGTTACCCCGAAATATGCTTATTATTATCCTATATATCATGAGCACACATACTCGCACGCATTGTTATGATATAATTCTCTCTGTCAGTGCACATGAAGAGGCCCAAAGGCGGAGGCAAGTGATAACGCAGAGTGGAATCCTACCTTGTCATCCACACGTTATATGGTGCTCGCAAATCAATGCGAAGTTGGCAGCAACACCGTCACCTAATCAACTCGACTGCGTTTACGATGCCAACGGTTGTGGTTGGCCGTGTATATTGATTGCCCTGGTTAGCAATGTTGCCTGGCGGAATTGAAGCTGGTACAAATCGTTATAAATCCCAGTCATTGCCTTCAATTACTTAATTAGGACCGATGGACCTTTAGCTTTAGGTGATTTATAAAGACTACAGCTTGTCTGCCATTAACTGACACATGGAAGTATGAAAGCGCTGTTATTAGGTTTTATAGCTTCTGAAGTGGGTACGGAGTGTGAAAACATATAAGACCCGGTTTTCTGTCATCGAACCATACACAGACAAATTAAACTTTTCGTACGCATCTTCCTCGTAGGAAAAGTAATTATCGACCTTTTATAGGAAGACAGCACCGGGATTAAAGGACTTATCTGGTTGATGGTCTAAAGCACATGGCATCGCGTGTCTACGCCATAAGACCTGTTCGCTCAGGATGGTGTTCTGCCGACCTGTATCTACGTGACATTTATCTTGCTAATTTATAGCTTTTTGTAGATTTTATTGCTTTCGGGACAAACTAGATACTTGTGTCGTTAGAAAAACGGAATTGATAAATTTCGGTAGATTTGCAGTGGTTTTTTTTAGATTTAAGTTAGTTTCGTGGAAGAGATTCTGGTTATAATCCGGGTTCTCATGTTGATTATTACACTTTAAGAGACTCAAATGCAACAAAAACACAGCCGCGGCCGTAATGTGATTCCCAGTATTAATGTGTAAACATTTTTGCTCTCGTTGATGTATAAATATATTTTTTCTCGGTAGGGGCTAGTTGGAAATATCTAGCGTCACCATCAGTGTTGGAAAAAGGCTTACTATTGTACTGAATTCAGTACAATTTGATTTTCTCAGTACACAAGTACATCTTTGCCTATCTCAGTACAATTTTGAATTGTCTGTTAAAATTGATATATATTATTCCTTCAGTTGATTTTCTCTTATCTCCCTTGACTAAAAAAAATGTATGTGCGATGCGAACATTCCCAAAGCCCAATTACCCAATATCAAAATCTACCCTACATGAAATGAATGCGCCCATTTGATTTTAAATACTGACATCTGAACGTCATTCGATGACATTTGTTTTTTCCCTTAAATTTGAAAACGAAAGACGGAAACTTGTCGGTTGTTGCGTTCGTCTGCCGTGGTTCTGGTGTTTTGTTTTGGTGTCGAGTCGAGGATAATTCTGTGCAATAATGGAAAGGTAGTTTACATAATCTTACATTACTAAGAGATACATATTACATATTTTAGTTAAAAACAAAAGAAGAGGATTGGATTTCGATGACGTTTTCTTAAACGCACTTCAAAATTTCTCACAAAGTGCAGTGCCGGATGGTCAAGTTAACTCTATTGTTCAATTTGTATTAAAGTTTTTTCCTAATGAACACAAAAACATTGAAGTTGTAAACAACGAATATAGAGCTCTAGCTGACTGTGAATATATAAAACAACTGAGAAATCTTTCCATATCAGAATTTTGGTCAAAATTTGGCCTTTTAAAAAATGAATGCAATGAGTTTATGTTTCAAAATATTCATCGAATTGTTCAGGGTGCCTTTTGTATTCCTCATTCGTCAGCAAACTTTAAAAGAATTTTTTCGTATCAAAATATAATTAAATCTAAATTAAGAAATCAGTTACAAGTTCCAACACACTTATAGAAACCAAAAATCTTATAAAGAATGAATGTTGTCACAGTTTTAAAATTAATAAAGATCTTTTAAATAAAAATGTGACAAACAACCCTCTTCAAAAAGAAGAACTCTTAGATTAGAGTAAAACTCATATAATGTTGATTAATGATCCTACCTTACTGTGTTACGGAGATCCTTCCGTTATTTATTAAGCTTTTTTTTACCTCAATATTTATAATAAATGATTTTTTTTTTTGTTTTTGTTCTAATGAATAAATTTTATTTTTGAATTTGTGTGTTTGTTTACATTAATCCATAAGAGCCCAGTACAATTTGGTCTTTTTCAGTACAATTTTGTTTCAGCGTTCAGTACAATCGAAAAAAGTCGATTTCCATCACTGGTCACCATCATCGTCAGATTTCGTCATCGTCAGATTTTCCCGTTAATTTTCATTACCACGTGAGTTAATCGCTGCTCGACAGATCACCGCAATTAAACGACGTTTGGCGCGGTTAGGTCGTAGATGGATGACCGTTTGAGAACAACCGCGTGTCTTTGTTTTTTTTTTTTTTTTATTAATTATGTATGTTCAATTTTAGAGATTATTATGTCCTTACGAAACACCGGAAAGTTGTGTGGAAGTAGATTTGTTTTGAATAATTGAGGTTGTATAGCTTGTAGTTTGTTGTACATCAGTTGAAGGTAAGAGGAAAAATATCGATTTGTACTTCGGTAACCGATGGCCGATTTAAGAATGTCACTAAAACGACAATCGATGCTACTCGTATATTTTCCCGGTACATCGACATACTTGAGTCGACGGTGTACGTCTCCTACTTCAGCTAAACACACAAACCAAACATTAAATAAATTTTGTCGTTGACATTAAATATATATCATGGTTTTATTTCAATACAATACCCAAATCTCTTGTTTATCAAAACCACAACCTCTGTGATATTTCCACATGCAACACTGACGAGCCTACATGTTTACACATCAACTATACTGTGAGTGCAGCGTGGCTCACACCTTTTTTTTTATATGCAAAATTTGTCTTTTCTGCCTGTCCAGGATCCCAGCAAAAAATATTATTTTTTTTAAGAGCAAGCCGTACATGCTACATACGACATAAGTAGAAGTACTATCTATGATCCTATTAGGCGTTTTTCTTTTTTAGCTCCGAGCGGGGCACTGAGCTGTCAAAAAAAGAACTGTGTTACTTTTTTAGCTCGGAGCGCTCTGAGCACAAAATTTGTATTTCTTTTTTATCTCTGAGCTAGCTCAGGGCTCGCTAAATGAGCTCGATTAAAAATGACCGAGCACATCGAGCGAAAATCTGAGCGCGGCTGACTTCATTCATTATTTGTGCTTTTTCCATAGTTTATTTACTAGAAATTATAATTTAAATGGAACAATCCTTGACAAACACCAATTTCAGAAGCAAACCTGACTATTTTGAAAATTAATAAAAAAAAATTATCTAATGATAGTTCAGTGCTCAATTCTGTTTCTTAATTAGCTCGGAGCGCTCAGGTTACGTTCAGCTCGGAGCGAGCTCTGATCGCTCGTGCCCCGCTCTGTTCCCGGCTCGGGGCTAAAAAAGAAAAACGCCTATTGTGGCCTACTCTTTCTGTTTGCTACTCCCGTTTTTTGCGTTCTTCGCATGCCTCTCACTGTCACCTAGCAGTTAATCCAAATCAGCTCTCTTTTCGTTTGTTGATTTATGTTTTAGAATAGCTATACGGTTAAGTGTGGTGTATTGTCTACCTGTTTCTTTGCCAAGTCGAAAAGCATGACTGGAGCAAACTCAACTTAAGAAAAATCGCATCTCATTCAAGGGATATCTATTTTACGATTTGGGGCTTGTTTCACATATTTCACGACATCTTGCTGTATGCAGAAAATTATTTTGGGGGCTCCCGACCCGTTAAGAGGCGCTGCCTGAGACACTGCAGCCTTCAGTTGTCGACGTGGATTAGTTTTTTTGGATTGCATCCCCGCACACACTACCGAATCTCCGACGAAGAATTTTTCTTTCAAAAAAGCCCATTATCAACTCTTCCTTCCTGCTGTTCGTCCAGCACTCTGCGTGTCATAGAGCCGAACTGAAAGGAGGAGTTTTGAACTGGTTTGTTTTGCCCAACCGTAGTAATGATATTTTACTAGTTAATAACAACAATTTAGTTAGAAGATTACATAGAGTTAAACCTTTTGAACTAGTTAACTAGGTAAAAAGGAAAGAAATATATGTGTTACAACATAATCACACGAACAAAGTGATAATGAATTAAAAAAACAAAAGATAACAAACCAAAGTTAGTTCCTAAACATAGGGACGGGCTACAGTCCGCTTGGGCGAACTGTTGGATACCCTATTCTTATTCCTACCCCTCATAAGTGGATGTGACAAAAGTCTTAGTATGGTTAAGAATGCCCTACATATAATTATAATTATAATTAGAGTATAATTTAAAGGATTTTATAAAAAAAAAACGAAGCTTTTGTAAAAAAAAACGCTCTCTAGCTCAAACTTTGGTTTTTCAATAAAATGTTTTATTTAATTGTGGGCGTGTCAGTAGGCGGATTTAAAAAAAATTAGCATAAAGGGCCCCTAGAGAGTATACTCGTATATTATAAATTTCAGCTCCCTAGCTCACACTTTGGATTTGCAAAAAAAGTTGATTTTAAATTGTGGGCGTGTCAGTGGGCGGATTTTCAAAATATTTACACATGAGCTGAACGGGCACACTCTCTAGGTGTATATAAATTTCAGCTCCCTAGCTCCAATTTTGGTTTTTCAATAAAATTGTTTTATTTAATTGTGCGCGTGTCAGTGGGCGGATTTTGAAAATTTTATATCCCGAGCAGTTTTAGGAGTCATAGATCATATATAAAAAATTTCAGCTTTTTAGCTCAAAATTCGATTTTTTCCAAAATTTTGTTTTTTTGAGTTTGTGGGCGTGTCTGTGGGCGGATTTCAAAAATTGGTAAACTTGATTATTTCGGGACCCTAGAGAGTACATGGTTAAAGTTTCAGCTCTCTAGGCCCAGTTTAAAGGCCTAATTTTTGCCGACGGACAAACATGGCTAGATCAACATTACTATCGATGCTGATCATAAATATAGTAACTTTTAGGGGTCTACGGGCAATATTAAGGCATGTTACAAACAAACTATGCGTCAGAATTAATATACCCTTAGAATAGGGTATAAAAACATAGGGACGGGCTACAGTCCGCTTGGGCGAACTGTTGGATACCCTATTCTTATTCCTATCCCTCATAAGTGGGCGTGACAAAAGTCCAAGTATGGTTGAATTGTTAAGAACGCTCTACATATTTTGTTATATAACATTTAAAGGATTTTATCAAAAAAAAAACGCTCCCTAGCTCAAACTTGGGTGTTTCAATAAAATTGTTTTTTTTAATCGTTGGCGTGTCAGTAGGCGGATTTAAAAAAAATTAATACATGAGAGTAAAGGGCCCCTAGAGAGTATATATTATAAATTTCAGCTCCCTACCTCAAACTTTGAATTAAAAAAAAAAAAATAATTGTGGGCGTGTCAGTGGGCGGATTTTGAAAATATTTACACATGAGCATAAAGGGCAAATAGAGAGTAAGAGTATATATTATAAATTTCAGCTCCCTATCTCAAACTTTGGATTTTCAAAAATTAATATACCCTTAGAATATGGTATACAAAATTATATTATTTATTTGTGGGCGTGTCAGTGGGCGGATTGTGAAATTTTTTTATCCCGAGCAGTTTTAGGAGTCATAGATCATATATAAAAAATCTCAGCTTTCTAGCTCAAAAATCGATTTTTTCCAAAATTTTGTTTTTTTGAGTTTGTGGGTGTGTCTGTGGGCGGATTTCAAAAATTGGTAAACTTGATTATTTCGGGACCCTAGAGAGTATATGGTTAAAATTTCAGCTCTCTAGGTCCAGTTTAAAGGCCTAATTTTTGCCGACGGACGGACGGACGGACGGACATGGCTAGATCGACATTACTATCGATGCTGATCATAAATATAGTAACTTTCAGGGGTCTACGGGCAATATTAAGGTATGTTACAAACTATGCGTCAAAATTAATATACCCCTAGAATAGGGTATAAACAGTACATAAGCAAATATTAAAACAAAATTGCTTGTAGACTAGGTGCGATTACTGGAAGGATAGTAACATCATGCCTTCCTTGGGTGTTTTTAGTGGGTGTTTCAAGTCCCACACTATCGCAAAGCTCGCAAACGATTTTCACCTAGCTACACGCAAAAAAAAAAAAAAAAAATCCGTGCCAATGAAGTTGACGTAGTTAAGCTTTATGAACTACATCCACGCCTTGGTACAGCTCATGGAGTTCGTGGTTGTATCTTCTCCTCCATACGTCCTCCTCGCACACAGGACCAAACAGCTCTCCTTTATAAAGAAGAAGTAGCAGTAGGTATCAGTGTTTTGTTGAGTTTATACCTGGTCTTCTGGGTTAAGAGTTTTGAACCCATTTGCTTTGCCAAACCGCAATAGCAACGGTTTCCTAGGGTTATTCTTCAACAAAGATCTAATTCCTCTACAAATTCTCCACACAATTATCTAGTAAAAAAACCGGTTTTAATAGAAAATCGATAAATTTTATTTACTTATTTTTATTCAGTCATAGTTTTTTGCCATATCTTTGCTCCTAACATCTTCTTTGATGGATCAAATTTCAAACTACCCCCTTTTTTTAATTCCTTCTCTGGTTGCCATTAAAGATACTACAGGCGATGACACTTTTTTGTTTTTGTTTTTCAGTTCACTGAATTTTCTTTCAACTGATGCGTTTGCAAAGGGCAATACAAGTAAAAGGCAGATGACAATTTTAAAATTTGGAAACTGTCCAAGTGTTCATGTCCCGCATTGTTTTTAAGGCTAAACACCTTACCCCAGTAGTTTTCAGCACTATCTTTTTCATCAAGTACATGTCGAACAAAATCCAGCATAGCCTGAGATCGCCACTCGTCATCCAGTTTTTAAAGTGTCACAAACTTTTCAAGCACTGGAAATCGATTCAGCACAGGCATCATTGATTTTGTGTTAAACTGCTGAGCTTCTGATGGATTAAAAATAGAAATACATAATAGAAAATAATGTATCCTTAAAATCGAGTCTATTTGAAATGTCCGACATCAATTCAATGTAAAAATCTTGGCATGTTTTATAGAAACTTGAAATAGCTGAACTGGGTACATTTTCGTCTCTCTTCAAATGTTCCATACTTTCCGTAGCCTTTACTCCAATATATATTCTATGACTCTGTTCAGATCTTTGGAAATACTACCAGTGCGCCATTTATACTTTTTTAGAGTCTCTAAGATATTTTTTGTAAGAGGTGGCTATATGCAGAGTCCAATATTTGGTGCTCGAAACTTACGAAGCGCTACAAATCATGTTGTTGCAATTCCAGCTTTTCGCACCACTCACTATAGAAACTCCTATACAGTTATATCTTGTAAGCTCTATAATCGACTTCCTCCTGATATAAGAAGACTCATTAGATCTCATCAAAAAATTTTATATGAACTGAAATCATGACTTCTCGATTTTGATCATGACCAAATTGAAGTCTTACTCACCTACATTCCATAACTATTTTCATTTTTTTGTATTTGATTTTGTATATGATTTTGTTAACTTAAGAACAAGAGAAAAAACTTAATTTTGTCACCCCACAATTCACAATAAAAAATAAGCAATTTTATAATTAATATTTGTTTCCCTTTTCGAAGTGGCATTTAACACTATTAATAGCTTTTAAGCAAAATAAAAAATGTCACTAGCTATTCTCTATTGTTTATAAGTAAGCTATAAGACTGTTATGTTTGTATTTATATTTATCAAAGATAATAAAGAATTAATTAAATTAATTAAAATTAAATTAAAATTAAATTAATATATTTTCTCTAAGGCTACGAAATAAGTAGCATTTTTGAATTCAGCGCTTTAAATATCATTTAAGGTTTTGACGTAACTCATTTCCAGGTAGTTAGCAGAAAGCATTTTAAAAAGGTTTTCTACTTCTGGCTTCAACCCGTGGAGAAGTGTTGTTTCTGATTGAAATATGGTATTTAAATTCGTTACCAGTGAAAGCACGTAGGGCATGGACTCTAAATATATCAGAGTAAATTGGTTGTTCGTTGTGGACAGCAGTTCTTCAGTAGTTTTCGAAGGATCGGAAAGAGAGATTCTGTTGAATAGGCATTTAGTGGAACGTACTGCTCTAATACACGATCTACACAAGCTTTTAACGGGAGTCATCGGGTTTGACTAGGTGCAAGAATTTTGTGTACTTCCATTTGAAAGAACTCCTGAAACTCTTTAAATTTAAGCTGTCGATATGAACTTCTACTGAAATGAGCTCCAATGGAACGTGAAGTCTTCGACGTTTCGTGGTAACTTCAGACAAGCCTTTGATGAAGACAGGTGTATCATATGACAGGAACAGTTTATAAGTTCAATATGAGGCAAATCCTTCTTAAGAAAAGCAAAAAAAGAACAATGTTCGTTTACCATAACGTTTGTAGTGTCTGAAGAAAATCCCACCATGTTTTCAAAGGGTATGTTTTTGTTTTCAAGCATTCGAATTAAACAGTCATATAGTTGCAGTTCCTGATGAAACTTCAACCATATCCAGAAATAAATGTTCACCTTCATTGCTTTCGTTGTTATATTTGACGCAGTAAAACAACACTGTTTTAAAGCCCCCTGATCCGTCGTTTCATCCATTATTAATGAAAAAAAGTCTCCAATTATTCGTAAGTTTTATAATAGTATGAACATGTTTCCTGGAACATTCCTTGCTATGGATGTAGCTTTGGTTCTATGTAAATTTGTATTTTTAGCTGTAGTTGAATCGGAAAAAATGATTTTGCAGAGTGGACCCAAGGTCCATGAACTATAAAGCTAAAGCTCCAACTAATTTTAATTCAGCTCTTCTTATGCCAGCGACGGGGCAAATAAGATGAAATTTTCGAAACACCTTTTATTTCCGATGTGTTTTTCTTATGGCGGTCTGAATTCATGTGACGAATTAGGTCACTTTTGTATGCTATGATTGACAACGACAACAGATTACACAGGCTGCCAATTCATTTCCGTCTTTCTTGTTGGTATCTTTCGCTTTCCGTAACCCGGTTCTTTGAGCCACAAATCATTAAATTTATTGAAGCGTCTTACCTTTTTCGTTTGTAGATTCGGCTCACTGTCACTGGTAGCCAAGCTTGTTGAAATTGAAACCGTATTGGGATTGGAACTATAGGGTGTTTTTTTTATAGAGGTATAAAACTTCTGATAGGGATAACTGTCAAACTAGCTGTCATACTAATAAATTGTGTTTGACATTTTTTTTCAGTATACTTTGGGAAATCACCATTGAAAGACTTACAATAGAACAACGTTTACTAATCGTTTAAATTCATTTCCAAAATTCGCGCTCTGTTCGCCAAACTTATAGAGCACTTCGTCATCTGAGCATCTAATACGCAATACTATGGATCGATTCATGACTACAATTAATCTTTGTGATAATATTGATCCAAATCGAGCCCGTACCGTGCGTACAGAAGAAGCCATCGTCGCTGTTGACGTAAGTGTGAAAGAGGACCTGCGTTTATCGATCCGACGCCGTTCTCAGCAACTCGGTCTCTGCCCCTCCACTACTTGGAAAATTTCGAAGAAAGATCTTTTCCTACGTTCATATAAGATCCAACTGGTGCAATAATTAAAGCCACTGGACCATCAATTACTTCGTATGTTCTGTGAATGGGCTGAGAGTCAACTGGAAGTTGAACTAGATTTGTATCGTCAAATCATCTTCAGCGATGAGGCTCATTTCTGGCTTCATGGGTGAGCACAATCCTCATCAGACTCTTGAGATTTTGTTACATCAAGAAAAAATTACTGTTTGGTGTGGTTTACATGCCGAAGGCGTCATCAGCCCACTTGTCTTTAAATCCGAAACCGGTGCCAACATTACCGCGAATGGCGAACGCTACAGGCAAATGATTCGTGATTTTTTTATTCCTAATGTCATTGGAAATCGTTTGGAGGAGAAATGGTTCCAACAAGACGGCGCAACATGCCATACAGTAAGTACAATCATGACTTTGTTGAGACAAACGTTTGGTGACCGAATCTCTCAAGAAATGGACCTGTGAGTTGGCCACCTAGTTCGTGTGATTTGACACCTTTGGACTACTTTTTGTGCAAAATTGGACCGAGAGGATGGCGTTCATAAGGTGCAGTCGCGGAGCCCATATGCCAGAAATTATTTTTAAACAATTATGTCATGAAATTTGTGAGCTAATGAGGCCAAAATTTGGTCATTCCATTAAATTTGTTGTTTTATTTTTCCAAAAAGTTGTATGCGTCTCTAAAAAAAAACACCCTGTATCATCTGCTTCTGCAGCTAATGTTGAAGCTTCCGGTACCGATATTTCCTCCTCGGGTTTTCCTTTGCGCTTAAGCTAAAAATAAAATTATACATAAAATTGAAACGAATTCAGTAATTAAATTACCTTAGGATCTTGTTGTGTTTTATTCTGAACCTTTAACCATTTATTTTCGCCCAAGAAAACTTATTATTTATTACAAGAGAATAAAACTACCTACATATAATCTGTCGTATGCATGTACTGTAGTGAGATAAGATTCATTGTTTTCATTTTATGACGGGAATGGGATTCCCCGAATTATTGTTTGAAGTTGGTGTGGAGAGTTTCCATATCACACTACACCAATTCTAGATGTATCCATAATATGTTTCTGTGACGGCAGCCAAAGGCTGTCCACAAGGAGGAGTACTCTCTCCCCTCTTATGGTCACTTATCATCGACAACCTACTGGTCAGTCTACATAGACTAGGCTTTAATGCCATTGGTTATGCTGATGACCTGGCGATTGTTATTAATGGTAAGCGTAGCGCAACCATTACTGATAGCATGCAAAAAGCGTTGCTACATGTCTCAGAATGGTGTATTAAGGAAGGACTTCCCATCAACCCTCTTAAAACCATCCTGGTACCTTTTACGCGGAAAAGATTGGTTGAACCTATCACCGTAAGTGGTACACCATTGAGTTACTCAAATGAGGTCAAATATCTGGGAGTCATCCTGGATAGGAAACTAAATTGTAACTCACACGTAAAGGCCGCCACTGAGCGTGCCACAAGAGCCATGTGGGCCTGTAGACGCATATACGGCAGAACTTGGGGTCTTAACTCCAGAATGATACACTAGCTGTACACCATGATGGTAAGACCCATTATCACGTACGCCTCCATCGTATGGTGGCCAAAAGTACTTGAACGTACTACGGCTAGCAGGCTCCAAAAGCTACAAAGTGTTGCCTGTCTGGGAATAACTGGTGCCATACGCACATGTCCTACGGTAGCACTTGAAGCCATTATTGGACTGTCACCGTTACAAGTATTTATTCAGAAGACGGCTGCTAGATGCGCCATCAAGCTTCGGCTTGAATAGACGTATAACTCAAATGACCATGTGGGTCACCTGAAAATACTCAATTCAATCCAAAATTTGGACATGTTTTACACCATCCCTGACTTAATGGCAAGGGAATATAGTTTCGATAAACTATTTGAGGTAGAAATACAAGACCGTTCTAAATGGGTCTCGGGAATTCCAGCTGTGGACCCAAAAAGTCTGGTATGGTAGATACACCGACGGATCAAAAATGGAGTCTGGAGTTGGTGCTGGTGTCTTTGGACCCAACACCAGGGTCTCGATACCTATGGGGATGTGACCCACAGTGTTCCAGGCGGAAATCCATGCCATTGTTGCACTGTCGTCCAACACAATAGACTCTCTGACTGTAAGAAACTGCTGCTGCGCCTTACAAAAGCTAGCCAAAAACAACAAAGTTAAACTCGGATGGGTGCCTGGCCATCGAGGTTTTGTAGGGAACGAATCCGCAGATGAGCTCGCCAGTGCCGGTTCTGAAGCCGCTTTCATCGGTCCCGAACCGTACTGCAGTGTCAACTGGACTACTGCTCTAGGGCTTATCAAAGATTGGGAGCAACAGACCCGCCTTAAACATTGGGAAAGCGCCCCTGGTCTGGGACAGTTCAAACGCTTGATTAAGCCCAACTCCTATAAGGAAATCCTTACACTAAATAAGGAAAACATTAGATTGCTGGTTGGCTTTCTCACTGGCCACTGCGGTCTGAGATATCATCTCAACAAAATAAATCTTAGTCCAATGTCAGAATGTAGATTCTGCATGGAGGACGAGGAAACCTCAGAACACATACTCTGTGAATGTCCCGCTCTGCACTGGCTGAGACGACGCCTTCTCCACAGAGAGCTGTTATCACTGGTGGAGCTTCGCAACTCTACCACCAAAGACGTTCTGAGTTTCATTAGGGAAGTCAGTCGCCTTTTAGTGTAAGTCAACCTTGTGACACAAAAGATCTTTTAGGTCGCAGTGTCGGCCCTTGGGCAAGGGTTAATAAAAAAAAAAAAAATCCATAATATGTTTAAAAGTCTCAGTATCTTCTTCAATAATGGCCTTAAATAAAGAATTTTTCTTTTTTAATGCTTCCGAAAAACTGTCACTATCCCACTCTTCTGATATATTTACTATTAAAATAGAGGGACTCTTCACTCTCGGCACTGTTACCGTATATTTATCACCGAGCTTTTCTTTTATTTCTTTTTCAATTGTTTCACTTGATTTTTTGTGATCGCAGTTTACAACGATTGCACCATTCTGACGGTTTTAAACACTGTTTACTTTGATTGATAACGATAATGTATGTATATATGTTTTTATACCCTATTTATATTAATTTTGGCTCATAGTTTGTAACATACCTTAATGTTGCTCGTAGACTCCTAAAAGTTACTATAACTATGATCAGCATCGATAGTAATGTCGATCTAGCCATGTCCGTCCGTCTGTCGGCAAAAATTAGGCCTTTAAACTGGACCTAGAGAGCTGAAATTTTAACCATATACTCTAATGAAGTTTAAGAATTTTTGAAATCCGCCCACAGACACGCCCACAAAGTCAAAAAAACAAATTTATCGAAAAAATCTAATTTTTTATTTAAGATCTTTGACTCCTATAACTGCTCGGGAGATGCAATTTCTAAAATCCGCCCACAATTAAATGAAACAATTTTATTGAAAAGTCAAAGTTTGAGCTAGAAACCTAAAATTTATAATATAGGCTCTCTAGGTGCCCTCTATACTTACCCCCCCCCCCCCCCCTATTACGGTTAGAGAATCGAACGAAAATTTAGCCGAATGTGCTGATTCGAATTACTGTTAGCGATTCGCCAAAATTTCGTTTGCCTCAAATGTCAAAATTTAGGCGAATTATGACTTCACTCTATTACGGTTAGCGAACGTTCGACCAGAACTTAATTTCTTATGTCAAAATCAATCGAATGAAATTTCTTTGTGACTGCGGTAGCGATAGACATGAGTGAGGCAGAAAAAGGTAAATTAATACAAAAAATAATAAATAATAGAAGCAGCAAAATAAATGTGTTATCAATCTCCGGCTTTAAAAAAACCAAACGTCGGCAATTTGAAAAAAAACTGGTAGAGTTGATGGCGGCAAATCCAGACATGGCAAAGGGCTTGGAACAGTTTGGCTTATCAAAAAAAGCAAAAAAAAAATACTGGGAGTTATTTGCCGTGGAAATAAATGCATGAAGAATGACACAAGATAATTTTGTAAATATGTTTTTAAGTTTTCTTTTAATTTGGAAATGCTTTAGGTTTGGTTGGATTACAAGCACAAATTAAAGAAAAAATAGATTCCAACAAGAAAGAAGTGACCGCTACTGGTGGTGGGCCTAGTTCATCAGTTTCCTTGTCTACTCTAGAAAAAGCTGTAGATGCGCTACTCAATCTTCAACACGCGATCGATCCACCTGGCCTTACTTTCGGAGAAAACGAAGACATATCGGTGTCTCAATTGACCGAAAATGTCAAAAATGATGAAGAGTAGCAAAATACGCCTGCACAGACTCCTCTGCTAAGTTTAAAATTCTCGAAGATCAAACTGCAACTTAAAAGGAACTCCTAATTACAAGCAATACGATGCAAACACCTTTGTTAGACATAGCGAGATACACCAGAAAATCCTATGAACTGAAAAAGGAAAAACTTCTGTTATTGCAAGTCAAAGAGAAGAAGAAGAATTCTGGAATTACCCATTATCTGGAAGCTCTAAAGGATTTGAGCTGTCTCGGATTCCTCGCCGCAGTCTGCTCATTTAAACATTTCTTTCATCGTCGGAGACATATGGGAAGAAAAGTTCCGTTTATCATTTTTTTTATTCGAAATCAGTAAAAATATCAGTCTATTTCACAAAATATCAAAACAATTTGTCTTGTGGACACTTCACAGATGAAATTTGATATTTTTTCAATTTCTTTTGTTGACACTTCACAGGCGACATTAAGATTTCTCTGGTAGCACTGGTAGCACAGATATCAAAAAAGCAGTAATTCGCCTGCGAGCTCGACCGAAGTCGAACGTTCGATTCGCTAACCGTAATAGGGGGGTTAAAGTCTATGAAAGGTGTTGAGACTCAACTTGAAATACGTTGTTTTTGCCAGTGTGAAAATTTGGACTATTATCATATTGCAGAACGTCTTGAGGTGTTAACGTAGTTCCTCGGATAGGATCTTATATTGAACATAAAGATTGGTTATGCCTCCATAGTTCTTGCAAGAAAAAGGAACGTCGTTGAAGATGGCAGCTCGGTTACAAAATAAACACTACTTTAGGCATTGGTTGATTAATACCTCCGTAAGTAACAACTGACAGATTCAACAACCTATCAGCTGCTCGTATATACGCACTTGATTAACAAATACAAAACCACAACCTAAGAATGAGTCTCCCCTTCAGAACATGTTTATTTGAATTATACTTGTTTCTTATTTTTCTTTTCTTATTTAAATTTGCAATTTGTCTTTCAGGACCAAAATGAGCTATTTCCGCTGAGCAGGGCCGAAAAGGAAACAACAAGAAAATACTCAACAAAACTTGGTAAAACAAAAAAAAAACCAGAAGCATTTTTGAACAAAATGTTTCTGAATTCAACACTGTTGCAGGGTTAACGAAGATAAAAAAGCAATTTACATTCCTTGCATCGTTTTCAGTCGGCAATCTCCATCGTCATCCTTTCAAAAAGTAGAACACAAAGTACCACTGAAGCGCACAAGAAGAGCTCACTGCAATTCAAGTGAATAGAAAAAAACCTAAATAACCATAGCTGTACCCACAAAAGCCGGTACACATCAACACAGCAGGCAACAGGTCCCATTACAATGAAATGTTAGTTCCTAGACGGAACCACATAACGATTGCTGTAGGTACTGCACTATATATATGAGTATCTGCAGCACATCCTTCCATCAGAGCCATGTTAAAACAATCTAAAGGAAATTACACCCCAGACTATGATCGTTTGAATGAAGTGCACTTCACATACATATAAAGTAGGAACAGTCCTGGTGGGTCAGGACCATGATACAATTTTCGTAATATTATTCCCTTTACAAATTCAGAGGAAACGAAAAAGGACACGGTAGAAAAAATACCCAAGCGATAGAAATTCAAATGCAAATGCAATCGGGCTGTTGAATTTGTTACCTTCCGCCATTTTTATGAGAGCCGTTACCATTCTCCCTGTTCGTCTCCTGCGAAACACTGAAACAATTGAAATCTGCAAGAGCTTTACCATTCCTCAGGGTAGCCAAGCCGGTGCCAGTCCGTGAAGAAATTTTTAAGGAATTTCCATATTAGTTCGGAGTTAAACCTACCCATCCACCCAGCCCGACGACCGACTCAGCGAACATTTTGCAATGCAAATCGTAGATGTACCTGTACTACATCTAGTATAAGTGAACATTAAGGATTTTTGCTAACCGAAAGAACACCGGGATTTTCCTACGAATTGCAAGGCAACTTTTCCTTCTTTACTCCGTGTGCTCTGTGAGTGCTATAATGCGGTGTACACAAAACTAGAAACATCCTTAACACGATTTTGATCTTCGATGTGGGTTGCGTGTGATGCCCGACCATCGTAGTCGTCACCCTCACCGGAGCCGTTCTCATGGTGAAAAGTTGAAGACTGCCTTTCTTCTTCACTGTTTTATATGCGGCATTACAAAGGAGACTTTGGCAAAGTTTTTGTTATGCTGCAGAAGGTGCTTTTGTTGTAATACTGTTCCTGTCGCAGTGGTATGGCATTGGCATACCCTTCCAAGGATAACACCAAAAAGTGTATTCCTGTGTATGTAAGTGCTTTTACCAGGTTTTGGCACTCACAAATGAAGAAAATCCTTTGCCAGAGTCGGTATTGTTACTTGGAAATTTTGTATATATTTATTTCATGTCATGGTGTGGTATCATCCTTGTTGCATCCTCCCGTGTTGCTGCCTGGCCGCCCCTCACCCGCAACACTGTCTAATCATACAAATTTCCCTCGTTGTTGTCTGAAGTTTCGAGTGAAATTGGTTTGTTTATTACTTTGTTGAAAAGAAAATCGTCCGTTGATTATTTTCCGGTTCAAATTGTTTGAAGGTGTAGTGCAGGTACGAGTATCTGAAAAAGTAGCTCCTCCTATCAGAGCAATGATTTAAAAATTAATTCGATATACCGGTGTGGGGAAAAAGTTTCCTCCGGAGGATCTGCGGATGACTGTATGTGCTGGACGGAGGATATAACTTTCACCAGGAGACCAAATTGTTGTCTTTTCGATTTTTGCTAATAATTTGTTGGGAAATTGATTTTTACTTAATTAAGTTAATTACCAGGTTGAGGATGTGTAATTTGTAAGGAGGTTAAATGAATAAATCGTATTTTTTTGTTTTTGTTTTATATGATGACAAGGCAGGAAAGATTTCTTTTGGAAAGGGGAAAGGGTAGTGACCATAAATAATGTTGAGCTCATAAATAGTTTACCTCAATAAAAGGACGATTGTTTACATACCAGGAGTTGGTGAAAATTGTCACCGTGTTAGTAATTTGGTCATCAAGGACTAAGCTAATTTAAGCAAAGCTAAGTTAAGAACCGAAAAAGGGTTTTTGGTAAGATTGCAGTAAGGTTGGGTGCTATAAGTACACTTTTAAATTAGCTGGTGGTTAAAGGAAACAGTAAGCTAAAAGGTAATGTTACATTCCAGTTTTCTTAAATTGTTCTCTGACGAGAGATAAACTTATATATGTACTTCTTGATACTTCTAGAATGAGCGTCGCTTCCGCTCTCAAATCCTTCCAAACCATTACCATTGTTCGTTAGCGGTTACTTTTGAATACTGAAAATCAAAATGCGAATGTTGGTATAGAGCTTACTCGGATTCCAGACATTGCAAATCATACCGCCAACATCTTGGACTTGTTTCTCACCTCTCACCATGATATATACTCTATTCAGATATTATCGCCAATAGGTTCGTCGGACCATTGTATCATAACGGCCAATTTCTCGTATCATCCTACACAATTATAAAAAAAAACTCATACCTGTACCATATGGCAATACGACTAAGCCAATTGGGACGGCCTTAACATCTTCTTTAGAAGCTTTAATTGGTCACTATGCTTCTTCGATAGAGACATAATGTTGCCGCCGATATGATATCTAATATTATTCACTCTGGTATGAAACTTTTCATTCCTAACAGAGCGAAGAGTGTCATACCTGTGGAGGTCGCACGGTGCAACTTGAGCTGTAATAATAATAACACTATGTAACAGCAAAAAAATCACCGTTATCCCGAACGGTAATTCGTGTTAGGTATACTTAGTAGATAACAGAAATACAATTTGTATTCAGATATCACGTCCCAAAAAAAGATAACGGAAATCGTTCTTTGTTTACTTTCCGCAACACTTCTATGAGGGTAATCATGAAAATATATCATTACCGTGTACAAAAGTCATCAAGACACTTGTTTACGCATAAATTTACAAAATGCCGAATGTTTGTGTTAATTCTCCAAAATTATTTTGTTATGTTTGCGGTCAATTCACTCCTAAAAGTGAAAAAAAAACAATTTCTGCTTTGTTTAAGAAGTGCTATGAAGCTTATTTTAAGATTTCAATTAAAAATCAAGACAAATCGTTAAAATTACAACTTATCGAAATCGTCATACCCCTTTAGCTACTTTTTATTCAAAAAAAGATGGATTAGTGTTCTGGAATAGCATTGATGGATTAATGTCAGCATTAGGTCACAGACATATGTCAAAAGACTGGAGACTGTTTATTGACGGATCAAAACGTAGTTTAAAGGTAGTTTTACTTCATAACGGTAACATACTTCCATCTTTGCCTATAGCATACGAAGCTCACTTAAAAGAAACCTACAATATTTTTAAAAAAAATCTGTAAAAGCGCTTCCCAAAGACGGACATGGATTTTCTTTTCTCAAATCAAAATTTTCGACGCTTAGTGAGGCGAAAATTAAGGAAGGAATTTTTATAGGACCTGACATACAAAAATTGATCAATGACCCCGATTTTTTATCTAGCCTCATTCCCATGAAAAAGAGTGCATGGTTGGATTTTGTCGACGTCACAAAAATTTTTCTCGGCAACCACAAATCACCGGATTTCCATGAAAAAATAAAACTGATGCTGGATGCTTATCACTAGGGTTCGGATTTTCATGCACTTAAAATCTGAAAATATGCACTTAAGATATGCGCTTAAAAATATGCATTTAATATATGCACTTAAAACCAATTTAACTTAATTTCGGTTCAATTTAAAAACGAATTTTCTTCAGCTAACTGTTTTAACTAAATTAACATTTAGTTAACACAGTTAACGTAAACATAAACATAATCATTTGTTTAATTAAAATAAATAATTCAAAACAACATAAAATCATGTTTACTTAATTGTTCTGATTTTTTGTTTGCATAGATCATAAGATGTTTATTAAAGTTTTCGAAATCAAAACGTTATCTACCGATTCGTTCTTAAGAATGCCTTTTACAACGAAAAAGATCGCTCCACGTCAACTGAAGTTAGTTGAGTATTTTTTAAAGAACAAATCTCATCGACGGTAAAGTTCTTTTCGTAATTTTCGTCATTGCAGTCCAATGTGAACGTCTTACTTACATTTTGCATTATTGAAAATCCTTCATGTTTTGCCAGAACGCACTGAAGGTTTTTTTTTAATGACTTTTCCCATAACTATTTCAACCGCAATTATCTTTGCAACAACATCTTCAACTAAATCAATTTGATTTTTTAAGGTTGTCCTGCCTTCCAACTTTGTGGTGGTGTCACATAGGAAACTGAAGTTTGAACTTATAAATATTATTTGGCTTTTTAATAACGGCTGGTTCATTACTTCTTTTGCATTTTTTATCGTAGGTAACTGCATCGGAGTCATTGAACCCATTGGAAATGCTTTCAAACGCTTTATAATGTTTTGCATAATACTCAATGGCCTTCAACCAGGTTCACCATCTTGTAACAATAGGCTGAGGCGGAAGAGGAGTCAAAGAATATTTTTCTTTAAAAATTTCGACGCTTGATGGTGCTTTTAAAAATATTTTTTGCCGTTTGAAATTATTCCATCGGCGTTCCGAAGATTACTCCTTATTTCTTCTACAACTCGGTGCATTGCTAAGCAAGTGAAGTGCAACAATTTTGAATAAAACAGTGGTAATCCACAAGCCTTTACCATATATGGCGCAGTATCGGAAAAAAAAGGAGTATTTTGCTTTTATCAATTTGAAGTGAATTCATCGATTCATCAAATGCGCGAGCGATGGTGCCATGGTGCGTTTTTTTCTAATTGGACTTTATTAAAAATTTCTTTTTACTTTCTTCTTCATTTTGGTCCAACACACCAACAATTGGTTTCATCAATAGAAAGAAACCCGCAAATACTTGTCTTCTAGATCAATTTTTATTTGTTCAAATAGCGAAATATAAATTTTTTCCATGTAATTTTTCCGCAAAGTGGAATCGTCCGGTATAATTGCTTTTCCATATTTTTTTAAAAGTTCTTAATTCAGGGTTACTAAGCTTACTAAAGGTATATCGGCTGAAACAAATGTCTCATATAAATACATGGAAAAGGTGTTAGATGCATTGGTAAAGGCCAGTAGTTGTTGAAATTTCTGGCAAACTTCAGATCTTCCTTCAAGTTCTAAGTGCTTAACACTTTTCAAATACTCTTCCAATTAAAATTTATTTCAAAGCGAACGCTTTTGTTACAAACTTTGCAGAAATATGAATTTACTATAAAAATATGCAAAACCATGCAAAATATGCATTTATAGTAAAATATGCACAAATTATGCAAAATATGCATTATATTCAAAATATGCAAAAATATGCACTAACGATTGAATGCCATTTTAAAGGAAATTTCCTGATTCGTTATAGATAATTCGTTGCCTCGCTTCCAAGGTGTTCCTAAAAAAATATGCATTTGCATGGAAATCCTATCCCTACTTATCACAATCTAGGATTCAATATGTCGTTGAAAATCCATTTCCTACACTATCATTTAGATTTCTTTCCGGATAATATGGGTTTAATAAGTGATAAACACGGAGAAAGATTTCACCAAGAAATTGCAGAGTATGAAAAGCGTTATCAGGGTAGATGGGAACCAGCCATGCTTGCAGACTACTGTTGGAGCCATTAGAGGGATAATGCGACTATACTGACTACAAAAGGAAAGCCAATCGTTGCAAAAAAAAATATTTTATAATGTACAATATAAATTTATGTAACCCCTTTGCCAATAAATGCCTTTCCCTACTAAATCTGACGTGATGTAACAATTTTATTTATATATTTTAAATAGTTTTAAGGTGACGAATTATGATCACATACTGTACACCCAGTGAAATTTTTATTTTTTAAATTTGTTGCATAGTGTAATTGGTTAGGGTATATTACACTGCGACCTATTGGTCCATTCTGTCCCCTTGTACCTCGGAGAGGTTCATGCCCTCTTTCAGAACCCTCTCTAGATACTTCTTTTGTGAAGCGTATAGAAGTATTGCTCTGATTTATCATTGGCAGGTCACACTCATTAGAGCACAGCGTCCAGTCCAGTTTACTTGATGAATCTGAGAATGAGCTGTGGGTCCATGGTTTGTATGTCCTCGTCTGTTCTCTGGTGCCTGCCCAAATATCTTATCCTTTTGTGGGCCATTGCCCAACAGGATTCCAGTATGTGGTCTGGAGTTTTGGCGGTTTCACTGCAGAATCTTGACCTGAGCTGTAAAGAGGCTATCAATTTGAAAGAGTTGAGTTTTCATGATTATAATCTCCAATCTATTTGAAGAAAATAGAAAAAAGTTTAAACTATTCCGCAATGATTGCAATGATTTGATCCGAAGTCTCAAATTTTCTCATGACCAAAAATTTAGGCAACAAATTCTCCATTGTCCCAGGAGTAGTAACCAATTTTGGTCCGTCGTAAAAACACGTCTACGATCCTAAATTTGGTTTAAAATGACGTTCCAGTTGTCAGCTCTTTGGATAAAGCCCATCGGCTTGCTGCCCATTTTGCAGCTAGCTCTACACTTCCAGATTGTACTTTGTCTATAGACCTGTGCTTGGAGCGCGTAGAATTTTCAATGGGACAAATCCAAGTTTGCTGTGCGGGTGCAGCAAAAGATTTCGACTCGCATAAATCCGCTGGTCCAGATGGTACACCCCTTTGCACTTGATAACGAACGGGTAGTTTCTTGATTTAATCTTACGACGTTCTAAATCCCTATGGGCAAAACCAAATTGAATATGATAGAAGGCTATACTAAGTTTATGTTGTAATAACAAAATTGGGATTAAGTAGGTAAAATCAATTTTTGTGAAGCTTTGCGCAATAAGGTCATAGAATTATACACCATCCAACAAAAATTGTCAGACAGGTACATGGAAGAGCTTTTTTTCTACCAGTGGTGCCTGTAGATACTATCATGGCACTTAAACGCAAGAATTGCCACTGAAATAAAAACCAAACCACTGTCATACCAAGGAATTGTTGTTGTAATTTTCCTAAAATTCGCATACAACCCACCACAACCAGTCTTCGACACAGCCGAATGGGAATGAGCATGATCGTCTTGTGTTCTCTTGCTATTATCATCCACCAAAATAAGCAGTGTGTGTGACTGAAGCACATCAGAAGAGTGTTACCATCTCTACAATGAAGCATATCATTAAGGGTTTTTCTATGGATTTTGTCAAAGAACTTTCGGTTTTGGTGCTTTTGAGAACGAATTATTACGTGGGGGGTTGCCATTCGGTTTTAATTTGATTGTATTTGTATTGTACAGCTGCACAAATGCAGTTTTTTTACCATCTGGTTAGGTATATGACATTGCGTCGTGGTTATATAATTTTGTATTCTAATTGCCTGATTTTGTCTACCTTTCACAATATACATATAACGGAATGGACTGGGAAATGTTTATAGAAAATCTTGCTGATTAAGTTTATGTCGCAAACTGTTAAAAAAAACATAAATACATCCTTTCATCTCATTATGTACCTGTTTGTATGATGTCTTTGTTTTTCCGATGAATGACGCCTGTTTTGCCAATGAATACGGGAATTCCCAAAAGGAAGATCTCAAGTTAGATAGGGATGCAATCATACAATGGGTTGCTTGAAATTGTAGCATACCAAAACAAGTCATTTAAAATGGCTGAAATAAGAGACTTACTAACGACAGCACTTACAAGGGTTGACAAGGAAAAATGGCATCGATGTGTCCAACACGTTGAACAGGTTGTTGAGCCAAATATGTGGGAAATGGACGTTTTTGCCGAGGAAGCAGTTGAAAGGTTAATAACAGACCTAAATAACAAGAGCAGTAGCAGTAATTACTCATCGGATTAGTTGAGTAGTGATATTAGAAATTATGTTTTATGTTTTACAATATTTATAATGAATAAATTGGATTACAGTGATATATTTTTCGTTTTGATTTTTTTTTGTGTTACGAAATTTATATATTTTGTTGGTCTACTGGAGGTACCCTTAAAAAAACGCGCCTATTATTATCTTAAAAGAAAAGGAAAAAGATAAACGGAAGTTATTTCGTTCCGCAATATTTTTATTTTAAATTGGAAGATGGTAACCCTAATAGAATTGCTCTCTGAGTTATGGCGAGTTAACATACACACTACGTCAACCCTGCGAGACCTATAAGAGGGACCGATTTATGTAAGTCATTGCAACCAGACTGAGAGACAAACATCCAACCTTCCCTGTACTGACAATTTTTGTTGGATAGAGTATAGTCCTTTTTTCTTTTCACTTGATAACGAACAGTAACTAAATCTACCTGATAGATGCTTAGAAGGTAATAAAACGCCATAATTTTTTTGGAATAAATTTATTTGGATTTTACGTAGAGTATACCAGGGGTGGAATCGGCTAAGGTGATAGTTGATTGTCGCTTTTTGATTGTCGTTTTTGATTATCAACTCCTCTTTGCTATGTGTAAAGCGATCACTAAAAAATGAATGATTATTGGCAGCACTTAGAGTTTTAAACGTCACTTCCTTGCCGACGCTGTCATTCCGAACAGCTGATGTGTGTTTATTTTTCAAGATTTATATTTCAAATATGATTTTGTTGAGTCCTTGGGCAAAAACTTTATCATAAATGGACAAAGTATTGACTGCATTTTTTTAATGACTGCAGCAGTAATTTCAGCCACCGTACTTTGACCCATTGGCCCCAACTTGTCTTTGATAGCCACCACCCGCAAGAAGATTTTAAGTTACAGCCAATTGAAGGATGGGTGGAACATGCGTTGACCTTTCTCCAGTTGGTAAATCAAGCAGTCCCAAAACAAACACAAACGCTTCTTTTGATAAGCGAAAGTATTTCAAAAATCTAATATACACAATAATAAATGATAGCAATCAACAATGAATATTTATAATTCAATGAATTCTTTCATCGGGTTTGAAAGTTCCACGATATTTGCTTTATTTCTCATTTTTCTTCTTAATAGTTGGACATTTGTGTAATTATTTTCTTCATTTGTGTAGAAAAGTTATAATGAAGTAAAAATTGCACTTCACGAATTTTCCAATTTCACTTTTTTATTTGAATTTATTTAATATATATTCTTTTTTCACTAAAGCATTTAATTTATTTGGAGTTGAAGCCGAGGTGCATACCTATGAAAATAACAAAAATGCATGAAAGCGACACCTAAATAGCTGTCACATGAAATTGATGGCAAAAAGGTGATTGTCAATTTGATAATCACCTTACGTGGACGTAAAGGTATGATTTTGATTGTCAACTATCAACTATCACCTTAGCCGATTCCACCCCAGTAGTTTTCAATAATGTGTACTACCTCCCGATCGCTGTATCACTTCAAGAAGCCTGCTGTGAAGAGATTTATACAGTTCTTCCAAGTGATTTAGTGAAATTTCGGATTAGGCTTGTTTAATGGCTTCAAATATTTTTTCCGGGTTTGAGTATTGCTTTACTCTTTCGTTGACCTTGTTTGAAAGCCGGTGAATATGGGGGCCATGCCAGTAGGTCTACATGTTGACGCTGAATCCAAGTTTTGGTTATTCTTGCGGTATGTGTCGGTACATTGTCCTGTTAGAAAATCCATAGTTGTCCACCAAACAATTCGGAAAAATGAGGAAAGAGCTCTTTCCAGTATAGATTTGGAGGTATTCGCTGTCATTCTTGAGCTTGAAAATCAAGATTTGCAGTTCCGTATAAGCTTACTGCTCCCCATACCATTACTCCACCTCCCTTGCTATATCTACTATCCAAGGTTATTTCATCCTTCCTCAAATAATGGAAATAATAATTCTATCATCATCAGGTCCGATCAAATTAAACTTTTTTTCATCTAAAAAGAGAACTGTATGCCACTCTCGACTAAACCTGATGTGACTTATTGCAAAATCAACTCGCTGACTTTTGCGTGCTGTGTTCAATGGCGGTTCCTTTTTCATTTTTTTTTGTGTTTTATATGGTTGAATTGCTGTACCACGCAATAAAGAGTTGATCTACTAGCTTCAACTCTAGTTTCTGCCTTGATTTTACTTAGGGAAAGTCTTGAATTTGAAGCAGCTCTCAATATCGTCCGTCGATCCTAACTTGTTGTTGCTCTGATTATTTCACCTTTCGGTTTTTTTTTAATAGTTCGCAGGGTCCTTAAGATAGCTGTGAATAACAGTTGGTCCTCTATAAAACGGTTATGTTTACTAATTGTAAGCTCGAATTTAGTCTATTTCTCCTTGGTTAAAGAATTTCTTTTCCCCATCTGTTGTTGTTTCTATGACATTATAAAATTATATTTTAAACTAAGGTCCCTGGACGAATCATTGGCGCTGTGGATTAAAGTAATGCTAAAGAATAGAAGGTTGGTTGCAGTGGTAAACAGAAGCTGCCCGCAAGGCGGCGTTCTGTCTCCAGTACTGTGGTGCATGCTGGTCGACTCTCTGTTGAACGCACTCAACAGTTCTAACGTATACCCTCATCAGGCGTACGCGGATGATGTTGCCGTGCTTTCTGTGGGATACTGCCTAGCAATTGTCTGCGCCAAGGTGCTGGCGGCCATTGACGTGATCGGCGAATGGTGCACTAGGAATGGGCTCTCGGTCAATCTTCTTAAAACTGAAGTTCTTCTCTTTACGAGAAGGAGGAAGCTGTTCGGGTTGACTCAGCCAGTGCTAAAATTCGTCACAATCCAACTCTCCAGTGAAGCAAAGTATCTGCGAGTCATCCTGCATAGCAAACCTCATTGGTCCAAGTCCAAGCATGTTGAGCTGAAGACTGGCAAGGCGCTGTCGGTTTTCTGGCAGTTCAAGGCATATTCGGCAAGACATGGGGCATATCACCGAAAAGAGTCCTTTGGATTTGTACGGCTATGATAAGACCATTTGTAGCATACGCATCGGTTGTTTGGTGGACTAAGGTTTCGCATAAAAACGTTAATGCTGCTTTCGCCAAACTCCAAAGAAAGGTACTCGTATGTCTCGGCTGCACGGTAACCTTTCTCAGATCGCCTGGCTTCGGCCTAGATGCATTATTGAAACTCCCGCCCCTTGATATTTTCATCATGGGTTGTACAATCAAATCTATCTCAGGTTTAAGAAGAGGTGGCTTTTGGTATAACTCGCAGTGGAGTTTTGATGAACTTGCGCGACGGTTGTCTTTCGACTCCTGCCTTATGAATATTCCGTCTGATGCAATGACACCGGAACTTCGGCTGGAGCGCAACTACGAAGTCGCCTTCCCTCGTGCTTAGGACTGGCTCTGGCCCGACTCTGATCCTGGAAAGGAATGCAGTCGGATATTCACGGATGGCTCCAAAACCGATCAAGGATCTGGTGGTGGTGTCTTCTTGGAGAGCGACAACATTAGACTTTTCTTCTCGTTAGGCAAACATGCATCAGTCTTCCAAGTCTATCCAAACAGAGACTTATACGATCCTAATGGCCATGGACTATGTTACGAGGAACAGGTGGAGGGGGCGTAGTATCCGCGTCTATAGCGACAATCAGGCTGCGCTTAAGGCCTTGCTCAACCCCTTAACCACCTCCAAAATAGTCCGTGAATGCAAGATCTCTCTGAATTCGGTCGGTAGGCTGAATTCACTTATACTTGTCTGGGTCCCGGGTAGGGTTGCCAGATTTGGCTCGCAGCTCGACGGGACAAATGGCAAAAATATAGAAAATAACCGGGATTTCCAAATTTCTCCTGGGACAAAATAAAACCTTGCAATATAAAATACCTATTAAAATATTTTTTTGTTTTTATGTGTAAATGCGTGACTAGTTTTTTAATTCATAAGATCTCATTGTGAAACATATATCCAAATATCTGAAGGGTCTTTCATTAGCGACTTGACATCTTCAAACTGTCAATGTCAAAATATTCAGTAAAATCAACATCATGGTGAAGTAAAGGACGGACCAACGTTTACAAATAATTAAAATTCCGAGCCGGCGGTCGCCAATTTAAAAGCGTTAACGCCAATTTTCGGCCGTAATTCTCGTCCCAGTAGACAAGCAATTCATAGTCTAGTGAAAACATTTGAGTCAGAATATACGCTGCTTGATGTTGCCGTGCCAGTGAGACTACTTTTTGCCTGAAGTGTGGAGAATATTGCTTGCCGTTCTCAAGAATGGGACCTCTCCCAGACAACATTATGACAAATTTTGCGTAAGGATCCTTGCCTACACCCTTACAAGATCAAGGTGACTCAAGAACTAAAGCCACTTGATCATATGAAGCGACGTATGTTCTCGAATCGGGCTCTGGACATGATGGAAGAAAATGAAGAATTGAATCGCAAAATCATCTTCAGCGATGAACCGCATTTTTGGTTAAACGGGTTAATCAATAAGCAAAATATGCGTTACTGGACAGGTGAAAACCGTCATGAAAAAGCACTTCATCCGCAAAAAGTCACCGTTTGGTGCGGTTTTCATGGCGGTGGCCTAATTGTGCCGTTTTTTTTTTTCGTCGATGAAAATGACCGTCACATAACGGTAAATGGTATTCGCTACAGAGACCAGTTGGAACGTTATTTCTTTGAGCAATTGCATGAATTGGACATCAGTGATATGTGGTTAGAACAAGACGGTGCCACAAGCCACAAAGCGGGTGCAACAATCCAGTTATTGAAGTCTGAGTTTGGTGAATGTGTTATCTCGAGAAACGGACCCGTCTATTGGCCGCCGAGATCGTGTGATTTAACGCCTCTAGACTTTTTTAATTTGGCAACATTGTATCATTGGTCTCTTATGCCTCTAGAGGGACTCCTCAGGGAGGGGTTATTTCCCCGCTGCTATGGGACATTGTTCTGAATGAGGCGCTTATGCAGCTCAAGAATAGTGGCGTTAGAACAGCTTATGCTGATGACGTCGTGCTGTTGGCAACAGGTAAATTCCTGCCAACACTCACCGAACAAATCAAAGGGGCTCTCAAAACCATTGACAACTGGGCCAGGCACTGCGGCCTAGCGGTAAATCCCCAGAAAACCGAACTGGTAATTTTCACAAATAAAAGGAAAATACCACCGTTTGTCACACCTTCTGTTGGTGGTACACCCCTCAGAATCTCTGACAGTGCGAAGTACCTGGGACTCATACTAGACAAAAAACTAAACTGGAAAATGAACACCAATGAAAGAATCAAAAAAGCCACAATAGCCTTTTACTCCTGCAGCAAAATCTTTGGGAAAACCTGGGGACCATCTCCCAAAATTAAACTGTGGATGTACACGGCAATAGTAAGACCCATACTAACATATGGCAGTCTCGTATGGTGGCAGGCAACCAATAAAGCCACCTACCTAAAGGCCCTTACAAAAGTTCAGAGACTAGCGTGCATCGGCACAACTAGTGCGATGAGGACAACTCCAACCGCATGACTGGAGGCTTTGTTCAATCAACAGCCGCCATTAGTGCCAAGAGAATTTGCCAAACAGCGAACTGGAAATCTAATGCAATGGGTCATTCGATGATCCTACAGAAATACTTGGGCCATGTACCAACTACGGACTACATCACGCCATACTTAGACTTCACAAGACCTTTCTCGAGTGCCTATCCCAGTAGGGGATAATGGAGAAGCGGACTCGTCCCCGACACACAAGCCATAGCCGTATTTACGGACGGCTCAAAAATGGCAACGGGGGTGGGGTCAGGCGTCTTTTCCGCACCACTGGGCATATCAAAATCGGTACGCCTACCCGACCATAGCAGCGTCTTCCAAGCAGAGGTCCTGGCAGTGACAATAGCAGCCCGTGAGTCTGCAGTAAGGGCAATACCACCCGATGGTATTACCTTCTATATCGACAGCCAGGCAGAAATAAAAGCCTTAACTGCAGCAGAAATAAAATCAAAGCTTGTGAAATGCTGTCGCGAAGAACTCAATTTTCTTGGTACCCAGCATAAGGTATCGCTCTGCTGGGTCCCGGGACATGAAGGCATTCCAGGCAACGAGAAAGCAGACCAATTAGCAAGACAAGGTTCGGAAGCAGTGTCAGAACAATCTGATCCCTCTGTACTCATCCCGCCTTGCTCACTCAAGCTTGAAGGAGGGAAAAAGGCAACAAGAGAGGCGAACCTTAGATGGACGGCACTAGATACTTGCCACACCACTAGAACGCTATGGGCAACCTACAATGAGGCCAGAACCGAGAGTCTAATGAAAAAGGATAGAACATCACTATTCACCCTCGTAGGTATTTTAACGGGGCACAACACTCTGCGGTACCATATAAAAAAATTACGCTTGACGGAGGAAGAACTCTGTAGAAGCTGTGGCGACGAGGAGGCTCTGGAAGACACTACCCACTTCCTGTGTCCCTGCCCGGGTCTCCAACACATTAGACACAGATTCCTGGGGAGAAACTTCTTCCACGACCTAGACGAGCTCTCCAGCACACCAATAGACAGAATAATGAAATTCATCAAATCTACAGGATGGTTTGCATCGAACAGCACAGCGAGTAATTAATCTCAGCCGTTTATAGACAGGGTTAAAAATGAGTAAGGGCCTACCCTCCTCCCCCGATGGGCATCACAATGCCAGCCCACCTACCTAACCTAACCTAACCTATCATTGGTCTCTGCTAACAAGCTGGCGACGTTAGAGGAGCCAATATTGAAGGAGAAATAGCGGCCGTATTGGTCGAAATGTGCGGTCGAGTCATCGAAAATTGGGTTCAACGCATTGACCGCTGCAAACGTTCTGTGGTGGATATATGAACGATGTCGAATTCCGTTCATAAATGTTTTTGATAGTAATTCTTTTTTTTGTGAGATATCTCAAGTAGTTTGCATTTTATTTATAAAAGGAGTTATCAAGTCCTTGATGAAAGGATGTCCCGGCGGGACAACCGAAATTATGTCTTAACCCGGGACGTCTCGGGCAAACCGAGACGTCTGGCAACGCTAGTCCCGGGTCATAACGGGATAACGGGAAATGAGATCTCCGATGAACTTGCTAGACAGGGCTCAGAATGGGACTTCTCAGGACCTGAACCAGCGATTTGCATGCCTGCGTACTCGGTCAGGGCTTCCATTGACGGTTGTGTTTCATTTGAACACAATCGCCGTTGGCATGACTCTTCAGGGTGCAGACAGACTAAGTAAATTCTTCCCCACATCTGTAGGAAATCCGCGGCATTCTTGTCTCTCAACAGAAAAGACTGCAGACAGACTACTGGCGTTCTTACGGGCCACTACGCTTTTGTCAAACACCTTAAGGTGCTAGGACTAAGCGATACCACCAATTGCGAACCCTGTGGAGAAGTCGGTGACACTTCGGAACATTTCCCCTGTGGTTGTCTTGCTTTGCTCGTATTAGGTGAAAGGTATTTGGTGCGGATATGGTCCCGCGGGTAGTAAAAAACGTCGGTAGTTTGTTAAAAACCTTAAGAGTTCGGCTCCGTCTTCTAACCGGGCACTCATTTATAATGACACTCCAGCTGTCAGCTCTTTAGATAAATCCAATCTGCTTCCTACTCACTTTGCAGGTAGCTCAACGCTCCCAGTGTGTGCTCTCCCCTATGCTCTAGTGCGTAGAATACGTCAATGGACTAATCCACTTTCGCACTCGTATAGGGGCAAGAGTACTTCAAGATCTCAACATTCACAAATCCGCTGGTAAGGATGTTATATCCCCCACCTTTTTTATCGATCCTAATTTCAGGGCTCTTTCCGAGAAGATGGAAAACAGCATGTGTACCGCCCGTCCCTAAAAAAAGCAAATTTTCTTCCTCTTCCTCCTACCGACCTCTTAATGACCGGCAGTATGGTTTTCGTAGCAACAAGTCCACTGGTGATTTAATGACTTAACTAACCGAAAAGTGGAACCAATCTTTTCACCAAGGTGGTGTAAGATCGTTACGCTAGATATTTCGAAGGCATTGGACAGAGTTTGGCATCAAGCTCTTTTGTCGAAAATGCGCGCATTTGGAATCGATGATACTCTTCTTCAATGGATTAGAAAAGTTTCACATAGTTCATTTGAAGTTGTTTTGGACGGCTTTAAGTCTGCAATCCACCAAATAAATGCTGGTGTTGCTCTCATTTTTATAAATGATCTCCGTCTGTTACTTCTAAGCCAATTCATTCCTTCGCTGATGACAGTACGCTCATCTTTGCATATGCGTTTCCAGATTTACGTCCCTCATTTTCGGGCGTGGAACTGGATCAGCAACCTATGTTAAGCTCATTGAATCCCAACCTTGATCGAATACTTATCTGGGGTACAGGCAATGCCACCGAAACGCAATAATGTTTCCTGTCACTAAAGCGAAGCCAGAATAGTCTACTATTTTCCATGAATGATACTTGCATCCCTGAAATTGAAAGACTTTCCATTCTCAGTATGTGCGTTATTTACAACCTTCGTTGGAATGACCTTATATTTGATGTCGCCAAGAACACAACGAAATGTCTGAAATATTTCACCTCTTCTGATCAGGCTACAATTTATAGGGGGTTTATCCGCCGAAGCTTGAGTACAATGCTCATATCTGGTCCGGTGCACCGATTACATATTTGGAGCTACTCGACAGAATGCAAAAACTCTCCAAAAAACTCATTTTGCTCACCAATAACATCACGAAATCAATTGACTCTCTTAATCATCGTCGTAATGCCTCCTGCCCTTCGTTGTTCTATCGGTATTTCCACCATAAGTGCTCAAATGAAACAGCCAGTTGTATTCATCCCTTAGAACGTTTCAACCGCAATACCCGCCATCCTATAAATGATGAAATATAAAGAATCGTTCCTTAGTTTACCACACGAATGTGTAATGCTCTACCATGCTCTATCTTTCCTTAACATTACAATTTACAAACATTTAAGATCAACGTGCATCGGCCTCTCCTCTCTCTCTCTCTCTTTCCAATATAAGGGTACACAAAATTCCCTTTCGCGTGTGCACATTATTTCAAAAAACATCCGTTAGAAAGGTCAGTATATCCGTGGCAGCAGAATTCCTAAACTCTGATGACATACGTATATCTCCATTTGGAGTGCCGAAAATACACAGAGGAAAACATTCTCTGTGTATTTTCGATATATTTTCCCAAGGGGCTAGACGAAGTTTTTTGTTCCCAATAATTAATCAGTCATCATATCTAGTCACCGCGGACTCCCTGCCTGCAATGGTGCAAAATATGCATTAAACATCCATCTTCGCGTTAGTTCGGAATATGTCTAAATATTTCGCATAACTACCTAATCACTTCCAGCCGGATTCTGAATATTGCCGTTGATTTATCCTGCACCCTTATTAGACCGTTGAAATACATCCTTCAGTAAAGCAGTCAATTAATCAATATCAAAGTCAATATCAAAGATTTATCGGCAACACTTTGAGTCAAAGTTTCGTTGTGCTTATTAAAGACAAAATTTGCAACCACTTTGCCAACCCGAAAAACTCAATTATGAAGGAACATGCAGGTAATTTAAAATGACTGCAGTCCTATTAAAACCCGAAAATGAATTGCAGCTTCATTATGCAGCGCCGCATCAACATCACTGAAGCTTGTATCTAATATATCCATACACTTAATTATCATCCACCGCACTCAAAAGTGCACACAAAATGTATTACGTGCGGCATTTACGAAAAAACTAGACAGAAAGAGCTTCACAAAAGTACGAACCAACCTAAGCTGGGTAAAGGCACTGTTCCGGAGAAATATAGAAATAAGAAATGGTTAAGAGGATTTTTCCAACTCATTTGTCAAGTTTGGTTCTTATTTGCTCCCCTTTTGTCGCTGGATGGATACACCCAAATCCGTTTGTCCATCATTCATCCATGAACCTCTCCCCATTCATCCGAAGATGATAATTTATATTGGCAAATTTTTGGGGTAAAGTGTTGCATCATTGCTCAGGATCAGGACCAGGATTAGCACAGCGCACACAAATTGCACACTACATGTCTGTAGACCAGCAACAGGAAGAAAATTAATTTTCTCCATGAACGCAACAAAACAGAACCACAACAACACAGAGAAACAACAAAACGAATAACGCTCAAGCAGTCGATATCGTAAGCCAAAAATTAAAGGTGCCATCCCTGTATACGTCGGTCGTAGATAAATAGTCCACTCTGCTTGTGGTGCATAGACTGCTGCTGTTTGTGCACGTAAAAGGGGTGCCCTGGCCTGTATAAAATCAATTTTGGCAACTTACCAAGCAACCCCATGTACATACGCTGGTTCCTCCTCCATTGAGCATCTATTTTTGAGCTGTTCGAGGGAGGGCAGGTGGTATTGTTGAATGCGCAACATTTATACAAATACGAGCCGAGCAAAAACTGAGGTGACGTTCTAATACTTCCGCGAGTCACCCGCTGGATATAAGCGCCGGCCTGTAGTCAAAAGCGGTGATGGCACCAGCAGCGTACTCTTGAATATCCTATTGGGTCAGTGACAACAGCATTTTCGGTGTTAATATAGATTTCTTTAGGCTAAAATGGTGTATGTACTGTACATTGTACATTGTACATGGGTTGCAGTTTTCCAAGTAAAACCGATCCTTTTCTTTTGATTTTGTCCCTCCCTTATTGCCCTTCGGAATTGCTGCATTTTCCACGATGCCTCTATTGTTATTGATTTAACAAAGCGGGATGTGGGCAGAGAAACACGTTCCTGTATTCCTGTAATCAACGTAAGCTTGAGTACTCGTATCCTAAATTTAGTTCAGCGCCTTATATAAGCTTGGGTAAGCAAAAAGAGAAACAAAATCAGCACAAAAAATACAGTAGGTACTTCACAGTACACTCAACGAAAATAGTACGTGAATGTGAATGGCCGGAGAATAAGCGGGACTACCACCGTGTCGGGAACGTTCTAAAATTCTCTTACAATTGCAGATATGCCAAAAATTGGTTGGTTGTTAGCCAAAGTTGCTATAGCTCCGCTGGCTGGTGACGACCTGTTTGTGTGATGCACACACAAACGAAAGGGCTGTGCAAAACTGCAAAACACCATCTATGGACATTCGTTTGGAACCAGAAAACTTTGGCGTTTTTCGTTTTAAATTTTCTGTTTTCTTTTCGTTTGAAGCGTGTGCGAGGAATGGGAAAAGTGATTCATTATCTGGCGTAGAAATACTACGGGCACTATGCCACCTAGTAGTCGTGAGCTGTATTTCAAAGGCAACTAATTTTTTCTTCTTTTTTGTTGGATTGGATCAACTTGTTGGATGAAGAAATGGCCGGAGGAAAACTTTTCGAAGCGAAGAATGGAAAATTAAGAAATAAATCAGCACGTAAACTAAATAGCTGGGTATCTAGTGAAATTAAAAATTTAAATTGACTTGATCTGTGCAGATGGTACAGTACAGATGTAGTATATCAACTGTAGTATATTGCTATTGGGGTTTCTTTCCTAGCACATAAAAACCGGTAACACTTGAGGAATAAGGAAAAGGACTTTCATAGGTTCTGTATTTTGTGAAATTTGCAGCGGCTCTAGACTGCTTTAGAAAGGGCCGTAAAGGTTATTCGGATCTTGCAGGTAGTTCTATGATTAGATAGATTAGATAGATTCTTTATTTTTTCCATCATAAAGTTTACAAATTGGTATACTTAAGAATGAGGACACGGCAATACTGCCGTCTGCCTGAGATGACATTTCATAATATAATTTAAAAAAAAGAAATAAAAGAATTAATAAAAAGCAAAAATTTAAAAATATAAAGAAAAGGAGAAAAAAAAATGTTTAACAAAAGATATGAAGAAATATTATTATATAAAACAATGATATCAATTTTAACGTGATTTGAAACACAAAATATTATACAATTTGGTTAATTTGATTAGCTGTTTATACAAAATTTTATCAATTTCAACATGATTTGTAACACAAAATAATACACAATTTGGTTAGAAATAGCTGTTTATACAATATTATCAATTTTAACGTGATTTGAAACACAAAAGAGATATTATCAAATTTAGTATGATCAGCAACAAAACAATAAATAGTTAGGTATAAAATTTGGTCAAAACTGCAATAAGCGGGTAATCGACTAAGTTTAATATGTGAAACTGTTACGGTAAGATTTGAGCATGTTGGCAATATTTAAAGAGGCTGAGCCAGCCCATTGCTCCATTTAAAATTTCAAAAAGTTTGTCCAAGGATATAAAACTTTCCCGAAAATGCAACCGGCGAATTTCTTATAGAATAGGACAAGCAGCAACGAAATGGTATATATCTTCATTCGCTCTTGCGTTACATAGATCACATAGCTGGGGCAAGTCTGATCGATGAGGTATAAAGTTCAAATTTAAAATTTCAACTCTTGCTCTAAAAATAATACTTATAACCGAGGCTGAAAATTCATTACTAAAGTAAGAGACTTCCGAGGGCAGTTCATGGTTTAAATGACTATAAATAGCTCTTGAAGTAGACGAAGATGCTCTGGAAAGGTTATCCAGAAACATTTTGTGATCCACCTTAGCAATCACATCAGAAAACTGAGCCTGCCAATCGGTCACATTAGTTTCTGTTAAGTTTAAACTTGTTTCGTAAGATAAAGCTAGTTCGTTCCAGTTTTTAAACGGGGAAGCATTCACTCGAAGTAATTTTCTGAAGATGATTTTGTGAGGACAAGTTTCACTTCTTTTCATCACTCTAGTAATGAAGTTCGCACTTGCCTTCAAATTTTGTATATATATAGGGACTATTCCTGACTCTGCATATATGGCGTAGTTGGGTGTTGAGTTAGGCAAACGAAATATCCTCTTAAAAAAGTTCCTTTGTACAGTTTCAAAAGCTTCGAAGTGTGTGTATCCGAAGACTTGGACGCCATATGCCATGCATGCATTTACTGTCGCGTTGAAAACTTTGTACTTGGACGTTAAATCAACATTTTGGTTCGAAAAAAACTTTGGCCACATTATATTAAGAGCCAATTTAGCTTCGTTTCTTTTTTCTTTGGAGTGCTTTAGATAGCTTAAATTGTAGGTCAAGAGGACACCCAAATATTTAAACTCCTGTACAACCTCAATGTGTGTATTGTTTAGAGACCATTTTTCTTCCGCTCGCCTTCTTGATTGTCTCTTTCCAAATATAACAATCTTAGTTTTTTGGGTATTAATTTGCAAGCCCCAAGACTCGCAAAATGAACTTAGGCGGTTTATTTGCAATTGAAGCGTGAAAGGATTATCAGCAAGCATAACTAGATCGTCCGCGTACAACAGGACTTTGATTATAATGTTAGCAAAATTAACTCCACCCGGAAGAAGCTCGCAGACATCATCTATGAACAGGGCAAATAATAATGGGCTGAGGATACAACCCTGAGGAACACCTGTAATTGTTTGAAATCGATTTGAAAATGTGAAACCGTCCCATACCCTTGCATTTGTTGACGAAATAAAATTTGCATACACTTCGAGAAACTTTCGTGACAGACCCATACAAGAAAGTTTGTATATTAAAGCTTGTCTATTGACTTTATCAAATGCGGCTTTAAAATCAACAAAGCAAGTGTATATTTTCTTTTTTCTATCTATAAATTGTTGAGCAATGCTTGAAATGGCCAAGATATGATCCATGGTTGAAAAACCTGGGCGGAAACCGGCTTGAAAGATGCTCAAAAGACTGTTATCCTCAATCCATTTTGCGAGCCTTTCATATAGGATTGCAGTGAAAGTTTTTCTTATTGAATTTAAAATTGAAATACCTCTATAATTTTCCGCAGCGTTGGCATCACCTTTTTGAAAAATGGCAAAAATTACAGATTCGTTGAAACTGTTAGGGACACATCCATCATTGTACAATTTGTTATAGAAAGACACGAGGTAGTTTTTAAAATCAATAGTGCTGTTTTTATAAAACTCGACTGGTATGCCGTCTAGGCCAGGAGCCTTGCTGTTTTTCAATTTTTGGAGCGTTACTTCCAATTCGGGCAATGAGAATTGTAAATCCAGCTCGTTGACTCTAGTATCAGGAAGCGCGTAATCAAAGGTATGAAGGTCTTCATCAGCTGAGAGTAGAGTTTTAAAATGAGCTGCTAACGTCTCAGCTTTTAAAGAGAACTTCCCTGATTGCGCCCACCAAGATTGCACACTGTCTCCCAAAATATCTTTGAGTTTGTGCAGTTTTCCAATTTCTTAGCCACGTTTTTTAAATAGGTGATTTTCTTAACTGAGCACATTTTTTTAAAATCATTATTAACGCGAAGATAGATGTTGTTGAAGAATTGAGAATTGGTCGTTCTAAACAGTTTTAAGTAAACGAACGAAAGTTTACGGAGATTTCTGCAATCCTTATCAAACCATACATTTTTAGCTACAAAAGTGTGTGTACTCTTCAACGCAAAAGGTGCTGCGGTCTTTATAACCCGCTCTATACTTTCGCATACCACTTCAGACGAGACTGCGGATTGTTGGGGCAGAGATAGTAAGTGCCGAGAAAGGAGGCTTTTATTGAGGGTTGCATTGTTCTCCGACCACTTCAGCTTATTAAAACTGGAAGGTGTAGCTTGCTGGTTTAACTCCTTTAGCTGAATTTTAATTACAATTGGAAAATGAGCCGAGTAGTTGACTAGTGCAACTTCAAAGTCATCGATAATGTTCAGCCAGTCCCCTGAAATCGCAGCAAAGTCAATCACGGATTGTCCCTGCCCGCTAACAAAAGTGAATTCGCTACATGCATCACTAATAGAAGACCCATTCAAACCAAATAGACCGAAAACTTCAAAAAATTCTGTTAAACTCCCCCCGTTGCGGTTATAAATTTTATCCCTAGAACATCTACTCTCGGCCAGTGCAACTCGTGCTCGTAAAATATTGGCGGAAGAATTTTGATATTCACCAATCCTAGCATTTAAATCACCGACGATTAACACATGGTCAAGAGAAGTGTTATTCATAAATTCCACTAGTTCATCGAAGTCGCTTAGCCAATCATTGCAATTTAAATAAATAGGAATAATATAATAGTTTAGGTTGTTGCTAACCATATGAAAAATAATTTTAGATTCAATAATTTTAAAATTAATAAGATTACCCCATAAAGATTTTTTAATCCCATATAGAATACCCCCACTGGCTCTTCCATGCAAATTAGATCTTATCGCGGGTGTAAACATTACTTTAAAGTCTTTGAAATATTTTAGAAATTCATTTTGATTCTTTTCTTCAATAAAAGTTTCTATAAGAATTATAACATCAAATTGGTGTAAATATTTAAGAAAATCGAAGTGTAAAAGCTTACTTTTGAGACCTGTTATATTATACGAGCATATATTTAATTTTTGAAAAATAATTGTGTTATGGCAGACGACAGAATTTACCTATTGTGTTTTATCCCTAACACGGTGTGAACTCTGATTTCCAGATGGCGCTCGCTGCGGTTGGTGGCCAAAAGCGGAAGAAGAGTTTGGAACCACGGCTAACTTCGCTCGCTCGCTGCAGTCAAAGTAATCGTAACAACTGTCACCAAATAGTTCACTAATGAGTGACATGTCCGCTGCTGATTTGACAACTAAACCTCGTGAAATTTGATAAACAAAAAGTTGATTGTTGATTTGCAATTTGTTGTCTCCTTTAACGAAAATTCTGGCGTTTGGATTTATCTGCAGCAGTTTGTTTTTTGTTTCTATTAGTGTTTTTCTTTTTTCCCTTGCTAAAAGTGATTGCTCGCGAAATATACTTATTCCGGAGCCTTTGAGCGTGTGCGCGGAGGTAATAAGTTTATCGGTGATCGCCGCTGTTGGAAGTTCGATGATGACAGTTCCTCTTTCAGTGTTGTTGTTGCGTAATTGTCTGGAGCTCTTAAATTGGATTTCTTCGTCTTCATTTAACTTCAGAAGCCCCTTGCAAGTCTGTTTAGCTAATTGGATTGCATCGGTTTCTGTGTCTAAAGGAAGGTGTACCACAATAGACTTATCGTTTGATTTCCGTGAGAGAATTTCCAATTGGGTTTCAAGCAAATCGCATCTTTCTGTCATTAAAGTGAGCTTTTTGCTGAGTTGGGTGTTAAGTGTCTTCAAAGAAAGTATCTCGTTCGAGAGCACCAACAAGTCGTTTTTTGTGACTAGATCTTTAAGCTTTTCTTCGAGACTCTCATTTAAGATAGTTTTCAGATCAGCAACTGATAAATCACCTATTCCCATATTTGCTGCTTTTAGATGAGAAATCTTTTTGGTGGTAGTGTTTTGTTCAGGAGAAATTTCAAATAAGTATCGCTTGCGGTTCATCGGCAAATCGTTGTACCGCAATTTGATTTCGATGCAACACGGAGAAAACTTTTTTTTTTTTTTTTTGAGCTTATTTACTTGAATAAATTTAACTAGCACTTTGCGGTGTTAGTTCAAAGTGATTAAATGAGTGTTTTTACGTGGTTTTTCTTAGGAAGTTACTTAGATTTTTAATTTAATATGAAAAAAAATACGGAGCTTCGAAAATTTTTGCAATTCCACTTTGACAGTTGAAACGTCACTCCGGTAGTTCTATGTTATGAACTGAACACGATTATGAACTATTAATAAAAGTGCCCTCATATTTTTGATTTAAGATAACAGACCAATTTACAAGTTGTCTGTTTTTACAAAACTTTCTTAAACAAAGGTCACAAATGTGTTCCAAATACCATGGTTTTGTTAAGAGTCTGTTGACTAGTAGGTACAAACTTCAGAATTCTTACTAATTTTTGTATTAATAAAATGGAAATCGGTAGACGAATAGATATTTTTATAAACAGAACCTATTGTAAATGCCGCTCTCCTTTCTTAAAAATTAAAATTTTTTTAGCACGAGTTTTATGGTTGAGTTCTTACCTGTCTAACTTAAACCAAGTGGTTCACTTTGATGGATACTAGAGCTGTGTCAATCGTTCAAATTTAATGATCGAATCGTTCAAGTATTGGTTGAAAAAATGATTCGGTCATTTCAATCAATCATTCAATCAATCAATGACAGATGGGACATGGGAGTATTGTATTGCTCCATTCAATTTCAATACAATCAAAAACACCAATCATCATTCGTTCAATTTAGTTTCGATAGAGACAGATACATTCGAATTTCGAATGGATTGTAAGAGGGAATACACTCAATAACAACAAACTGCAACTGCAACAAATAATTAGGAAATGGAGATTATTGAACAGAAGCGATATTTTTGTAGAACAAATATGTGTTGGTAAAACGAAATAAGCCGAAATAAATAAAAATATTTTGATATATTAACACATTTATTGGTTCAGTAGATAAGAAATCAGTAATCAGTAATGCCCCTATTGTGTAAAACAGTTGAGTTGTCTCTTGGTTGTAATTCAAAATTCGGTATTGCCAAACACAACCTTAAGCGAAAAGTTGACTGTCAACAGACAACCAAGATGGCGGTGGTTGTCTGTGTGTATGCATATGCAACGCTTCACGATTGCAACTGAAAAAGGCTGTCTTGCTCTTGCATAATACGAAAAAATAGTTTGGTTGTGTGAAAGTTGAGTTGTATTGAGTGTTATACAATAGGGGCATAATAAAGAAATGAAGTAGTCAGAAAAGAACAAAAGTATTGACTCGATGAACGATTGACTTCGGGCATTGTGATTGCAATCACCAATACTTTATTGTGATCGGGTCAAAAAGATCGAATCAATCACGATTGACACAGCTCTAATGGATACCTCACAAGCCATCGAAATGTGTTATTGGGACAACCACAAGGAAGTCACTTACGTCCACTTATTATACCCTATTCTAAGGGTATATTAATTTTGACGCATAGTTTGTAACATACCTTAATATTGCCCGTAGACCCCTAAAAGTTACTATATTTATGATCAGCATCGATAGTAATGTCGATCTAGCCATGTCCGTCCGTCCGTCTGTAGCCAAAAATTAGGCCTTTAAACAGGACCTAGAGAGCTGAAATTTTAACCATATACTCTCTAGGGTCCCGAAATAATCAAGTTTACGAATTTTTGAAATCCGCCCACAGACACGCCCACAAACTCAAAAAAACTAAATTTTGGAAAAAATCGAATTTTGAGCTAGAAAGCTGAAATTTTGTATATATGATCTATGACTCCTAAAACTGCTCAGGATAAAAAATTTTCAAAATCCGCCTACTGACACGCCCACAAATAAATAAAACAATTTTTTTATAACCTATTCTAAGGGTATATTAATTTTTGAAAATCCAAAGTTTGAGCTAGGGAGCTGAAATTTATAATATATACTCTATATGCGCCCTTTATGCTCATGTGTAAATATTTTTAAAATTCGCCCACTGACACGCCCACAATTTTTTTTTTTGAAAATTCAAAGTTTGAGCTAGGGAGCTGAAATTTATAATATATACTCTCTAGGGGCCCTTTATTCTCATGTGTTTTTTTTTTTAAATCCACCTACTGACACGCCCACAATTAAATAAAACAATTTTATTGAAACACCTAAGTTTGAGCTAGGGAGCGTTTTTTTTGATAAAATCCTTTAAATGTTATATAACAAAGTATGTAGAGCGTTCTTAACAATTCAACCATACTTAGACTTTTGTCACGCCCACTTATGAGGGATAGGAATAAGAATAGGGTATCCAACAGTTCGCCCAAGCGGACTGTAGCCCGTCCCTATGTTTTTTTTATTGTTTTTTATAAATGATCTGAAAATTATAACTAAACATTTCGTGTGAATTTATGATTGGTGGATGTTGGTAAATTAGACTAAATTCTATATGCTGTGGGACAGAGATTAGATTAGATTTTAGGGGGGAGGTTAGGAAAGGTATGTGGATTGATGAGGCAGCGGTGTTGATGATGCGTCATCGCACTCAGGTCAGTGTTGACCCATTGTGATGCCCATAGGGGGTCCACGTGTGTTGGGTTGGGGTGCCTTTTTTGTCTCGTCGGTGATGTCAATCACATCCTCTCCAGCCATCCGGTTTTTGCTGAGAAGCTGAAAAGATTGGAAAGAGGGATTTCGGATAGTTCTGTTAGACTGTGGATGAAATAATTTCCTAAAGTTCTTTTTCTCAATTGACTGAGGCCTGGGCAGTGGCACAGAAAGTGGAGAGTATCCTCGTATGCCTCCATATCACCACAGCGGGTTGGGGTGCCTTTTTTGTCTCGTCGGTGATGTCAATCACATCCTCTCCAGCCATCCGGTTTTTGCTGAGAACCTGAAAAGATTGGAAAGAGGGATTTCGGATAGTTCTGTTAGACTGTGGATAAAATAATTTCCTAAAGTTCTTTTTCTCAATTGACTGAGGCCTGGGCAGTGGCACAGAAAGTGGAGAGTGTCCTCGTATGCCTCCTCATCACCACAGCCCCTACAAAGGTCGTCGTCAGTAAGACGCATTTTCAGTCTGTGGCTCCCCAGAAGGTTGTGTCCAGTAAGTATTCCCACCAACATCGAAACACATTTCCTGTTTTTTTTTTTAAAGGAGCTTGTATGTTCTGGCTTTATCAAAGTCTCGCCACATTTTTTTGCATGTTTCGCAGGTAGGAAGGGTGTTCCACATGTTTTTGGCTATCTCCAGGATTTTCTGGCCCACCCGTGCTTTGTGGTCACACAATGGCGGTTTGACAGACTGGTCCGCCTGTTCATGACTCATGGTAGAGCCCTTTTTTGCCAGTTCATCAGCAATTTCATTACCCTGAATGTCCCTGTGACCAGGGACCCAGCAGAGTTTTACATTATGTTCACCGCCAAGAACCCTCAGCTCTTCGCGGCACCTTTTCACAAGCTTAGATTTTATCTCGACAGCAGAGATTGTTTTAATTGCAGCTTGGCTATCAATGAAAATTGTAATATCATCACGTGATATCACCGCCATTGAGGCTAATATGACTGCCTTCGCCACTGCCAATATCTCCGCTTGGAAGACGCTGCTGTGATCAGGGAGTCGAAATGTGCTTATAGATACAGTCGAGCCCAAGTATTTACTCAGAATCTGTGCGTGCCCCGTTGAGTTCGCCTTCCAGCAGTTTAGCTGGTTGATCCGAAGGGGGCTTGTCGTCGCCGATTCTTGCGTGTATAGGTTCAAAGCAAGCAGGTTGAGGATGATTTCCAGCCCCGCCGTTGGGGTGATTCTCATTGCACTGGTCGTGCCTACACACGCCATCCTTTATACCTTTGTCATGTCTTTCAAGTGGGTGACTTTATTTGTGGATTGCCATCAAAACAAGTCCTCCATATGTCAGTATAGGTCTTACTATCGCTGTGTATATCCATAAAATATTCTTGCGGTTAGGGCCCAGGTTTTCCCGCATAATCGGCTACAGGTGTAGTAAGCTATTGTGGCCTTTTTTATGCGTTCACACACATTTAATTTCGAATTGAGTTTCCTGTCGAGTATGACACCCAATATTTGGTAGAATTTATCTAGGAAACGTTGACGCGTTTCGATTAAACAGTTACATTCAGATAATATATGTTCTGCTGTTTCTACGTCCTGGTTGCACAATCTGCAATTATTGTCTTGTGCTGTGTCCCTAGTCATCAGGTGTTTTTTTGAGACGGCAGTGCCCTGTGAGGAAGCCTGTGACTAGTCGAATCTGACTTCTGCTTAGTTGTAGTAGTTGTTTCGTTTTTCTGTGGGAACATTTTGGCATAAAGTTTTTAGCTTGCCTGTTTCCTTCGGTTTCCCTCCAGAAATGGGGCTTCTTTTCCTCAAGCCAGGTTTTAACACAACTTTTTATGGTGTTTATTGGTAGCCCGCAGAATGGTCTTGGCATAATGAATGGGGATGCGGATTCTGTTTTGGCTAGTTCGTCTGCTTTTTCATTGCCTTCGTATCCACTGTATCCAGGCACCCAAATAAATTGAACTTTGTTTGAGGTGCCCAGTAGTTGTAGGAGATGAAGACGATCGAAGATCAGTTTTGATGTTATTTTAAACGCGTTGATTGCGAGTAGGCCTGCCCTGCTGACATTTTTGTTTTTTACGCGTGGATTTCCGCCTGAAATACTGTGCTGCTTGTGTACATACTAGCGCATTGGCATGTTTTTGTGCGAGGACCGTATACTCCTGCTCCAAGTCCTTCATTTGTTTTCGATCTGTCTGTGTACCATACATGTAAATCTTTGGCAAATGGAGGTTTATTCTGTTCCAAGTTTAGACGGTCTGGGAATGGTATATTGAAGTTGTGTCGAAAGTTATATCTTGGTAGGCATTTGTCTGTAAGGTATATTCCAAGTAGTTCGTGTTCTCTGAGTTCCTGTAGGATTGCAGAGTGAGCTATGTTGGAATTTGATTCATCTTCTGTGATGAGCGTATAAGCATTTACCATCGCTTCTTTCATGAGTTCTAGATGAAGTGGAGGGATGTTTATTATAATTTCAAGTGCAGCTGTTGGTGCAGTCTTCATTGCGTCAGTTGCACAGACGCAGGCTAGTCAGTGTATTTAATTGAGCTTAGCCTGTGCTGACCTTTGCGTTGCCTTGTACCACCAAACGGCGGCTGCATACGTGATGATAGGTCTTGTAATTGCCATGTACATCCATAGTGTCATTTTGGGGTTAAGTCCCCAATTTTTACCAAGTATGTTTTTGCTGGTCTATACTGAGGTCCTGGCCTTATCAATAGTTTTGGTAAGGTGAGAGTTCCATGTAAGTTTTTCGTCTAGTGTGATTCCTAGATATTTAACTTCCGTTGAGAACTCTATTGTTTCACCGAAGAGTTAGCATTTCTGAGTCTTCCTCGCCTACTTCTTTTGGTGAATGCAACTATGGTGCTTTTCATGGGATTGACTTTAAGTCCAACTTTTGTGCACAATTCAGCAACCAGGTTCAGAGCTCTCTGGAGGTGACAGCAACACAACTATCTTCAAAATAGTCGCTCTAAAATGGAAAAATGCTCAGGAATTCCGTTCGCCAAATTTTATTAATTTTCAGATTTCACCACCCAGTATAGCTGAGGTTGGCATAGCTATAAGAAAGCTAAAGAACAATAAGGCCGCCGGCTCTGATGGTCTACAAGCGGAGCTATTCAAATATGGGGGTGATGTTTTGGTAGGGCGCATGCACCAAATCATCAACGAAGTTTGGGTGGAAGAAAGCGTGCATGACTGGACTATCAGCTCCATATACCCTATCTTCAAAGAAGGCGATCCTATGTCTTGCGAGAACTATCGAGGCTAATCCGTGCTAATCCGATATAACGTACTGTGTGAACGTCTGGAGTCGTTCTGCAACACACTAATCACGTATATTGTGGCTTCCGGCCCGGCAGATCGACTATAGACCAAATCTTCACACTAAGGCAAAGACCAATGAATTTCAAGCCGAGACCCACAACCTTTTCATTGACTTTAAAGCCGTATATGATAGCATTCATCGTCAGGAGCTCTACGTGGCGATTGCCGAATTCGGGATCCCGGCAAAACTGATCCAGTTGTGTCGCATGACACTTGAAAACACGTGGTGTAATGTGCAGTTTGGAAGCAGGTCTTCCGAATTATTAAAAAACTTGTACCGGATTTCGGCAAGCAGATGCGCTATCATGAGACTTTTTTAATCTTGTTCTTTAGAAAATAGTGCGAAGGGCAGGTGTCAACACCGAAGACACAATCTTCAATAGATCCGTCCAGCTACTGGCGTATGCGGCCAATATCGACATCATCGGCCGTTCCCAGCGTGCCGTGTTAGAGGCGTTCGCCGCGATTGAAGAACAGTCGTAATAGGTTGGTCTTGAAGTAAATGAGGACAAGACCAAGTACATGCTATCAACAAACAAACAAATATCTGTCCACCGACTAGGCAAAACGTCACGGTTGATAGCAATAACTTTGAGGTAGTTAAGGAGTTCATCTACCTAGGAGTAAACATCAACTCCACAAATGATACCTTTGAAGACCGCTGTTACTTCGGTTTGGCGAAATAAATGGGTTCAAAACTCCTCACTCGAAGGACAAATTGCATGCTCTATCGAACCTTAATTCTACCAGTCCTGCTTTATGGCGCCGAGTTCTGGACGATGAGTAGAAGAATGGGGCTAATATTGGGTTCTTTTGAAAGAAAAATACTCCGGCGGATATTTGGTCCTGTGTGCGAGGAGGGCGAATGGAGGAAAATATACAACCGCGAACTCCATGATCTGTACCAAGAAGTTGATGTAGGCCAAAAAGCTAAATCACGTCGACTACATTGGCTCGGCCACATAGAGCGAAAGGAAAATAATGCTCCAGCCAAGAGGATCTTCGACTCCCAGCCAGCCCCCTGGTTCGAAAAGGCAATGATGACCGAGCCTCCGTTTTAAAGACCAAGCCAACGCGGATTGCAGAGCGCTTGGTCTGGAGAACTGGAAGCAGCGTGCCCGCGATCGCAGAGGATGGAAGGCTGCAGTGTCTCAGGCAGAGACTCTTCACGGGTCGGGAGCCCGTTAAGTAAGTAAAGTGAATTAAAGTTTATTAATAATGCTCAGTTTCAGATTCTTGTGGATGACCAACAAAATACTACAGAGGTGGTAACAGTTTTGTGAAGGACTTCTAAGCAAAAAGATTATTCGGATATAATTTCCATGAGATGTTCATAACAATGAAGAAGCACCCTGCATTACTGTAGAGGAAGTTAGGAAGGCGGGCACCCACAAACTACAAAAAACCAAACCGGCTGGGCCGAACTAGTTACTCTCTGAGTTCTCGGGAATCGGTTCAGATGACTCAGGATTCTCATCTCCAAACTGATGACAGGCGACCCAAGGCCTAACCAGCGGAGGGAAAGTTATCTTTAACCGTTCTATCAAGCAGATGCAACACACTATGAAGATCATTGCGCGGGTATTAGAGATTCGATTGTGAAAAATAATTCGGCTATCTGATGACCATTGTGGGCTTGTCGCTTTTTAATCGCGCACAGATAAATTCAGACTTCAGAGTTAAAGCTGTCCCATTAGAAACGCCTATTAGAAGATAGATAAATAGATAGATATGTATTTATTATACCCTATTCTAAAGGTATATTAATTTTGACGCATTGTTTGTAACATACCTTAATATTGCCGGTAGACCCCTAAAAGTTAGGTACTATATTTTTGATCAGCATCAATAGTAGTGTCGATCTAGCCATGTCCATCTGTCCGTCCGTCGGCAAAAATTAGGCCTTTAAACTGGACCTAGAGAGCTGAAATTTTAACCATATACTCTCTACGGTCCCCAAATAATCAGGTTTAAGAATTTTTGAAATCCGCCCACAAACTCAAAAAAACAAAATTTTGAAAAAAATCGAATTTTGAGCTAGAGAGCTGAATTTTTTTTCCGCCTACTAACACGCCCACAATTTAAAAAAAAACTTTTTTGAAAATGCAAAGTTTGAGCTAGGAAGCTGAAATATATAATATATACTCTCTAGGGGCCCTTTATGCTCATGCGAAATTTGTTTTTAAATCCGCCTACTGACACGCCCACAATTAAATAAAACAATTTTATTGGAAAACCAAAGTTTGAGCTAGGGAGCGTTTTTTTACAAAAGCTTCGTTTTTTTTCGACAAAATTCTTTCAATGTTTTATATCAAAACATGTAGAATGTTCTTAACAATTCAACCATACTTAGACCTTTGTCACGCCCACTTATGAGGGATAGGAATAAGAATAGGGTATCAAACAGTTCGCCCAAGCGGACTGTAGCCCGTGCCTATGTTTAACATTGGTGTTGTTACCGCACATTTTACATGTATTGTATTGTATTTGCAGTGGGGTCATCAGTAGATGACAAGCACTTAGACCTAGTGGTACATTGTCTTCAGCATAGCTGCCCGCTCGCCGCTTATTGGCGATTAGTAATAGAGTCAGTGAGAGAGATCCTGACAGTGGCCTTGGCAAAGCGAAGAATATTAGCAAGTTCTATATCCCCTATATCATTTTCGTTGACGAATTGTTTACCTATAGTGTTGAGCGAGCGGAAGAAAAATGGTCTCTAAACAATACACACATTGAGGTTTTACAAGAGTTTAAATATTTGGGTGTCCTCTTGACCTACAATTTAAGCTATCTAAAGCACTCCAAAGAAAAAAGCAACGAAGCTAAATTGGCTCTTAATATAATGTGGCCAAAGTTTTTTTCGAACCAAAATGTTGATTTAACGTCCAAGTACAAAGTTTTCAACGCGACAGTAAATGCATGCATGGCATATGGCGTCCAACCCGTCGGATACACACACTTCGAAGCTTTTGAAACTGTACAAAGGAACTTTTTTAAGAGGATATTTCGTTTGCCTAACTCAACACCCAACTACGCCATATATGTAGAGTCAGGAATAGTCCCTATATATATACAAAATTTGAAGGCAAATGCGAACTTCATTACTAGAGTGATGAAAAGAAGTGAAACTTGTCTTCACAAAATCATCTTAAGAAAATTACTTCGAGTGAATGCTTCCCCGTTTAAAAACTGGAACGAACTAGCTTTATCTTACGAAACAAGTTTAAACTTAACAGAAACTAATGTGACCGATTGGCAGGCTCAGTTTTCTGATGTGATTGCTAAGGTGGATCACAAAATGTTTCTGGATAACCTTTCCAGAGCATCTTCATCTACTTCAAGAGCTATTTATAGTCATTTAAACCATGAACTGCCCTCGGAAGTCTCTTACTTTAGTAATGAATTTTCAGCCTCGGTTATAAGTATTATTTTTAGAGCAAGAGTTGAAATTTTAAATTTGAACTTTATACCTCATCGATCAGACTTGCCCCAGCTATGTGATCTATGTAACGGAAGAGTGAATGAAGATATATACCATTTCGTTGCTGCTTGTCCTATTCTACAAGAAATTCGCCGGTTGCATTTTCGGGAAAGTTTTATATCTTTGGACAAACTTTTTGAAATTTTAAATGGAGCAATGGGCTGGCTCAGCCTCTTTAAATATTGCCAACATGCTCTTTCTTACCGTAACAGTTTCACATATTAAACATAGTCGATTACCCACTTATTGCAGTTTTGACCAAATTTTATACCTAACTATTTATTGTTTTGTTGCTGATCATACTAAATTTGATAATATCTCTTTTGTGTTTCAAATCACGTTAAAATTGATAATATTGTATAAACAGCTATTTCTAACCAAATTGCGTATTATTTTGTGTTTCAAATCACGTTAAAATTGATAAAATTTTGTATAAACAGCTAATCAAATTATCCAAATTGTATAATATTTTGTGTTTCAAATCACGTTAAAATTGATAGCATTGTTTTATATAGTAATATTTCTTCATATCTTTTGTTAAACATTTTTTCTTTTTTTTTTTCTTTTTTCCTTTTCTTTATATTTTAAAATTTTTGCTTTTTATTATTTCTTTTATTTTTAAATCATATTATGAAATGTCATCTCAGGCAGACGGCAGTATTGCCATGTCCTTATTCTTAAGTATACCAATTTATAAACTTTATGATGAAAAAATAAAGAATCTATCTATCTCTATCTCTCTATCTAGTGTTGAGCCTGGTTCTGGCGAAAGCAGGGCATTGAGATGCCGTTTCATCCGCCTCTAGGCAGCACTCACATACGCCCGAGCTCCTAATGTGGATGGGCTTTAGGTGCTTGTTAAGAGGACTGAAACCAGTGACGAGATCAACCAAGGGTCTCAAGTCTTTCCTTAGCTCTGCTGATTTTTGGAATGTATACTATAGCTTCTTCGAAAACCTGCATGAGACCAGGTCATGCCAGTATTCGAAATATTGTTGGCATAGAGCCTCAGTCATTTCACGTTTGTGGACGGATGAGCAGCATCCTATGGATAGTTGTTTGCCAATGAAGGCTGTTGAAGAGCCCTTCCTGGCCAGAGCATCCGCTCTTTCGTTACCCTGGATACCTATGTGCTCAGGAACCCAGGCAAGTGATACCGAGTTACATCTTCCCAGATGGTTAAGCTTATCCATGGTTTCCTCAACTATTTTTGAGTTGAGAGAGCCAGCCGAACAGGCTTTGATAGCGGCTTGGCTCTCTGAGCAGATGTATGAGGTTTTACCCTTAATCCTTCTCCTAAACAGGATATTATGGCGGCAGTGGCAATCGCAAAGTTTTCTGCCTGAAAAACAGTTGTTTATCTAACCAAGGCTGCATATAGATTTATCCGACAGTCTCTAGAGTATACCTCGGCTCCGGAGATACCGTCAATGAGTGAGCCATCCGTATAGACAATGACATCACCCGGCATATAGCCATTCCACCCCTCACTGTTCCATTCCTGCCGTTCATTTTACATGACAGAGATTTGATAATTTTATCTTGCCACTGAAATATTATTTACAAGGTTACAAACTACTTTAACAAAACAAAATATAGTTATATTTAGAAGGAAAACACAACAAAAACCTTCTATTAAAAGAAAAAAAAAATCATAATAATAATAAATAAATAAATAAATTAGTAGATAATAAATAAATTAGTAAATAATAAATAAATTAGTAAATAATAAATGAATTAGTAAATAAATAAATAAATACATAAATAAATAAATATACAACAAAGAAATAAACACTGTTAATATAAATAGATAATTAAATACTGAGAATAAATAAATAAATAAATAAATAAAAGAATGAAAAAGAATAAGAAAAGGATAAATATGACAATAAATATATAAATAAATAAATAAATAAATATATATATAAATAAATAAATAAATAATAAAATAAAAATAACAAAATAAATTCTTCGAGCTAAGCTCCAAATGCAGTCACATAAACCATATGATAGGTAGATAACATCAATAAAAAACATAGGGGCGGGCTACAGTCCGCTTGGGCGAACTGTTGGATACCCTATTCTTATTCCTATATCTCATAAGTGGGCGTGACAAAAATTTAAAGGATTTTATCGAAAAAACTAAGCTTTTGTAAATAAAAACGCTCCCTAGCTCAAACTTTGGTTTTTCAATAAAATTGTTTTATTTAATTGTGGGCGTGTCAGTAGGCGGATTTAAAAAAAAATTAAGTATGAGCATAAAGGGCACCTAGAGAGTATATACTATAAATTTCAGCTCCCTAGCTCAAACTTTGGACTTTCAAAAATAAAAAAAAAATAATTGTGGGCGTGTCAGTAGGCGGATTTTGAAAATATTTACACATGAGCATAAAGGGCCCCTAGAGAGTATATATTAAAAATTTCAGCTCCCTAGCTCAAATTTTGGTTTTTCAAAAAAAATATTTTATTTAATTGTGGGCGTGTCAGTGGGCGGATTTTGAAAATTTTATGTCCCAAGCAGTTTTATGGGCCAAAGATCATATATAAAAAATTTCAGCTTTCTAGCTCAAAATTCAATTTTTCCCAAAATTTGTTTTATTTAATTGTGGGCGTGTCAGTGGGCGGATTTTGAAAATTTTATGTCCCAATCAGTTTTATGGGCCATAGATCATATATAAAAAATTTCAGCTCTCTAGCTCAAAATTCGATTTTTTCCAAAATTTTGTTTTTTTGAGTTTGTGGGCGTGTCTGTGGGCGGATTTCAAAAATTCTTAAACTTGATTATTTCGGGACCCTAGAGGTTAAAATTTCAGCTCTCTAGGTCCAGTTTAAAGGCCTAATTTTTGCCGACGGACGGACGGACGGACGGACGGACATGGCTAGATCGACATTACTATCGATGCTGATCATAAATATAGTAACTTTTAGGGGTCTACGGGCAATATTAAGGTATGTTACAAACTATGCGTCAAAATTAATATACCCCTAGAATAGGGTATAAAAAGAAATAAAGACATTAATTGGTACATAATTTATTAATAAAGTGGGTCGTCAGCAAGACTACATCGATCGTCGAACTTGGATTTAAGTTTTTGTATTTTTTGGTGAATCAATTCAACATTCGTTCCATGGTGTAGGTCTAAGGTAGAAAAATGCCATAGTAAATTAAGCATACGTTTTAAAATGTTATTCTGGCATATTTGAAGTTTTTAATTTTCTGTTGATAAAAGCATATAACAAGTTAATGGCGGGCCCTATTTTCTTGACTGTTTTGTTATGGACATTAAATATTAATTTTGAATGCAGGTGTATCCCTAGGTACCTAACACAAGAGCCCCAAGCAATACTTACTCCATTTATTTGTAATTGGGTGGTTGGAAGGAAGCAATGCTTTCATTTTCTTGTAAAAAAGATAGCTTGCATTTTATCTGTATTTACGAGTAGTTTTATTTTCCATCGTGTTTTCTCCGATTTCTTAGATTGCTATCAATATTGAGAGCGAATTCGTGGGATGAATATATTGCAGTATCATCAGCAAAAATGCTGCACCACAATTGGGTAATTTGGGGAAATCAGATGTATAAATATTATACAAAATGGGACCGAGAACGGAGCCTTGGGGGACACCTGAATCAAATGTTATCAAGTTGAGACACCACTATTAACATGAACTTCAAAATGACAAAATGTGAACTGTGAACTATTTTACAAATATAGGACGGGAATTTGAAATTAATCATCTTGAAAACAAGACAAGCGGTATCGAATGCCTTTTCGTTGTCTAACAGAACCATTCCAGTAGATTTTCCTACGGAGCGATTTATTTTGACGTGGTTACAAATTCTCAGTACTTGTTGCGAAGTATTGTGATACTGTCTGAAACCAAATTGCTTAGGATATATATTGTTAACACAGATATGTTTGATAATTTGTTCCTTAAGAACTTTTTTAAATATTTGTCTGAGGCTACTTAGCAAACTTATCGGGGCTTTCGGGTGCTTTACCAGCCTTTATAGCAGCGATAATTTTTGCTGTTTTCCAGTTGTCTGGAAAATACTCCGTTTTTAAACAAGCATTTATGAGGAATGTTAAATATGTACCTAATTCCAGATTAGGCGAAAGCTTTTTTTTATAATTAGCGTGCGATAAAGGGATTTTTTATTTTTTCTGTAATTGATACAGTACTCTTATAGTGTTGCCGCAGCGCAGGCAAGCAGCACATAGCCTGTTTTTTGGTGCTGCTTACGACTGAAAAATATGACGATAGGAAAGAAGTTTTTTGGTGCGATAGGGTTTTTTTCTCCACAGCTTGCGCTTTAATTGCTTAAGGGAGATTTTTTTTGTATTGTTGTGTGTATTCAATTTGACAAAGCATGGCTCTGGTCGGGATTCGAACACACGACCTGCCAATCACTTTGCGAACCATCGCACTATTGCCACCTGCTTGATGTATATATTTGGAATACATTCGATAAAGTCAAATTTCTTTATTTTTAAGCTATTGGCTTTATATTGAATATCTTCTTCAGAACGCAAATAATGTAGCTTTAGGCTGGCATTATTTGCGTAATATTCTTGAACTCTGGTGTTTATGCAGGATTCTGGTTCTGGATGTCCTAAATTTTTCGAAATGCTGTGGTTTGTTCCAAAATTTAAAGCTAGTGCATATGTGTTTAACGAATCTTTAAAAAATGGCAACTGTCTTTTTTTATTTGGTGGCGTTTGGCGTTTTTTTTCAAGGGTACTCAATTTTTATTCCAGTGTTTATTGCTATGTTGGGATATATTTTGGGAAATCAATTTATTGAGCTTGGATACTTCACGCCTGTAAAATGCATCCAGATATCTTTGCCAGTTTTACGCCTATTAAAAATTTGAAAAAAAGCCGCAGTCTTTATTTGAAGAGTGCTGATGTTTTTAGTTTAATAAATAGTGTGGATATGGAGGTTATGTATGGAACGCAATAATCAAAAAAATGGCCGCTAATCATGGAATAGTAAGCTACTCGTTTTCAATTGAATATCTTATTCTCGACTCGCTTCGATTTGCTTAATTATGGAATTGGAATTGAGTCGAAAAATACCCTTCCAATATTTCCAGTCAATTGACAGCTGTTTCCAGTCGATCGGGTTATCTGTTATTGATACATAAATCAATGAAATAAATTATTGATTACTTTTCAGTTCCTCACAGGCTAATAAGCATTATATACATACTTATTAAATCATCTACTACATATATAATCCGCGGATCGAAAGCAACAAACTCGCAAACAAAATCCTTCGAATAGGTATCGAAAGAGGCGAAAACGAAAACAATAACACCATACTTCAAATCCACCACCAAAAACGACTAGCTTCGAATTCCATAACCAGACCAGGGAACTTTTCAAATAAACATTGCTCTTTTTTCGAACTTAAGGCGTTCTTAACGGTACACCGTGATGGAAAAGCATCTTGATTCTTCAAAGGATTTGCATATAGTGTTGGTTGATTTAAAAAAAAACCTTTGATAAACATTGAAGAGATCTATTATGGTTGGTGCTAATACAACGAAGAGTTTCAGAAACCTACGTAGGTGAAGTTCATCTCATGCGATTTAAAAATAAATAAATATGAGGCAATATTGGTTCATGAAGGTCCTGAACCCTAGCATTTCCAAACATTTGCTTGCGCGAAATGGAATTGACCTACAATTTTAAGCCGACATAAAATTTGAGAAGCTTCTAATGACAATTCATACTCTTGGATGTTTGTCAGACTTTTGCAAGATGTGGGGCAGTGAAAAAGAACTGACGGTGTTACTGGGACCCGGTAGGACTTGAACCGTAGACCCCTCGATAAGTGGTATAACGCACCAACCACTGAGCTCATGCGCCCATACTCAAGACGATATACATACTACATACATGACAATATCAGCTTGACAAGCTTTTAGCTATTAGGCACACTTCTTACTACCTTCTTATTTTCTGTAGAAAGACATCAAATTCCTTAGAGTCAACAGCAGTATTTGCTGATACATATTTACTTTAGAAATCATCTTAGACTTCCCAGTCTGAAACTAGTAATTTAGTTTTATTTCTATCTTGGGATCCAATTGACATAGCTAACAAAGCAAACACAACTAATATTCTATTTTCGAGGAAAAACAAAACAAAAATAATTTATTTTTCACATTTTGTGAATGTTTACACACATGAAAACAGTAAAAACGGCACTGTCTGCTTGTATTTTCAATTTAATTTAATCAGCACTTTGTGTCGGAAAAGAAGGACAAGGGGAAAACATACTACATTACATTTTATTTACCTCCATCCTTGTGACATGGGTTGGGTGACTGTCGCTACACTGCCAATGATAATTTTTATACATAATTTCTTTTGTTGTATTGTTATTGTCCCTTGCGCCGACGACTGTTAGTTGTAACCCCCCCCCCCCCCCCCCTCCTACCAACCACCATCCAACCAGCTTTAGTGTATCCTCTTCCTCTAAAAGCGCTACATCCTTATCAGCGGATGTACAAGTATCCCATGTTTTTGTGGCGCCATTTAAATGTCTTTTTGCTAACAATTTCGGTCGAAACTACAAGTAGGAACATTCCATTTATGTATATGTAAGTAAGGTATCTATACGAGTGCATACATATACAGTGTTTGAGTACACATTCCTATTTGGCGGAAAGTTTTTAGGCGACAATAACAACAACCAGTAGAAAGAACGGAGGCATCAAGTTTACGCAATAAATTGTTGATACGACAACTTACGACTTATAAACCATTGAGCTATAAATTTACCGTAGAAATAATTTTTTATTTTTGTTTTTTCCCCATATGAGATATTTATGTAGCTGTAGGTATGCCATGAAAAAGAGGTATGTACATATCTAAAAATATGTATTTAATATCCGAAGGACGATATGGGAAGGACAATTGATGTTGAATATGATGTCGGAGAATTACCCAATCTGTTGCTGGGGTAGGCAGCTTTGTCCTCGTCTAAGCATCGCTTTGTCGTCTTCGCGATCATCCCCCCCAATAAATCTTTGGGTTGGTAATAATCAACATAATTAATGGACTCATTGATTGGATTAATTTTCTCGTAAGTGTTCTGCCGGTACATAAGTGGTTTGTGATTATCTAAGGACATGTGACATACCAATTTGAAATTAATTTGTTGCACTCAAGCAATTAATTAGTGACAACAACTTGTCGGCAGTAAGGCAGTATATGCATTGTTGATAAAGACACGGATTATGAAAGTGGAGGTGCTTGCGTATGCGTATATCATCGAATTACGGCAATTCAATGGGTGTCTCCTGCTTTAAATCCCCGAATCATAGGCAGAACACATTTCGTACACAGCTCCTCCTTATATTCAAATCAGATGATGGAACTCATTTGAAAGTGCACCCAAAAACAGTTGCACACTACTAGCATATACACTTAGTTACATATGTACATGTGTAGGTATACAGAAGAAGGATTACTTTTATCCTATTACTCCAAATGGAGTAATAAATACAATCTATGATGTTTTGCGGGTTGTCGCTCGGCCTGCTGGGAGCCCCGCGATTACCTGCTGCGAGGTAGTGGTGTTGTTGAGTACTCATGAAGTTTCAGGGGATGCAGCCTGGCCGCAACTCGCATAAAGGTTGCGATGTGTTGAGAGTGACTTGTTTAGTTGCGACTCCCGGCCGACTACCGTACCATGGGTTAGGATCAGCGGAGGGAGAGCCACTGCTTCCTGATCCACGGAAAGAAGAGCCTTTTGAGATGACTGTTTAATGTTGATACTTAGAACACATGTCAACCTTGTGAGAGGAGTTGATTGGGGTGACTGTTACAATCGAACCCCAACTCCGGTCCCATTTTGTCTGCTCAGAGGGAAGGCAGCAAAACCGGGGATGACTGTATCAATCAAACCCCCGGGTTCCCTGGCACGCCGTCGGAGTGGAGTGCTGACTGAAGTGACTGTTACAGTCTTACCTCAGTCCGACCTCTTTTCCTTGGCAGAAGTACAAGTTGCTGACTGAACTCAATCGAACCCCAACCCGTCGCTCAAATCGCTGGTGGGTATCAGTATGGTTACAGTGGCTGCAATGTGCTGAGAGTGACTAGTGTAGTCAACCTCAGGCCGACCTTCAAAACCATGGGTTAGGATCAGGGTAAGGTGACTGATACAATCTTAGGCTGATCCCGATTCACTGCAAAGCGGAGGGAGAGCTATAGCTTTCTGATCGACGGACAGACGAGCCGCTTAAGATGGCTGTTTCAATTGAACCCCAAACTGTTTTCTAGTCTCTTGCAGGTAATTCCGAGTCGAGTGACTGATGCAGTCGAGCCTCGAGCACGTCATTAAGTTTCATCTGATGGGGCGCCGGGAAGAGTAGGCCGCACAGTCGAATTGTTGGTTGAAAAATGTGCTTGAGGGGCTGACTGATGCAAGTGCACCCTAAATGCTAGGTGCATCGCTGTGGGAGTTCATCTTGGAGTGACTGTTTCAATACGAGATCGTTTAGATCTTCGAAGAATTTGTTGCCTAAAGTTGGCTAGTGCAGGACAGTTACACAGGAGGTGTGTGATGGTCCTCCTCAACGTCTCTACAGCTTCTGCAGAAGTCGTTTGAGGGTACTCCCACTCTAGTGGCGTGTCTCCCCAAAAGACAGTGACCAGTGATTGATCCGAACGCCGAGCTGATATTTTTCCTGCTAATGGAGAGAAATTTGGATGTTCTTTTTGCATCGTATTTTGTCCATACATATATGTTTTGAGAACGCACATGTGCTGATGCCATGATGATGTGTCTGATAGATTCAGCTTCAACGTCTGAATGGGTAGGTAGGTAAGGATAGGCCTGACGACCGCCATGTGCAGCCAGTAGATTATTTTAGGCTGTACATCCCATCTGGAGCGTGGAGCTGTTTTACAGGATTATATGGCCATCATCGCCTTCCTTATGCGATATTGTATGTCCAGTTTCCAACTGAGTTTATTCCCAGGTATTTAGCTTGGTTGAAAAATTTGAGTGGCTCGTTCTTGAGCGTAGGTGGCGTAATCACCGGAATCTTAATCTTCCTAGTAAATAAAAACAGTTCGGTCTTAGATGGGTTAATGCTGAGACCCACCGTAATACATAAGGTCTCTGATAGTATTGGGGAGCCTTTTTTAACACACTGGTGCCTGTACACGATCTAACGGCACTCAGTTTCGTAAATTGCCACTGAAATAAAAACTAAACCACTGACTAACCAAGGAATTTTTGTTGTAATTTTCCTAAAACTCGCATGCATTCCACCAAGAATTAGGCCGCCGCACAGCCGAGGGCAGAATGATCGCGTGGTCGCCATCAACCCTTACTCTATGTATTGAAAATATAAACATTAAAACAGAGTCAAAGGACATCGTTACAGATTTTGCTGTGGTTTTTGTCAAAGGGCTTTGGGGTCAACCTATAGAATCCGCAAACCCAACGGATCCGTTCAACGGAGAGCAATATAGAATATACGTAGGTATTCTTATAGAAGGTGGCCCGTAACCAACGGATCCATGAACTTCGACGGATAAAGTGGGGCTACTTTCATACAAACAAATACTGCTTTTCGCACATTGTAGAATTGAGCTAGCTATAATAAAATTGAGAGAGGCAGATACAGAACGAAATATTGGAAAATAAGAGAAAACATTGGGCAAAATGAGAGAAAACTCTCATTGCCAATGGACAGAAGGTTCAGAATACCACAGCGAAACTGCAACTCGACCGCTGATTGGTTGAAATGGCTTTAGATTGTAGGGATGTTTTGGCATTCCACTAGCAGTGATAGTAAGTGTACGGGAAAATCCTCGTAGGGAATTTTAGCTCAAAAATAAATCCGTTGGGTAAAAAGGACAGATTGTTGAAATAAACTATAATAGGTACTCTGCAGATGTTATTTTCAAAAAACCCCTAGTTATGTGTTATTTCGGTATAACTTCTTTCAGAACTAGTTTGATAATATTATAAAGTCCTTAACGTCATCTTACACTGATTGCATTGTATTATTTGTTTATTTAAATTTAACAAGGGTTGTCCATAAATAATAATACAATATTTAAAGAAATTGGCTTCTTCAACCCTAAATAGGGATATTGTTTCTGTTAGTTAATCACTGGACTAGAGAATTAGGTGAGAAATAAATAATTGTACTGTACTGCATATTAGTTACTTGGATCGTCCGGTAGTTTAAGTAAGGTAAAAGTAAAAGTCATATTAAATGAAACCATTGTCCCTTAAGTACTGTACAGTCGATGGATCCGTCGAAACAACGTATGCACCAGATGCAACGATAACCATTTTTTAAATTTTTAATATTTTTTTTTTGTGAATGGATAAATAGAATTTACTTTGTTAACTGTGTACAAAGTTTAGTCCCAATTGACCAAGCTGATTAACGTTACACTGAAAAACTCCGGAAATATTTACTGTACAGAAATCGCGTTGTGTTTGATTTTAAAAGGAAATAACAACCATTTTTTCTGCCTTTAATGTAAATCGATATGTTATTTCAGTCCTGAGATATCAAATTCTGAATTACATTTTTTTATTTTCTCTCGTATATCATTTCCACGAACTATATTAAAACAAGGTGTTTCATTAACTTTCAGTGTAAACGCAACTCATTACCGAACTGTCAATGTCAAAATATTCAGTAAAACCAACATTTTGTTCATGGTAAAGTACACGAAGGAATATCGTTTAAAAATAATTAAAATTTACTACCGAAATTCCGAGTCGGTGGTCGCAACTTTAGGAGCGTTAACGACTATTTTCGGGCGTAACTCTCGTCACAGTAGAGAAGCCATTCATAGTCCAGTAAAAAAAATTGAGTCAGAATATTCGCTGCTTAATGTTGCCTGTGTGAGTGAGACTACGTTTTGCCCGAAGTGTGGAGAATATTGCTGCCGTAGAGGCGTCCTTCGCAACCCAGCCAAATCAGTCAATTTCACGACGTTCTTAAGAATTGGGCCTCTCCCAGACCACATTATGGCGAATTTTTCGTAAGGATGTTGGCCTACATCCTTACAAAATCAAGCTGACTCAAAAACTAAAGCTACTTGATCATATGAAGTGACGTACGTTCTCGAATTGGGCTCTGGACATGATGGAAGAAAATGAGGAATTTCATCGCCAATAAGCAAAATATGCGTTACTCGACAGGTGAGCAGTGAGCACCCTCATGTGCTTCATGTAACAGAACTTCATCCGCAAAAAAATCATGCCGGTGGCGTCATTGGGCCGTTTTTTTTTCATCGATGAAAATGACCGTCACGTTAGGGTAAATGGTATTCGCTGCAGAGACATGTTGGAACGTTATTTCTTTGAGCAATAGCATGAATTGGACATTGGTGCAACAATCGAGTTATTCGGTGAACGTATTTTAATTCGGTGAACGTATTATCTCGAGAAACGCACCCCTCTACTGGCCGCCGAGATCGTATGATTTAACGCCTCTAGACTTTTTTTATGGTGCTACATTAAATCATTGGTCTATGCCAACAACCCGGCGACGTTAGAGGATCACAGAGCCAATATTGAACAAGAAATAGAATAGAGTCATCGAAAATTGGGTTCAACATATCGACCATACGTTCCCATGGTGGACATATGAACGAAGTCGAATTACATTTATAAATGTTTTGAATTTTAGCCAAAATTTTTTTTTTTGAGATATCCCAAGTAGTTTGCATTTTATTTAAAAAGGAAGTTGTCAAGACCTTAATGAAAGACCATTTAGATTCCATTAAATACATAAATGCTTTATCATGTGATTTCTTCAATCTTATTTTAGATCAGAAAGTGAAAGGCCTGGTGTCAATATACGAGTATTTTCAACAAATTTGTCCAACTGCCGAAACACACTGACGACATTATTGGACGCGTCAAGCATGCCTTCGAGGAGGCTTCAATTAAGGACGATGCGATAAGAGCTTGTCTTTCAGAAAACGATGAAAAAACCAATCGCTTAACAACAAGACAAATTGTCATTTTTGGTGGCTATAAGTTTGAAGTATAGATATCTGTATCTGCGAATGATACCTCAAGAAGAAGATTCCACAAAGAATGAACCGGGAAAATCGCTTTGTGTTAGAAGGGCGCATGAAGAAGAAGATGACACCGCGAACTGTACCAACATGTGCATGGTGTGCCAGAGACAAAAGGTTGAGTTCGCAGTTCAAACTGAAGTCAACGCTGCCAATAACTTTGAGTTGCCATTAAATAATATTTCAAAAACAAAAAAAAAACATTCCATCGAATTGGCAGGACGTTTGTTTTTTCCAATTTCTTTGATAGGTTGCCTCGCAACAATTGTTTCAAAAGTGCACAAATCTTGGCACTTACATCCATTGGACGTCTTACAATGTCCCTTCGGGTAAATGATAAAATCGCTGTAACTTACTAAGTGAATGTCATATCTCGAAAGCGAATAACATTCTGTTGAAGTATATCTTCGATGCCATATTTCGTCTGGAATTTCCAGTTCCTAAATCACTACGAATAGGGTTAGTTGGGTGGGTGTGTGTGTATCACAAAATCCTTGAAACAAACCAAAACATATTAAACAGAATCCATTCTGGCAACGGTCCATATCACGTTCAAATTGTAATATATATCCCAGTTCGACATATTGGGTCTCAACACTTGGTCAGAAACTAGCTGCTGCTACATATGATGAACTAGGGGCATGGCCACAAGTTGCCATTATAACTTTTTTCTCATTTTACTAACATGTCCTTGAACTGTGTGACTATTTAGTTATATTTAACTAACACCATTCACGAGGTACATAATACATTTTTAGTGGTAACGCGAATCCGCGCGTAGTCCAAGAGAGTGAAACGTTTAATATCTCCTTCCACGTTCTTTTACTTGGAAGAAGAACTGTTATTTGCCATCCATTTGGAAAATCAAATTCCATTAAATAAATTGGAAAAACATGCAAACCTTGTGAAATTGCCACCACTTAATGGTGGCTCTCTTCGCAGGACTTATTGTATTTTGTATCCTGCCGCAATTTCTTCCCTGTCTCTCTCTATCTCACTGTCGTTTTCTTTTCTTTGGCGTTCCTTTGTTTTTATTATTGAAAACGCCAATAAAAAGCAAGTGAAATAAAAATCAAAAACAGAGAAATAAATTGAGTTAAGACGAAAACGAAGGCACTGATAAAGACGAAGTGGGCTTTGCGGATAAGGGTGAGCTAAACAATTTTTTTTTTGCTTTCCACCACATTCACCCAATCCCTTTGGCAGGAACAGAAGGGATTACCAATTCTTAATGTTTGTACATTGAATGGGGAAATACCATAAGGGGTAAAATTGTGAGCTGGTGGCGGATGACGACTAAATTTTCCTTCGGGTTGAGGGTTTGGGTTTGGGTTTGCCTGTCGCGCGGGTATCTTTCGTTCGTTTGCTCAATTGGCAGATGAAAAATTTCAACTTCAGCAGAAAATGGCATTCGCAAAGACGTTCGGATGGATCGAAGGGGCCCATTGCGGTACTGATGCTGGTGCTGATGGCGGTGGCAGCGGTGGCAAGAAACTAGATAAGGGTTCGATTAAGCAATATGTCTACCATTAGGGATCTAATTTGATTCTCATTTGCCTTTAGGAATGAATATTTGAGTTTTAGTTGATTGGATCAATTTCTCTTTTTGGTGATTTTGTTTTCGTCTGATAGCGCAAGACAAAAAATCGTTAAGCGTATGAACGTTAGGCGTATACTAATGGGTAAATGTGATAGAACAGATGCAGTACAAGCTTCTCGTAATAAAATTTAAACGTGGGGGATATCAACAACCTGACGCTTGGAAGCAGCGTTGTTTCTCTACGCGTTATTATTAAAATTTAATGTAGACCATGTCCACAATCATGCAGATAATGGCCCACACTAATAAACAGTTAAGTGTGAATCTTAAGTTTGTAGTCCATTTCACTTTTTTTGCAAAACGACATTTGATAGAACGGAACCACTGTATTTGAGCTTAACATTAGATATGTAACTGCTCTTTAAAAGAAAAATGGTGTACAAAATGTCGTCAAAGGGAAAAAAAAACGTTTGACTGTTGGGCATAATGTTTATATGTAGTCAGCGTTGCAGCGCGTTTTGATTGATCTATAGTCTTCTTCTCCCTTAAAGACGGTGAGGCTATGATCAGGATTAAAGAGATCATCGCCCTCCCACTAAATTGCATCTTTACTGGTCCGCCTGTGGGGTTCGCCGGTTCGACCTCAGATAATAGCAGCAGGCCTCCCGGTTTTTAATCAGTTCTTCGCTGAGGCGATCCAGGAGTTTTTAGGCCGCTCTCTTTCGCCTTAAATTGGAACGTTGTTTGATATTGTCTTTTTAACAGGGTTTGTAGGATCTCTCATTTGAACATGACAGCACCAACTGAGCCGGTCGCGCTCCATTTTCTTCGAGATGGGTTCATTGACGCGAAGGGTTTTCTCGGATCTTGGAACTTCTTATTCGATCAATCATTTCAGCTGCTGTTAATTTGCCGTCATACTTTTTGTACGCTGTCCTATATTGTGAATCGTAAGTGAGAGCCGGGCGACCAACTACGGTGTAGAGCCGCCTTTTCAGCTTAGGGGGCATTTTTCGGTCACAGAAGATGGTTGAGTCTTTCCACCATTTCATCCAGAGTACGCTTACGCAATGCATAATGCGTCATCACAGCTTACATCGCCATTGATCATAGATCCCAGATATTTGAACTTTTCGCACTTGGGAATCACTCTTCCATTCATAGAAATGTCTGAACGGGCAGCACAAGTATTCTGTTTGTACAATATTAGCTTCCCATTTCTACTTATCTTCCAGCACTCGGCAAAATAAAGCAGGACTGGTAGGATTGTTTGGCCAAACCGAAGTAGCAGCGGTTTCCAAAGATGTCATTCATGAAGTTGATGTTTTTTTTCTAGGTAGATGAACTCCTTAACTACCTCAAAGTTATTGCTATCAACAGTGACGTTTTCCCCCAGGCGGTGGACAGATGTTTGTTTGTTTATTGATAGCGTGTACTTGGTCTTCTCCTCATTTACTTCATGAGCAACCAATTTGGCCTGTTCTTTAATCGCCGTGAAAGCCTCTAACACGGCACACTGGGAACGGCCGATGATGTCGATATGGTCCGCATACGCCAGTAGCTGGACGGATCTATTGAAGTGCTTTCCGTGTTGACACCTGCCCTTCGCACTGTTTTTTCCATAACAAGATTAAAGAAGTCATATGATAGCGCATCTCCTTGCCGAAATGCGGTACAAGTTTGGAATAATTCGAAATAGCTGTTGCCAAACTGCATTGACCGCGTGTTTTCAAGTGTCACGCGACACAACTGGATCAGTTTTGCCGGGAACTCCTGATGATGATGATATCATATGCGGCTTCAATGTCGATAAAAAGGTGGTGGGTCTCGGCTTGAAATACATTGGTCTTTTACCGGATTTGCCTTAGTTGTGAAGATTTGGTCTATTGTCGATCTGCCGGGCCGGAAGCCACACTGGTACGTGCCGACTAGTGTGTTGCAGAAAGGCTTCAGACTTCACACAGTACGTTTTATAGGATCTTATATGCGACATTTAGCAGGGATATGCCTCGATAGTTCTTGCAATGTAATTTAAAGAATTCTTATAACAAAAACACGTATAAACTGGGATAACAAATAAAAAAAAGTGGTCTGGGTGCGACCCACAAGGTCCACACGACTAATTTCCCAGTGTGATCAATATGATTTACATATATACGAAATAACGGAACACAATGTTAAAATGATTTGCTCAATGAAAAAAGAAAATAAATAGTACAAATAAAGGCAAATTATTTTAGTTATTTATTTACTAACAAAAAACCGCTGGTCCGATTTCGGAAATCAGTACTGAGTTACGTAATTACGCTTCGAATAAACCCGGTCCCATGTCAATATCATATTTGGTTCTCTAGATAATCGTGGCGAACGATAATTCCGAACGCACATACGTACATACGTACATACACATCTCTATAAAAGTGTTGGGTATGGATCCTGGTGACCTTGAAACGTGGAGATATGTCAAAATCCGCGATTCACAAAATCGGCCCCATTACAAGAACTTCCATTGGGAAGTTAAAAATAGGTATGAACGGCCTATTACTTACTTACTCACATAAGTGGCGCTACAGTCCGGGGTGGACCTGGGCCTCAACCAATACGCCTCTCCAGTTAGCACGATCTTTGGCTTACTGCCTCCAGTTGCGCACTCCAAGTTGGTTGAGGCCCCCTTCCACTAGTGCGTTGTCCCTCCGGGTTGGAATCGAAGACTCTTCGGGCCGGAGCGTTGGTGTCCATTCGCTCTACATGTCCTAGCCATCTTAGTCGACTGATTCGCACTTTTTTGACAAGGTCGATGTCGGTGTACAGCTCGTAGAGTTCGCTGTTAAATCTCCTCCTCCAAAGACCTTCAACACAAACGGGACCGAAAATGTTATTAAATACAATGTATTAACTAATATATAATACAAACTATTCATTGTTAATGATATTTGAATGATTTTATAACTTTATACATGGTTTTATTCACCGTGATTCACTGTTGACCTTGCATTACAGTATGTATGGCTGAGCGCGGCGCTCTCACCGCCCTCTATCTCAAAAGTGGTTGAATGCATGAAAAAATGTTTAAGACAAAATATGTCGAAAATTGTATACTCTACAATTTTTACTTAGATGTTAACATCATTGGAGCTATAGAAACCGAGATAATCGCGAAAAACGATATTTGTGACCTTTGACCTTGAATAACTTGCGTTACAGACACGTGATTTTATGTGACTTTCCTAACAACTTTTAGAACGCCAATATGAAGGTGTATGCAAGTTTCCAGCTTATTATCTCTCATTTACAGGTTGACCCCTTTTTTTGGCTTATTTGACTGCATTATAAAACCAATCTTCTCCGAAGTGAAATGGACCAATAATTTTTAGCCGAACTGCAGCGGAAAAAAAGAACTTGACACGGGCGTGATTTGAACCTGAGACCCTTTGATTAGTAGTCCAACTGTGTTGCAGAATGGCTTGCGACATTCACACATTTCGTAGGATAGGCTTTGATATGCTTCATTCAGCAGGACTATACCTCGGTAATATGCCAGATTTAATTTTATTTATTTTTTAATCAATAATAAACTGACATTGCGGACTCGCAGGCATTAGAAAATGTAACCTTACCCTTCCATAGCTTTCCGCACTCAAAACCCAAGCCTCTCCTCTCCATAACCTCGCATTTAATCAGAACGACAATACCTCATGCGCGGGGGGAAGGAAGCCGAACGACAAAAAATCATTTTTTTTTCTTTCATTAATTTTGTGTGGTGTTTCATGTCACTGCTGTCATCATTTAATCATTAGGGCTTGATAAAGGACTCGACTGGGACGAATAATATTCCCTTAATAACATTGTTATGCGAATTTGGTCCACAAGGCGGTGGTTGTGAGTTCGGCAACGGCTACCAGAAAAGTAGAGAAGCAAAAAAAATAAAAAAAATAAACAATACCTTCGCGCCTACACGACACTTTTCTTATTTTAAATTTAAATTCAATTTTATGGTTGTCACCTTCGGCTGAAAGATTTTCTTCAACTGTCTTTCTCTCATTTTCTTGTGGAATAATGTCCTGCTGTGACTCTGTGGTGTCAACTGATTGGATTAATGACGAAGAAATCGAAAAGAAAACACCAACACCGACAGCATCTTAATAATTAACGTTCAACAGGGATAATCATTTGAGGCAATATTGATTCAGGTTAGTCGCAAAGATTTTCTTTTAGTTTATCATGACAAGAGTGAGAGCAACAGGTTTCGTACGGGAGGGTAGGTACTCCACAATTTGCATTTATCACCACATCGGGTACCGTCGGTACTTAGCAGATTTATATACCAACACCCAGGACATAGGACACAGGACGAACTGACAATGGGATTAAGGATTAATTTTGAGCAATAAATTATGCCATACCGTCGCGAATTGGAAATTCAATTATTTGATTTCGTCCTTTGGACAAGTTTTGTTTTGGAAGTCTGGAGAAGGGAAAGAATTCAAAAAAAAGAACTGCTGCACATCCATTTAAAACAAACAGCGCTGATATCCTGACACCGAGCGCAGAGAATGACATTTATCAAACTCTCTGCATCGCGCGAGCTGTGCGTCCTCCCGCTTTGCACATTCCACGCTCACACCCAGCTCTTTAGTTTAGATAAATCAAACAGGATAAACGATATGTCGCTTCATTTCTGAAAATGAAAAATGCTTTTATGATATCACACCCCTGAAGGATTTTTTTCTTGGTTTTGTTTTTTATCTTTGCACTCGTTGTGTTCGTGCCTTGGATGCTTTGATAATATGGTATCCGCATGCTATGGGTACTGTTCTCGCACATCTAATAGTGTCGCGCAACACTCTGTCTTCTTCGAAGAGAAGATGAGAGGACGATGGGTAGACTGGTTGAGGACGCTGATGCTGATCCTGTTGCTGTTGCTGGTGGTGCTGCTGTCGGGTTCCATTTGGATTAAACATCCATCCTTGTGTTCTCTAATAAAGCTTGTGCCACTTTAACTGTGAGTTGCCATTCATCTTGGGACATTTGTTTCTCGTTTTGTTCTCCTCCTTTTTCTTCCGAAAACGTGTGAAATTGCTGCTGTGGATGTGGAAAAAGTCCTTGTCTTCATGTTTATCCGGGTAGTTCCTATCTTTTTGTATCATCATTTGCTCAAATGTACCCACGTGCACCAAGTTTCTTTCTTTCATTTTGCATCTTTTGTTATCCTTTCCATCTTCATCTTCATCTCCACCAGGGAGGCGCGACGCGTCCTTGTAAGAAATTTTTATCAAAGACATTCTTCAAAAATGAATCGCTTGCGGTATGGATGGCTGCGAGAGGAATTCATTTTAGGCGTTCCGCATATAGAGAGGCACGCACTAGATAAAAGTCCGGAGTGTTAATTCCTGGCAGGCGTGTTCCTTCTTTTAAATGTCGCCGATTCCGATCTGGTAGCATATCAAACACTTTGTGGGACATGTTTAAGGTGATAAGGATATCATGCCGATGTTGGGCTGGATGAGTAAGGTGTTCTTTTCTCATTCATATGCGGGGTGCATTCTATATAAAGCACACGGCTCACATTTGTCGTAGTTGTCGCCGCGAAAACACGCGAACGTGAGATTTGTGCCTTGCCGCCAGGCTATGTACGATATAAATTTGTCTTTTGGAGATGGAGACGGTAAAAAAACAAAAATATAAATGAAGTCTTATCACGGGATGAAGGTTATTTTCGTGTGGTATGTCTAAAGTGTGGCATATCTAGGTTGTTGATGTCATTTTCCGAGGTGGGGATAAATGTGTATATTAATGGGACCAACTGGTGAGAAATATGAAAACACTTTACCGCAGCCCCCGGTATGATTGCCACCAAATGAGCGGGAAACTTAATTTATTTAATACACACATCATGGGAAATAATCGTATTAATCTATGTGCCTTGACAGGAGTAAAATTGTAACAGATTATGAGGTAGCACATGCGTAAGTATGCGGAAATCATCGTATTCGTATGATAATTTTAGACTATAGATATCCAGCGTTAGTATCTGTCAAAAGTGCTTAACTCAAACTCGAAGTTTGCAAAAAAAAATAAAGACAAAATTATTTCCTGTCTTCTGTGGAACATCTGCCAAAAGATCTGTCATTTAGAGAAGCACCGCAATGTATGTGTATATGAATGAATAACTGACTTTGCTGGAGGAAGAGCGCAGCAGATTGATTGCATATGCGGATAACGTTGTTGTACCTGTGTAGTATTTTGTCGTCATCCACAAGAAGCAGCCCTTGAGCATTCTTGATGAACTTTGGCAAACGGATTTCCTGGGCATTCCTCCTTCTTTGAAAATGGTTGTGCTCCTGTTCATGCTGGTTTGTCGCAGTTCGTGGATAGCCTGGTTTCTACCAGCAGCACAAAAATAAATTTCTTCTATACTCTATCCAACGAAAATTGTCAGTGCAGGCCTTATGGAGGAGCCTTTTTTCTACCGGTTGGTGCCTGTAGATACTCTCACGGCACTCAAACGCAAGAATTGTCACTGAAATAAAAACCAAACCACTGTCATACCAAGGAATTGTTGTTGTAATTTTCCTAAAATTCGCATACAACCCACCACAACCAGTCTCCCACACAGCCGAATGGGAATGAGCATGATCGTCTTGTGTTCGCTTGCTATTATCATCCACCAAAATAAGTAGTGTGTGTGTGACTGAAGCACATCAGAAGAGTATTACCATCTCTACAATGAAGCATATCATCAAGGGTTTTTTTTTTATGGATTTTGAACTTTCGGTTTTGGTGCTTTTGAGAACGAATTATTACGTGGGGTGTTGCCATTCGCTTTTAATTTGATTGTATTTGTATTGTACAGCTGTACAAGTGAAGTTTTTTTTACCATCTGTTTAGGTAGGTATGACATTCAATCGTGGTTATATAATTTTGTTTCTAACTGCCTGATTGTGATTGTGTCTACCTTTCAAAATATACATATAGCGGAATGGACTGGGAAATGGGTTTAGAAAATTTTGCTGATTGAGTTTATGTCGCAAACTGTTTAAATAAAAAAAAACCATAAATACATACTTTCATCTCATTATGTACCTGTTTGTATGATGTCTTTGTTTTGCCAATGAATACGGGAATTCCCAAAAGGAAGATCTCAAGTTAGGTAAGGATGCAATCATACAATGGGTTGCTTGAAATCGTTGAACGTTACAAAGCTAAGTATGAATTATACGTCGTAAATGAAATGGCTCAAAATGCGGGACATAAAGTGCTTCGCTTGCCGCCTTATCACTGTGACTGTAATCCAATAGAATTGGTTTGGGCTCAAGTGAAAGGGTTTGCAGCAAGACAAAACAAGTCATATAAAATGGCTGAAATGAGAGACTTACTAACGACAGCACTTACAAGGGTTGACAGGGAAAAATGGCATCGATGTGTCCAACACGTTAAACAGGTTGTTGAGCCAAATATGTGGGAAATGGACATTTTTTGCCGAGGAAGCAGTTGAAAGGTTAATAATAGACCTAAATAACGAGAGCAGTAGCAGTAATTACTTATCGGATTAGTTGAGTAGTGATATTAAAAATTTGTATTTTATGTTTTACAATATTTATAATGAATGTATTACAGTGATATATTTTTCGTTTTGATTTTTTTTTGTGTTACGAAATTTATATACCATTTTGTTTTTCTACTGGAGATACCCTTAAAAAAACGCGCCTATTATTATCTCACCAGAAAAGGATAAAGATAAACGGAAGTTATTTCGTTCCGCAATATTTTTATTTTAAATTGGAAGATGGTAACCCTAATAGAATTGCTCTCTGAGTTATAGCGAATTATCATACACACTACGGCAACCCTGTGACAGCTTTAAAGAGGGGCCGATTTATGTAAGTCATTGCAACCAGACTGAGAGACAAACATCCTATCTTCACTGCACTGACAATTTTTTTTGGAAAGAGTATAGCTACCGATACAGACCCTACACACACTTTCCTTGAATTTGAGCGCACTTTCTCTTTGCGAGAATCTGGCAACGTCTGTATTGACCGCAAGCTTTGAATGCCGCTTTCTTTTCACTTATCACTGCTTTAGCTTCATCTGTCCAACACCATGTTGCTTTGCCGTGTTGATAGTTTTCTTATGAAGACCCTATCAGTGATTTGGCTCTATTCAACCAATGTAGTTCTAGGGAATTCGTGTGCCCTGCACTTTGATCTTCGTTGATGATGTGATGGAGATAATTTTGCGTATTTGCAATAAATGCTTTGCCGTTCTCTTTGTCCAGGTTGTACCATTTTATTCTCGCAGGCATTGTTTGTCAGACTATCGCAAGAGTTGAGGCAGTGAACAATCGTTTGGTGTTACTGGGGTGATTTGAAAATAAGACCCATAGAACAATAGTCCAACGCACCATTAAACTCCCACACGCATGCATGACACGACCCCGTGTCAGATGAAGTTCTTTTCCGAATCTTTAATTAGGTTTTTCAGGTGACCCACAAGGTATGGAGATACTTAGGAGCAGAGAAGCTAAGGAACATACATAAAGCATATCCTTATGACATTCGGATTTTAGGTTAAGTGCGAACGATTTGGCCTTTCGTCCATATGTGGAACGCGAACGAATGCTGTGGATTGTGATTGAACTTTGGCAAATCGCGGCAAGGGTTTCGCTGTTGACGGCAAAACGTTTGGAACCCGAAAATTGGTTATTTAAACTGTGCTGATCCTCGATTTTCTGATGTATTTTTAGAATAGAAATTTGTATTTCAAATTTTCAGTTTATAAATGCCTTTAAAATGGTATACTCTGCAGTTTGTCTACTCGTTCCTTCTCAATGCGTGCTCATATGATGAGTTACAGTCGCATTGGGCTCTTTGTGAAAGTTAAATAAGGCAAAACGATTTGACTAATCCAAAGTGAAGTAAGCTTAAATATGAAAGGCCTAATATACTTATTAACATTTTAAGTAGCGAAAGGGAAATGCTGAGTTTTCATTTGCTATTTAATTGACAAATTTTGACAGCTTTTGTTTTCGTCATTGAGCGACACTATTGCCAGTTTATTTCCATGTCAATTTCACCCCGTCCGATCTGACTATTATTTATAAGGCGTTTATCCGCCCGATATATACAAATATATTGAATACAACGCTCATATCTGGTCTGGTACACCAATAACTTATTTAGAGCTACTTGGCAGGATCCAAAAGCGCGCGATAAAACTCATTGGTGACCGTAACATCGCGAGATCGCTTGAATCTATTAGTCATCGCCGCACTGTCTCTTGTCTCTCGTTATTTTTCCGTTATTTAGACCATACGTGCTAAAACGAAATAGCTAGTTGTATTCCACCCCTACAACATTTTAACCGCAATACCCGCTGCGCAAGGAATGCTCATCAGTTTACTCTTAAGTCTGAAATACACGAGTATGGAATGCTCTTTCCCGCTCCATTTTTCCAACACATTATTATCTACAAATATTCAAAGCCAACGTGCATCGGTATCTCTCCCCATTTTCCAACCCTAATTTCCTTAACGCCCGCGCTGTGTGGCTATTACATTATAAGGGTATTAAAAAATCCCTTTACTGCGAGTACATTTAAAAAAAGAAAACAAAATTATTGACAAAAAATCTTTTGTCAGTTCATCGACAATGAAATTTCGTCAATTGCCTTTGTCAGTTCAATAAAAGCTATTTCCACTCGCACTGCCAAAATTGGAACCGTCATCTCATTGGCAAAAAACGTCAACCAGTCTCTGACGTTGTGCGAGTTTAATTTTTGTAGCGTTTTGCTTAGGGAGTGGACATGTATCTAAGCATTTTGTGTTTAAAAAAGAATGAAAACTATTGTTGAAACGAATATTCGGTTGCTATTCGGTATTCGGCAAATTCATCCTATATTGGCTATTCGGCCAAATACCGAATATTGAGCTACTATTCGGCGGAATACCGAATAACTAAAAATATGAGAACAAAATAAGAAGGAACACCTCAAAGTAATTTTCAAGAATTTCTTTATTTTCACACAAAAACATATATAGCTTCTCTTTTTTAAAACTAAATAAAAACAAAACAAAATTTATCTTTCTTCCTTAAGTGAAATAAGGAAATCAAAATCCAACAAGTACCATGTTTTGTTTAGTACCAAATGAGTAATAATAATTGAAGTTGATAAGAGGTAAGTTGTGGTGCAGAAAAATAAACTTTTCTGCATTTTTAAGATGATATCGGTTTTTTTTCTTCGTCGACAAGTCCCGCCTCACTTAAAAGCCTCTCCGAATAAACATTACTTGCATGAGCAGATAAATAGTTAGCAGTCAGTTTGACAAAACATTGGGAACATCAAATTTATGTGCAGACAGACCACCAAACCACACATACATGGATAAGTGAACGTGGTTTGCACAAACAAAAAATTCCTCAAACATCGACGAGGAACATGACGGGTCTTCATGTTCGTGGTATCAAACTTGACTGTCTGTGGATTCGTTGATTCTGCATGATATTCGAGTAAAAATGCATTTTTCGTGGAAGAACACGAACCAAATGGAGCAAAATAGTGACATTTGAGAACAATGGTTTTATCGTCGGCGCCGTTTATCATGTTCACATGAATCATATTCGTACTTTTTTAGAGATTTTTAATCAGCCCGAATAGTTTGGCCGAATTTTTTTTTTTTTTTGTCGGGGTGTGTGAGACTTTCTGCACTGGAGCACTCAGACTCAATACTGGTCCATTGTACTACCAGGCAGACACACCACATTTTACTGTGGGAATTTACTCGTTTTTCTAAGAAAAACGAGAAGGCGCTTCAATGATAAGGAGCTTAGGTTTACAGCACTCACCATATCCGCACCAAATACCTGCCACCTGATACGAGCAAAAGCAGGACAATCACAGAGTAAATGTTCCGCAGTGTCGTAGCTTTCTCCACAGGCTTAGCAGTTGGTGGTGTCGCTTAGGCCTAGCACCTTAAGGTGTTTGGCAAAAGCGTAGTGTCCCGTAAGAACGCCAGTAGTCTGTCTGCAGTCTTTTCTGTTGAGAGACAACAAGAATGCCGCGGATTTCCCACAGGCGTCGGGGAGCATTTGCTTAGTTTGTCTGCACCCTGGAGAGTCATGCCAACGGCGATTGTGTTCATAGGAAACCCAACCGTCAATGGAAGCCCTGACCGAGGACACAGGCAGACAGATCGCTGGTTCAGGTCCTGAGAAGTCCCCCTCTGAGCTTTGTCTAGCAAGTTCATCGGAGATCTCATTTCCCGTGATCCCGTTATGACTCGGGACCCAGACAAGTTTAAGCGAACTCAGCCTTCCGACCGAATTCTGAGATATCTTGCATTCACGTACTATTTTGGAGGTAGTTAAGGGTTTGAGTAAGGCCTTAAGCGCAGCCTGACTGTCGCTACAGACGCAGATACTTCGCCCCCTCCACCTGTTCCTCGTAACATAGTCCATGGCCATTAGGATAGCATAAGTCTCTGTTTGGAAGACTGACGCATATTTGCCTAACGGAAAGAAAAGTCTAGCGTTATCGCTCTCCACGAAGAGACCAGCACCAGATCCTTGATCGGTTTTGGAGCCATCTGTGAAGATTCGACTGCATTCCCTTCCAGGTTCAGAGTCCGGCCAGAGCCAGTCCTGGACGCGAGGAAAGTCGACCTCATAGTTGCGCTTTAGGCGGAGTTCCGGTGTCATCGCATCAGACGGCATATCCATAAGACAGGAGTCGAAGGACAACCGTTGCGCAAGTTCATCAAAACTCCAGGGCGAGTTATACCAAAAGCCACTTCTTGTAAGACGTGAGATAGCCTTGATTGTACAGCTCGTGATGTAAACATCAAGCGGCGGAAGGTTCAATAGTGCATCTAGGCCGGACCCAGGCGTGCTGGGGAAGGCCCCCGTGCAGCCGAGACATACCTACCTTTGGAGTTTGGCAAAAGCAGCAGTGACGTATTTACGTGAAAGGTTATTCCACCAAACAACCGATGCGTATGCTATAAATGGTCTTATCATCATTTCGGTGATAAGCCCCATGTCTTGCCGAAAATGCCTTTGCACTGCCAGAAAACAGACAGCGCCTTGGCAGTCTTCAGCTCAACATGTTTGAACCAAAGAAGTTTGCTATCAAGGATGACTCCCAGATACTTTGCTTCATTGGAGAGTTGGATTGTGACGCCCTTTAGCACTGGCTGAGTCAACCCGACCAGCTTCCTCCTTCTCGTAAAGAGAACAACCTCAGTTTTAAGAGGATTGACCGAGAGCCCATTCCTAGTGCACCATTCGTCGATCACGTCAAGGGCCGCCTGCGCCTTGGCGCATACAGTCGCTAGGCATGATCCAACAGAAAGCACGGCAACATCATCCGCGTATGCCTGAGCGTAAATATTAGAACTGTTGAGTGCGTTCAACAGAGAGTCGAACAGCATACACCACAGCAGTGGAGACAAGACGCCGCCTTGCGATCAGCCTCTGTTTACCCCCGCCATAACATAGCGGCCACAATCCGCATCCGCAACCAACGTTCTATTCATTAGCATTGCTTTAATCCACAACACCAATGGTTCGTCTACGCCGTGTTGTCTGGCGGAGCTGCACATGCTATCAAAAGTCGCATTGTCAAAAGCACCCTCAATATCGATGAAAATGCCCATCGCGTATTCTTTTCTCTCAAGCGCGCCCTTTTTGCATCAAATATAAATTAAGCGTTATTTTTTCGTTTTGAGAAGTGAATTGCTAGCTTTTTACTTATTTTTTTTATATATTTTTATTAATTTTAAAAATGTGATTTAAAAAAAAGACTTCGAAACTTCCATGAATAAATCATAATTATAGAGCACATTTATAAATATTTGTGTTTTATTTTATCAGGAAGAAGTTGAAATTCAGAGAACAAAAGTAATTTTTTTCAGAAACATATCCTAAATATTGCAAAAAAGCAATATTACACAAAGTGAGTCCCTTAGACTCACCTAGGTATTTATGCGAGTTTTTTTTCACTTAGTGAATTAAGGGTTAACAATTCAACGATACTTAGACTTTTGTCACGCCCACTTATGAGGGATAAGAATAAGAATAGAGTATCCAACAGTTTGCCCAAGCGGACTATAGCCCGTCCCTATGTTTTTCATTTTATTGGAGACGGAAGTTATCCCAATTTTTTGGATTTTTGGGGATTTTGGGTTTTTGAGATTTTGAATTTAGGTATTCTGACCCCAGACGGGTTTGAGAAAAGATTAATTTACCCCCCTTGTGCGTTTAAATGTGTCTATTGATTGACAAACAATTTAACCCGATGCCGATCAATTGTCACTGTCAATTAAATACAAAGTCACATTTTGTTTGGCAACTCAGTTATTCTCATGTAAATTCATTGTCAGTAATTGAAAAGCACTGTTAGTCAATTTAATGTCAGGCCCTTTTACACTTGCCAGTTTTCTAAATGACGTAGGAACACGTCATCTATCAATTTCAAGAACGACGAGTGGAATCGTAGCATAAGTCTGTATTTTTTTTTGTCATACAGTAATCGCTGTCCCATTTGACAATTTAAATTTTTATTTGCTTCTGAAATATTAACCTACACAGTAGACACAAATGATTAAACCTAACTTAAAATTAACAGGATATTTTATTTATTCTGGGTTATTGTTCCTTATGCGGACGCTCTAAATAAAACTAAATATATCTTATAATTATTACCTTTCGGCCTGAAAACTATTTTACAAACTAATCTTACATATTATATTCATCGAGAAAATTGTTAAAAAAATCGGCATCCTTATTTTAAATGTAATAAGGATTTTTATATTTATAAAAGCAAATTACAAACTACCTCCTCTACTTACTTAAACTACAGTGCTGTGCAAATTACTTGGGAGTTGGGACAGGCATGATTTTTAAACATAATCGTAAGTAGGCTATGATTTTCGCGTTACTGTTTTAAACTTTGGTAAGGTTCTTTGCAAATTAATTATTACAAATATTTTCTTTTAGATTAGCGAAGGTAAGTTGCAGTTTTTTGTGCATTTATAAAAGTTTAGTGTCATGAAGCTGTTATCCGATATTTTATTAGGTTTGGTTGGTTCGTTTGAAACAAATTTGAAAATGGATATTTCGATGGAGAAGAGGGCTTCAATCATTGCTTTGCATGAGCACACTGACAAAAGCATACGGAAGATTTCGGATGATGTTGGAGTTCCAAAATCAAGTGTGGGTAGGATCATAGCGTTGCACAAGGCTACAGGATCCATTGCAACGGTTCGTACGGGGCATTGTGGCCGAAAACGCAAGACAACGGATCGCGATGACAAAACTTTGATCCGTAACAGCGTCATTCATCCTTGGAAGACTAGCGGTGATCTTCAAAGGGACTTGGCGTCGGCTGGTGTGGTGGTGGACTCGTCCATTGTTAGAAGGCGTCTTTTAGATGTGGGCCGCAAAGCAAGAAGACCACTTAAAAAACAGCTTCTAACTGAGGCTATGATGAGAAAAAGGCTGCAGTGGGCAAAGAAACATAAAGACTGGTCTTCGCACGAATGGGGAAGTGTCATTTTCTCTGATGAGAGCCATTTCGAAGTTCAGGGCTACCGGGTAAGTGTCGTGAGGAGAAGTGATAAAGAAAAGCTCCGACCTGGTCACATTATACAGGCCCCTAAACACCCCCACAAAGTAATGTTTTTGGGTTGTTTCACCTCCTTGGGCCCTGGAAGCTTAAAGCCGATTGAAGGGATAGCATCAAGTACGCTGACGTTTTAAACCACATGCTCTTACCGACCATGAGAATACATTTTCCGACCGGAAATGCAATTTTTCAGCAAGATCTTGCCCCATGCCACACTTCAAAAAAAATGAAAGCATTCTTTGTGGAAGAACGTATTAAGGTGCTCGAATGGCCAGGCAACTCTCCAGACCTCAACCCAATAGAGAATCTTTGGGCCATAATAAAAATAAGGCTGAGGAAAAGAAATTGTACTACCAAAAGAAGCTTATTTGTGCAATAATTGAAGTGTGGTCTCACGACGAAGAAATAAGAAAAATTTGCGAAACATTGGTTTCATCCATGCCAAATCGAGTAAAAGATGTAATTGCTGCCAAAGGCGGCCATATAAATTATTAAATTTAAAAAATTGACAACATTTTATAAAAAAATAAAAAAATCATAAAAATTTTACCTGTCCCAATTAATTTGCACAGCACTGTACTTGAAGTATTCTAACTATAATTAGGATTCTGAGCACTTGTTGCATTACGTAAGAAGTGGACAAAATCCCCATTGCTCTCCGTGCGCCTGGCAGTCGTCAACGTGCGCACGCGCCGCCGTGAGCCGACTGAAGGCTTGCAGCCTCAGCCACCTCTCGGAAGCACCACAACTACAAGTTGGTAAGCTGTGCCTCGCTCAGCAACGACCTATAATCTAACCGGACACAGATTGTCCAAGGAATTATGGCAACATTTTGACCATAAGAAATCGGGGAAATCCTCAAATTAAGCAGATGGCAGCTTAGGGCACTGTTAGGTATTCTGTCTGGCCGCTGTCTTCTGAGGAAGCATGCAAAGCGACTCAGACTGAAAGATACGGACACATGCAGCTAATGCGGCGATCTGCCATACGTTACGTATTGTGTGATTGTTTGGTGGTCTAGAACTCACATCCTCAAACGACACCTGACTGAACTACAACACTTTTCGTGTTAATAATAAGAGGAATTCCAACTACCCCTATAGAAGTTCTGTTTTATTTACCTAAGTTGCAGTTCTTTGTTTAAAAAGTGAGACCAGAAAAATTCTTTAACGTATGTATAGTAGTACTTGGGCGGACGGTTAACTTCAGTGAAGGAATCAGGAGTGCTAGGTACAAAACTCGTTTCTACAGCTTTTCTACAGTTTGCGGGTGGCAATGGTGCAGTAGTAGTGTATTCGCTTACGGAATGGAAGGTCGTGCGTTCGAATCCCGGCCAAGTCCATTACTTTATACCGAATACATGAAATCGTAATCTCCCTAAGAAACTTAGACACCACCCGTGGAGAAAAACCCTACAACTGCACCCAAACACTTCTTTCCTATCTCTCTATTCTTTCTAATACCAAGTAGCTTACACTGTGTTCTTAGCATTATAAGGGTACTGTAACAACAGAAAAAAATCCCTTTAGCGTAAGCAAAATTATATAAAAAAAAAAAAAATATCTGACCACCAGAAGGGAGCACTTGACTATGTGTGCCCAAAACAAATTTTTGGGTGCCGCTTTCGAATCCTCCTTCCAGTTCGACTTAAATAGAACAGTGGGGTGATTTCTGGTGTGGCTTTGCGCCTGGCGCTGCGATCATTTATATGGTTGTTTCAATGTTTTTTTCCCCTCCGGAACCGGAGTATACTCTTGATGCGGTCGGACTAGACTATCTGCAGCCTTGAGTGGACAAAGAACTATTTCGCGAATTCAGCTTCCGCTACAAGTAATATCCTCTAAAGGGGAAGGGTAAAATGCGACACCTTATATATTTGCTCAGGTGTATAAGGTAGCATCAAGATCTCCTCATGTCAAAACCAGCTGCTTTGATCTCTTCTAAAATTGTTGAGGAAGCCATCGCTAAGTCGAACAGGTTCGGAGGGCGTCGCTCTGTAACACTGACTTGACAATACTTTTTTTTTATTGCTTGGTTGGTTGGTTGGTTGGAACCGGCCTTCGATAAGGATGCACTTAGACCAGAGGTAGGTCCATTGTGCTGCCGATGTTTAAGGTGGATGGGTCACCCTCTTACTCAGGAAACCATTTGCTCCTCTGAATGAAGGAGCTAATCTTTGCTGTGCAGGCGTTGTTGAGATCGTTCAGATCATTGAAAAGGTATTCACCCCAGTGTTGCCTTCCTAATCTTGGCGAGTGCAAGACACTTGCAAAGGAAGTGACTGATAGTCTCATCTTCCACCTCGTCCCTACAGCTTTTGCAGAAGTCATTGTGGGCGTTTACTAATTTGGAGAGGGTTCCTCTCAGAAGTCCTATGTTATTTAATATCGGCTAGAGTAGCCTTGCGGTGTTGCACTGGTCGAGTTGGTGCCAACGACGGTTGGCTTCGCTGACCGCATTGGTGTTTATGAGGTGTTTAACATAAGACGTTGGCGCCTCGATGTCGGTGACGCTTATGCTGTTTAAACCAGAGGAGCCTCGTCGAGCCAGTTCGTCAGCTTCACAATTCCCTGGTATGTCACAGTGACCCGGCACCCAGCAAAGGGTGAGACTATACTGACCGGCTATGTCGTTAATGTGGTAGCGCTGGATGCAAGGGATTTTATGGCCGCCTGACTGTATATTACAATATCTGATTTCGATATGGTATTAATCGACAGCCAGTCAGCCGCTTGGCGGACGGCGGTGACTTCGGCCTGAAAAACGCTGCAGTGTTCTGGAAGGTTAAAGGAGAGGTGAATGTCCAGGTCCTCAGAGAGGACTCCGGCACCGACTGCGTCCTCCGTTTTGGACCCATCCGTAAAAATTGACAGCGATTCGTGGTGTAGGAGCGCCGCACTGAGAGAGGTTCTCAGTGCACCGGTGATGCTAAGGCATGCAACTCCTTGAGTTTTGTCCAGCAAGGTTGGGTTGGACTTCTTCTCCCAGGCGGGCCAGCAGACCAGTAATCCATAGAGGAGAATCGGTTTAACTACCGACATGTATATCCAGTGCATAATTTTTGGTCATAGGCCCTACGTGGAGCCTACCTCCTTTTTGCATGTATAAAGAGCAGCTAGGGATTTCCTGGCACGTTCGACTACATACAAGGTCCCTCTATGTTGAGAAATGTCACTAAGGTAGGCGTGTTATGACGTGGATAGCAAGTTGCTATCAATGGTGGCCTTGATGTGAATATATAGAATCCTTTATAGGATCTTAAGAAGGAAGGATGTTAGGCTAATTGGCCTAACGTCCTTCGGGGAAGTGTGAGATGTTTTTCCTGCCTTAGGTATGAATACCACTCTTACTTCAGTCCAGGCGGCCGTTGTTCCTAGCATCAAGCAGCCCCTCATAATACGGGACAGGACCTGCCATATTTCACTGAGGGCCGCCTGAATTTGTGCCAAAGCTGGTCACTGCCCATTTCAGGTTATCCTCATTTATGAGGTCAGGATGTGGCGGTGGGCGTGCAGCGTTTACCGTGGCAGGATTTTCGCTAGGTATAGGCATGCAGCCCGGGAAGTGAGTGTCCATAAGCAGATCAAGCGATGCTTCATCTGATTCTGTCCATGATCAGTTGGGATTCATAAGGAAACCTGGTATGGTTGGGTTTTTGGAAAGGACTTTGCGTAGCCTAGAGGATGGAGACGTATTGTCAATAGTCTGACAAAAACTGCGCCAGGATCTTCGTCTGGCCTTTCGAACTTCTGCTTTGAATCTCTTAAAGCTTGCTTTGTAGATATCCCAGTCCAGAGGTAGCCTTGTTGCTTTGGCTTTGTTGAATTGCTTCCTGCTTATGCAGCGAATGTTGTTAAGTTCTGCATTCCACCACGGTGGACGGTTGCCTGCCTTGCTCGTAGTGATGGGACAGGTTTTTAAGGCGGAAGTTAGAACAGTGTTAAGCTCATCTAGCTCCAACTCTGTTCTTGGGGTCTTATGCACACGATTGGACAGTTTAGCAGAGAGGATTTCATTATTTTGTCAGTTCTTCGTCGATTGCGTAAAATTGCTGGTGTGCTTTTTTTATTGCTTACTTGGAAACAATTCTCTCTTTCATCACTTAACGTATTCTATTCTGCATTTTGTTGATTGCTAACACCACTGTCAGTCTGAATAAAACTTTGATAAGTTAAATCCGGACGCCATAAGGAACACATTCACAAAATTTAATCGAAATCCCTCGAGCGGTTCGTGAGTCTATAAGGGACACACACAAACAACGAGTCATTTTTATATATAAAGATGACTGTCTAAAATACTCTAGGGACCCTTTTAAATTCCTCAAAATTCGGTAGCTATGTTCCACCTCTAGCCAACGTGCAGTTATAGGTATCCAATAAGTTTGGTAGATTGTCTGTTAAATTTAATTAAACTTTTGTACTAGATATTAGAAAATTTAAATTTTTCTGGCAGGTGGTAATCCTTAATGTCGCCATTATTCATGCATTCCACAATGGGCGTAAAATTACACACAATTTCATTAGATAATAGTGTCCTGTTCAGGCCAAGCACTATATCTTCCCAAAAGTGGTGTATGTTGGACTTAAATTGTCCTTTCTTCTTGCGTCGTTGTCGGCAGTTTGTTGCTGCTATGCATGTCCTTTATTTCGAGATTCTATTTGTTTTATTTCCCGAACCATCCCCAAATGCAGGAGAATGGGGCGAAGAAATCTATTTTAGTCATTTGGGAAGCTAGAATCCTCGTGCTCGAGTACTTATCAGCCCACAACGAAAGGTGACTAGTACTACATATATGGAATGGAAGACGACTGATGATGTTTTATTTGTAATACCAGCCAAAAAAGGACGTTTAACAAACCTGTAGTGTACATAGCTAGACACATTGGGCTAAAGTGAAAGAAAAGGCTTACTCTGAAAATTGTGTTCCACCTTCTCACCCTTCTGTTGGTCTTCTCTCATAGGATGTGGCATTGTACGATCCTCCGAATTAGCTAACATATGTCACCGCACTGATTTTACTCCTACCGAACAGACATGGCTGTTGGCTTCGTCTTCACAGCAGGAGTCCTCTCCTACATGTATACGAGTGAACGAGCGCTGTATTGTATGTGTGGACAAGAGTTTTTTCTGGACTGTGGTTTTGGAAGGAGCAATGGGGTTTGCCTTAATTTAATTCGAACATAACTATTGCATTGAAATACCATACGGATTGTGTGTGCTTAGTCGGGACACCTACAGGGAGGAAGGGAAAGCTGTTAAGGGATGTGCTCTCGATTCAGTAGTTTTAGGATTACTTAGTTGACCAGGACATCGTTCAGCAATTTATATTGTTTCTTTGGAAATTAACTCAATTGGATCTGTTGTAGTGTGTTGTCGCATGGCATACAAAATCGTACAGTTAGATACTTTGCAACTTCGATGACACCAGAGTTATGTCGATGGAATTGGCCATCATTGGCAACCATCAATTTTACGATGGTTTAGCCAGCCTCATATGAGTACATACTCGTACGATGTATGTATATTTATGCAAGCGATACATAGCAGTTTCTTCAAATAGGATTTCTTCTTTGGGTTGGATGAAATATTTATATTCTGTTTAATTGCCTTAATGAATATATTTATGTAGGCTATAATGCAAAGAGATTTTAACGAACAGAGACATGGATTTAAGGCGCAACGGATGAAAACTTAAGCTAATGTCATGTTTGAACGAACCATTCCTTTCCGACGTTTCAATTGAAACTTAATAAGAGACATAATGTGAACGGAAGCGACTGCCTGTCTTTGCGAAAGCAGGTATGATGATTTTTTTTAACTTTCTCGTATACTTTAATATACTGAAAAAACGATATTGCAAAGGTTCTGAAATATCGAGCTCAAACTATGTATGAGGATATTAAGACTATAGAAAATCCCAAAAAAATGTGTCCCGAATTTCCGTCCGTGTGCGGTTCGCCTTTCCACCTTCTGTCACCGAGACTGCTGCCACAATGGGTGGACGGATTTTCTTCAAACTTCGTATTTGGGCTTTCTAGGCTTATACTCGTAGCTCGCAGCCATTTTCTTTATTTATTTTATCATACATATGCAAACCCGATTTTCTCAAAAATGGCTCTAACTGATCGTTTTTTGAAATATAAAATAATTGAGGTGAGCCTAAGAAACATAACGGCGAACCCTACAGCCGGACCAGCAGGGATGCAGGTAAGTGGGAGGCTTATGCTCCCATTAATCCTGGTCATAACTTCACTGTCATAAAGGGAGAAGAAAAAGAGGTGAGCGTAAGAAAATGGTGTACACAGTTTTTGCAAAAATAGTCGCCTAAGGCTAATTGCACACACACCGATTTTAAACGGCCAGTATAAAATCGGCCGACATGTTACCGGTAGCAGGGTGCTAGCACACTCACCGGATTTTACCGGTCTAACAATCAGTTGCTTTGTTGTCGTGAACGTGACACGAGGTTATTGTTTAATAATAATGAATCCTAAACGAGTTGTTGCTATGTGGTTATTGCATCGCCGTATTAAGCGCCGTAGGATTAAGCGCAAGTACTGGATTCATCCTATCAATCAAAGCAGAGAACACACGGGAACATTCTATCATTTAATAATTTTTCGAATTTTTGAAAATGGAACCTTACTCAAAAACGGCTCTAACGATTTTGATCAACTTTAATGTCTTGAAGAATAGGTTTGAGTGTTAGAAGACGGCTTATTAAATTTTTTCCAAACGGCTCGATTAACGGAGCTTTAGGAAACCAACAACATTTCTAAATCGGGCGATGTAATTTCAAAGAAATTTGATTTATTTCTAGATACAAATATGTAGAAGACATTTTTTTTTAACAGTGACTAAAATTTTCTTGAAAACGGCTCTAATGATTTGATGATTTTCGGGGTTTTTAATACTTGGAGTAAATGCAAGAACATGACATAATCAGATTTTCGCAAAAGACTCGAATAACGGAACATTAGAAAAATGGCTATATTTTTAGAACCGGTGGAGTGATTTCAAAGAAATTTAACCTACTTTCTTACTTACTTAATGGGATTCCGACCTGTGAATAGACTCTGCCGCCTTCAATAATCCAACGACCCCGGGCACGCTGCTTCCAATTGTCCAGACCAAGAGCTCTGGCATCGGCGATGAATTGGTATTTTAAACGTAGGTTCGATCTTCTTTGTCGTCTCTAACCTGGGATCCTCTTTGCTGGAGCATTATTGTCCTTTCGCTCGATGTGGCCGAGCCAATGTGGTCGAAGTATTTTAAGATTTTTGACAGCATCTTGGTACAGCTCATAGAGTTCGCGGTTATATCTTCTCCTCCATTCGCCCTCCTCGGAAACGGGACCAAATATGCGACGAAGTATTTTTCTTTCGAAAGAACCCAACATAAGTCCTCCGTTCCTACTTATCGTTCAGCACTCGGCGGCGTAAAACAGAACTGGCAGTATCAGTGTTTTGTAGAGCTTTCACTTGTTCTTCCGAGTTAGCAGCTTTGAATCCATTTGCTTCGTCAAACCGAAGTAGCAACGCTTTCCTAGGGTAACTCTTCGTCGGATCTCCAGAAAGGTGTTATTTGTAGAGTTAATGTTTACTCCGAGATAGGTGAACTCTCTTACTACCTCAAAGTTGCTGCTATCAACAGTGTCGTTTTGTCCTAGTCGGTGGCCAGATGTTTGTTTGTTTGTTGAGAGCAAGTAGTTGGTCTTGTCCACGTTGACTTCAAGCACAAACAGTTTTGCCTGTTCTTCAATCGCCATGAAAGTCTCTAATACGCTGAGATCGACCAATGATGTCGATATGGCCGCGTAGTAGTTGGACTGGTCGGTTGGAAATAGTGCCTTCTGTTTTAACAGCTGCCCTGCGCACTATCTGCTCCATAACAAGATTTTAGAAGTCGCTTGACAGCGCATCTCCTTGCCGGAATCCGGTACAGGTTTCTAATAAATCGGAAGAACTGTTTCCATACTGCAAATTGCACCGCATGTTTGCCAGAGTCACGCGACAGAACTGGATCAGTTTTGCCGGGATCCCGAATTCGGCCATCGCCAAGTAGAGCTCCTTTAAAGACGATGAAAAGGTGGTGGGTATCGATTTAAAAATCAGAAGAAATAAAGCAACCAAACTTTTTCTATAATTTTAAATTTTCATATTACTAATAAGATAAAATTTTAATTTTTTTCAAAAGCGGTTCTAACGATATTGATCTGTGTTGATGGTTTAATTACTTAGAGTGAAGGTAAGGAATTGTCATACTCAGTTTTTACAAAAAGACCTAAACAAAGGTACTTTCGAAACATGGCAATATGTATCTTAAAAACAGGTAAAGAGATTATAAAGAAGTTTGAGGTTTGAGTTGACACTAAAATTATGGACGCATTTGCTTACTCAGATTTTTGAAATAAATCTTTATACTCTTTTCGTTTCTCAATTTTTTTTTATTTTCTTTGTTTCAAATAGATACATTTAAATAGAAAGCTATTATGACAAATCCAAAAGCATTCATAGGATTAAAATCACAAAGTGAATTAACATTAAGTCTGCTTCAACCGGAAATAAGGTCTATGAATCCGCCATGTTTTGTTCAGTTTAAAAAAAATCTATGCGGTTAATTATTATATTACGTGCATAATTAAAACAAGAATACAATCAGTTTTATTTTGCTTGGCTTGGATAAAAATTCATAAAAATATTTACAAATTATAGGTATTATTTTGAAGTTTGACAATTTTAACATTTGGCCTTATTTCGCTTTGGGTAAATAATAACCCATTTCCAGCCTCTGCTGAAAGGTATAACATTAAATTTTTTGATGTTTTTAACTTTTCTATTCATAACTGCAATTAAGACAAATCAAATATCGGTAATCTACGTTATAACGATTTTTTTTTCCCGATTTTAGGAGTATACAAAATGGCTAATGAAAAAATGTGATGTAAATTCTTATAAGAAGTTATCGCAGACTTTATGTTACAAAGAAATTGCTTGTTTTGAAATTTTCAAACACATTTGGTTTAAGTTAATCGATGGAATTCCTTCCGAGTTTTATAAAAATGCAACTGTGCAGTTTAAACAGTACCTATTACTCTTTTTTAATATGCTCTATAATACGTCCAACGTCCACGTAAGCTTCAACAAGGCACTGATAGTTGCTATCTTTTGAAAGGGGAATATTAATATAGCTGAAAATTACAGGGGAATTTCAATCCTCAAAACAATCAGAAAAATCTTTGTTAGTATTCTCTATGATAGACTTGCAAAATGGATTGTAACCAACAGTTGTCTGAGCGTGTCCCAAGCTGGTTTTCGCGCTGGATTTTCTACGATCGATCACATAAATCTGCTATTACTAGTATCGCCCAAAAATTTAAAGAGAAAAAGAGAAAGCTATATGCATGTTTCGTGGATCTTAAAGCATCCTTTGACATCGTTAATAGAAATGCCCTAATTTACAAGCTGTCAACAATGGGATTATCTAAGAAATTCTTAGCGACTTACGCTAATCTACTCGCCTCTGCTAGTGCAACGGTGTATTATGGAGTGGATGTGTCCAACTGGTTTGATACATCCTCTGGTGTACCACAGGGTTGTATCTTGAGTCCGATTCTCTTTGCACTCTACATCGATGACATATATAATTGTTTGCCAGGAGGAGTGCAGATTGATGGAACACCGATAAAGGCTCTACTTTATGCTGACGTTCTCGTCATGGTGGCTGACAACCCTTGCTCATTGCAGTTGCAAATCAATAGGCTCCAAGACTACTGTAGCACATGGGACTTACAGGTTAATGCCCAAATAACTAAGATTATGATATTTGAACAGCGCCATCTTCGCAATCGTCTGGCAGGAGAGAATTGGTTTCATCATGGTGAACGTATCGAAGTGGTCAAAGAATTTAAATATTTGGGAGTACTGATTACCAGTAATTTAAAGCTTGCGAAGCATGCACAGCACATAGACTTAGGATGTAAGTTAGGTGTTCAATACAACAGTTAAAACCTATATGTGCTATGGGGTTCAGGCATTTAGTGACATCCCTTTTGAAGAATTCGAGATAATTCAACTTTTCTTTTTCAAATTACCAAATGCCACAATGACTTGCGCGATACATGTGGAGTCTGGCATTGCCCCGATTTACATCCAGAATCTAAAAGTCCACTCAGAATAATATCACCAGAGTTATGAGGAGGAATGGTAACAACTTGCACGAGACAACATTGGCGTCTCTCCTCCGAACTAATGCTTCCCCATTCAAGGAATGGAACCAACTTGTGCTCTCCCCTGACATAAGCCTAATCTTGAGTGATTCTAACGATGATGAATGGAGCGGAATGTTTTCTGATGTGATACCTAAAATCGATGAAGCGAAGTATCTGCCATGTCTGGACTGTGCATCCTCCTCGAACTCACGACATATTTACAAAGACAACTTAAGACATCGTTTGAATAATAGCTACTTTTCTAATGTTCACTCTGCTTCTTTCATAAGTACCATTTTTATACCCTATTCTAAGGGTATATTAATTTTGACGCATAGTTTGTAACATACCTTAATATTGCCCGTAGACCCCTAAAAGTTTTTATATTTATGATCAGCATCGATAGTAATGTCGATCTAGCCATGTCCGTCCGTAAGTCCGTCCGTCTGTCGGCAAAAATTAGGCCTTTAAACTGGACCTAGAGAGCTGAAATTTTAACCATATACTCTCTAGGGTCCCGAAATAATCAAGTTTACGAATTTTTGAAATCCGCCCACAGACACGCCCACAAACTCAAAAAATCAAAATTTTGGAAAAAATCGAATTTTGAGCTAGAAAGCTGAAATTTTTTATATATGATCTATGACTCCTAAAACTGCTCGGGATAAACAATTTTCAAAATCCGCCCACTGACACACCCACAAATAAATAAAATAATTTTTTTATACCCTATTCTAAGGGTATATTAATTTTTGAAAATCCAAAGTTTGAGCTAGGGAGCTGAAATTTATAATATATACTCTCTAGGGGCCCTTTATGCTCAGGTGTTATTTTTTTTTAAATCCGCCTACTGACACGCCCACAATTAAATAAAACAATTTTATTGAAACACCTAAGTTTGAGCTAGGGAGCGTTTTTTTTGATAAAATCCTTTATATGTTATATAACAAAATATGTGGAGCGTTCTTAACAATTCAACCATACTTAGACTTTTGTCACGCCCACTTATGAGGGATAGGAATAAGAATAGGGTATCCAACAGTTCGCCCAAGCGGACTGTAGCCCGTCCCTATGTTTAGGGTTAGGGTTGAAATTCTTAACCTGAATTACTTACCCCGTAGAAGCTCGACCTCTGATCTGTGTACTCTCTTTAACAGAAATGACAGAGAGAATATTTACCATTTTCTCGCTGTTTGCCCTCTTTTGCAAGAAATCCGCAGGTTTTATTTCAATGTTAGCTCGTTTTCTATTAGTGTGTGTAGGGACATCTTTGAAAAATTTGGCTTTATGTCACTTTCCGGATTTGGCCTTATGACGCTTGGTGTTATGTCACGGCACCGTTTGAACTCATATCCCTGCTCCCTCTTAGTTCGCCAGTATATTTACATTAAGCAACACAGGTTTCTTCTTCTTCCTTTAATTGCGGTGAGGCTATGATCAAGATTAAAGGGATCATAACCCTCCCACGTAACTGCATCCATACTGGTCCGCCTGTGGTGTTCGCCGGTTCGACCTCAGCAAATAGCGGCAGGCCTCCCGATTTTGAATCACCTCGCCGCTTAGACCAATCATTATTGCTGCATTTGTATGTTCCAGGAATCGTTAGGCCTGCCACTATTTCGTGTTTGCATTGGAACGTTGATTGATATTGCTTTTTTGACAGGAACCGTAGGATCCCTCCTATAAATATGACAGCACCAAGTGAGCCGGTCGCGCTCGATTCTTGTGACATAGGTTCCTTGACGTGAAGCATCTTCATCTCAGCTGGTGCTAAATTGCCCTCATATTTGTGTGCGCTGTCCAACATTGTGAACCGTATGTGAGCTCCGGACGCACCTCTGCGGTGTAGAGCTTTCCTTTCAGCTTACGGGGCATTTTTCGATGGTGCAGGGAAATAACTTCACGGGCAATAACTTCACATGGGAAATAATGTCACCTCGAGCGAAATCGCAATTTGATTCTATAAGCAGTGCAATGGAGTAAATTGTCAATCACCCATTATGACGGTTTTTGAATTATCATAAAATGTTAAGAGAAATTATTTCCCACAAAAAAAAAAGTTATTTCCCACTCGAGGTGAAGTTATTTTCCATGTGAAGTTATTGCCCGTGAAGTTATTTCCCAGCACCTTTTTCGATCATATAAGATGGCTAGTTTTCCCGCCACTTCATCCACCTGGGTTCTCTATTGATCATATAGACGGAGAGCTGGCGACATTTTTTCGTGATTATTTTGTGTTATTCGTGTTATTTTTAAAAGTATGAATGCTTGGACTAAGTTTGTTATATTTATCTATAAGAGGCCTGTTAGAATCAATTAATAAACTTACATTCGTGTATAAACTTTCGAAGATTTCACACAATTTCTCTTGCAGACCGGTAAAAAGGTCCTTTACGCTCAATGCGCTTTAAGGTATTCTGGCGGGGTGTTGCGACTGGAATTTCGTTCTGGCATTTGAGTTCTAAATTCAGGAGAATGTAATAGATAACATACTAAAATTTGAGTGTTGACAAAATAATAAATTGACCATTCTGTAGCATCTTCCGGGCGCTCTGGCAGGAGTTTGCAACCGCTCAATCGTTCTGGCAATCACAGTACACAAAATGCTTTTCATTTGTGAACCATCATGCAACGATTCAAAGTTGACACTATAATTTTTTTTTCATGACTTTTTTACAACTTTGAGGTTCTGTAACTCCTGAAGCGCCCGGCCCAGGTCTGCCAGAACTTCACATCTGTTATAAATCCGAACCCGACAATCCAAAAATAAGCCAAATTCTGTTGACAAAATAATCACGAAAAAATGTCGCCAGCTCTTAGTCTAATAGAATCCAGATATTTGAACGTTTCGTAAATAAAATCCTTTAGTCAACAAACAAATTTCAGAGCAAATATAAAAGTGATTGAAACGTCAAAAAAATTATTGTGCTTCGCTTAGATTCAATTTCGTAATCTTTTTGTCGAAATCTCAGTTTTTGTTGCGGTGTGAATAGCATATTACTCACCTAAAAACTTTAATTTGCCAGCACTATAATAGGAATATAGATCCGAGGAAGCCTTCACGTCAAGGAAAGAAATCTCAAAGAAAATGGAGCGAGGCCAGCTAAGTTGTTATTGTCATGTTCTAACTTGGTCGGTCTCGCTGCTAAGAAAACCGCAACAAAAGCCATATAAGTTAAGGTTCCTTAAGAGTCGCGAAAGAGATGCAGGCCTAACAACTCTGGGATCACTCAAATGGAACAACACCAGCTTTGGATATGCTAAGTGATGAAGTGTCTGTCGATACTTTTTAAGGACAAACCAGCGAACCCCTCAGGCAGGCGAGTAAGAATGCAGTGAAGTGGAAAGTTTATGATCCCTCTAGGGCTCTAGCCCAGATCATATCCTCGAAGTTCAAGGCGAAGACGAATAAGAAGAAAAAGTCTGACATCATGACCAGATGCATAGTTTTGCAAATACTTATATCGCATGAGCGGGTATATTAATTATATTAAGTGCATTTCAAAAAGCATCATCCAAGTGATATTTTTTAAATATAACATTTAATTTTCAATATTGAACTTTTTTCCTTCCAACTTTAAAAATAAAGTGTCATACCTCTCCATCCGATATGATTGGTCATTGAAAACACATGACTGCTGGTGGAGAAATCCTCCGAAAACACATCCATTACCATCATCATCGAAGAAAAATAACAAAGAATAAATTATTAAAAGGACACTTATGGCTGTGCATCCAGAAAGTGTTAAAAACCAAGTCCTTTGTGATCAGGAGCTCGATATAAAAACTCGAAAAATAATTCTTACCATCGTGTTGTCCTTCTCCCTTCGGACAATTGACAACTACTTCCCATTAATAATTTTCCTTCGATCATATATCATTGCTTTTCTTCGAGCAGAGAATAAAGAATATTGAGCTGCAGACTATCGTAAGTAGTTGCTTGAACGCTGAAAAGGGTTTTATTTCTTTTTTCATCTTTTTATTTCTTTTTTTAAGAAACAAGAATCCTTTGAAAGAATAATCCGGCTTCCACCGTTCACTCCAACCATCGGCATACTGACAAAATCTATTCAATATCGTGTCCTTTTAATAAAGCTTCTTTAACGCCATAGTTATTTCTTTTCAGTAATTCACATGGATACCGCCTTTGTGTGTGTTTTTGTTAATGAAGATCCCAAACATATTGAAGAATGGCTATTTTAAGCAAATTACTTTGTGCATAACACACTCGCCCTTAGTCTTTTGTGCGTATCGCTTTTATAGTAAAAGGATATTCCAATGATACACGTGAGGACTTGGTTACTTCTTCATTCGGACTTGACATTGATTGATTACGAATCCGGAGCACTCAATGCAAATGTTCTTCTCTGGAGATTTAAATTCATTTGGCTGCCATTGAAGAAATAATGATTCTTTGGGCACAGGAGGTGGGTCTTGCACATATAAATATATTAATGACAACGATGTATACATTGACAGGCTTCCTGACATGGTTCTGTCGCATCGATCTCGTTCAAGTACAAACTATTTAGGTAGATACCTACCTAAAGAACGTTTGTCATATTTGTAAGCAATTTGCTGACAGGGTTTTATGTGGAGCAAGGTGCAACGGGGATTTGCCCTGCTGAGAAAATGATTTCGCTTAAACGTGAGTTCTTTGAGTTCGTAAAAACAGTAACATAGATGAAATATATGAGAAAGTCGATTTCCACATCCCCCGACCCCTACGACCAGCAAATGGGCCGTGCCCAATCCACCCTCGAAGTTTTGTGAATGATATAGACCAAGAGCCGATAGCATATTTTGGGAGCGGAGGTGAAGCCAAAATTCATTTACTTGTTTGTAAAGTACGTGATAGTACGTGATATCAAATGCAGTCGTCTGGCAGGGTTTTTTTTTCGCCGGGGCTGAGGGCGGGGGTTTGAGAACGTTGATTTTTTAGATTTTTGTGTCAAGGGTATAACCATTTTTATATATACACAAATTATAGAGAACTATGCACTAATTAAGAATTTTTGGGTCCCAGACGTTTTAAGTGTCGCATTCGCCTTTCCAGACGCCCACCAAAAGGGGCAAAAAAATCATTTTTTCTTTTGTCGAGGTATAACCAAAAAAAAAATTACATCAAAAAATCGGGAAAAATACCCTCATTACAAAAAAGTAACTCCCCTTTTGGGAGCGTCTGGCGGGGCGAATGTGACACTTTGTATTTGTAATGAGGGGATTTTTCCCGATTTTTTGATGTAATTGTTTTTTGGTTATACCTCTGTCACCAAAAAGTGATTTTTTGGTCCTTTTGGTGGGCGTCTGGCAAGGCGAATGCGACACTTAAAACGTCTGGGACCCAAAAATTCTTAATTAGTGCATAGTTCTCTATAATTTGTGTATATATAAAAATGGTTATACCCTTGACACAAAGATCCAAAAAATCTACGTTTTCAAACCCCCGCTCTCAGCCCCGGCGAAAAAAAAACCCTGCCAGACGACTGCATTTGATATCACGATGCTAGTACCTTTACAAACAAGTAAATGAATTTTGTTTATACCTCCACTCCCAAAATATGCTTGTCGGCTCTTAGACTAATAGAAATGGCAGTACCTGACGTCTATTTGCTCCTAACTTCACACTTAAGAAAACTACCGAAGTCATGAAATGCCTATTTAGCATCCAACGTGTGTGCGAAATCCAAAAAAGACCGAAAACGAGATCCCGAAAAATTGTAAAAATGAAAAATTTCCTATTCCATGAGCGAAAAAAAACAAGAATGTCGTTCAGGACTTGACTTATTATTTTATTTATTAATAAAAAAATATTGCTTACTAAGTTACTTGTGGGCACAGTGGCACAGAGGTTAGTGTGTTGGACAAAAGATAGGACGAACCCTCCCATTCCGGTCGATTAGTTTGCTTCCGAATATCAGCCAGGTCATTGAGAAGGTTGTCAATAGAGCCCTGTTGAAGTGGGTCTAGGACAATAACATCATTCCGGACAACGAGTTTGGTTTCAGGGTGGCGCATGACAGTATTCTTGCCGCGTCGACACTGGTTTCCTACATTCAGTGGAACAAATGCAAGAACCAATGCACGGCTGCTTGTCTGGTTGATTTTGAGAAGCCTTTCGACACCGTATGGTTAGAGGGACTTTTCTACAAGTAGACCAGGCGGGGGATGCACAAACCTTTGCTTGTAATAATTCATAATATGCTTATGGCAAATTGAAAACGGCCTGCAGCAGGGTGAAAGCTCCGATCCTGTTAAAGATTTACACAAGTGATCTGGTAGGTTCACTTTGGTTTGGTTGAATACATATCAGGTCCCAAAAACCGAGGTCATTAACATTCTTTTTCAGCGTGACTTCGATCAAATTAAGGGATATAGCGACGACTGCAAGTTGAAAATCAATTTTCAGAAGGCGGAAACAATCTTGTTCAGAACAGCATTGGCTGGGGCCTCTAGGGATACCAGAACGAACTGGAAGAAATTGGCCATTATTGAACAAAATGTGCAGCCATTGTCGTTGAGAAGCGTTGTTAGACATCTGGGTATCTGGCTTGATCACTATCTGTAATTCGATAGACATATAATGTAGTTGCTTGTCTTGCTGGGGCCAAGAAGGCTTATGCTTATGCCGATCGCCTCTCTTATAGTCCATTGTGGTTCAATATAGCGCCTAGTTATATGGAAAAGATTCGGGTTTTGGAGAGACAATGTCTTAGGACCAGTCGCCGGTTGTTCCGAACGCCTGAATCCAACTATATAAAATACTATCCCAACAAGGTCCTACACGATGGGGCTCAGTTGAATAGGATTGACAATTTCCTCATTAAGGGGATGTTGCAGAACGAGTCGCAAACAAAAATACAAATTTTCGATCTAACCATCCTAACTATAGCTCTTAAACTGACAGCATGAGGGCATAAGTGTCTTTTTGAATTTTAGGAAACATCCCTGTTTTTTTCCCAGCTAAATGACTTTTTTTCATTTGTAACACTTTGCTTCTAAAAAAATTATGAAATCGTGATAAATAAGTTTCTTGAAAAGGGGCACTTTTTGTGTCATTTTACTGCCAAATTTGGAAACGGGTCTTCCAATGCTTTTTACAAGCACTCTCAAATCGCAAGCGGATTACATCATTAAAATAGGTTCGTATCCAGACTCCCGAATAACCAAAAAAATGCTATCTTATGAATTAAGAAACAAGGACTGGTGGGCGTTAAGATGGTTAAGAATTGGAAACGCGTGTGGAGAAACTATTTCATTCGATCTAAACAACCTGGACAACTTAAAGAACCAACTTTATCGAATAATAAATAAAAATGAAGATGCTATTCGTGTGCGATTTATAGAGAAAGCTCGTGAATCAGATAGCAGAGTATTGTATTCTCACCTGAACTTCAATCTAAAGGATAAGAACTATTTCAATGACTCACTCAACTATAGTGAAATATCTCTTATTTTCAAAACAAGGTGTGAGTTGATTGGTTTAAATGGCAGCCCATATAATGGAAGCTTCAACCAGTTTTGTAATATTTGCAACTTAAAAGCGAAAGAAGACTGCTTTCACATTATTAGTGTTTGTCCAATCTACAAACCACAGAGACTAGCTTACTTCGGAAAAAAATTCCTTACCATGCAGGAGACAATACAAATTCTGAACGAGTGTGATTGGAAAAAGTTATTTTATTATATTAAATCCATCTACAAATACAGGTCGCTATTAATAACAGAGTATTATGATTGATTAAGTTTATTAAAAAAATAACTATATTGTTAAAGTAACAAATGTAGGTACATGTATAAGCATTTTGCTAACCAAGCTGACGGCTAAGCCATAGCTTTAAAATTCATTCTATCTTGTAACTTATGTAATAAGAAAATATTAAATAAATGAATTTCTTACTTACTTACTACTGCCAAATTTCAGTAAATTTATTTTTGTAGTAAAACGTTTCAATTTGCGTTAAGTCGTTTTTCCTTGGAGCGAAACTATTTGATGAACTTCAAAGTTCTTTTGATTACTTTAAGAAGTGTCATAATAAGCTAGGCATTATTTTATATAATATTGAATTGACGAACAGTATTATTTTTTTATTTTTTTTTATTACTTACATTTAATTAACTTAATTTTTTTGTTTTAATAAATAAAATTTTATATTGTTTGTAAGACACATAATATATTTAAAAAAAAGAAGACCTTACCTTTATATTTGTCCTTGTTATTTCTTTAGTAAAATTTAACTTATTTTAAGATATTAAGAAAACAATAGACGATAAACATTGCTGGTTTTATTTCAAAATAAAACGACATATTGATGCAAAATGACATAAGTCAATTTTTTTTTGAAAAACTGCTTTTTGTAAAGGGTTTTTCAACAGGGACGCTACAAAAGTAGAGCGACAGGACAGCAAACGACGACGAATTTCTTGCCGCTCTTTTGACATTTCTCTTCAGTAAGGCTTGCCATTTAATTTATTGGAAACCAAGTTTGTAAACCGTGTTATCTCACGAAATGGTCCAGTCGCTTGGCCGCCTCGGTCGTGCGATTTGACGCCGTTAGACTATTTTCTTTGGGGCTACGTCAAGTCTATGGTCTATGCTGACAAGCCAGCGACGATTGATGAACTTCGTGCGAATATCGAATGTTAAATTGCAGCAATATCGGCCGATTTATGCTTGAAAACCGTCTAAAATTGGGTTCAGCGTCTGGACTTCTGCAAGCGTGCCCGTGGTGGCCATACAAAAGAAATCGAGTTCCATACATAATGGCATCGAACGTACTTTCACAGGAATAAAGAATTTCATTGATATCCAAAACCGTTTTTGTTTTATTTAAAAAAAATTTTTTGTAGCGCTCTTATTGAAAAACCCTTTAGTAACTTTAATACACCACTTGAAAGAAGAAAAAAAAATACTTTTTTACTTTACAACTTTTTGGAACTCATTGAAATACAAAACTAAAATTAATTTTTAAAGTCATGAAAAACTTCAAATGGCTTTTCTGAAAATGTATAAATTTTGTCATATGTCAGTTTGCTTTTTAAGCGGCGACATATTGATGCTAAAGGGCTGGTACTGACGTGGGATGGTATCCCGATATAACACCGCTACCACAGCGCGAGAGATAAGCGGATTGCTGCGTAAGGCAACGAGTGCTCAGAATCCTTATTAGGGTAAGTTCGGGTGATATGGCACCATTTTTTGTTTTTCTTTGCGTTATTTGGAAAATAAAAAGATTTTTATTTTAAATAAAAATAACTTTATTCTAAAACTAATTTATAAGCAAAAAAAGGAACATTTGTAAAATTCGCAGTCAAATTCACATCTTTTTTTGCAAAAATAAAAAACATAAAAACAAAAGCGATGGAAAAAGTGGAGGGTGATATGGCACGTGCTGGCGGGTTATATGGCATTTTACATTTTCTTGTAGTTTTTTTTTTGACTCACTTGTTACATCGTTGCATGTATTGTTAAAAGATGTGCACGAGTCATGTGACCAGAACTGTCACATAATGCACCTTATCCACTCATCCGGTTTCGTTGTTAGGGCATAATCATAATCTGTCTTCGAAATCCTCTAGTTCATCTGACTCATCATGAAATTAGATTTGTTCATCCTCTATGAGCGCTTTTATTCTTTTTAAGGCATTTTGGCTTTTTAAGCACTCTTTTAACTTTTAATCTCTGCCAGGTTGTCCGGTGATGTCAAAACTCGGGACTTTTATCTGTGTCTTTGAGGCGTCTTCTAAGGGTAGTAAAAGGGATTACAAAGTTCTTTGATGCTGCTTTTATGGACATTTGATTGGTATGAACAGCTTCCATTGCTGCTGTGAGTTGGGCTTGAGTCCATTTGGCCCGACTTGCAGATAGTTTTTTTTATAAACTGTCGCATTTGTAAAAAAAATTTATAAAAGTAAATAAAAAAATAATAAAAGCATTGAATAGTTAAAATGAAAATTGAGTACAATAAAGTAAGAGCGGGGGAAATGGTCATATCCCCCTTTTGACATTGCCTTTGCTATTCCATCTAACTTGAACAAACACGAACGCTCAGTTATAACGGTGGGCAAACATAAACACACAGGACTATTCCTTTCTTTCTTTTTTGCAACGAACACCTGGCGTCAAAAAGTTTTGTTTCTACACCTACTTCACTAATACACAAACAAAATTTTTGCTCACTTTTTTCTCTTAAGGTTGTAAATGAGAAATGTCACGGGCTACCTCGATTTTGACTTCATTCGTCGAGAGCTGAGCTGACGTATGACTGAATATATTATTATTTTCTTTGTTTTGAAAAAAAGGTATTAAGCGGGAGATATTGAAAGGGTGCTATATCTTCCGTGGCGCCATATCACCCGACTTTACCCTATAGTTAGAATACGTTAAGTAGTTTAAGTAAGTAGAGTAGGTAGTTTGTATTTTGTTTTTATATAAAAACTAGCTGTACCCGCCCGGCGTTGCCCGTGCTCAAGAGTCTAAATACTCGGTGTTCTCTGCGCCTAACAAAAAGAAATACTTGTCTTTTTTTGATGAGAAACAAAATTGCAAGTCAAACTTGGTGGACCGATTTTGACCAAACTTCACAGAAACATATTCAAGTCAATACCAAAGCTTGCCTGATTTGAGCTCAATCGGTTCCGTGTTTAAAGGGACTGCACATTTTTCTGCGCTTTGCTTAGCCCTATTACGCTACTTCGTTGCTCGGCTAGGGGTAGCTGCTAGTTGCCTGGCAGGCGCCTATGTCACCTGACTTTTTTGAATCGAACAACAACACAAAAGAAAGAAACTTCGATTTTTATTTTCTTTCAATCAATTTGTTATGCGCACGGTTTAACAACATGCAGCAATTCTAATTTAATGTCAACAACGTACTTGACAAACAAAAATGAAGGATTCAAACACCATCCAACAAATCAAAGTATCGACTCCGTTTCGAAAAGTTACTTTGTGTAACACAATAAACATAAACAAACTTATAAGGTATATTTAAAAAAAAAAAACAAAATTGTTGACAACAACAATTTGCTGGCAAATAATTAAAATAATTGACAACAACAATTGTTTTTAAAATATTAAATATTTTTTTTTGTATTTTAAGTGTCACTACTCGATTTCTACCCAGTTTTTTTTCCCCAAAGTGCATTTCCCCATACAAACTTTTTGCTAGACCACCATTATCACTTAGTGGTATAAAAATTAGTTATGAGCCTATTCTCATACCTACGGAATTTACATATAAAATTTCATCAAAATCGGTCAAGCCGTTTCGGAGGAGTATAAACACTAAAACTGTGACACTAGATTTTTATATATATAGAGATACTAGCTGCACCTGCCCGGCTTTGCCCGTGCCCGAGAATTCTATTGGCCAATATGTTCGAGTAGACTTCCTTATAATTGTCTATAGCGGGTATCCGGCGTATGTTGCTGCGCCTAAAAAAAGAAGACCGATTTTGACCAAAGTTCACAGAAACACTCTCATGCCAATACCGAAGATTGCCTGATTTGAGCTCAACCGGTGAAAGGGACTGCACGTTTTTCTCCGCATGGCTTAGGCCGCTCACACAACATCGTTGTTCCGTTTAGGGTAGGTGCTTGTTGTCTGGCAGGCGCCTATGTCACCTTACTTCTGCGAATCAAACAACAAAGCGAAAATAAAAAACTTCGATTGAATCACTTTTCATTCACTTCCACACCGATTGTTATCAATGTTGGAAAAGCAACTTTCCGATGTCCGATTCACAAAAAAATGCAAAAAATTTCAATAAGAGTTATTTGAATAAAATATTGAACACATGATATCTCAAGAATGAAAGTGCGCACAAATTCCACAATAAGCTAGAAACGTTCGTGTGGTCTCCCTCTTTCATATGCTTGTTCGGATAACAAAATAAGTGACGTCTGTACGGTCTCTGTATCTGCGTCGTAATTTACACGCATACGCACATATGCATGTGTACTCACCAATTATTCACTTTGGAAAGCTATAAAAGGCACCAAAAGGCCTAAAATCCCCGCGCCGCCAATTAAAATAAATCAAAATGAATGGGCAAGGGAAGATAAGGAAAAAGCGGACGTTTTTGCCGCCCATCTAGAAGAAACCTTTAAACCGTACGATGGTCAAGCGGTCCACGACAATATTAATAGGACGGAATTACTACCTGACAATTTAACACTCACAAGTGCAACGCTAAGGGAACTAAAACTTGAAATCGAATCTCTAAAACCTAAGAAAGCTCCTGGTTATGATTTGATCACTGGAGAAGTTCTCAGAGTCCTACCAAGAAAAGCATTAATTAAGCTTCTTCAGATTATAAATGCGGCACTCAGACTAAAACACGTGCCGAGCCAATGGAAAGTTGCGGAGGTCATAATGGTTTTAAAACCAGGAAAACCGCCAAATGAAGTAAAATCATATAGACCAATTTCCCTCCTTCCAGTGATATCCAAAGTTTTCGAGAGAATACTATTAAGGCGAATACAACCGGTTATAGAAGAAAATAATCTTATCCCTGACCACCAGTTTGGGTTCAGAACCAAGCATTCGACGATTGACCAAGTGCATAGAATTACTGACGTAATCGAGAAAGCATTTGAAGAAAAAAAGATATGCTCAAGCGTATTCCTTGACGTCTCACAAGCCTTTGATAAGGTGTGGCACGACGGCTTAAAATTTAAATTACGACAAGTTCTTCCCGTATGCCTATATGATATTCTAGAATCATATCTCGGGAATAGACTCTTCCGTGTTAGAAATGGGAACGAATACTCGGAGCTCAAAGAAATTTCGGCCGGCGTACCGCAAGGTAGCGTCCTCGGGCCGCTTCTCTATCTCTTATATACACGCGATATACCAAGAGAAGATGAAACTACCCTTGCTACGTTCGCCGACGACACCGCTATCCTTGCAGTAGGTAATACAATTGAAGAAACGACTGCAAAACTACAAATCGCACTGAATAAGGTAAATGAATGGACGAGGGACTGGCGGATCGCCCTCAACGAAACTAAATCTGTTCACGTGAATTTCACGTATAAGAAAACTAATGACTCGCCAATTTTCCTAAACATGTCCCGAATACCCTTTGCAAACGAGGCCAAATACCTGGGAATGACTCTCGACGCAAAGCTAAAATGGAGTTCGCACGTGAAAATGAAACGTAAAGAACTCGATATCAAATATAGAGAAATGTACTGGTTACTCGGAAAACATTCCCAGCTCAGTACCGAGAACAAACTGCTTTTATACAAGCAAGTGCTAAAGCCGGTGTGGACCTACGGTATACAACTTTGGGGTTGTACCAAGAAAACAAATGCCAATATTTTACAAACTTTTCAAAATAAAGTGCTTAGAGAAATTGTACAAGCACCATGGTATATTAGAAACGACGATATCCACAGGGATCTCGGAATTCCAACAATCGAAGCTGAAACTAGAAGCTTCGCGAGAAAGCATAGAAACCGACTATTCGGACATACCAACAATACAGTCCGACAAATCTTGGATGAGAGCAATTTATTGCGCCGACTACAAAGAACGAAACCGTTCGACTTGGCAAGATAAGATTAACCGCGCCTAAATTGCGGAACATGCAGGATCTTTCATTGGAAAGTAACCTGTCAAAAGTTATTATTTCGTGATAGAAAAATTGCTTGATAAGTTATATCTTAGTTGCAGTATCCATCAATCTATCGAAGGGAGGTGTTTTTAGTCAGTAAAAATCTGACACTACTATGAGCACGCGCTTGCTATTCTCATAGTGTCTTTGGAAGATCTTCACCTACCCTCTTACAAAAAAAAAAAAAAAAAAAAAAAAATGTGTACTCACTCAAATGCCCATATCTCACACACCGATGCAGATATAGCCAAACATAACAACCTTCGTGCAGACGTCGCCTTTCATGGAAAAAAATTTCATTGGAATCGGTTAACGCGTTTGGCCAAACACCGGCAACAAACACAAATATGGATTGATTTTTATATATAGAAAATATTACACAAAAAAACTTTTTATTATTTCACTTAAATTTGTTTTTTTTTTCAAAGCACATGATACCTACTAATGAAACACAGAGTGTATAAATACATTGTCAATTTTTTTTTCTTTTTTAAGAAACACATAATTTACACACCGATGCAGATACAGACATCGCACATACATAACATCCTTCGTATAGACGTCACCTTTCTTTAAAAATAAAATTCATTGGAATCGGTTAACGCGTTTGGCCAAACACCGGCAACAAACGCAAATATGGATTGATTTTTATATACATATATATATAAATAGATATAGATATATTCTCATATCAATTTTAATACACAAAAACTCACAAAATCGCAATGAAGAAATCCGAATCCGACAGCGCCACCAAACATGAAACAAAATTGGCTTCTCCATTGATCGATAATAGATGGCGTTTCGTTGCGTGTCTATCTGACAGTTCAATTGTGATACGATATGTTACATTCAAATGTGATTCTTTATTTGGTTGTTGCCAAAATAAATAAATACAAAATGAAAAAAAAAAAAAAAAATAAAAAAAAATCGAAAAAAACCTGTCGTAACACGCTGGGTGGTCAAAATAAGCCATTTTGAAATTTAGATTTTTTTTTCTTCTAAAACCCGTGCTGAACCTTTCCAACAAAGTATAAATCATCAAAATCGGTTCGGCCAATCTCGAGTTATGCGGTTACATCGCTTCGGACACTTTCTTTTATATATATAGATAGAGATATAAAATCTGATAAAAATGCCGATTTTTTAAAAATTATCTCGATGAAATCATAAAGGTAAGATTACCTTGATAAATAGTTTTTGGGCCGAAAGGCAATAATTGTAAGGTTAAACGTAATTTTGATTTTTAATTTTAATTTGATTGTCTTAAAACTATTTACAAAACTGAGACTTATAGCTAGGCCTTAAAACTAATACTTAAAACAAATTAATAGGTGGATGGTGAGGGATGGAGGACGGCAGTTTTGAGTGACGGGGTGCAGCAATTAAAGTCAAAGGGAGGTGCTTAGAATTAACGTTCTGCAACATACGGGATATCGGCTCGAAAAGGGGAGAGGATCTTAAATTGCGAGGGTTGGTGTTAAAGGCAATATAATTTAAAAAATAGAAACAATCAATGGAGCCAGTGAGAAAACGATGTATAAGCAGAATGTCAGCTACATCTCTTCTTTTTTCAAGGGTCTGAACGTTTATTAAATTAAGGCGTTTGTGATACGGTGGTAGGATAAGGTGATTATTCCACGGGGGTTCACGAAGAGCAAAACGGAGAAATCGACGTGCTTTCGAATTTATTAATGTGGATCCGGTAATATGGCGCCCACACTTGGCTAGTGTACTCTAGAATAGGGTGGACGTAGGTAATGTAAAGGGATTTTGTCACATAGGGATTGGTAAATTCTTTAGACCACCATTTGACGAAACCAAGGGCCGAGTTAGCTTTATTGATTATATCGTCAATATGTGACCAAAAGTTAAGCTCTCTGTCACACAGAACGCCTAGGTCGCGGATGGTTAGAAAGGTAACAATGGGTTGGTTGGTCAAAAAGTATCGTCTGGCGGAAGATTGAGTCCGTTTACGTGAAAAACTAAGAAATTCGTATTTAGCAATATTCAGCTTCATAAAGTTTTTTGACACCAGATCGAAAAACTATGGAGGTCTTGTTGAAGAAGATCAGAGTCGTGTGGAGAAGAAATGATTTTAAAGAATTTAGCGTCGTCGGCATAGAGGGAGATGGAGGAGAACTTAACGACGTTGTCAATCGGCGCGTTTAATTTGCAAGTCAACTGCAAGTTCACTACTAATTAAATGTCTATCACTTGCCAAACGATGGTCACGTGAGTTATTTGATAAATGATAAAAGGTAAAATAGTAGTCACTAGTAGTTGACTTATAAATTGAACGCGCCCAATATCATTTATTGCCTGAATAAAAATCAGAGGTGCAACGTAGCTACCTTGGGGAACACCAGATGTGGCTTTAAAAGGCAAATAGAGAACAGATCGAAAACTGACATTATGAGATCGGTTCGAAAAGTAAAATGAAAACCAATTCAATAGTAGGGGATCGAAACCATTGAAGGAGAGTTTGAAAAGAATCAAATGATGAGCTATTTTGTCAAAGGCCTTACTGCAGTCAGTAGCAATTAAATACACTTCATTGCCACTAATGCAGAAATTGTGACGGAAACAAAGTCAACCAGATTGGTGTTTGTGGATCTACCTTTGAGGAAACCATACTGAAGCGGGGAGATAAGAGACTTGCATTGGAAGGATAATGAGTCGTACATGATACTTTCAAAAAACTTGCGTAAATGCGAGAGCTTGGCAATTGGTCGATGTTTCATAAGGACTATTAATTTAGAAAGAGTATCTTATTTTTTTAAGTTAGATTTAACCATTTTCGTCTAGTAACCTAAACCTAGTTGATATTTAATAACCAATAAAAAATGAATTTGAAAGTAAAAAAAAAGTTTGTTCGACTACTAATCCAAAGGTCGCAGGTTCAAATCCTGCCGGGGCCAAGTTTCATCTAAAAGTTGTTTCCACTGCTCCAGCTCCTCCGAACGTCTGACAAACATTCAAGAGTATCCATTGTCATGAGAAACTTCTCAAATTTAGCGTTTGGATAAAGTTGTATGTCCCTTCCACTTCGCACAAGCAAATGGTTGGAGAAGCTAGGTTTAAAGCCCTTTATGGTACCTTATTGCCTTATATTTTTAATGCTTACGTACTTATTAACGGGCTCCCGACCCGTGGAGAGTCACTGGCTGACACACAGGAGCTTTCCATCCATCGCGATACCGGGCACGCGGGTTTTCCACCTGAAGCACTCTGACATCCGCGATGGCTTGCCATTTAAGACCGAGGTTCATTCTTCCTTGTCATCTCAAACCTGTGCTCTGGTAGTCGATGATCCTCCTTTATGACCGAGCCAATGTAGTTGACATGTTTTAGCCCTTCTTGCACACTGACCAAATATTCGACGGAATATTTTTTTTCGAAAGAACCCAATGACCGCTCTTCTTTCATGGTTATCGTCAAACTCTTGGCGACATAAATAAAACTGGCAATCGCAGTGATTTATATAGCTTACACTGGTGTTTCGGGTGAAAAGTTTAACGGAAAGTAGCAAGGGTTTCGTTGATCTCCACTAAGGTGTCATTCGTGGAGTAGATTTTTATTTCAAGGTTTGTTTGCACACGTATAACCAATTTCGCCTGCGCAATATCTGCTTCAGAGCAAGATTGAAGCAAGTCACACGACAGACCATTTTTGGAATCCAGTGCAGGCTTCGAATTGTTCGGAAGAGCACATTAAACCGCATCTTTTCTAGCGTCACACGAAACAACTAGATTAGTTTTGCAGTGATCCCGAATCCAAGGATCGCCACGTAGAACCATACCCCTTTCAACTTTAGTTTAGCGTTGCAGCGTTTGCAGATGTGCACGTTCTGTCAACATTATTGCGGAGGTGCTATTTTTCTAGGGTGGCTTGGTAACCCACAGTGGTCGCGGCTTCCTGTTTGGTATTGCCGCCACACCAGGTCCACATAGTGTTGGCGTCTGTGTGAGATGTGTGCACAGCGGAAAATCTCTCGCTTAGGCGTTCTATATAGGCTCTGGCTACTTCAGTCATGCTAAGATGTTCAAAGTTGAATTTATTTTTCTGGACGGTTCGCAGCTTCTTCTCGTTGGCCAGGCGACCTCTGAATTTAGACGTTACAACAAATTGCCAAAAATTTGACAAATTAGTCAAAACGACCCTAAGAAGTATGCGTGGCAAAAAACTGTGCATGAGCGAATTTTCAGAGAGGATATTGTCTATCATATTTCGTTATAACATTTTTAAACATTTTATCCAAAAGCTATGTTTTTTTTGAAAATTGCTCATATGGGAATGGACGATTTGTTACGGAAGACTTTGTTTACATTTTTTGTGAAGAACACGACCATTTTTTCCATCGAGCTGATGTGAAAGCAAGCATTTCGGGCCGCTAGAGCAGAGTATTTATTTTCCAAATTTGAGCTCTTTCGTTAATGATGCTGATGAAGGGAAAACGTGTTTTCTTATGTCTTGTGGAAAATTCAGCTTCTGAAGTTAACGAAGATCTCAATAGTATTTTGCACTGGTCCCGATCAAACGGCCTCTGCCTAAATCCCTCCAAATTCAAATGATTGATGATCTCAAAAAAGTCTGCTGATGCGTCTTATTTTACTAAATTATACCGTATATGCAGTCCAGTTGTGTTCCCTTCCTTTTTCCGTTCGATTGATAAGTTGCATAACCCTGTTTCAGGTCAGGCTCAAGAAGTATTTGGAGCAAATTAATGATTATGATGATATTTTGGTATCTGTGTTCTATCTTGTTATACCCTATTCTAAGGGTATATTAATTTTGACTCATAGTTTGTAACATACATTAATATTGCCCATAGACCCCTAAAAATTACTATATTTATGATCAGCAGTCATCGACCGCAATGACATTGACAGGTCCATAACCCTTGAGAAGTGGGATATGGTTAAGAGAGCGCTTTCGCGCTCCTTCTCCACCTTCATTAGAAAGCATCCCGGACCTCCTCCGCTTACGCATGAAGGAGGGTGGCATCAAGGCCACATCAAATTGGTCACGTGTGATGATCAAAGATCGGCCGATCTCTACAAGCTTGCAATAAGTAGGCTTGGAGAGGTGTGGCCCGGTGCAAAGCTCGAGGTTGTTGCGAGGGAGGATATCCCCTGCCGACCAAGATCTCGTATCTGGATCACTGCGGATCCATCCACCCCTGAGGGCATCCTGGAAGTCCTGAAATTGAGCAACCCTTCACTTCCGACCCACAACTGGAAGGTTGCCAAACTGGAAGAGCTGAAGGGCGATTACAGATGTGTCGTGGTTGTAATCAACCTGGCTCCTCTGGCCAAGAACGACTACATGATCAGATTCGCATGGGACGATGTCAAAATGCGGGTCTATAAAAAGGACGAAATGGATGCGGGTAAACTACCCCCTCCTCCTCCTAATCCCTCTGACTTTACGATCGTAGTCTCAGATCCTCGGGCTTCAATCTCCTTCACCTCTTTAGAGGACGATGAACCCTCGCCAACCAACGAATCACCATCCATAACCGACGTTTTGTCAGATATGGAGACTGATGATCAAGATCAAGATAAGGCTCTTCTGAGTGAAGACGAGCTTCTCAACTCGTCCTCGGAATTGGAAGGCCTGAATAACACCGTGGTGGAGGCATCTCTGCCTGATTGTAGCGAAAATGCTGCAGTCAGTTCAGATTAACCTCCAATACTCCATTAAGGCTTCGGCCGCACTTATTCTTCGTCTTACCAAAGGCACAGAAGACATCGTCCTGATACAAGAACCCTGGATTGTCAAAAACGTGGTTCGAGAACTCAGGACTCCTGGATACTACTCACTGTATGTGACCGATAAAGGTAAACCCAGATCGTGCATACTAGTGAAAAGTAATAGTAATGCTTATTTACTCCCTAATTTCAGCGATCGAGATACAACTGTGGCAAGAATAGAGACCGCTGGTATATCATTCCGGCTAGTATCAGCGTATCTCGCCCACGATCAAGTGGGCCTCTCCCTGGTGATAACCTAGAGAGGTTGATCGAAGAAGCAAGGAGGCAGAAACTGATCTCATAATGGGGTGCGATGCTAACGCTCATCACACCGTATGGGGCAGCACAGACATCAATAACAGAGGTGAGTCACTTTTTGAATATCTCTTACGTACTAATCTCATTGTTTGTAACTCAGGTAATGAACCCACCTTCATTACCAAAAATCCACAAGAAGTTCTTGCCATCACTCTTGTTTCTGATACCATCAACTACAGGATTACGGGTTGGAAGGTTTCGGCTGATCACTCTTTTTCCGATCACCGCTATCTTCTTTTCAACATTAACGTTGAGCCTTCATGCTAACCCACCTTCCGAAATCCTCGGAAAACCAACTGGTCCTTATACAGAGACACTCTACATAATCGTATTAACTCTGTACTCTTAAGTCCACCCTGCAACTCCAATGAGCTCGACAATAAAGTCGATGAACTCACCCTGGCCCTTAACGAAGCAATGGCGGCATCCTTCCCACTCGTACAACCCAGGGGTAAAAAGAAGCCTCACTGGTGGACCCCTGAGCTGGTACCACTCAGACAGGAGTGCAGAAGACTCTTCAATCTTGCTTAAAGCTCAAAACCAATAACCGATTGGGACTCCTATAAGGAATCCGTCACACTATACAAACAAGAACTAAGGAAAGCCAAAAGATCGTCTTGGAGACTCTTCTGTGGCAAAATAGAAGAATCATCTGAGGCATCAAGGCTAAGAAAAATCCTCTCTTCTAATCCAACTATGCCTAGCTGCCTTAAGAAGCCAGACGGCTCTTGGACGACATCTAGCGAGGAATCGCTCAATCTGCTACTTGACACTCATTTCCCAGGCAGCTCCAATATTACCGGAAATTTACGCCCTAGGAGGTCATATGCACAGGTAACTTACTTTCACGGTCTGATTACTAGGGAAAAGCTGACTTGGGCGCTACATAGCTTCAAACCCTTCAAGTCTGCAGCACCAGACGGCATAATACCTGCCGAACTACAAATGTCAGCGGATATCATCCTGCCCGTGCTGGAGATGATCTTGAAAAGCTGTCTAGACCTGGTTCATATTCCCCGGGCTTGGGGAGAAGTGAAAGTGGTTTTCGTACCCAAGGCTGGCAAATATTCCCACGTCAGTCCAAAGGACCTCAGACCCATTAGTCTATCTTCATTCCTCCTCAAAACGCTGAAGCGACTGATTGATATCCATCTTCGCACGAACATAAATCCGCAATTTTTGTCTGCGGCTCAGCATGCATACTGTAATGGAAAGTCGGTGGAAACCGCTCTTCACTCCTTAGTACGCACTATCGAATACTCTCTTCATCACAAAGAGTATACCGTGGTTGCTTTCCTTGACATAGAAGGCGCCTTAACAACGTTAACACATCTGCAATCGCAAATGCACTGACAGAACTGAATGTGGATAGCTCGCTTGGTGAATTGATTAATCTACTGCTTGAAAGTCGGATTATTAATTCAAAACTGGGCGTTACATCTGCTAGGAGGTATGTCAGTAGAGGCACGCCACAAGGCGGTGTTCTTTCTCCCCTTCTCTGGAATTTGGTGGTGAATAAACTACTGATAAACCTGGAAGGGGAGGGTTGCAGTGTGATTGCCTATGCGGATGATGTTGCTATAGCCGTCTCAGGAAAACACCTCAATACCATAAAGGAACTCCTGCAAAACGCTCTTAACAAGCTAACGAGATGGGCTAATCGGTGTGGACTGGGCGTTAACCCCCACAAAACCGAGTTGGTCCTCTTTTCCAGGAAATATAAAATTCCACATATTGACCCTCCTTCTATTAGCGGTACAAGCTTAACTTTCTCTGACGAAGCAACATTTTTGGGTCTAATCTTCGATAGGAAGTTAAGCTGGAAACCCAATATACAAGAAAGAGTCAAGAAAGCTACAGTAGCACTTTTCTCTTGCAAAAAAGCCATTAGCAACAAGTGGGGTATACAACCCCGCATTACGCATTGGCTATATACAGCGGTGTTTAGACCAATTCTTACTTACGGGGTGGTCGTCTGGTGGACTGCCCTGGATATAGCTATAAACCGCGACAAACTGGGCATAGTCCAGCGTTCAGCGTATCTGTGCATTAGCGGAGCACCCCGTACAACCCCCTCCGCTGCACTGGACATTCTGTTACACCTGATACCCCTCGACATCTTCAGCATGCAAACAGCGGCTTGTCCGCTTAAAAGCTACCTCACAGTGGACCAACAAGAAGATCGGCCACTCCATCATTTTGGACTCCTTTAAATCTCTACCCAGTAACATAGACTACACCATACCCCGCCTGCAGTTCGGAAAAAACTTCCAAATCACCATTCCTTCCAGATCATTCTGGGATGATGATGCATATGCGGAAGATAAATCGATCCACGTCTACACCGACGGATTTAAAACCAGCGATGGGGTAGGTGGGGGCGTTTTCTCAGAAAAGCTAAATAATAGCCTCTCTTTCTGTCTTCCAGATTATTGTAGCGTGTTCCAGGCGGAAATTTTGGCGATAAAAGAAGCCCTGTCGTGGCTAAAGAGGAATGTAATATCCTCAAAAGATATCCGTATCTTCTCGGATAGTCAGGCCGCGATTAAGTCCCTGGACTCAGTCTCTTCAAATTCCACCGTAGCCCAAGATTGCCGCTCATCTCTTTCGGAGATGGCAGAGCAGTTCAACATTCACCACTGTTGGGTGCCGGGACATAGAGACATTCCAGGTAACTGTAGGGCAGACGATCTCGCCAAAAAAGGAACCACTTTACCTCTTTTACCTGATAAAGGTTCATTAGGAATACCATTCGCTACATGCAAACTCTTGTTCAAGCTATCAGCAATCGAGAGAACAAACCTTAGGTGGACATGTAGCAATACTTGTCTAGCGACTAAGCGGATCTGGCCAGAGCTGGATCTGCGACGCTCTAAGTGTCTAATCTCATTAAACCGACTGCATATTAGCTCGACTATAGGTGTTATCACAGGACTCTGCTTAATAGGAAGGCACGCATCCAGACTTGGAGTGCACTCAAACGACTTCTGCAGAAGCTGCATGGACGAGAAGGAGGAGGAGACTATACTTCACCTTCTCTGCACATGTCCTGCGCTCTCCCACAAAAGAAATCTCCATCTAGGGGACTTCTTGTTCAATGATACAAGCGACTTAGCCAACACTGGCGTCAGAAGTCTTTCGCGCTTCATAAGAAGCTCCTATTGGTTCAACGAGCAGTGAGGGAATCCCCAGATCTGTGTGGCACCACAATGGACCTAATATTGGTTTAAGTGTGTTGGCCTTAGCTGACAGCCACGTCAACCTTACCTAACCTAACCTATGATCAGCATCGATAGCTATGTCGATCGAGCCATGTCCGTCCGTCCGTCCGTTCGTCGGCAAAAATTAGGCCTTTAAACTGGACCTATAGAGCTGAAATAAATAAATAAATAAATAATCAAGTTTAGGAATTTTTTAAATCTCCCACAGACACGCCCACAAACTCAAAAAAAAAAAAACACAAATTTATCGAAAAAATCGAATTTTGGGCTAGAAAGCTAACATTTTTATATGATCTTTGACTCCTAAAACTGCTCGGGAGATACAATTTCTAAAATCCGCCCACTGACACGCGCACAATTAAATAAAACAATTTTTTTGAAAAGTAAAAGTTTGAGCTAGGGAGCTGAAATTTAGGTGTCTGATAGGAATATGAATAGGGTATCCAACAGTTCGCCCAAGCGGACTGTAGCCCGTCCCATTTTTTTTTTGTATACTTAGTGTTGAATTTATTAGTTTACCTTTAGATTAAGCTGAAAAGAGTTCACCTTGAAATAGAAACGCAGACAATTAATTCAGATAGTTTTAAAGTTTAATGAAACAAGAAGTAAAAAAAACTCATATAGCGTTACATATTTTCACACAGTTTTAATTATATAATATGATTTACTGTAAGCGGTGTGATGTGTGCAAAAAGAAACAAATTAAGAAGGGAACATTTGGGTGGAAGTAAAAGAAAATTTGACGAAAGTTATTATTTTTAACACTTAGTTTAGGTACTTTTCTTTTCAATGAAATTATTTATAATTAAGTAATAATTAAATATTGAAACCACTCAAGTTAACGCATTACAATTGAAGCTTGCGATATTTTATAAGATTTGTATGTCTTATGGCCAGTTTCACAGTGAAGGTTTAAACTTGAGTTCAACTGAACCTTAAACTGAGTTCAAATTTTTGGTTTAACTCGTCCGGTTTCACAGTGAAATCTGAACTTAGTTTAACTTGATTTTATGAATCGAAGCTGGCAGCATTTTTCATTCTTATTACGTAATGTGACGTTATGTATTTGTATACCCTATTCTAAGGGTATATTAATTTTGACGCATACCTAGTTTGTAACATACCTTAATATTGCCCGTAGACCCCTAAAAGTTACTATATTTATGATCAGCGTTGATAGTAATGTCGATCTAGCCATGTTCGTCCGTCCGTCCGTCGGCAAAAATTAGGCCTTTAAACTGGGCCTATAGAGCTGAGATTTTAACCATATACTCTCTAGGGTCCCGAAATAATCAAGACACAATCACAGACACACGCCCACAAACTAAAAAAAAAACAAAATTTGGAAAAAATCGAATTTTGAGCTAGCAAGCTGAAATTTTTTATATATGATCTATGACTCCTAAAACTGCTCGGGTTATAAAATTTTCAAAATTCGCCCACTGACACGCCCACAATTAAATAAAACAATTTTATTGAAAAACCAAAATTTGAGCTAGGGAGCTGAAATTTATAATATATAATCTCTTGGGGCCCTTTAAGCTCATGTGTAAATATTTTCAAAATTCGCCCTCTGACACGCCCACAATTTAAAAAAGAACTTTTTTTGAAAATCCAAAGTTTGAGCTAGGGAGCTGAAATTTATAATATATACTCTCTAGGGGCACTTTATGCTCATGTGTTTTTGCAAAAGGTTGGTTTTTTTTTTTGATAAAATCCTATGTTTTACAACATAATATGTAGAACGTTCTTAACAATTCAACCAAACTTAGACTTTTGTCACGCCCACTTATGAGGGATTGGAATAAGAATAGGATATCCAACAGTTCGCCCAAGCGGACTGTAGCCCGTCCCTATGTTTATACCCTATTCTAGGGGTATATTAATTTTGACGCATAGTTTGTAACATACCTTAATATTGCCCGTAGACCCCTAAAAGTTACTATATTTATGATCAGCATCGATAGTAATGTCGATCTAGCCATGTCCGTCCGTCCGTCGGCAAAAATTAGGCCTTTAAACTGGACCTAGAGAGCTGAAATTTTAACCATATACTCTCTAGGGTCCCGAAATAATCAAGTTTAAGAATTTTTGAAATCCGCCCACAGACACGCCCACAAACTCAAAAAAACAAAATTTTGGAAAAAATCGAATTTTGAGCTAGAGAGCTGAAATTTTTTATATATGATCTATGGCCCATAAAACTGATTGGGACATAAAATTTTCAAAATCCGCCCACTGACACGCCCACAATTAAATAAAACAAATTTTGGGAAAAATTGAATTTTGAGCTAGAAAGCTGAAATTTTTTATATATGATCTTTGGCTCATAAAACTGCTTGGGACATAAAATTTTCAAAATCCGCCCACTGACACGCCCACAATTAAATAACATATTTTTTTTGAAAAACCAAAATTTGAGCTAGGGAGCTGAAATTTTTAATATATACTCTCTCGGGGCCCTTTATGCTCATGTGGAAATATTTTCAAAATCCGCCTACTGACACGCCCACAATTTTTTTTTTTTTATTTTTGAAAGTCCAAAGTTTGAGCTAGGGAGCTGAAATTTATAGTATATACTCTCTAGGTGCCCTTTAAGCTCATACTTAAAATTTTTTTTAAATCCGCCTACTGACACGCCCACAATTAAATAAAACAATTTTATTGAAAAACCAAAGTTTGAGCTAGGGAGCGTTTTTATTTACAAAAGCTTAGTTTTTTCGATAAAATCCTTTAAATTTTTGTCACTCCCACTTATGAGATATAGGAATAAGAATAGGGTATCCAACAGTTCGCCCAAGCGGACTGTAGCCCGCCCCTATGTTTTATTCTCGTTTTGACATTACTGCTTGTAAAATTGTTGGACAAATTTTTTCATTCTGATTCTGACCAGTGAAAAAAAAATATTCAAAATGGAACCAAATTCAGTGGCTGTGCAAAAAAAAGGACAACTAACTTTTAATTAATGGAGTTAGTATTAAAAAACAAAAATATAATCGAAAATAAAAAAAAAGATAAAGTTATATGGCAGCAAAAAGAAGCGGTATGGGAGTGTATTGCAAATGATTTCAATGCAAAGAGTGGATCCCATTTCCGAACAACAGATGTATTGAAAACCAAATACGAAAATTTAAAAAAAGAGCGAAATAAAATGCAGCTTTAGAAAAGCGAAAACTTTACGCAACTGGTGGAGGTCCCCAAAAAATCAAAACGGATGCTTTAGATAAGACCATATTGGAAATTCTTGGGGACCAGGCCCATGGGCTTCCGTCTGTTTACGACTGTGATATCGTTATCCCAATAGGTAATATAATAGAACCATCTTTTAAAATTTGTATTGATACCTTAAATTACATTTAATCTAGATGTGATCGTTAACGGAGAAGCAGATGAAGGAAGTCCTCTGCTACAGAAAAAAGAAAATAAAAGCGGTTTTAAGAGTTGGTTGAATGAACCCACAACTACCAAAAATATTTCTGCTGCTAAAAAGTCCGGAGTTCTCACAACGAGTAAAAGAAATTTGGCTGCCGACAAGTGCTTGCTGAAGAAAATTGTAAATTAGCGAGGCTGCAACAAAACAAAGAAGCTCTTCAAATTGAAAATACGAAAGAAGAGCATGTAAAAAAAATGCTTATTTTGGATGCCGAATTGCAAAAAATAAAAAAAAAATTGGAGTAATGAAGTGAATGGCAAATCCAACCTTTCATTTTTATTATTATTCGCATTACTTGAAGTTCCTATTCATTTTAGATAAATAATTCATGTCCCTTTTTATACCCTATTCTAAGGGTATATTAATTTTGACGCATAGTTTGTAACATACCTTAATATTGCCCGTAGACCCCTAAAAGTTACTATATTTATGATCAGCATCGATAGTAATGTCGATCTGGCCATGTCCGTCCGTCCGTCCGTCCGTCCGTCTGTAGGCAAAAATTAGGCCTTTAACCTGGACCTAGAGAGCTGAAATTTTAACCATATACTCTCTAGGGTCCCGAAATAATCAAGTTTACGAATTTTTGAAATCCGCCCACAGACACGCCCACAAACTCAAAAAAAAACAAAATTTTGGAAAAAATCGAATTTTGAGCTAGAAAGCTGAAATTTTTTATATATGATCTATGACTCCTAAACCTGCTCGGGATAAAAAAATTTCAAAATCCGCCGACTGACACGCCCACAAATAAATAAAATAATTTGTTTATACACTATTCTAAGGGTATATTAATTTTTGAAAATCCAAAGTTTGAGTTAGGGAGCTGAAATTTATAATATATACTCTCTATGGGCCCTTGATGCTCATTTGCAAATATTTTCAAAACTCGCAAACTGGACACGCCCACAATTATTTTTTTTTTGAAAATTCAAAGTTTGAGCTAATTAGCTGAAATTTATAATATATACTCTCTAGGGGCCCTTTATTCTCATGTGTTAATTTTTTTTAAATCCGCCTACTGACACGCCCACAATTAAATAAAACAATTTTATTGAAACACCCAAGTTTGAGCTAGGGAGCGTTTTTCTTTTGATAAAATCCTTTAAATGTTATATAACAAAATATGTAGAGCGTTCTTAACAATTCAACCATACTTAGACTTTTGTCACGCCCACTTATGAGGGATAGGAATAAGAATAGGGTATCCAACAGTTCGCCCAAGCAGACTGTAGCCCGTCCCTATGTTTTAATTATATATTAAAGCCCATTTCTTTGTTTTTGGTTTTCTTTCAATAAAGTATATTTTTGTTAATACGAAAAAATTCCATCTTTTTCTCCCAAAAGACTTCTGAAATAATCATTATAATTACGTGTCGCACAGATGTATTTTCGTTTTGAGAGTTTGAAGTTCGTTGACTCTCATTGCCATTATGCATTGCTTCGTTCATCAAATGTTCCTCTGTTGGAGGAACAGCATCGTTGTTTATACAGCAAATGTTGTTAAGGACAGCCGTTGCAACAATAATGCTTTGAACTCTAGTTTTTTGTAACTTTCATTCATGTTGATAATATAGTAAACCTTCTCTCCCATACGCCATAAGAGCGTTCAACACAATTTCGTGTTCGAATTTGAGATTCATTGTACAATGTTTCTTGTGGATTGTTGCAACTACTTAAAGGAGTCATCATATAGCGACTGCATTGGTAGCCACTGTCCGCCACTATCCGCCACTATAACATTTCTAAATTCTCCATTTTCAAACGTAGAACAGATTCTTGAATTGTTGAAAATTGTGGAATCATGGCTTGACCCAGGCCACCTTGCATTATTTTGAGCTTTGGATCATACATGGTCTGCACGTTTAAGGAAAAATACCCTTTTCGGTTTCGAAATATTTCACCATTTGATCCCCCTAATAAAGTTTATGATACATATGGGAGAACATTTTTTATAAATTTGGTTACTATTTATATTACCTGGGGATTGAATTCGTACATGGGTACAATCTAAAGCAGCAATAGCTCGAGGAAATTTTGAAAATTGGTAAAATCCGTTTCAAGTTCCAACTTTTCCTCATCTGTCGTCGGGAACTTAATGTATTTTTTTCGAAGTAGGGCAATGCGATGAGAGACTTTTACAATTTCTACTGGCGGACGATTTCAATACACTACAAAAGTCTCCCGCAGTTATGAGCAAGGATCCACTTGCATAGAAGCGCAAGGTTAACAATAGTTTGATTTCGGCAGATATTGAATGGTTCCTGAAGACTATTGTTTTTTATCACTACATAGATTGATATACCTAAATTATGTTTTACCAATTAGTTGCATTTTCAATTTGGGATCGAATTTGCTCCAAAATAATGAAGGCCGAGTTCTTTGACATTCGAAATCTTTCGAAGAATTCCAGATCGTCCCAATAGTTGAAGTGATCTATTCTCCATTGAAAGCGTTTTTCTCTAGCAAGCAATATAAACTTTTAATCATCGCTTAAATCTTCAAAGTCACTTTCAAAAATAACATAACATTTTAAAAAACAATTTTTTTTAGTAAATAATATTTTCAGAAATATTATCAAATTGAAATGTGACCCTGGGAAGTATTTCCAAATTTAAACGGTTTAAACCGCAGAATACAGTCGTTTAACTTAAACTGCAATTTGAACTCAGTTAAGGTTTAACCGAAACTGTAAAACCGAATAAATTGCTGAACTGAAGTTTAAACCAAAAGTGGAGTTTAAACTTCTACTGTGAAACTGGGGGTTAATGTTTATTAAAAAAAAAACTAGGGCTTCAACATCGGTGAGGGCCGGGTGGACGGATGTGGCCGGATCGACATTAATTTTGATGCTGATGATCAATATATGTTGTATCTTTTAGGGGCTTGCGACCATAACTGCATGTTACAATTACAACTATGAGTCAACATAAAGAGACTCCCCTTAAGAAGGGGTACCTATACAAATACAAACAATAATCTAACACACCGGTACACCTGTATAGTCAAAAGAAACTTTTATAGACTGTATCCTACTTGGTCTGGCTGGATCAAGCAGAAGAACTTACCGCTACCAAAGTAGTGGATCATCTTATGGTTAGTATAGAGGCCATGAAGTAGTACCATAAGAAAAGGACCCTACTTTGGTTTGAATTAAAAACTCCGGACTCGAAGGGCAATTTCTACTTAACTTAAATCCTGACAGTTCAACTTTGTGGCGCCGATTGCTGGACGATAAACAGGAAAGGAGAGCTGATACTTAGGTTCTTCGAAAGAAAAATTTGTAAATGGAGAAAAGATACACAACAAAATAAATGAAGATACAACCGCGAACTCTATCACTCGGCCACATCGAGTGAATGAACATCAATGCTCCAGCTAAGTGAGTTTTCGACCCATAACCTGCGATGAGAATGAACATCGAACATTCGTTTTAATGATCAACCCATGGCGGATGCCAAAACGTTTGGTCTGAGAAACTGATTGGGATCGCAGAGATTAGAAGACTAGAGTGGCTCAGGTGAGATTCTTGCTAGATCCGGAACTGATTGATTTTGGTGTTTTAAATTAAACTTAATTTGTATCCACATTTTAGCTACTGCTTCAGTACCAAATATTTGATTAGGTTATATTTCTTCTAACCGCTAGAATTTTAAAGAAGGTGCCACAGTAAATATTTGACTTTTCCAACCGTAAGCTGATCAGACAGATTGCAAACTCAAAGCCTTTCAATTGAATGCACACTTCCAACCACAAAACTGCATACACAAAAGTTCAAATACAAGTAATTGAAATACTGATTGATTAGAGCTTCAACTGACCATAATAAAATGGAACTTCGAATCCCTTTTCATTTAAGGTATTTCCTGGGAATACCTACATCTAAAATTCGCCCCATAAAGCTTAACTCTTCCTAGAAAAGAATCAAATGTAAAATATCGTTTACATCGAGATGCCATTGCATTCCCTGAAATGAAATTTGCGGTTGGAAATTGGCACACAGTTGCCAAAGTGTCCCCCAATATGCATGCCTTACCGCACCGTTTGTACAGCATCCTTCATATATTACTTCCACACTACTCATGCGAGTATCTACATACTCATATACCTTCAAAAAAACGCATTCGAAACCAAGAAGAGAATTGTGAAAATTATTCAAACATGAATTTCCAATCAGGACACTACCATCCAGCTAGCAGCACACGATAAGTCTGAATCCTGTTTTGATCAAGATGCCAACTAAAACGTTTTGTTACTCGTATACTTTTTATACATAATATTTTGTGTGTATGAGCTTTTTGAATCCTTTCGAGGTCATAAAATGCAGTCCATGTCCACATCCGTAGCCCGGGCTCCGGAGTCGCATATATGCTTGCTGTAATAACTTATTTTATTATAAACGTATGTATATGTTAGTGTTATGGAAAACTTGTGATTTATTGAAAGTTTGCTTCCTGGCAGGACATTTAAGGGAATGAGACGTGGTAACTGTACATACCGCTGGCGGCAGAAGTATTTTTGCATGTCATATAGAAAAGCGGAAAATATTACATGCCCTAGTGTTGGCATCCAGACAGAGGGTCCTTTTTAACAATAAATGCATCATCGGGATTTGCAAGACGAAAGAAACTCTACTCACTCATTCATGCGACAATAACTGGAAGGGTGGTAGCATTGAGTATATACTCAAAGGACAACTGAAATTGTGTACAAAAAAAAACAAGGATGAAATGGTTCCCAAAGTAGTTGGTTTATCTGGGTGGGGATATACCAGGCCAACGCAGAGGCGGCGAAAGAAAACGTATCCCGCAGGGAATGTTCCTTTTGTGCTGGGAGGATGCCGCGACAAAAAAGCCCGAGAAAATTGCCAGTTGGAAAAACACATTTCATGACTTTTATCCTTTTTTTGCTGCTACTCCTGCTCTACTGCTGTTGTTGTTCTTGACAATGCGGTTTGGGGATTTCAATGTGAATCCTCTCAAAAGCAAACTAGAATTTAATACTCGCAGCGCGGAGATTCCTATGAAAGTGTTCGCTCTTCAGTTTCCTTGGGGCACCCTTTACCAGTGTAATGGGTGTCCTATTGAAAAAAGAACTCCTCACTGGCAACCCCATCAAGGGGATAAATCCTTTGAAATTAAATTTAATAGATTGTCCTTGTCGCGTTGCAAACTGTCGAATTCACACGATTGAAAGGAGATCGAAAGCACGAGAAGACTTGCAAAAGTTTAAATGCATCCCGACATTTGACAAATGAATTTGCACTGGCATTAGGATAATTTTGAATCATTTTTTTCCTCCACTTATTAAGGATATTCTTATCTAAAATTCTTTGCATTCGAAGATGTTTTGATTGATGATCGAGCATTGGTCCTGTGAGAGAGAACTAAGACCTCTCAGAATGATGAACGATTTAGCTGAAGAGAAAGGGGAGTTTGAGTATTATTTTTTTCTTCGACTCAAGCGGGGTGGAATTATCAAAGGATAAAGTTGAAGTCCTTTAAAATAGTTAAAATTATGGGGTTAACTTGGAGGCACTTTACTTTGCTGCCAGAGGAGAGAACGTCTTCTTCCTTTAGCTGGAATCAAATTTGCATAAAACATTAATGGCCCCAAAGTAAAAGCATTTAACGGGTATTAAGGATTTTTCCAGCATCCCACGGAGACAAAAAGTAAATAAACCTCGTAGACTATTAGCGACACCTCTCGAAGGCGGCTTTACGAAAATGTGTTGTGTGTGTACCGGCGGCTGGCAAGGAGTCTTGCTAAGTCTGCAGGCCAATGCACATTAAGAAACTTAAATATCACCAGGCTAAGGTGCGGTTGTGTTGTGCTCTCGGCTAGAGGACATTGCGGACAAAAAGAATTTTTAAGTGTTTTAGGTGTAATTAAGTTCTTAATAAACCAATTTTAAACTTAACGCCAACGGTGCGGTGACGTTACCGCAGCTTATGCGCGGTAAATTATAGTTAAAGGAATTGTTCTGGTCGGAGGTGGCGTGGGGTGCCTTGCATACATTCGACGAGGTAAAAGTTCCTTAATACGCGACGATAAGTTGTATTAAGTGAATTCGCACTGATTCCAAGAACTGAGGAAAATGTTTGTTCGCTGAATAGAGGATTGGATTCTCGAGGAAAGGAGAAAATTGCAACTGGATGAGTTGAGGGTGGTGGTGTTGCGGCGAATGCCAATACAGTCCTCTGGGAGGTGTAATTAAGGTCACGCAAATATGCTTAGAGTCTTTGCTGGAGATTACATGAATTGCGGTAAATAAGTGTAATGGACATGCGATTAACTGAGCTGAAAATGAAAAGTCAGATTTTCACTAACGAGTAGTGTAAGTTAGAAGCTTACAGCGGATTATGCCTGAAAATGCTTATAAATGGCACATTTGATGAAGGGTGTTATGAGATGTTGTAGAGGGTAATAGGAATCATTATTGTGAGGGTAACAATCTGAGATTTATTTAAAATTTGATTCAATCTAGATAGTAAATTGTCTTTGACACGCTACTTTGCTATAGAGCGTCGTTCCCACTGCTCTAAATCATCACACTAACACCTGACCAAAACAGGATCGAAATAATGTGACAAATTTACATCTGGAGATGATACGAGTTACCATGCCCTCGTTATGGCATGTCTCTCTGCATTGACCCACAAGAGAACATGCAGATGGCGATTGTCTGTACGAAGAGCCAGCACTATGCCAACACCATACGCCAGTTGTATATCAATTGGGTCTGTTGGTGATCTGACGTCACCCCAAGTTACTATAAAACTCTGAATACATCCGGAAATTGGATTTACAGGAAAAGTTTGATCACAGCATTTTATCTTGAATTTAACAGGGTCTTTAATTATTAATTTTTATTGCCCGACCTATTTTCGTTGAATTTTGGTGTGTACTAACTAAGCGACTTGCGTCGTAATCGAGTTAAAAGTGTGTGAAGTAATAGGAGGAACCTTAACACTTTCCCTCGCAAATCATCCAATAACCCTGCAGATTTTTCCTGTAGTCTGTACCGCTCAACTTTTGTATTTCCTCCAAGAAGTACTCTCTCAGAACCCTCTTACGTCTCCGTGCTATTCCCTCGCACTTACATAGTATGTGTGTTATGTCTTCCTCGGCTTGCAGATCCTCACAGAATCTGCATGTATTTTGTACTGAATCCGCTTCTTATAGTACAGCTTATAAAGTTTGCGGTTGTATTTTCTCCCCCATTCACCCTCTTCGCACACAAGGACCAAATATATGATGGAGTATTTTCCTTTTGAAGGAACCCAATACTAGTTATGCCGGGTTACTGAATTCGGCCATCGTTACGTAGAGCTCATGGCGATGAATATCAAAGGGGTCTTTAAAGTCTAAGAAATGATGCTGGGTTTCGACTTGAACTTCATTAGTCTTTTCCATGATTTCCCTTTGAGTGAAGATTTGGTCTATTCGGGCCGGAAGTTCAATGGTTCGTGCCGATTAGTGTGTTGCAGAAAGGCTTGAGACGTTCACGCAGTTCATTTGGATAAGATCTTATATGCGACATTAAGCAGGGAAATGCCTGGATTGTTCATGCAAGACATGGGGTCGCCTTTGTTGTAGAAGGGGCATATGGGGCATTTAGTTTTTCTTCTGACTCTGCTAGCACGGTTGCTCTAGAATCCGACACCAGTATTACTAACATAGACAAAAATCATCCACCTTCGAATGTATTTACTGAATAAGACGGACATTTATACAAAAATAGTATGACTATTCGCATGAATTTGACTTTCGGAAGGCAAATTTTCAGAGGCTTTCTGAAGAAATTAATAATTTTGACATGTTAAATTATCTTGAAATGCCAATATATTGCACCGCTGGTGTAATAGAGAGCTCAAATCGATAAGAAATCAACGTATTATAGGGCTTGAAAGAACGTCTAAAAACCATTTTCCAATCAGACTGTTAGCTTTATTTATTGTTATTCAATGAATATAAACCTTCATCATGCAGCTTACATTTTGAATATAAAGGGTGATTTTTTAAGAGCTTGAGAACTTTTTTTTAAAAAAAAACGCATAAAATTTGCAAAATCTCATCGATTCTTTATTTGAAACGTTAGATTTGTCCATGACATTTACTTTTTGAAGATAATTTCATTTAAATGTTGACCGCGGCTGCGTCTTAGGTGGTCCATTCGGAAAGTCCAATTTTGGGTAACTTTTTCGAGCATTTCGGCCGGAATAGCCCGAATTTCTTCGGAAATGTTGTCTTCCAAAGCTGGAATAGTTGCTGGCTTATTTGTGTAGACTTTAGACTTGACGTAGCCCCACAAAAAATAGTCTAAAGGCGTCAAATCGCATGATCTTGGTGGCCAACTTACCGGTCCATTCCTTGAGATGAATTGTTCTCCGAAGTTTTCCCTCAAAATGGCCATAGAATCGCGAGCTGTGTGGCATGTAGCGCCATCTTGTTGAAACCACATGTCAACCAAGTTCAGTTCTTCCATTTTTGGCAACAAAAAGTTTGTTAGCATTGAACGATAGCGATCGCCATTCACCGTAACGTTGCGTCCAACAGCATCTTTGAAAAAATACGGTCCAATGATTCCACCAGCGTACAAACCACACCAAACAGTGCATTTTTTGGGATGCATGGGCAGTTCTTGAACGGCTTCTGGTTGCTCTTCACTCCAAATGCGGCAATTGTGCTTATTTACGTAGCCATTCAACCAGAAATGAGCCTCAGCGCTGAACAAAATTTGTCGATAAAAAAGCGGATTTTCTGCCAACTTTTCTAGGGCCCATTCACTGAAAATTCGACGTTGTGGCAGATCGTTCGGCTTCAGTTCTTGCACGAGCTGTATTTTATACGGTTTTACACCAAGATCTTTGCGTAAAATCTTCCATGTGGTCGAATAACACAAACCCAATTGCTGCGAACGGCGATGAATCGACATTTCACGGTCTTCAGCAACACTCTCAGAAACAGACGCAATATTCTCTTCTGTACGCACTGTACGCATTCGTGTGGTTGGTTTAATGTCCAATAAAGTAAACTGAGTGCGAAACTTGGTCACAATCGCATTAATTGTTTGCTCACTTGCTCGATTATGTAGACCATAAATCGGACGTAAAGCGCGAAACACATTTCGAACCGAACACTGATTTTGGTAATAAAATTCTATGATTTGCAAGCGTTGCTCGTTAGTAAGTCTATTCATGATGAAATGTCAAAGCATACTGAGCATCTTTCTCTTTGACACCATGTCTGAAATCCCGCGTGATCTGTCAAATACTAATGCATGAAAATCCTAACCTTAAAAAAATCACCCTTTATGTATAAACAAAATTTAAAGCTCTCTGTAAAATTGGAAGACAAAATCTGATGGATCTAATTTAACTTATAAATGCAGTACGCCTTCTGATTCGGTTGCTGCAAATAATATTTGCTGATCACTTAAGTAAGCCATTCAGTGATTCCTACTCCTCTTTAAATTGATAACCAACATTTTGTTTATATAAATAGCTATTCTCAAATAGCCGCCACTAATTTTTCCTTTGATTTGAAATCGGTGTAAAAGTTCATTTCTTCTATTCTTCAGGCCCGATTGGATTTTTTTAAATGTACACTCACTAAAGGGATTTTTTTAGTACCTTTATCATGTAGTGGCTACACAGGGCGGACGTTGAGGAAATTAGGATTAGAAAAAAAGCTGAGATTCCGATGCACATTGGTTTTAAATGTCTGTAGGTAATAATGTGAAGGAAAAATAGAGCGTGAAGAGTATTCCACATTCGTGTTGTACGGCTGAAGAAAGACAGGCTTGAGGATGAAATGATGAGCATTCATTGCATGGCGGGTATTGCGGTTGAAATGTACTAGGGGTGGAATGCAACCGGCTATTTCCTTTGAGCACTTATGGATATAACGATAAAATAACGAAAGACAGGAGACATTACGACGATGATCAAGAGAGTCAATCGATATCGCGATTTCTCGGTCGCCAATGAGTTTTATCGCGCGTTTTTGGATCCTGTCAAGTAGCTCCAAATAAGTTATTGGTGCACCGGACCAGATATGAGCGTTGTACTCGAGTTTCGGGCGAATAAACGCCTTATAAATTGTAGCCAGATCAGATGGTGTGAAATATTTCTTACATCGCTAAAGGAAGCCCAGACATTTCGCAGAGTTCTTGGTGACATCAAATATGTGGTCATTCCAACGGAGGTCGTCATTAACACACATACCGAGAGTGAAAAGTCTTTCGGTTTCAGCGATGCAGGTGCCATTTATGGATAATGCCAGTGTGTGTGGGTATTGCTTTAATGACAGAAGACATTATTGCGTTTTAGAAGCTTTAAATTCCACTCTATTGGTTGTACCCCACTGAGTTATGCTCTTAAGATCGGAATTTAATGAGCTTAACATACTTTGCAGTTCCAGTTCCACACATGAAGAAGAGGGGCGTAACCCAAGAAACGAATATGAGAAGCTGAGGGTACTGTCATCAGCAAAGGAATGAATTGGATTAGAATTAACACACTGGAGATCAATTATAAAAATGAGAAAGAGAGTCGGGGAGAGAACAGAGCCTTGGGGAACACCAGCATTTATTTGGCAACTTGCAGACTTGAAACCATCCAAAAAACCATTGAAGAAGATTATCATCGATTACAAATGCACGCATTTTCGACAAGAGAGCTTGATGCCAAACTCTGTCAAACACCTTTGAAATATCATCGATCTTACTTTAACCACCTTCGTGAAGAGATTGGTTCCACTTTTCGGTTAGATATTTCATCAAATCACTGATTTTTTTTTTTTTTTTTTTTAAATTTGCTTACGCTAAAGGGATTTTTTCTGTTGTTACAGTACTCTTATAATGCTAAGAACACAGTGTAAGCTATTTGGTATTAGAACGAATAGAGAGATAGGAAAGAAGTGTTTGGGTGCAGTTGTAGGGTTTTTCTCCACGGGTGGTGTCTAAGTTACTTAGGGAGATTACGATTTCATGTATTCGGTATAAAGTAATGGACTTGGCCGGGATTCGAACGCGCGACCTTCCATTCCGTAAGCGAATACACTACTACTGCACCATTGCCACTCGCCCAGGTCACTGATGGACCTGTTTGCGCGAAAACCGTGCTGGCGGTCATTGAGAAGTTTTGGTGATTTGTATTTGTATTTGTATTTGTATTTTATTTATAATTCATGTTAACACATAGATACAATGCAATCTTTTAAGTGTGTTACAGTATTGACAAGGTTGGTACATTAAGATATAAGTATATTTTACAATTTCAAATTGTTCTAAATGGCAAAAATGTATTTATATTGATTGGATATTTTACTTAAAAAGAGAGAAAAAAATAAAAATAAATAAATAAATAAAAATAAAAATAATAAGCTAAAATTCCCTAAAACCCTATAGCAGTTAAATAATTAAAATTAAATTCAAAAGTTAAATTCAAAAGTGTTGTTTGATTTGTCTTTGAAAGTCGCTCATGCCTGAAGATCTTCTGATATGAACCGGAAGCGAATTCCAAAGTCTTACGGCGTATACAAAAAATTGTTTTTGTGTCACATTTGATTATATGCTGGCGGGACAAAACTTCTACTTCTGACCGAAGAAGATGCAAATTGTAACCTTTGGAAAAGATATTCTGGTTCCTGTTTTTCTCTGAGAGTGAATAGGAAAGTCAATATTTTAAGGTCGAGATATTTTTGTAAGTCCATTCCAAGAAAATGCCTTACATATTCAGAAATGTGTTCCCTTCGACCCAAGTTATAGGCAAATCTCACTGTACTATTTACTGCTACCCTTAACTTTCGAGAGCTATGACTGTCTAAGTCACAAAAGACTGGATGTGCGTAAAAAAGAATGGGCAGCAGAAGTGACTTAACCAACATCGCTTTGATCCTAAACGGCAGATCTTTTCCTACTTGATACAGAGCGCGCAGGGATCCATAAACTTTAGAGACGGTTTTTATAATATGATTCAGATATGAAGTCAGATTTTGGTTAAACGTTACACCGAGATTTTTTACGCTCGTGACGTATGTCAACTCTGATCCATCAACAAAAAGTTGAGGTAAGCTTTGTGTATCGATACTAAACGGCTGACTGCAATTGCTTGACTTTTGCCGGAATTAAGCCTAAGCTTATTTTTTCGCGACCAAGTGACTACAGAATTGAGGTCTTCATTCAGTCGCTGAGTGGCATCCTCAACTAGACCCAATGGATAGCTTAAGTGCAGCTGGACGTCATCGGCATACATTTGAACCTTGCAGTACTTTAGCACTAATGGAATGTCATTATTGAATAAGGTGAAAAATAACGGACCCATTATTGATCCCTGTGGAACGCCGGCTCTGGTTATAATAAAGTTGGATAATGTCTCGTTAATGTACACAGCTTGAGTACGCCCCTTTAAGTAGCTTTCCATCAGTCTTAAAGCCGTCGGGTTGAAATTAAAACAGTGTTTTAATTTAATAATTAATATTTCATGGGGTACAATATCGAAGGCTTTCGAAAAATCTAGCAATACGAGCGATGTTACACGATCTTCATTCATTTCAATGCGAAGGTCGTCCACCAAATTCAGAAGCGCTGTAGTACAGCTATGCTTTGGTCTAAAACCGGATTGGTGCGGTGAAAGAAGATTGAACTCATTAAGGTATGAGTGAATTTGTTGGCTCATAAGTTTTTCAAAAGCTTTCGATATGAATTGTAATATCGATATGGGACGGTATTCTTTTTTCCTCGAGTTTGAGCTTTTAGGAATTGGGATGATCTTAGAAGCCTTCCAAGATTTCGGATACATGGAGTAGGTTATAATATTATTGAAAATGTATGTAATTTCGGGTAGTACTCCATGGACTATCATTTTTAAGAATTTTGGATGCATTCCATCCAGGCCGATGGCGTTCGATTTAATGGCGGTGATGATTCAAGATATTTCATTAGCTGACGGTTGATCAGCGTTTCCATGACCTTAGAAAGAAGGGACGTAAGTGCAATTGGTCGGTAGGAGGAGGGAGAAGAAGACTCGCCTTTATTTGGTACAAGCTGGACAAATGCTGTTTTCCATCTCCTCGGAAAGAGCCCTGAAGAATAGGACAGACAGAAAAGCTTACGCAATGGTTTTGCCAGCGTAGAAGAACACCTCTTCAGATCGATAGGGGAAACACCATCTGGACCAGAGGATTTGTGTATATCAAGATCTCGAAGCATTTTTTTTTCATATCAGCAGCAGCATCCACGTCCTTGCCGAGGAAGCACAGCGACCAGCTAAAAATCTTAAAGAAAAACATTTAGCTTTTCCCAATTGGCTTTCTCGTATTGCCATATGATTCTTTTAGGACTTTGTTCTTTAACTATGTGGCCGGAGTGCGAGAAATTCGCTGATATGATACAATGGTCTGACGAACCTAGAGGCGGTCATACATTAATATCGTATTTTACAGGGTGAGAGGTGAGAAACAAGTCCAGTGTGTTGGCGGTTTGACCGCTTATGTCCGGTATTCGTCTTGGCTCATTTACAAGCTGAGTGAGATTGTTTACCTCAGCAAAAATCTCAACATACCTTCCTTCGGGTGCTGTCTGTCCAAAATTTCGAAGCCAATGTGAATTGTGTATATTGAAATCACCCGCAATGACTATTTCAGTACGAGGATTAAGGGACACAATTCTTGTGACGGAATCAGACGGCGCATCCAACTCATTATACATATGTTGAATGTCTGTCCAAATTGGGGCTTCTGTAAATAATAACAGTAGTGGAGTAGTCCGTAGGCAAGACCGCGATGGGGAAAGAATAATTTCGCTAAGTTGTACATAGGTAGACTAAACTCTGTTAAATCAGAGCCAACGCTAACCTGGGTTTCATTAAGTGCCAAAACAGCTGGTTTGTTGTGGAAGGTATGGGCGTATAACAAAAAAAAAAAAGTTTCCTCAAGCCACGAATGTTACCACAAAATTCCTACACAATATAAAATACAAACATAAATGAAAACACAAACTCCGAGGCTACCTAAGCAAAACCGATTATTCTGATGAAATCTTGCCCTGCTATTGCTCCCTATCTTAAATATATGTTTGAAGTGTCCATTTATACTTGGAAATATCCTGTCCTTTGGAAAGGTGCCTATTTATAAAAAAGGTGATCGTGTGTAGTTAGAGATACAGAACTATTTCTATGCTTCCATCCGTTGCTCTGCTGTTTAAGCAAATTATCTGCCTTAAGTTAATTCTTCGCTGCATGAAATTGTAAAAAAACAGATCCACTGTCAAAAAAATTTCATGTTTCTTCTAATTGCTGTCTCTTGAAATAATCATATTAAAACTCGCAGTACATGGTTTTTCTTCTAGTTTTAAAAAATGGGTTGATTCATATCTTAGAACAAGAGCCCATCTTGTCAAATTGAGAGGTTCGCTATCAGAACCTTTCACTGCTCGCTCTGGAGTTTCTCAAGGAAGTCACTTAGGCCCAATAATTCTTTTTATACAAGTTATTAATGATTTCATAAAACAGAGCAATATTTTGATAGACGCTGATGATATGAAAATATATAAATCTGTCTAAAACGGAGAAAACAGAAATCTTCTTCAAACCGACATGAATTCTCCGTTTGATGTATCAAATAAAGGGAAATGCTACAGTCCGATTGGTCGAACTGATGAATACCCTATTCCTTGACTTTGAAATTCATTATTAGATATCTACAAAAATGATTAAATCTAACTTAAAATTAACAGGATACTTGTTCTTATTTATTGGTCCTTATGCGGACGCCCTAAACTTAACTATAACCTTATAATTATTGCCTTTCGGCCTAAAAACTATTTTACGCACTAATCTTACATATATATTCATCGAGAAAATTTGTAAAACTCGTCATCATTATTTAAATTTTATATATTTTATACAACAAATTAAAAACTACCTATTCTACTTACTTAAACTACTTAACATATTCTAACTATAATTAGGATTCTGAGCACTCGTTGCCTTGCGCAACAAGTGGTCAAAATCCCAATAGCTTTCCGAGCGCCTGGCAGTCGTCAACGTGCACACGCGCTGCCGTGCGCTAACTGATGCCTTACAGCATCAATATTCTCCCGGAAGCACCACCACAAGTTGACGAGTCCGGCCTCTCCCAGAAACGCACTAGCTATCTTAGATTAGGTGTGCTGGAGAGCTCGTCTAGGTCGCGGAAGAAGTGTCTCCCCAGGAATCTGTATCTGATGTGTTGCAGACCCGGGCAGTGACACAGGAATTGGGTAGTATTCTCCAGAGGTTCCTCGTCGCCACAGCTTCTACAGAGTTCTTCCTCCGTCAAGCGTAATTTCTTCATATGGTACCGCAGAGTGTTGTGCCCAGTTAAAATACCTACGAGGCTAGATAGTGATGTTCTATCCTTTTTCATTAGACTCTCGGTTCTGGCCTCATTGTAGGTTGGCCATAGCATTCTAGTGGTGTGGCAAGTATCTAGTGCCGTCCATCTAAGGTTCGCCTCTCCTATTGCCTTTTTCGCCGCTTCAAGCCTGAGTGAGCAAGGCGGGATGAGTACAGAGGGATTAGCTTGTTCTGACACAGCTGCCTAACCTTGTCTTGCTAATTCGTCCGCTTTCTCGTTGCCCGGAATGCCTTCATGTCCCGGGACCCAGCAGAGCGATACTTTATGCTGGGTACCAAGAACCTTGAGTTCTTCGCGACAGCATTTCACAAGCTTTGATTTTATTTCTGGACGGTTTCAAGTCTGGAACTCACCAAATAAATGCTGGTGTTCCCCAAGGCTCCGTCCTGTCCCCGACTCTCTTTCTCATTTTTATAAATGATCTCCTGCCTGTTACTTCTAATCCAATCCATTCCTTTGCTGATGACAGTACCCTCAGCTTCTCATATTCGTTTCTTGGGTCACGCCCCACTTCTTTGGGTGTGGAACTGGAACGGCAACGTATGTTAAGCTCATTAAATTCCGATCTTAACAGCATAACTGTTAGGGTAAAACTCGAACAAAGAAGAAATGCTTCAATCTTAACTCAAGGAAGTTTATTCAAAGACTAAAGACTAAAGAAATTACATAATATTCTATACGTATATCGTTAGAGAAAATTTAGTAGTGTAAGTGAAAGTATAAAGTAAATCTGTATATAATACAATAATGTAAAATTGAGTTGCCAATAGGAGATTTCTAACACACCTCCTCAATTCAATTTTACTAATTTAAGCCAAGTGTTTGAGCAAATTTTACATGTTTGATTTTCTTAGTCAGCACATCAGCTACCATATCATCTGTTGATATATATTCCAGTTTCAGTTCTTTCCTCTCGTATACCTCACGAATAAAATGCATCTTGATGTCAATGTGCTTGCTCCTTTCATGGAATACTGGATTCTTTACCAACTGCTGCGCACTCAGGTTATCGCCGTATAACGTGGTAGGTTTGGATACAAATTTGGTGAATCCAATTTCGCTGATGAGCTTACGCAGGAATACGATCTCTTTTGATGCTGAGCAAAGCGCCATATACTCTGCTTCAGTACTGCTAAGTGCGACAGTAGGCTGCTTCCTCGATTCCCACGATACCGCACTGCTTGCCAAGAAGAAAACATGCCCAGTGAAAGATCTTCTGTCCGCGCAATTTCCGCCCCAATCAGCATCCGTGTAACCAAACAAGTCCACCCCTGATTTTCTGTAATGAAGCTTTAAATTCATAGTGTTATATAAGTATCTAAGTAAGTGTTTTGCTGCTGCCAAGTGTTGTATGTGTGGATTCATATTAAATTGCGACAACTTGCTAACAGAATGGGAAATATCGGGACGTGTAGAAACACTTATAAAATTTAACGAACCCATTAATGATTGGTATAATGTCTTATCAACCTTCGTACAATTTGGACAACTATCGCATTTTGTTAACTTCGTTCCTGGATCTAACGGAGTAATAGCTTTTCTGCATTCCTTCATCTTAAAATCGGCTAAGAGGTTTTTTATTAGCTGCTGCTGTCCTAATTTAATAGAGCCCCTATCACCATCTCCTTCGAACTCCATTCCAAGGAAGTAGCTTAATGGTCCCTTATCGGTAATATCGAAATTCAATGCGATCTGTTCTTTAATTGCATTCATATCGCACTTCTCTTTACATGCCACTATAATGTCATCTACATATACAACGATGATGCTAATATTTCCATTTACCCTCTTAACATATACGCAATTGTCATTTAAACAACGGGTAAAACCAATATCTCTTAATACACCATCTAATTTCAGATTCCACTGCCTTCCAGACTTTTTAAGACCATACAAAGCCTTTTTCAATTTACACACTTTCTGCGGAAACTCGCTGTCCTCAAAATACTGCGGCTGATTCATATAAATAGCCTCATCCAAATCCCCATTTAAATAAGCAGACGCAACATCTAATTGATGTACCAATAAACCAAATTCAGCTGCCAATGCGATAACTAACCGGATCGTGGAGTATCTAGCCACCGGGGAGTATGTTTCGTGAAAATCGACGCCATATTTCTGACTGCAACCCTTCGCTACTAATCTCGCCTTGTATCGCTCAATAGATCCGTCCTTATTTTTCTTCAAATTAAACACCCACATTGCTTTGATTGTGCGCCGGTTCTTGCGCAAATCAACAAGTTCCCATGTTTTATTCAGCTTAAGAGAATTGAACTCTTCCCTCATGGCTTCAACCCATTTTTGCGCATCTTCGCGCTGAAGCGCGTCCTCAACAGTAAGCGGATTGGCATTATCTATATCCTTTATAAAATTAAGGGAGTTTGGTGCCGCTATTAATCGGTCGCGTATACTATCATTTCTGACTTTCCCGCTCCTTAAAACTCTAGGACTTACTTGCTTTATTTCTCCACCCACATCGTCACCACCGACACTGCCATTGCTATTGTCCTCCATACTACAATCGCCAGCTTTCTCACCCTCACTGTTTTTCGGCCCATCTGTCCTTATATCAGTACAATCACTATCAGCAGTAACAACAACATTTTCAGGAGAAATATGCTCATCTGGTCCTAAAGCATCCTCAAACACACTTTCTGCGTCATGTTCTTCTTTTATCTGCATCTCCATCTCTTCTTTAGGTGCCTGTGTAAGTATATACTCGCAATCTGTAATCGTTGTATGGTTACAAGATACTTCTAAAAACTGTACATCACGACTAATATATACTTTACCAGTTTTTGGATCATACAGGCGATAAGCTTTTGACTTACATGCATAGCCTATCATAACACATCCAATGCCCTTAGGATGGAATTTTGAACTCCCTTGTCGCTTATTCAACATAACAGCCTTACTTCCAAATATTTTTAAATGTGACACAGATGGTTTGAAACCTGACCACACTTCAAAAGGTGTTACTCCCTGTAACGAACTGCAAGGTGAGCGGTTCCTCAAGTAAACAGCTGTATTTACTGCTTCTGCCCAAACTGCTTCTGGTAATCCGGAGCCGATCAGCATGCATCGAGCCATTTCCACAATAGTTCTGTTTGCCCGCTCGGCAACACCATTTTGCTGCGGAGTGTAAGGTGCCGTCAACTGATGATGAATTCCACTAGCCTCCAAAAATTCTGTAAATGATCGGTTAACAAATTCGGTCCCGTTATCACTTCTCAAGGTCTTAATTTTTCTTGAGGTTTCATTCTCAACCATGACTTTGAATTTCTTAAATGTTTCCAGCGCCTCACTTTTTGCCTTTAAAAAATAAACGAAAAATTTACGTGAATGATCATCTATAAAAAGTATGAAATACTTTGCTCCTCCAATGGAAGTTTTTCTAAATGGGCCACATATGTCAGTGTGTATGATATCTAAATTTGCATTACTTCTATTTTGTTCATTGGTATATGGCAACGAGCAAATTTTCCCTTTCATACAAACTTCACACTGGACAATCGTATTCGGTATTTTTCCTTTAATATTTAAACCTCTTACCAAATTATTCTTAATAAGTTGCCCTAGACTTCTCCCATTCAAGTGGCCGTACCTCTCGTGCCAAACCCCAAAATCTCTATCACGTTCAGCTGTACTTACATACGCGTTTACTTCACCCACTGCATGATTATAGATGAACATGTTCTGCAATTTTTTCGCTGTCAATAAAATGTTCCCGCTGCGATCTAAAACCTTTGCTACACTTCTATCAAAAATTACGCGATTTCCATTATCCGTTGCTTTACTGATAGACACAAAATTCATTTTCATAGTCGGCACATATAGAACATCTTTTAATATTACTATCCCATGCTTTGACCTTAGCATGACCTCGCCGATTCCGTTTGATTCGATATGTGAATTGTTGGCTAATTCAATGCGCTCCCTATTTGGGCGAAATTTGATGTACATGTCTTTATTGCAGCAGAGATGACTAGTCGATCCACTATCAAATATCCATGTGCGATTAGTCACAGTGCCGATACATGCTGCATTTAACATAGCGAAAGAATTAGTTGGCGGTTTAGTTCGATGTTTTTCTCTGCAATTTGCTGCTAGGTGGCCACGACGATTGCAAATATAACACTGGCCTTTGAATGCATGTTGCTGATCCGTTCGTGCTCGTTGTTGTTGTTGTTGAGGGTGTTGTGGCGATTGCTTTTGCTTTCTATTGCGTATGAACATTGCGTGTTCCGATGCGAAATCATTGGAGTCACCCCCTTCTCTTCTTTGTCCTTCTTCTAAAAGCTTTAATTTCAGATTTGCGCTAGAAGGTAAATCATCTCGAGACTCTATTGCGATTACGAAATTCTCATAGCTGTGTGGAAGACTTGAAAGCAATATGATTGATAAGAGTTCATCTTGTAATTCTATACTTATCTCTTTTAATTTTTCGGTCAAAGCGAAGAAATTATTAAGGTGTAACGTGATTTGGGTATTCTCTAGCATTTTCAATTGGAGTAGTTGTTTAAATAACATTACCTTCCTGGCCGGTCCTTTTGGCTGATATACGCTTTCTAAGGCCGTCCATGCTTCAGTCGACGATTTGCAGTTTTTCACATAGTTGAGTTGAGATGGTTTTATGCACAATAAAATGGTGGCCAAGGCTTTTTCGTCTTTATTACACCACTCGGTACTGTCCGCTTCAGCTGCTGGTTTTTTTATTTTTCCATTTACGTAGGTCCACAATTCGCTATGGATTAATACGCTTTTGATTTGGATTTTCCATGAGTCATAATTATTTTCATCCAATCGGTCTATCTGATATAAAGAAGAAGCCATATCTATTTCTTATATGTTTTCTGGGCCCATAACCTTTTGTTAGGGTAAAACTCGAACAAAGAAGAAATGCTTCAATCTTAACTCAAGGAAGTTTATTCAAAGACTAAAGACTAAAGAAATTACATAATATTCTATACGTATATCGTTAGAGAAAATTTAGTAGTGTAAGTGAAAGTATAAAGTAAATCTGTATATAATACAATAATGTAAAATTGAGTTGCCAATAGGAGATTTCTAACAATAACTCAGTGGGGTTCAACCAATAGAGTGGAATTTAATGCTTCCAAAACACAATGCTGTCTCCTGTCATTAAAGCAAAACCCACACACACTGCCATTATCCATGAATGACACCTGCATCGCTGAAGCCGAAAGACTTTTCACTCTCGGTATGTGTGTTAATGACGACCTCCGTTGGAATGACCACATATTTGATGTCACCAAGAACTCTGCGAAATGTCTAGGCTTCCTTAAGCGATGTAAGAAATATTTCACACCATCTGATCTGACTACAATTTATAAGGCGTTTATTCGCCCGAAATTCGAGTACAACGCTCATATCTGGTCTGGTACACCAATAACTTATTTGGAGCTACTTGACAGGTTCCAAAAACGCGCGATAAAACTCATAGGCGACCGAGACATCGCGAGATCGATTTAATCGCTTAGTCATCGTCGCAATGTCTCCTGTCTTTCGTTATTTTATCGGTATTTCCACCGTAAGTGCTCTTACGAAATAGTCAGTTGCATTCCATCCCTTGAACATTTCAACCGCAATACCCGCCATGCAATGAATGCCCATCAGTTTACCCTCAAGCCTGTATTAGGACGCTTTTTTTTTTTCTCGGGGTGTGTGAGACTTTCTGCACTGGAGCACTCAGACTCAATACTGGTCCATTGTACTACCAGGCAGACACACCACATTTTACTGTGGGAATTTACTCGTTTTTCTAAGAAAAACGAGAAGGCGCTTCAATGATAAGGAGCTTAGGTTTACAGCACTCACCATACCTGCCACCTGATACGAGCAAAAGCAGGACAATCACAGAGGAAATGTTCCGCAGTGTCGTCGCTTTGTCCACAGGCTTCGCAGTTGGTGGTATCGCTTAGGCCCAGCACCTTAAGGTGTTTGGCAAAAACGTAGTGTCCCGTAAGAACGCCAGTGGTCTGTCTGCAGTCTTTTCTGTTGAGAGACAACAAGAATGCCGCGGATTTCCCACAGACGTCGGGGAGAATTAGCTTAGTCTGCCTGCACCCTGGAGAGTCATGCCAACGGCGATTGTGTTCATAGGAAACCCAACCGTCAATGGAAGCCCTGACCGAGGACGCAGGCAGACAAATCGCTGGTTCAGGTCCTGAGAAGTCCCCCTCTGAACCCTGTGTAGCAAGTTCATCGGAGATCTCATTTCCCGTGATCCCGTTATGACCCGGGGCCCAGACAAGTCTAAGTGAATTCAGCCTTCCGACCGAATTCAGAGAGATCATGCATTCACGGACTATTTTGGAGGTGGTTAAGGGGTTGAGCAAGGCTTTAAGCGCAGCCTGACTGTCGCTACAGACGCAGATAGTTCGCCCCCTCCACCTGTTCCTCGCAACATAGTCCATGGCCATTAGGATAGCATAAGTCTCCGTTTGGAAGACCGACGCATGTTTGCCTAAGGAGAAGAAAAGTCTAATGTTGTCGCTCTCCACGAAGACACCAGCACCAGATCCTTGATCAGTTTTGGAGCCATATGTGAAGATTCGACTGCATTCCTTTCCAGGCTCAGAGTCTGGCCAGAGCCAGTCCTGAACACGAGGAAAGTCGACTTCATAGTTGCGCTTCAGCCGAAGTTCCGGTGTCATTGCATCAGACGGCATATCCATAAGATAGGAGTCGAACGACAGCCGTTGCGCAAGTTCATCAAAACTCCAGTGCGAGTTATACCAAAAGCCACCTCTTTTTAAACGTGAGATAGCTTTGATTGTGCAACCTATAATGTGAAAATCAAGGGGCGGGAGGTTCAATAGTGCATCTAGGCCGGAGCCAAGCGTGCTGGGGAAGGCCCCCGTGCAGCCGAGACATACCTGCATTTGTGACGTATTTACGTGAAAGCTTATTCCACCAAACAACCGATGCGTATGCTATAAATGGTCTTATCATAACCATATAAATCCATAGGACTCTTTTCGGTGATAAGCCCCATGTCTTGCCGAAAATGCCTTTGCACTGCCAGAAAACAGACAGCGCCTTGGCAGTCTTCAGCTCAACATGTTTGGACCAAAGAAGTTTGCTATCCAGGATGACTCCCAGATACTTTGCTTCATTGGATAGTTGGGTTGTGAAGCCTTTTAGCACTGGCTGAGTCAACCCGACCAGCTTCCTCCTTCTTGTAAAGAGAACAACCTCAGTTTTAGGAGGATTGACCGAGAGCCCATTCCTAGTGCACCATTCGTCGATCACGTCAAGCGCCGCCTGCGCCTTGGCGCATACAGTCGCTAGGCGTGATCCAACAGAAAGCACGGCAACATCATCCGCGTACGCCTGAGCGTATACATTAGAACTGTTGAGTGCGTTCAACAGAGAGTCGACCAGCATACACCACAGCAGTGGACACAGAACGACGCCTTGCGGGCAGTCTCTGTTTACCCCCGCCATAACATAGCGGCCACAATCCGCATCCGCAACCAACGTTCTATTCATTAGCATTGCTTTAATCCACAACACCAATGGTTCGTCTACGCCGTGTTGTCTGGCGGAGCTTCACATGCTATCAAAAGTCGCATTGTCAAAAGCACCCTCAATATCGATGAAAATGCCCATCGCGTATTCTTTTCTGTCAAGCGCGCCCTCAATTCTACCAACTAGATTTTGGAGCGCAGTCTCGCAGGATTTTTTGCGTTGATAGGCATGTTGCATCTGAGATAGTGGGTGCAATCGCAAAGCAGTTTTGCGCACGTGAAGCTCAACCAGCCTTTCCATGCTTTTTAGCAAGGAGGAAGTCAGACTGATTGGTCTGAAGCTCTTGGCGAGCGAGTAGTCACTTCTGCCAATTTTTGGTATAAATGCCACTCTAACTGTACGCCAGGGTGTTGGAATGTATTCCAGTGCTAGGACAGCGGTGAAGATTTTCTTCATAGTCGGTAGCAACTGGTGTGTACATTGTTGCAGAATGGCTGGGTATATTCCGTCCTTACCAGGTGACTTGAAGCCGTCAAAAGACGCAAAGGCGTATTTAATGGCCTCGTCCGTTACCACGTTGTGAACCAATTCTAATCTAGTTACCCGGAAAGTGAGACTCCAGCAGATAACTAAGAGTTTCCGCTTTCGTCTCAGTGAAGGTGCCATCAAGTTTTCTAAGTGAGTCCAGTTTGGCTGGTTTGCCCTTTTTCAGAACTTAACCAACCTACTAATTTCACCCAGTGTTTCAATCTTTTCGCAGAAATTCCTATTAGAAGCACTTTTCGATACCCGAATTAGCCTCTTATATTCCTTCTGCTTCGATCGGTAGAGATTCCAGTCTGTCTCTAAATCAGTCTTGAGTGACCTATTTAGAAGCTTTCTAGCTTCTCTTCGGATTGTTTGCAGTTGCGAGCTCCACCAGGGAACCGGCGTTCTGCCAGGGAGTTTACTTACTGGGCACGTCAGTTCGAAACAGCTAGTAATGGCACTATTCAGGTTTTGAACAGCATCCTCTGCCTTTTGGCTCGTCCTGAGTTTGGTTGGAGTTTTGAGAGTTTTTCCCATTTCCTCCCTGAAGCGTATTCAGTTGGTTTTTCTTGGATTCCTCCTCTCCTGCAAAGTTATGGCTTCGCATTCGATTTGAAATTCGATATACCTATGATCTGAGAGGGATGCCTCCGAAGAGACTCTCCAGTTGGTAACCGCCTTAAAGTATCTATTTGATAAAGTCAGGTCGATCACTTCCTGTCTTCTTGACGTCACAAAAGTTGGCTGCGAGCCAACATTGTTGATAGTAAGATAAGATGATAGAATGAAATCCAGTAGATGGTTTCCTCGCATGTTGCATTTGCTGCTGCCCCAAGCAATGTTCTGAGCATTGGCATCGCAACATATAACTAGGCCCATCTTCCTGGTGTCGCAATAGTCTATGAGTTCAGCAATTGCCCTTGGTGGTGGAGGCACTTCCGAATCATAGAGGAGATAAGCTGACGCCACGACGAAGGTCTTCCAATCTCCATTCGTTTCGTAGCTTATGACTGCAGCAACCAAATCTTGGCCACAAAATTGTCCAAGCTTAGTCGCTGAGAGAAGGTTCGACACAGCAAGACAAACCCTGGGCCTTTCGGATCGCTCGTCACAGAGTATCGTGGTGCCACGAACACCTCCAAGGCCACAGATGCGTTTTTTCCACACCCATGGCTCCTGTATGGATGTTATGTGTGGTTTTGTACCCAACCGGGAAAGCTTCTTGCTGATTAGAGCAGTAGCAGCCTTCGAATGTTGAAAGTTAATCTGGGTAAATATAATTAACGTGTTTTTCTTCGCGACAGCCAATTTCTGTCCACTGGTGCTGCAAGCATTGCTGGTTGCAGAAAATGTTTCATCCAGATTTTGTGCGCGGGGACCTCCATGAGTAAGAGGTATTACAGTGGAAGGGAACGCAGAAGGTGCGTACGCAGTTCCACCGGTAGGAGTGCTCGAAGCCGTCATCCTCCGTTTATTCCTGTTCGAGCTATTGGAAGAGGAGGCAGCGTTGGTCTCAATCCACTGGTGCGTTTCGGGTGGGGTAACCTCTGCCCACCTGCATCTCTCAGCAGTGTGCAGCTCTGACCGCTTGCGCCTTCAACTGGTTCAGTTTCTTTGCGCCGCGCGATTACCGCCTTCCTCTGTTTCCCCTTCCGCTGGCTCTTAGACAGAAGCCCACCGGTGAGTACCGCTTCTGCAGCCCGTTCAACCTGTCCGGTTTCCTGGGCCTCATCAGCAACAACGCAACAATCAGCTACCTGTCTATTGGAATGAAGATTAAGCGTATCAGGTTGAACCTCTCCTCTACTTTCTCCATTTTTCCAGGAGTCTTCGGAAGCAAGCGTTCTTACAGCTCCTAAGTCAACGCCTGTACAGGCGGGGGGAGTTGGCAGTATGTTGGTTGGGGCCTCCAGAATCCTTGCCCCGACCGCGGTCGTTAAGACCACGGGTGGATGTTCGCTGTTGCGAGTGCCACCTGGAGTAGACATAACCTTAGGTTGTTCCTTCATACTTTTCCTTTTGGTTTGGTTCGCGGTTAGGCATTCACAGCGAGTAAGGCGCAGCCTGCATGGGCGCAGACCGTAGTCTATTCCCATACAGACATCGCTTACATCTCTGCTATAACCCTACAACCTCGGATAGCGAGCGTATCGTACCGAGGCTCCCCTATGAACCACCTGGGGTCGCGCCTGGTGGGGAACCACCCCCCAGTATGGATTTTAGTCGCCTCTTACGACCGGTATGCCTACCTCGGGTAAATTCTGACCGCTATCCCGAAGGAGGGTGTATTCGGACGTACAGTGAAGTACAAAGAATCTTTCCTCAGCCGTACAACACGAATGTGGAATACTCTTCCACGCTCAATTTTTCCTCTACATTATAACCTACAACCAGCGTGCATCGGCAACTCTCCTCTTCTTCTAATCCTAATTTCCCTAACGCCCGCGCTGTGTAGCCAATACATGATAAGGGTACCAAAAAAATCCCTTTAGTGCGCGTAAATTATAAAAAAAAAAAAAAATTCTGCTGCGGTTAAGGATTTTATTGCTGCCTGGCTGCCGATATAGAAGGCAATATCATCGGGTGGTATTGCCCTTACCGCAGACTCACGGGCTGCTGTTGTCACTGCCACCTCTGCTTGGAAGACGCTGCTGTGGTCGGGTAAGGGTACCGATTTTGATATACCCAGTGGTGCGGAAAAGACGCCTGACCACACCCCCATTGCCATTTTTGAGCCGTCCGTAAATACGGCTATGGCTTGTGTGTCGGGAACGAGTCCGCTTCTCCATTCTTCCCTGCTGGGATAGGCAGTCGAGAAAGATCTTGTGAAGTCTAAGTATGGCGTGATGTAGTTTGGTTTCCAGTTCGCCAAGAATCCCTAGAGAGTATATCTTAGTAATAGTGGGGGTATCAGAGGGTGTATTTAAAAAAAAACTTAACACACGCATTCTGGGCCCTAAAGACAATAGATTGGGCCTTACACATAACGAATTTAATGTGGAGTTTAAATTAGTGGTCCCCTTCATTTAAATTTCCTTTGGGATAGGAGTGAAAGAGACTGCAAATTCAAGCTTCACATTAAATATATTATTGGTACTTTCTAGCTCTAAATTCGATTTTAGTGATAAATTAGTTTTTTTTTGATATTATCAGTGCTTGGATTTTAAAAATTCTTACACTTGTATATTTTGGACACCTAGAGAGTATATGGTATAAATTTCAACTTTCTACCTTGAGTTTTAGGGCCTAATTTTTGCCGACGGATATGGCTGGATCGACAATACAATCGATGCTGATCACTAATAAACTAACTCTTAGGGGTCTACGGGCAATATTAAGGTATGCTACAAACTACGAGTCAAGTACCCTTAGAATAGAGTATAAAAACGGAATATATTTATTCCATACACGAATCAATGTGTACCTTTCTCAATGGAAGATGTAATAAATAAAATTAAAACAGCCCATTATAGCCGAAAATCGACCAAACACGATTTTTAATTGGGATTATGGTACTATACTATGTAGAAGGCACTTTATGGATTGGTGCAAAAAAAAAATTGAGTTAAAAATTAGACATGACATTACGATGAGGGAAGTAGAAAAAAATGTGTTTGAAAATTCTGTTCGTCCGTCTGCCTGTTTGCAGATCTGCAGCCTAAGCGGATGGGCCGATTTGCAAACTTGGTTCATAGTATTTATTTAGTAGGCGTTGTTGAAATTGGAATTTTAACTCTAAAACAATGGTATATGTCATATAACGGTTTGTTAAAACTTAATTTTTCTAAAAACGGCCTTAACGATTTAGAAAAAACCTCCTATAGAACCGATTTTTTTAACATCAGAATTTCTCGCTAACAACAAAACCGATTTCAATTAAATTTAAAATTTAGGAAGGTTCTTATAATCAAATTCATGCATAACTTTTTTGGTTTTTTTGAAAATGCTGGAAACGTCTATTGCATTTTTCCAGATGAAAACTACAGATTTCCTTGTATTGAAATAGTCAAAAAATTGCAAAATATTTTTTAAAAATTAAAAAAAACCGGTTTAAAAAAAACTGCTTTCACGGTTTTCAATATTTTTTTCCTAGGTAGACTATTGCTAATAAAATGCTATTGCATACTTAGTTTTTCCAAGAAAATTCTCAAACTAATTTGAAAAACTAAAAGATTTTTCCAATATTTTTTTAAAATAATTTTAAGTTATTATTTATAATACATATCATCATTCTTTAAGATTTTATTATTACATAAAGTATTACATAACGTCATGTAGGTAGGAATCATTTTTATAAAATTAAATTTAATCTTCTGGCCTTCTGCGCTAGAATTTCTTAGATAAATTTTTAGACGTTTCATTGTCGAAAATGTTCTTTCCGGTGTACATGTTAAAACCGGTAGTGTCGCCAAAATTTTAAGAAGCTTGTGGATGTTAGGAAACAGATCCTTATTGCATTCCCCAAAAGCTGTTATTGCACTCTTTGAACGCTCTGTATCTTTTTGTGTATGGCATTTTGTCTTCCATAGCGTAATTTCAGCTTCCAAAGTGTCCCAATCCAAAAAAGATTTTTTTTTGTAAAATTTGAAGTTTTCGTTGTTATAATTTTGTTCGTTTTCGCCAAGCTTATGGTTCTCAAATCTCATTTCAAGCTGACTTAAAAAGTCATCTAAAAGAGGAATCATTATACTTATCCTAAAATAGGTTTCAGGATCTGTTGTACTCACGTTTTATTTGTGCTGCTGCCTTGACACAATTCGTGGAATTTTAAGTTTTTCAGCCACAACATTTACTAAGTTTTGTGCAGTCTCAAAAATTGTTTTGAGTTCGGGAATGATATTATAATAAATTTACACCACCTAGCACCTACACTGCAAGTCATAATATTAGAAGCAGGCATTTTTGAAAAGTAAAATCGATATTTCTCCCGTTACATGATGGATTAGAAAAAACGACTATGGTAAATGAGAGACTGTTTTGTTAACAACAAAATATGAAATGTGTGTATAGGAGAGATTTAGCTAACGGTTCTTAGAAGACAAATTGTAAATTGAGTAAAGAATATGCGGAAATAAATCGGGTCATTAGATTAGAAGCACTGAACAAATCAACGTTTTTTGTGAAGTGGACATATTTTTTGTCGGTTTAAACGGCATATATTTTAAAGTAATTCTTCTTGATTGAGTGTTAATTAAAATTAGAAGGAAAAAATGTTTAAGAGTGGAGGAAAGGGCAAGAACAGATGTTTATTGCTCTGAACAGAGCTGCCAACTGTTGCCATGAACATTTTCATTTCATTTCATTTCATTTCATTTATTTTAGCATAATAACGTTACACAGTAAGATCCAAACATTATGCCCAATTTTTCATAAAATTATGCCCTTCTCAATTAAATTATGCCCATTTTTAAAGAATTTCAAAATAACAATGAAAATGAAATAGGCATTCATTTTTAGCATTTAAAAGGTCTTTCATTAAGGACTTGACAACTTCTTTTTTAAATAAAATGCGAACTACTTGAGATATCTCAAGAAACAATTTATTGGCTTGAATTATTGTATTGTATTGTATGTGCAGTGGGGTCATCAGTAGATGACAAGCACTTAGACCTATTGGTCCATTGTACTTCAGCATAGCTGCCCGCTCGCTGGTTATTGGCGATTAGTAAGATTCAGTGAGGGAGAACCTGCCAGTAGCCTTGGCAAAGCGAAGAATATTTGCAAGATCAATTTCCCCCATCTCATCTTCGTTAACGAATTGTTTGCCCTATAGTGGTGAGCCTGGTTCTGGCGAAAGCCGGACATTCACAGATGAAGTGAGATACCGTTTCATCCGCCTCCATGCAGCACTCACATAGGCCCGAGCTCCTAATGTGGATGGTTTTGAGGTGCTCGTTAAGAGGACTGAAACCGGTGACGAGACCAATCAAGGATCTCAAGTCTTTCCTGTTTAGTCCAAGCAAAAACTTAGCTCTGCTGATTTTTGGACCGTCCACAAGCTTCTTCGAATACCTGCATGAGACCAGGTCATGCCAGTATTCGGAATGTTGTTGGCGTAGAGCCGAGTCCATTTCACGTTTGTGGACGGATGAGCAGCATCCTATGGATGGTTGTGGGCCAATGAAGGCTGTTGAAGAGCCCTTCCTGGCCAGAGCATCCGCTCTTTCATTACCCTCGATACCTGTGTGCCTAGGAACCTAGGCAAGTGATACCGAGTTACATCTTCCCAGACGGTTAAGCCTAACCATGGTTTCCTCAACTATTTTTGAGTTGAGAGAGCCAGCCGAACAGGCTTTGATAGCGGCTTGGCTATCTGAGCAGATGTATAAGGTTTTACCCTTAATCCTTCTCCTTAACAGGATATTGGCGGCAGTGGCAATCGCAAAGATTTCTGCCTGAAAAACAGTTGTTTGTCTACCGAAGGCTGCAGATAGATTTATCCGACAGTCTCTAGAGTAGACCCCGGCTCCGGAGATACCGTCAATAAGTGAACCATCAGTATAGACGATGACATCACCCTGCCTAAAGCCATTCCACCCCTCACTGTTCCGTTCCTGCCGTTCAGGAAGGATGACCTGAAAACGGCGCTCAAAGACTTGCTTCATGCACACAGTGTCAAGTGCTCCTCCCCGATGGCCAGGTAGGCTGTCATAGAGAGCTCTGTACCTATCACCTCTGGCCCCATCGCCGAGATTGACCTGCCGTCCAAGTACTACACACATGCGGTATAGTGATTTTCTGGCCTCACTTTCAGCAAGGAACTGCAAGGGAGGTAAACAGAGCAACACTTCCATAGCAGCAGTGGGAGTTCCTCTCATCGCACCTGTAATGCATAAGCACGCAAGGTGCTGTAGCTTCGACAGTTGACGTTTGAGGATGTGAGCTCTAGCCCACCATACAATCGCACCATACATAAGGTATGGCCTAACAATGCACGTGTAAATCCAGTGAACCAGCCTGGGACTAAGTCCCCAGGTTCTGCTGAACATCCTACGGCACTGCCAGAGAATGTTAGTTGCCTTCGAAATCCTAGCAACCAAATGTTCAGAAAAGTTAAGCTTTGGATCTAGAACAATACCCAGATACTTAACCTTGCTTGATAGCTTTAGTTGAGTGCCCTGGAAGTAAGGCCACCTCACTTGAGGTATTGCCCTTCTACTCGTGAACAGCATCATCTCAGTCTTCGCGGGGTTGACTGACAGAGCTTGCTCGCGGCACCAACTCCCAACACTATTGAGCGCTGTTTCCATCCGCTCACAAAGAGTTGGTTAACTCCTGCCGCTGACAATAATGCACACATCATCAGCGTACCCAATAACAGGGTGACCTCCCCATCAAGTCTTCTCAACAAGGAGTCGACCAACAGGTTCCACAATGTAGTGGAAAGTACACCGCCCTGCGCAAAGCCTTTGACAGCGCGCACAGTTCTGACACAGCCGCCAACAGCAGCTGTAACTTCTCTGCTCCTAAGCATTTCCAGGATCCATTCCACACTTGTAGAATCGACGCCCTTCAGTGTTAAGGCAGACTCAATTCTGCAAAAGGTGGGATTGTCAAAGGCACCCTCAATATCCATGAAGACAGCAAGAGCATAGTTCTTGCGGTCGAGCGCCCTACGCACTCTGGCCGTCAGATCCGTTAATGCCGTCTCAGTGGACTTGCCTTTTTGATAGGCGTGTTGGCTATCATGAATACCCAGCGAAGCTGGAATACTATTAAGCCGTACGTCAATCGGTTTTTCAAGGCCCTTTAGCAGAAATGATGAAAGGCTAATAGTCCTGAAGCTTTTGGCAAGATCATAGGCGGCCTTTCCCGGTTTGGGAATGAAAACCGCCCTAGCTCCTCCCCAGGCTAAAGGAATATGTCGCAGAGCAACGCTAGCTCTGTAGATTCTAGTTAGCAGTGTGAGCAAAATCTCGATACCCTTTTGCAAGAGTATGGGGTATATGCCATCAGGTCCAGGAGCTTTGAAAGGAGAAAAGGACAGAATAATAGCTCTCGCCCTCTCTCTCGTAACAATGCTCGCCGCGACCCGCCACTGCTCAGTGGTAGTTCTGCTTTTGTTTGGCCACACGCAACTATCCACGGCTTTGCAGCCAGGAAAGTGGGTGTCCATTAGCAGTTGAAGTGCCTGCTCATTGGAGTTGGTCGAGGTGCCATCAGGCGCCACAGGTGCCACAAGCGGTGTCTCTTTCTTGCGTCATTAAGTGGTGGTTTTTTCTTAAGGTTCAGGCGCTTTTAGTGTTTAGCTCGGCGAATGGTGCGGTAACAGTGGATAAGCTGGCCTTAACATTTGCTTTCTCTCTAATTTTAGCCGCCGATAAAGCCGAATTTGACGCTATTCGAAGGACACTTCACATTTCGCGAGGTGTTAAGGCAGAAGTAGTGTTTCCTTTATAATTTTTTGTGTGAGACGAAGGGTTTTTTTAAATAATTGCTGACACAATGATCACTTACTCGTAGCTTTATTTTTCGGGTTATAGCACGGCATAAAAGACCTTCAGAGCAATAAACATCAATTCTTGCCCTTTCCTCCACTCTTAAACATTTTTTCCTTCTAATTTTAATTAACACTCAATCAAGAACAATTACTTTATAATATATACCGTTTAAACCGACAAAAAATATGTCCACTTCACAAAAAACGTTGATTTGTTCAGTGCTTCTAATCTAATGACCCGACTTATTTCCGCATATTCTTTACTCAATTTACAATTTGTCTTCCAAGAACCGTTAGCTAAATCTCTCCTATACACACATTTCATATTTTGTTGTTTACAAAACAGTCTCTCATTTACCATAGTCGTTTTTAATGTGTAAACATTTTTGCTCTCGTTGATGTGTAAATATATTTTCTTTAATTTTTTCTCGGTAGGGGCTAGTTGGAAATATCTACCGTTACCATCATCGTCAGATTTCGTCAGATTTCGTCATCGTCAGATTTTCATTACCACGTGAGTTAATCGCTGCTCGACAGATCACCGCAATTAAACGACGTTTGGCGCGGTTAGTACGTAGATGGGTGACCGTTTGAGAACAACCGCGTGCCCGTTTTTTTTTTTTTATTAATTATGTATGTTCAATTATCACCGCAATTAAACGACGTTTGGCGCGGTTAGTACGTAGATGGGTAACCGTTTGAGAACAACCGTGTCTTTGTTTTTTCTTTTTATTAATTATGTATGTTCAATTTTAGAGATTATTATGCCCTTACGAAACACCGGAAAGTTGTGTGGAAGTAGATTTGTTTTGAATAATTGAGGTTGTATAGCTTGTAGTTTGTTGTACATCAGTTGAAGGTAAGAGGAAAAATATCGATTTGTACTTCGGTAACCGATGGCCGATTTAAGAATGTCACTTAAACGACAATCGATGCTATATTTTCCCGGTACATCGACACACTTGAGTCGACGGTGTACGTCTCCTACTTCAGCTTTCACAAACCAATTATTTCTTCGGTCAAACATTAAATAAATTTTGTCGTTGACATTAAATATATATCATGGTTTTATTTCTATACAATACCCAAATCTCTTGTTTATAAAAGCCACAACCTCTGTGATATTTCCACATGCAACACTGACGAGCCTACATGTTTACACATCAACTATACCGTGAGTGCAGCGTGGCTCACACCTTTTTTTCTAATCCATCATGTAACGGGAGAAATATCGATTTTACTTTTCAAAAATGCCTGCTTCTAATCTTATGACTTGCAGTGTATATAAAAATTGCCGTGTAGGACTTTGGGAAGAACATTTAGTTTTTGTTTGCGCATACTTAAATGAAAAGTGAGTGAATGTTGATTCCTCGTGACGTCACATAAAAGAAAGAGATCGGATAACGAAATGCGCAATATATTACCTAGTTTTATGTATATCTTGGCCTGGGGCTATGTGTCGTTTGGGGTTGTATTTAAAAATTGTCATAGTTACCTTACTAATTTCATCAAAAATTATGTTGGTGTTGCATACATAAATATGCCTACCTTTACTATAATTCAAATATGGCTCTATTGTATCCTAATTACCTAATACCTATCCTATCTTACGTTCAAATACCTCTTCCCACATTGCACATTTCAAATACTTCTTCTCACATCGCACATTTCTTTGCATACGCAATTCAATTTACCATTGCATACGCAAATATGACTATTGTATCCTAATTGCATATCCTATCTTACGTTCATATACTTCTTCTCACATCGCATATTTCTTTGCATACGCAAATCTTCCCACGATGCAATAATTTTATATCGTGTCTTATTCGCATATTTCGCTCTATCATAATCCAAAATACCCGCATACGTGGGTCTGTCTACCTTTTATCCATCCTAATTCAAATTACCTGAGTGAACTGGTCACTGCCAGCGTTCTCGAAGGTATCACCTATCACCTTCAGCCTACGGTCACAAAATTATTTTCGTAGGCAGGGCAGACAATTATAACGAGAGTCGATCGTCACCCGTTAGCAAATAAGCATCTAAAAATTAACCAAACAACAAATATCCAAACAATAAAACTAAATTGGAAGCAAACCAAATTAACTGTGCAAAGTGTTCGAGGAATTGTAATAAAAGTGAATTGAGTGTTTAAAGGTTATCTGTTTCTTTTTCTTCGTAAAGAAATTTTCACCGAAAGTAGACATTTCTCGGTGTTCTAACATTTGGCAAGACGCTGTATTAAAACAATTAGGAACAATTGTATTTTACAACTGCATTGAAAATTCGCCATCAAAGACAATAAACTCACACCGATCCAGGTTACACAGGAAGTGTAACAAATTGAAGTGTAACATTGGTACTAATCGGTTTAAAACTAAAATCAGAAGTTTTGAACATAATCAATAATTATTTGAGTAGAAATTTCATACTGATGCGGAAAAGTATGATTTACAGATGCATTTTTAAAAAAATTGGGGGGGGGGGGGGGGGGGGGTTCAAACCCCTGTGATCCCCCACCTGGCTACGGCCTTGCAGCAGTCGCCTTGATATTCTAAGCACGTCCCTGCACCGGTAAATACCCGCACACAATTTGTCACACAAATATGTTTGCATGGCGTACAATCAATTAATGGCCCAGATCACCGAATCCAAACCTTCCATAGTAGCTCAGCATCCCTAAATTGATGTATTATACAATTCATACTTGCAAATCAGTCTTAAATTAATCATTCCTCATTAATATCTTAATTTTTAAAGTAAACCATTTTCTGCAGCGAGGAGATGTAATAATGAATTCAACGCTTGCATATTATTTTTTTTTAAGTATATGAGCAATCGTAATTGAAAATCCACACCGAACACCACATTGACCTTCTCCAGTCCCGCAAATGAGCTCTTTGCGTTTATGAAATCCGCATTAATTTCGAACTTATACCATCGCCCAGGTGATATCACCGCCACTACCCCCATTAAGCAGTTCGATTTCAACATTATTGCCATATCGCCAATGCCATCACCAGCTGCAGATGAAAAGCATGAAATTTATGAAAATCGAGAAAATCACATTTGGAAACATGTTCCACCCATCGAACGGATTCAATGCGCACACAAGCACAGCGCCACTCCTCCACTAACCAGTCAGTCAGTCGGCGCTTTGTTGATGATCATCATTCATGATTAATGTTTAATCGATTAAATTTGCTCAGTTTTTTTGTTCGATTTAATTGAGCGATTTATAATTGAATGTACTCGTATTGTCCTTGCTGCTGCGAAATAATGAAGGAGGGTGAGTTGGATGAAACATTCGACCAGTTTGTAATTGAAACATGTGCAACAGTGTTTGACTATTTATATTCCCCAAACCACTGAGTGTACAGCGCCCTGCGGCTCTAACGCTTTGTGTCAGAATTAAATCTACCGAAAGATATGTAATTAGTTCCATAAACAGTACGTATTGATGTCGTGGTAAGGGGAATAGGTTTGTGGTCGTGCAAGGATTTACACTTAAAGCCCGCATTTCGTGGTTTTAGACAATATAAAGCAAAGACCTAGAAGTCTATATTTGGCATCGTTATTATTGCAGCTTAATAATGTCACTTGCCTGCAAAAATGTGCCCTTCCAGGAAATCCCCACAAAGGTCCGAGCGAATTTATTAAAGCTAATTCTTTTTGAACTGTCCCGATAGTTAGTGCTACACTAAATAGGCGCTACAATATCCAGCCCGTTTAAACGACCACTTGTGCGCTGTTTAGAGGCAGATTGAAATACATATACCAGTTTAACTCATCTGTCATCCGAGTAAAACAACGAAGCTCCCAGTCCTAAGTTTCCACAAAGCCATTAGTAGACGTACTTTGGCCAAATAATGATGCGTACGAGTCCATGATGAATTTAAATCATTGCAATTTCCATATAGCCCTCATAATGATTGGTTTTTTTCTCAAGGACTGAAGTGGACAGTTGGATACGGGTGGTCGCTTTCATTGTTTTGTTAATTGCAGCATAATTATTATTCGCCCAAGGTGTGTGCTCCTACTCCGATTCCGTCGCGGCATAGACGGACTAGGAATTGTGTTCGTTGTATATGTTTATCCCTAATTCAATTAAGGGAAATGATTATTATTTTTTTTATTCATTATACTGTTGCTTTGTAGCGGTTCCGCGAAATTTGCTTGGTAAAACTAATTTCAAAAATACTTCCTTTTTGCATGAAAAACAATTGATTGAGGATGTGGTTGAACCGTGATGGAAATTGCGCAGGTTTTTGGGGGAAAGTTATGGGGCCTGTATATACGTAGTATACTTTGTTAAATATGATAAATTTGAAAATAAATTACAAAGTTGAAATGGAATATAATTACCGAATCGAAATAATCCAATTAAGTTGGATGAAACATATTTTTGCTGTTATTTGGAGCTTGAAACGATTATAAACGTGTTCCAAGTCAACTTCGTTCTTTTAGCAGTTAAATTGGTCGGCGAAAAGATTCGTAATACGACCAGAAGTGATTGAAATTTTTATCAAAGTTCTCTGCAATTTGGCAACACACCTTAATTTAAAAAAACACAGCTAGAAACGTCAAATTCCTATACTCTACCCAACAACAATTTTCAGTACAGGCCTTAAGGAGCAGCTTTTTGTCTACCAGTGGTGCCTGTAGATACTCTCACGGCACTCAAACGCAAGAGTTGCCACTGAAATAAAAACCAAACCATTGTCATACCAAGGAATTGTTGTTGTAATTTTCATAAAATTCGCATACAACCCACCACAACCAGTCTCCCACACAGCCGAATGGGAATGAGCATGATCGTCTTGTGTTCGCTTGTTATTATCATCCACCAAAATAAGCAGTGTGTGTGACTGAAGCACATCAGAAGAGTATTACCATCTCTACAATGAAGCATATCATTAAGGGTTTTTCTATGGATTTTGTCAAAGAACTTTCGGTTTTGGTGCTTTTGAGAACGAATTATTACGTGGGGTGTTGCCATTTGGTTTTAATTTGATTGTATTTGTATTGTACAGCTGCACAAGTGCAGTTTTTTTTACCATCTGTTTAGGTATATGACATTGCGTCGTGGTTATATAATTTTGTATTCTAATTGCCTGATTGTGTCTACCTTTCACAATATACATATAGCGGAAAGGACTGGGAAATGTTTTTAGAAAATCTTGCTGATTGAGTGTATGTCGCAAACTGTTTAAATAAAAAAGAACATAAATACATCCTTTCATCCCATTATGTAAATGTTTGTATGATGTCTTTGTTTTTCCGATGTATAACGCCTGTTTTGCCATTGAATACGGGAATTCCCAAAAGGAAGATCTCAAGTTAGGTAGGGATGCAATCATACAATGGGTTGCTTGAAATCGTTAAACGCGACAAAGCGTCGTGGATGAAATGGCTCAAAATGCGGGACATAAAGTGCTTCGCTTGCCGCCTTATTACTCTGACTTTAATCCAATAGAATTAGTTTGGGCTCAAGTGAAAGGGTTTGCAGCAAGCCAAAACAAGCCATTTAAAATAGCTGAAATAAGAGACTTACTAACGACAGCACTTACAAGGGCTGACAAGGAAAAATGGCATCGATGTGTCCAACACGTTGAACAGGTTGTTGAGCCAAATATGTGGGAAATGGACGTTTTTGCCGAGGAAGCAGTTGAAAGGTTTATAATAGACCTAAATAACGAGAGCAGTAGCAGTAATTACTCATCGGATTAGTTGAGTAGTGATATTAGAAATTAGTATTTTATGTTTTACAATATTTAAAATGAATAAATTGGATTACAGTGATATTTTTTTACGTTTTGATTTTTTTTGTGTTACGAAATTTATATATTTTGTTGGTCTACTGGAGATACCCTTAAAAAAAACGCGCCTATTATTATCTTAAAAGAAAAGGAAAGAGATAAACGGAATTTATTTCGTTCCGCAATATTTTTATTTTAAATTGGAGGATGGTAACCCTAATAGATTTGCTCTCTGAGTTATGGCGATTTATCATACACACTACGGCATCCCTGTGAGAGCTTTAAAGAGGGACCGATTTATGTAAGTCATTGCAACCAGACTGAGAGACAAACATCCTATCTTCCCTGTACTGACAATTTTTTTTGGATAGAGTATAGACACTTTAGCATTGACTCTCTGAAATAATCACTCATGCAATGAAATCTTGAAATTTGGCAAAGTGATACGATCGGCGGCTTATAGCTTTGTTATGTACAGAGTACGGAATCGTATCGTCCTATTAGGGTAAACCCGTTTTTGGACAATCTTTGGTGCCATGCGTTTTGTACAATTTTCAAAGTCCCGGTCTTGGTGCTCTTATTCAATCTTAGTAGAGCGCAGACGTTTCTTACAATATTTGAATTTAGATCAACGGACCAACGAAAGTGCGGAACCAAGTCCGAAGTGGTTATTTTACAAGTTAGTTCGGCTGCTGATGTACAATAAAGCTATAAAGTTGTACATATGAGCGAAAATATGACGTGTGGCTATATTTCTGTGTTGCTATAATTTTGGTAAGTCGGAGATTTTTGTTTTTGCAGAGGTTTCGTTTTTAGTGGCTGACTAGTTCAATAGTTTATTTGTGTGTCTGTTTGCATTTTTTTTAAATATAACCCTTGCCCTATTGGCCGACACTGCGACCTAAAAGATCTTTTATATCAAAGGGGTGAATTATCCTAAAAGTGGCGAGTGACCTCTCTATCGAAAGCCACTACGCCTTTTGTGGCAAAGTTTTTCGTAGCTCCGCATGTGAACGTTTTTTTTTATAATTTGTTTACGCTAAAGGGGTTTTACCGTAAATGTTACAGTATTTTTGCTATGACCACAGCGCAAGTGTTTGTGAACAGCAAGTAGCACCTAGCAACGGCATATTTCATTGCATACTTGTCGGTGCCACGTGCCTCAGAAAGAATAGAGAGATATGAACGAAATGTTTTGGTGCAGTTGTATGGTTTTCTCCTCGGTTGTTATCTAAGTTACTTAGGGAGATCAAGTTTTACATATATTCGAAATAAGCTAATGGATTTGGCCGGAATTGAACGCACGACCGTCCAATCACTAAGCGAATACACTACTACTGCAACGTTGCCACCCGCAACCGCATCCGTATCTACCTATGAAAGATGCGTCGTCTCAAACAATGTAGAGTTGGATATTCACAGAGAATGTGCTCAGAGGGTTCCTCGTCCTCCATGCAGAACCTATAGTCTGTCGCCGGACTAAGGTTCATTTTTTTGAGATGATATCTCAAGCCGCAGTGGCCAGTAAAAAGCCCTTATTCAGCGTAAGGATTTCCTTATGGGTCTAATTAGTCGTTTGGATTGTCTTAAACCAGGGTCAATTTCCCAATATTTAAGATGAAGCTGTTGTTCCCATTCCTAAATTAACCCTAAAGCAGCAGCCCAATTGAATCTGCAGTAGGGTTCTGGTCCAAAGAAAGTAGATTCGAATTCCGCTCTGGCAAGTTCGTCCGCAGATTCATTGTCTGCTATACCTTGGCGGCCAGGTACACATCCGAATTTGACCTTGTTTTATTTGGCTGGATTTTTCAAGGCCTCGTAGCAGTTTTTTGCAGTTAGAGAGTCCATTGTGTTGGACGACAGTGCCTAAGGTGCTGCCTGGCTATCTGAAAAGATGTGTATATTGGAGCCTTTAGATAGATACGAGTAGATAGATATAATTTTTATTCAATAAGCATTAAGGCTTTACAAAATTTGATAAATACGCAGCTTCCTCAAAGATTTGATATATTATATCTTACAACTGTAATTTTTTTTAAGTTTTTATGAAATTAATTACCAATTGGGATAAAAAGTTTGATGGAAACTATGATTAAAACCTTTATTTAATATTTTTTTAAAATTTAAAACTAGGGAACTGCCAGGATTGCTGAACTAAATAAATTAAATAAATCAATAAACAATAACAACGATAAATAAATAAATAAGTAATAACAACAATAAATAAATAAATAAATAAATAAAAACAACAATAAATAATTAAATAATATTAAAAAAGCGCTTACTGCCTTATTAAATTGTTTATCAACATGTTACTAGAATTGCTACATCTTAAGGTGATGCTTTGGTTGAGAACTTGAATCTTCTTTGACACTTGTAGTACCCGAGTTTCTTTATAAAGAAGTTGGGTTGAGAAAAGTCAGGGAAGGTTTACCGTCATTTTTAATGTTTTGTTTTGTGCAATTTGAAGTTTTTTGATGTGTGATTTCGCACACATTTTTCACATGACTTTCTTTTTCTACTGAAAAAGATGGCCTGGGTTTTGTCAGCGTTTAACTTAACTTTCCATGTTTTGAAATAACCAACAATGATGTCTAGGGCATGCTGCAAGTAGTTTTCAATTACATGGCTAACATCGTTTGAGCTATAAATAGCAGTGTCATCTGCAAACATTGCTATTTTACAATTCCAAATTTCTGGAAAGTCCTCGACATAGATGATATATAGCAACGGGCCCAACACTGCACCTTGAGGTACTCCTGAAGTAATAATTGCAGGAGTGTATGTTATATAAATATACTTGGAATGTTCTATTTGACAAAAAGCTTTGTATAACCTTTATAAGATATAATGGGCATCCAAAGTACTTCAGCTTATAAAGAAGACCGTCATGCCATATACTGTCAAAAGCTTTTCCGACATCCAGAAGTACCAGTCCAGTAGATTGCTTTGCCCTGAATGAATCCTTAATGTGGTAGCAGATTCGAAGAACCTGATGAGAAGTGCTGTGACCTTCGCTAAATCCAAATTGTTGGTTTGGCAAGGCATTATGAGACTCAAGAAAAGCATTTGGAATCGATGATACTCTTCTTCAATGGATTAGAAATTACCTTTCGGACCGTTCAATTCAAGTTGTTTTGGACGGCTTCAAGTCTGCAACTCACCAAATAAATGCTGGTGTCCCCCAAGGCTCTGTTCTGTCCCCGACTCTCTTTCTCATTTTTATAAATGATCTACTGTCTGTTACTTCTAATCCAATCCATTCCTTTGCTGATGACAGTACCCTCAGCTTCTTATATTCGTTTCTTGGGTCACGCCCCTCATCTTCGGGTGTGGAACTGGAACGGCAACGTATATTTAGCTCATTAAATTCCGATCTTAACAGCATAACTCAGTGGGGTAAAACCAATAGAGTGGAATTTAATGCTTCCAAAACTCAATGCTGTCTCCTGTCATTAAAGCAAAACCCACACACACTGCCATTATCTATGAATGACACTTACATCGCTGAAACCGAAAGACTTTCCATTCTCGGTATGTATGTTAATGACAACCTTCGTTGGAATGACCACATGTTCGATATCGCCAAGAACGCCGCGAAATGTCTAGGCTTCCTTAAGCGTTGTAAGAAATATTTCACCCCTTCTGATCTGGCTACAATTTATAAGGCGTTTATTCGCCCGAAACTCGAGTACAACGCTCATATCTGGTCCGGTGCACCAATAACTTATTTGGAGCTACTTGACAGGATCCAAAAACGCGCGATAAAACTCATTGGCGACCGAGACATCGCGAGATCGATTGACTCTCTTAGTCATCGTCGTAATGTCTCCTGCCTTTCGTTATTTTATCGTTATTTCCACCATAAGTGCTCAAACGAAATAGCCAGTTGCATTTCTCCCCTTGAACATTTCAACCGCAATACCCGCCATGCAGGGAATGCTCATCAGTTCACCCTCAAGCCTGTGTTCGGACGTACAGTGAAGTTCAAAGAATCTTTCCTCAGCCGTACAACACGAATGTGGAATGCTCTTCCACGCTCCATTTTTCCTACACATTATAACCTACAGACATTCAAAACCAACGTGCATCGGCATTTCTCCTTTTCCTCTCACCCTAATTTCCTTAACGCCCGCGCTGTGTAGCTAATACATTATAAGGGTCCCAACAAATCCCTTTAGTGCGCGCTTATTATATAAAAAAAAAAAAAAAATAGTTTTATTTTGATAATTGTTTCTAATATTTTACTTGGGCTATTCAGAAGACTTATTGGACTATAACTATTTGGGTTGTTAGGTGGTTTACCTGGCTTTAGAATTTGTATAATTTTTGCTATTTTCAATTTACTTGGAAAATAATGCAACTTGGAGCCTTTAATTCACTCAATATTGCAGTTTAAAACAGCGCAGATCTCAATGGTATGGACTTCTCCCATAGGTATGGAGACTTTGGTGTTGGGAACAAAGATACCAGCTCCAACTCCAGACTCCATTTACGATCCGTTGGTATACCACACTAAACTTACCGGGTCCAGTGCCGGACCACCCTTTATTTTATTTCCCAAAACTATATTCCCTAACCATTACGTCATTGATGGTGTAAAACATGTTTAAATTTGAAATTGAGTTAATTTTTTCAGGTGACCCGCGAGGTCATTTGATTTATACTTGTATTCAAGCTGCAGCTTAATAGTGCATCTAGCAGCCGTATTCCTAATGTAGATTTGTAAAGGTAAGAGCGCAATAATACCTTCCAGTGCTACCGTTGGGCAGGTGCTAATAGCACCTGTTATACCGAGATAGGCAATACGTTGACGCTTCTGGAGCTTGTTTTCCGTTGTTCGTTCAAGTACTTTCGGCCACCATACGATGACAGCATATGTGATAATGGGTATTACCATCATAGTAAATATAAAACCATTGTATCATTTTGGGGTTAAGACCCCAAGTTCTGCTATACAGCATTCCGGGGCTTACTTGACGTGCGAGTTTCAGTTATGTTTCTTATCTAGGATGATTCCCAGATATTTGACTTCATTGGAGTAACTCATGGTGGTGCTTTTTATACTAGTTTAAGATTAACCAGTCTTCTTCGAGGAAAGGGCACCAGGATGGTTTTGGGAGAATTTATGGATAGTCCTTCATTTGTGCACCATTCTGTGTATGCGTGTAGCAATGCATTCTGCATGCCAAGAGTAATGGCTGCGTTAAGCTTCTGTTACTGACTAGTACATTATCGTTGACTAGTGACTATAAGAGAGGGGAGAGTACCCCTCCTTGGGTGCAGCCCCTGTCAGCCGATTTTTCAACATAACTCTGATTCATTGATTTGACGAATCTTCGATACCCATACCGCTGATCACCCTGGCAATCGACTCGTATACGGTGTTATTGAAAGTACTCTCAACGTCTAAGAAAGCACATAGAGTAATTTCCCTGGATTGAAATGCTTCATCCACCCTTTTAACAAGGCATTTGAAGAGAAACAACGAAGGTGGCGCGGCCTAAAGAGATGCAGTAAAATGGGAGCGTTATAATCTCTCTAGTGCAGATCATAACCTCGTCGTTAAAGAAGGAGACATAGGCCTGCATTATAGCTTGCATTATCGAAGTCCATCATGCGGAGAAATAACATACAAAATGAACACTTTGGACTTGGTACGCTGCTATGGTTGTTCGCAGTTGGCCTGAGCCTTCATGACGAACCTTAAAAAAAGAGGTTCGATGAAAGGAAAGGCAGAGTTAATTTAAGAGCAAAATCAAACAAACAAACGCGCGGACCTTACAGCACTATAGCATAATTAAACAAAATATTTTAACAATACAAAAATTCGTTTAACTCTCCGAATTGCACTTTTATTTATATCAAATTTATTTGCCTTTGGATTGCAAAATATCAAGTAAACAAGTAAACGCGCCTTTTTGATAAATATGGCGCCAATAGCGCCACCCTGAAAACTGTCTTCAGATCGTACTTCTAATTAGATCCAATTCGACTAAATTAAACGCCAATTGCTCACTGCTTCCGACAACAGTTGCCTTTTGAACCTAAAGCCCAAATAGGAGATTTTTCGACTGATCGCGTTCAAAAACTACTGAATTCAAACTAAAAGGATTTATTTATTTTTGTTTTTTCCAGTCACATTTTCTGAAGAAATTATTTGGAAAACTTTCCAAGGAAAAAATAAATAAATAAAAAAATCCTTTTTGTGAAATTTTGTCAAGACAACTGAGAAACAAGCAAATCGCCAAGTCGAAAGGGTTGCTCGGTTGCCTGCTTGTTGCAAAATGAAAGAAGACTCTCAGCGCAGGAAGAAAGGAAATACGCTGCCAAATGAATTGAATGATTTACTTAGCAGTCTGTCTCCAGGGGAGCGACTAAAAGGAAGAGGCCAACTCGCGGATGTACCGAGTGAATAAGTAGAAGATAAACGTAATGTAACAGGACGTACATCTTATTCACTGCCAGGAGGAGGTATAGCACTCGCTGGCAGACGTTCAGATGCAGCGCACTTACACAAACAAACACACTCACACACAGGCACATACACACAACAGCCAAACTGCAGAGATTTATACTTCTCGTGTGTTTTCTTTAATCTCTTAAGCCGTTCTGCATCCATTTTTATCTGCATCTATTGGTTTGAGGGCACATGCCTGTGCGTTGCCGCTGCAGTACTCGAGAGAGGCTATCTTGTCTTTCAACTCCCTGGTTGTGCCACCGCGTCATCACCCCATTCATCTGATTACTCCTTTTCGAGTCGGCTAAGGATGTGCACAGAGCTGCTTTTCGTTTCGACTTCCCCCCTTCATTCGGGTTTAAATCTAAATGCGATCACGAAAGCAATATATTTCCGGGCGAAGCGCAAGCGAAAAGGATACGAACCAGTATATCTCATAGTGATGGCCACCGCCTAATGGGATTGGGCCAGGGAGGACGACCGACAGGAGATAAAGGTTTTTTGGAGGGGGTTGAATCTGCAGCATTTGGTTTGGCTTGCCACTTCAGCGCGGCAGGAAATGGAAGTAAGAGGTATTCTTTTTGGCGCGCAAGGATTTCCATTTATTCAAGTCCTTCTTGTTCTGCCGACTGCCACGGCTACTGTTGCTATACTACTGCTGCTACTTGTTCCACTGCATTGCATGAGAATTCCTTTTAGAGTGCAGTTCCTGTGCCTACATGTACAGTTGAATGCGTACCGGCGGTAACAGCTCCCGATGAAATATTTATGGGACTCTACAATAAAATTACTTTTGGCACAGTTTTATCGCGAAGTTTTCTGTATTTTTATACAAAAAAAAAAAAACTGGAATGAGATTGCCTTTCGCTTCCCGCAAGACTGCTAAAGTATAAAAATTATCTTAATTCAAGGTTTTCTAGAGATCAATTGATTTTTAAAGGTTAAAAGTTTTCCTTTGTTTTCAGTTATGCCTTTATTTTGCCGCACCTGAAAGGTACCCACATTTTTTTTAAACAAAATCTGTCAACATCTTTATGGTGGAATGTGTAGGTAATGATACGTAATGATATTCGCTATGCAGTGGTCGAAAAATAAATAATCCGTTTCTGTATGCGGAAGCGTGTATGACACTATGCGTTTCCACAACGCTTGGAGGCAACACGAGGCGTTTAAAACCTTAGCCTCCGATTGCAGCAATATCAGTAGGTAATGATAAAATGAGCACAATTTCACTAAGCTACCTTGTCTTGTAAGTACTTGTCCTAAAAATGTAATGCAGGTGCAAATATTTTCCAAAAATTCAAACGTGTTCTGTGGCCTGTATGACAAATGCAACTAGTTTTGTTAAGTAAGTAAAATTCAATATAAAATAGAATTATACTTGTTTGAATTTGAATTGAATTTCAATTGTTTAACAACACTTGTTGTATTATGATACCGGATGCTGGGGCATGTGGACGTGATAGACCTCACCTTCTTCTTTCACCAACTTTAATACGCAATCTCAAATTGGTTGGCATGTAACCACCCATTGTCAATATTGAACGAGTAATAGCGGCCGTATCGGTCATCGAAATTTGGGTTAAACGTATCGCAGCGGTCTATACGTCCCCGTGGTGGACATATGAACTAAATCGAATTCCAGTCATAAATGTTTTGATAGTAATTCAAGCCAATACATTTTTTTTGAGATACGAGTATCTCAAGTAGTATAGTGCATTTTATTTAAAAAAGAAGTTGGCAAGTCCTTAATGAAAGACCCTTTAGATACTAGTAGAGTATCACAAGTAGTATCTACTACCCCATACAGATTACTTTTTATGTGAATATGGAATCACTGTTGGATTTGGAGTACGTGCTTGGTGTGATATATGCATATGCTATTGATGGAATTTATTATGTGGTCAATTACAAATTATAATACTTTTTTTTTTGAATTAGTGCCCTTAAAATATAGCCCAGTAGATACGCTGACATATTCTTTAATTCTATAGGCCATTTACAATAAGTAAATACACTTTTCATTTAAAAAAAGTAGCACTGTCGTTAAGCAAAATTTCGGCTTTAGGTATTTTAGATAACTCTGCTTAACTTCCTGTGTTATACATTATTGTTTTACAAAAAATTAATCTTAATCACTAATGTATAACATATTATACTCGTATAAAACTTTTAGTTTGAAAAAAAAACGGAATTCACTTTAAAATACGAATGCGATTAACGTTTTCACTCTTCCACTAGTAACTGACCAACTCAAATCTGAACATATTTGCAAAAAGCATGCAAGCAAGCCAGACGATCAGGGCCGGATTTAGAGGTCTGGAGGCCCTGGGGCAACAAATGAGTGGGAGCCCCTTGGCTTATTATTTTCCAAATAAATTTAACAATTTTCTTCAGTTAAGTATTTAATAATTTATTGCGAATCCAAGTCAATTATCTCAACAAACATACATATATAAATATAGACAAAAACAAGAATTATATGAAATTATATTAAAGCGCTAACAAATGGAACCCTGCGAGCTTTTTTCGACGAAAAATCCTTGATGATTTCGCTGAAATCCAGTTCCCGCAGTAAATCGCTTTCAATGCTGAGTAGGGATAGTTTTGGTAGACGATTTTGTCCCTTCGTAGTTCGAAGTCTATTTTTTATAATTTTCTTTTTTGATAACCAGGCGCTCTCCAGTGCAATTAGACGCCCTCAAAACTAAATACATTCTGAGTGCAATTTCAATGTTTGAGAGTGTAGCTCTAAAATTTTGATCTTCAAGAATGATGTGATAGCAAAATAGCTCGGTAGATTGGTCTTTTCTATAATCCTTTTTATATAAGTTGATCAAAGATAGAAGTTGAACCAACTCATTACCAAGACTAGGCTCTAAATCATCTTTGCATACTTTCACCAACGCCTCTGCTACAGCATGCAAATTTGCAGCATCCATCTTCTCTATTTCATTGAGAAATTCAAATCGCGAACGTACAGTTTCGTATGCATGCAATCTTTTACTAAGAGAAACACATAGCTGATCGATAACTGGGATAAAAGCGGATACTCTGAATTTCTCTTTTGGTGACAGATTTGCGTCTTGTGCTTTCATATACTCTAGTGGATTGTACATATTGTTCAGTACTACATATTACTTTAGCAGCATTATCGTACTGATCAAAATCGTCTCTTTTGGATTCAACGAATGATTTCAATGCTTCTAATGCACGCATTGCAGATTCAAGAATCATTTTCGGATTCTGCAACATCTTGTTTGTAGCTTCTAATCGCTCAAAGATGTCGTTCCAAAAGATAGCAAATAGAGCGTGTTCCAGACAACTCATCTTTCGTAAGAGGTTCGATGCTTCATTCCTCACGATGTCTTTTTGCTTCTATTCAGAAGATATGGTGGTTAGAGCTCCTTCGATTTTAGAATAAACATCGACAATAGCTTTCGTAGCTTCAGCTCAACAAGACCAACGAGTATCGCTAAGGCTTTTTAAAACGTAAAATTGTCCGTACTTGCTGTGAAAAACTTATATAAATTCTGAACGAAATCGAAGAATTGATGCGTCCTGTGACTTTTCCCCGTTGCACTAAAGTCATTACTGATTCCAAATGAGTCTTTGAAATCGAATGTTCATATAGACGATCAGATGCATACTTCCAGTCACTGAAGCCTTCTCCACTGAGTTTTGTGTTTTGAATGAACATTAACTTACACGGATAACAATATATTTTCCCCGTAGTTGGAGAAAAGCAAAACCAAAATCGATTGACGGTCTCTTGATTTTTATTGTGGCGTGTTAACATATTCTTTGAAAACTTTCGAACAATGTTATAACTATCTCACGACTTATCTTGAAGAACTGAATTCTGCAGAGATACTTCATCGCAATTTTGAAGTCCAATATTCGAACATTTCATTTGTTATGCGGTCAGGCAAAGACCAATGCCATTTTTGAGACGACAAAATTCTGCTTGCTCTTGATTCTGATAATCAGTTTTAGAAAATTGTGTGTTGTCGCATTCAGGATGATCTTGGATAGTATCGAAAATATCTCCATCTACCGTGGAATCTCCTTCTTTTTTTTTTTAGTATTTTGAGCGAGTTCTTCTTTATTTGGCGACGTAAAATAACTGGTCAATTTGCATGTTTTAGCTAAAGTTTCTTTGGATTCCTTTCCACGTTTCGCTTGCAATTTCCTCTTCTGGGAGTCGTGGAGTTGATAGTCGAGCAAAAGCAAAAATTAGCAGAAACACAAAATAGATTACAAGAAAAAAATAAAAATACTGATTGTTGAACAATGTCCGTAGCTTTGAAGACGCACGTGAATTTTTTAAAAACTGCACGAAAAATGCAACAGAAATATAACAACACTAATATCGCAATAGCCTGTTGTTGTGTAGCTATATTCATTAATATTTTTTCGTATGGCACGTTTTCTACCGTGTTGATGACATGTATGTATGTATATATTTGTTATTGTTCTCGTTGCTCGTTGTTGCGAGCATGATGACTTTGCTCTGGTAATGTAGCTATATGTTGTTGCTTAACGATCGATCCCAAATGCAGCTGGTTGTTGATTTGAAATGTATTTCTCGCCCCTCTGCAATTTACCGCTATAAAGGACCGAGAATATTGAAGTTCTAGTTCAAAGATATTGGAGATGATGTTCATCTTCGTCGGTCCTGTGTTTGATAATGATGGCGCTTTGGTTTTTATTTTTATTTTTTTTTTGTAGTGTTTACTCATCGGAATTTTGTCCCCTGTTTTGTGGAGGCCCAGGGCTGTAGCCCCGGCTGCCCTCCCCTAAATCCGGCCCTGCAGACGATCAATGGAAGGACCCGTGACATTTATCTTTACTTTAATAAGAAAACATGTTTCTTCAACAATAACTATGCTGAATCGAAGTTAAACATTATGGCGCAAAGTTAAAGACCTGATGGTGTTACACTAAATCAATTTAAGTGTGATACTTGATTAAAGTGACGCTTTTGAAATTTATGGTCCAGTTCATTACAGCTTCACATTTTCCTTAAAAAATTGCTTCACAGTTAAAAACATTAATCCCTTGTTTTATATTTTTTAGCGTCGCATTAGTTCATATGAAATCTGTTATTTCTATTATTGCCGCTCAGTTCCAGTTCCAGTTGTGAGTTGAGAGGCGAGAATTTCAAAAAATAATAATAATAAAGGATTCGCTCAGAAATCAACAAAAAATGATTTCTATGCTATGATTTTTTAATTATTAAGAGAAGTTCATTTTTGTTTAATATTTTCAGATGAGCTGGATGATTACGATGACAGGCAACACTGTGGAGTGTGTTTGCCTTGTTTTTTGCCCAAACTGTCACTGTTTGAGGCTTAATTATCTGGAATTTCTTAATGAAATGCTTTAAGCGTGACACTACATATCAGTAGATACATTACAATCTATTTATAGATAAGGAGAAGATTGAATGATGAAAAAAAAGTTAAAGTTTGCTGCGTAGTGTCGCATTAATTCCTTAAGAAAGGCTGAGTATTAGTGTTGAAACGAATATTCGGTTACTATTCGGTATTCGGCCTATATCTTGCTATTAGACTAAATACCGAATATTGAGTTACTATTCGGCCGAATACCGAATAGTTAGAAAAAGGAGCAAAAAACCAAAAAAACGTGGTCATTTTCAAATAATTTAAGCGTAGAGCAGCGTAGATAAGACTGAGTATAAATTATGTATACCCACTACAAACACATATGTAGGTACTCTGAGTGAGCGATCCTCGCATTTAAACAGTTGACGTCCGACTGATCGGCGCGAGGCAGCGCGCCGATTGACCCTTCTCCTTTCTCTTATCTCTCGAAGACGAGCCTTTCAATAAAAACGCGAATCAAATGAGCGAGGTTTACACACAAAAAAAATATTTTTCCTCGAACATCGAACAGCTTGGTGCTTTTTTAATTGGAAGGATATTTTTCGTGAAAGACAAAGAAGAGAACATAAACTAAATGGAGCGATAAGAAAAAGCTTTTAGGTTTGTGTCCCAAAAATAGTGGAATTTGTGTTCAATCAACCATATTCGCCCCAACTGTGTTCGTACTTTTCAGAACTTTATAATCTGGCCGAATATACTATTCGTTTCAACACTACTGAGTTAACATTTTCGCCAACTATTTTCGTGATACATTCTCCACTACATATTTCGCAGCGTGAATCTGAGCACTCGTTGCCTTACGCAACAACTTGTCAAAATCAAAATTACTTTCTGAGCGCCTGGCAGTGGTCAAAGTGCAAACGCGCCGTCGTGATCCGACTGAAGCCTTACAACATCAATCACCTTACGGAAGCACCACCACAAGAGGTCGGTGAGCCCGACCTCTCCCTAAAACGCCCTAGCTTACTTAATCTAACTTATAAACTAAGAGGATGTTACCTAGAGTAACGCATCATCCTGAGGTGCATTGTTGACCCCTCCCCCCTCAACAAACCAACAGAATTCGGAATACCGAGCGGGTGGCAATGGCGCGATTGTAGCGTATTCACTAACTGATTGGCAGGTAGTGCGTTCGAATACTGGCCAGGGCCATAATTTTTAATTAATCTCACATAGAAACAGATATCCCTAAGCAATGTAGGCGCCACCCGTGGGAGAAAACCCTACAAAAGCACTAAATGTCTTTCTTATCCTCCTATTCTTTCGAGTAGTAAGTAGCATCTAAAATCATGCATTAGCGGGTGGCATAGGTACGGTAGTAGTGTATTCGCTTACTGAATGGAAGGTCGTGCGTTCGAATCTCGGCCAAGTCCATTACTTTATATCGAATACATGAAATCGTAATCTCCTTAAGCAACTTAAACACCACCCGTGTGCTATGTATCTAAGTTAACGTTAACGTCACACCATGTCATTATGTACATTCTTCTTAACGTTACCATCGCACCATGAGAAGTATGTATTTATTACCATTAATAAGTGCCAAGTGTATTGTTTGCTCACGGCCGCTCACTCATGTTTCAGTCGTCCACAAGTAAGTTAGCGTAAGCCATTATAACCATTGTATTTTTATATCAATAAAGTATTAATAGTGAATTAATAAGTCCGCGTTCTTATTCGATTACCGAAAGACAGAACACCGTGGAGAAAAACCCTAAAACTGCACCCAAATACTTCTTTTCTATCTCTCTATTCTTTCTAATAGTAAGTAGCACCGAAAAGCATGCAATGAAATATGATATTGCCAGGTGCTGCTGCTGTTAAAACACAAATGCCTACGCTGTCTTCTTAGCACTTTAAGGGTACTGTAACAACAGAAAAAAATCCCTTTAGCGTAAGCAAATTTAAGAAAAAAAAATGGAATATGCCTTCTCGGCACCAGCAAGACAAGCAACTATGTATATGTCTATCGACATACAGATACTGTTCAAGCCAGATACCCAGATATCTAACTACGCTTCTCACCGCCAATCGTTTCCCATTTTGTCCAATAATGGCCAATTTCTTAAAGTTTTTTTCTGGTACCCCTTGAGGCCCCAGCCATTGGTGTTCTGAACAAGATTGTTTCCGTCTTCTAAAAGTCGATTTTCAACTTCCAGTCGTAGGAATATCCCTTAATTTGATCGAAGTCGCGCTTCAAAAGAAAGTTAATGACCTCGATTTTAATATTATTAATATTAATTGGCAACGTTTGTGTTAAATTTCACAATTATCGTAATAACCAACCACGAAAATGTTTAGTTAATAAAAAATATGATTAAATTGTGTTTATTAAACAAGTTTGTTATTAACCAAAACCGCCTGAGATTAAATACATATTCAGGGTGGCGACGGTGTAGAGTGTGTTGGCTTGTGACCCGTGCGGTGCAGTTTCAATCCCCATGGGGAACAACAACATACGCCACCCATTCACATGCCTCTACACCAAAAGGAGGATTTCTGCCTGGTAGTACTATGTACCGTTACCGAGTCTGAGTGTTCTGGGATTTGGATTTCCTTTTGTTTAAAAAAAAAAAAACAAAAAAAAATACATATTTAAGTCCCAAAGTCATTACTTTATCATATCGCACCTCTACTAAAACAACGACGGAAGTGCAAAAAATTGATTTTCTGAATTAAGTATGTCAAAAGCATCAAAAATTATAGTTCTTTCCGATAAAACAAAGACCTACTTGATAAACACTACCTTTGCCACTAGGGGGAATATGCGTCTTTGTTCCGCTCCGTTCTAATCCACCGTCATTGAAAAACAAATTGGAACAACAATGACATATCAGAAATTTGTGTCTTGAATCTCGTAGGTGAAACCAGTCAATCAGTTCAAACAAAGGCTGAAGTGTAGATTCGGTCGTTTTTTATTTTATTTTTTTTCGATTTTTAGTGTAACAAAGACGTAAGTGTCCATTATGTCAGTTTTAAACAATATAATTAGTTATTTTCATTTCGTTTTCAGTGGAACAACGACATAAGTGCTTATTGTGTCGTTGCTGACAAACATTTTTTTTTTTTTGGTTACTTTTTTTCTACTATTTTTTTTAAAAGTGAATTACTACACCAGAAAGTGTGTCCAATTTTCTTTATGTTACAACTAACTTTAATTATTTTAAGAATTGTGTTCTTTTTTTTTTAATAAAAACGATTTAAAAAATTTCAAATGCGTTTTTCTTAGAATCAACATTTTTGCACTTACGTCGTTGTTTTAGTAGAGGTGCGAATTATATTGTAATGTTAAAATGAAATCAAAAACATACTAGTTGTATATCAACTTTGAAATCTTTTTTCCAATCAACTGCAAATTATTTAAACTAAACAAATCTGTTATAACACCAAACTTTTTCATCAACAATGCCAAAGTAGTTGTTTCAAACAATAAGCATCGTGTTGATGACTCTGACGTCACCACAAGTTACTATAAAACTCTGGATATATCCGCTGCTGAATTCATAATGGCGTTCTGATGACAGATCACATATGTACTTTAAGATCTCAAATTATTTATCCCGCCCTTTTTTTGTAATTTTGCCGCTCAATAAATTAATAATCCTTTATAACGTTTGAAGAAGAAGTTGGTTTTCATTTTTTATAAGAAATTGGATTTATCTTGAAATTAACATTTAGCCTTTCAATTTTTCTAATAAAATCCAATAGTTGTGTTTGATGTGCAGTCAAAAGTTTAAATAAAATCTGCAAGACAAATAAAAAACATTTTTAATTGATTCGAATCCAGAGTGTGAGTGTTATAAATACTTACGAATTTAGATTAAACGTGAATTTCTCGTCGTGGGATTCATCAACGAAGCGGCGGACGAACGCAAAGAGACGTATAAATTTCAGCGTTGGACTTTGAACCCCAGCTATTAGACTTTGACCGGACAGCCAGTTTGCAAGTATGTAAGTGGATTTTTACTTAATTTTATTTTTTGGAAATATGTACATAGAAACAACAAATATGTCGCTAAGATTGTTGTCAAAGCTGTTTAACACAATGAAAAAGAATTATGAGAGTTTTATGGCAAAGAAAAAGTGTAATTTTTCCGAAAATTATATCCCTGGCCGTTTAGCTTTACTAGAGACTGCGATGACATCGGCAACCTCAAACTACGAACAAGTTTTGGCTAAGACCGACGAGTCAGACACCGATAAAATAACAAATATTGAAGACCGCTTTGATAAAATCCGAGAAGTGTACTGCGATTATCGGTGTTGCTGCTTGGATGCGCTAGGCCAGTTGAAGATTCCCGTCGATAAATTGGAGAAACCCATAGAATCCGGTGCACACACATCAACCATCTCGGACATCAATTCGGCAGGGTAAAGTTGCCCAATTTCTCCGGGAAATATGAAACCTGGCGGGCGTTTCGCGACATGTTTATCGCGTCAAATATAAAAAAGATGCATTATTTAAAAACTAGTGTTTCAGCAGAAGCGGAACAACCATTAACTCACCTGAGTATAGACAATGGAAACTATTCCAAAGCTTGGAGTATCCTAAAAGATCGGTATGATCATCAGCGTTTTCTGGTTGACACGCATTTTAAATGCTTATTTAATTAACCGTCTATAAGCCAAGAACGTGCTGATTCCATTAAGGAGGTGCGGAAGTCATCCACAATTAGGGCAATTTAAATGTGCCCGTTGAACATTGGGATGCTGTTTGAATTTGTGTACTGCTCCAAAAACTCCCTTATAAAACGCAACAACTCTGGGAGGAACGATTAGGAAGCATGACTGGCCCAAAGATGTTACCAACCTTCGCGGAATTTAAACATTTTTTGGAAACAAGGTTTCCCACTCTGGAGGCAGTAAACCAGCAGCAGGGCCGAAATTCAGTGGATCCGTCGAGACATGTTACACATCGCAACTCTTTTCATGTGCAACCAAAAAATAACGCGAAATATATTTGCAAGGTGTGTAAAAAGGGACAGTTCGCTATCCGAAAATGTCAAAGATAAAAATGAGCATTTCAGAACGCTGTCAGCATGTTAGTAGGTTAGGTATCTACAAAAATTGGCTGGCATATAGGCATGGGTCAGAGCAATACCCAAGTGATCGCAGGTGTTGTTATTGTCAACAACCACACCATTCCCTTCTCCATTTAAAGCCAATATCGAACCCAAATATGCAGGCAAACACGATTCCCGTCTCATAAACAAACTATACTCAATCTTTTGCACATCAATTAACCCAACCTCAACACAATTATACTTAAACAACGCACCCAGTTCAAATGAACGCCAACGCTACCCACATTTTATTGGCAACAGTTGCGGTTAAGGTACGACCTTCGTCCGGTGAAATGTTCTCACTTAGGGCTTTGGTTGATTCAGGTTCAGAAGCCAATTTGATCACCACAGCAGCGACGCGGCGCAATTGATGCGGCTTCCATCAAAGTCTACTCGATTCGAGGTATCCGGGCTGGGTTTGGTCAGCAGTGGCACTAGTCAAAGGGGTGGTGGAGCTTATGCTTGCATCATGTCACTCATCCTTTGAAATCACCACGCAGGTCTATGTATTCAAGAAGTAGGTGCGTTTTTTTAGAACTAATTATTTTTCTCAAAACTTATAAAGACGATTTAATAAAATATTAGAAATAAATTAAATAGATTAAAAAACACAACAATTTGACACCTACAAGAAAACAACTCCAATTTGAAACCGCTTCGTAAAAATGCAAATTAAACAGAATAAGAGAAAAACATAGGGACGGGCTACAGTCCGCTTGGGCGAACTGTTGGATACCCTATTCTTATTCCTATCCCTCATAAGTGGGCGTGACAAAAGTCTAAGTATGGTTGAATTGTTAAGAACGCTCTACATATTTTGTTATATAACATTTAAAGGATTTTATCGAAAAACACGCTCCCTAGCTCAAACTTGGGTGTTTCAATAAAATTGTTTAATTGTGGGCATGTCAGTAGGCGGATTTAAAAAAATTTAACACATGAGCATAAAGGTCCCCTAGAGAGTATTTATTATAAATTTGCGCTCCCTAGCTCAAACTTTGAATTTTCAAAAAAAGTTTTTTTTTTTAAATTGTGGGCATGTCAGTGGGCGGATTTTGAAAATATTTACACATGAGCATAAAGCGCCCCCTAGAGAGTATACATATATTATAAATTTCAGCTCCCTAGCTCAAACTTTGGATTTTCGAAAAAAAGTTTTTTTTTTAAATTGTGCGCGTGTCAGTAGGCGGATTTTGAAAATATTTACGCATGATATTAAAGGGCCCCTAGAGAGTATATATTATAAATTTCAGCTCCCTAGCTCAAATTTGGGTTTTTCAATAAAACTGTTTTATTTATTTGTGGGCGTGTCAGTGGGCGGATTTCGAAAATTTTATATCCCGAGTAGTTTTAGGAGTCATAGATCATATAAAAAACTTTCAGCTTTCTAGCTCAAAATTCGATTTTTTCCAAAATTTTGTTTTTTTGAGTTCGTGGGCGTGTCTGTGGGCGGATTTCAAAAATTCGTAAACTTGATTATTTCGGGACCCTGGAGAGTATATGGTTAAAATTTCAGCTCTCTAGGCCCAGTTTAAAGGCCTACTTTTTGCCGACGGACGGACGGACGGAGGGACATGGCTAGATCGACATTACTATCGATTCTGATCATAAATATAGTAACTTTTAGGGGTCTACGGGCAATATTAAGGTATGTTACAAACTATGCGTCAAAATTAATATAGGTACCCTTAGAATAGGGTATACAAATTAAAAGCCGGTCTCACCACCACAACTGTTGAAGCAAAGCTGTCTGGGTTCAAGTTCGAACTATAAGAAGAGAGCGGCATGATTTGTTATCAAAGACTTTGGTTTTTAACCAATTGCCTTTTTTTAATAGTTTAAGTCAAAAGTGCCCTGAAGTCCAAATAACAGTGAATAGTAAAAAAAGAGATCAGTTGAAACAATTTTAGTAAGTGTTTAGTATAAATTTCCAGCCCCTTAAAAGATTGTCTGGAATACGTCCAGAATTCAAAATAATCTTGCAAAGCAATAAACTTCTATCGGATCTCACAACAAATCAAAACTAAATTTCCATTGGTGTTTCTAAAAACAACCAATGTTTAAAAATTCGTCAAAAATGGCGCTGCACACTGCGAAAGCAAGTCATTAATAAGCAATTGTGTGCGCAGTATAGGGATCTAATCCAGATTAAAAACGGCGTTGTTAGTGCTTTAAGCCACTTGAAGGTGTCAGTGTCAAGTCGAGATTTCGTTTCCGCTTTCATCCAGACTATCCATCTCCTTCTCCTAACCGAAATCCCTATCATAAGCCCAGAGAGTTCTAAGAAAAAAAATTGTTAGTAGCTTTAACAGCATCCAGTCGTTCTTCCCATCCACTCGTGTATCTTCCTTTAGGACGAATTCAATTACAACACCGTTTTTTTTTTGCTGCAGCTTAATGTGGCCGTGAGCAGTAATCGCCACCCTCCAAGTCGCATATCCTGATGGTTTATTAGCGGCGTTTAATTACGGTAATAACTTGAGGTATGATGAGCTCGCATTTGCATTCGTGTATTTTGCTTGTATGTTTTTTAAACCCCCATATCCCCGGTCTTTTTTTCTTGTCGCCGCCGTTACCTTAAGCGTCATAATATGCTTTCATCTTCACCTGGCTGACTGATTGTGCCGCAGGATATTATCAGTTGAATGGAATACCAAAAGCAAAAGCTCGAAGTTTACTCTACCTCAACGGGGGAGTGGTGTTCAGGCTTCAGGAAAAAAGAAAAAAAAAAAAGAAAAAAAAAAACAGAAAAGTCAGTGTATTAGCGGCAGGAAACCAACCGGAAAGAGAACGTAAAGCAAACATAAAATAAAAAGAAAAAAAAATTAACGGATTATCCTTTTAATAGTAATGATAATTATTTTTTCCATGGCTGAAGGATTTCTTATTCCTTCTGAGCCACAGTGTCTATGTCTGCAGTCTAGGGTAACGAGCTGGTGGAACGTTTTATTTTAACTCCTGCTCGCGGTGTAACGGGCAGTAGGTATAATTGAGGTGTAATTTCCGCTGAGAGGATTGGTAAGAGGATCCGGTAGGATATTCCAAATGCAAATGGCTTAAGAAGTGTTTTTATTTTTATATTTTTTGCATTTGTATGTTTTTTTTTCAGAGGAAAAAAATCCCTGTTGCTTCTTTCGTCATGTTATTAAATTTTCTCTTGTTTCCGGCGCAGGGTATCGCACCAGTTGCTTTTTGCTGTGGTTCTTGGTTTCATCGATTATTATTATTCTTGTTTGATGTTTTTTTGTTTTACTCGCTAGTCCTTTCTGGAGTTTGATAATTTTTTTGGGAAGTTTTTGAAGCAACACGTGCATTAAACATATGGAGGCTCCTAGTATATGGAAGGTAATTGAATTACATTTTTGTACGGCGGACATAATCTTTTAGCGAGTTTTGTTTAATCGACTGAAAATAGCACTGATTAAGTATTGAATGTGTTCCTCGGATTAATTGTTTGTTGATTGCAATTCGGAGGCGCTACTGCTACGAGATCAAATTTTGAGAGCCTGCAAGTTTAGCGAGTAAAAATGGGTGGGCTGTATAGCTTAACCTGCTGCTGTAGCTATGAGTGGTAAGAGAATTTGTGGCTTTGCTAAAATCAATACAAAATGCATCCTCGATAGCTTGGAAACGATAGAACTGAAGCTTATGAAATTTCTCGCTTTTTTTGACATTTTAATCAATTTTTTTCTGGGGTCAGTACGGGAGTGTCTATCTCTATCTCCTCTCGGTAAGGCCGGAGGGGCAATTTTAAAAACCAATGACTTCAAACGAAAGAAATACTTTTTAAAAACTACGGCAACGCTTACAATAAAACACTGTAACTTTTTTGAACATTCAACCTCGCACCTTTTTTTTATAATAAACACGCAGTAAAGGGATTTGTTGGGACCCTTATAATGTAATAGCTACACAGCGCGGGCGTTAAGGAAATTAGGGTGAGAAGAAAAGGAGAGATGCCGATGCACGGTGGTTTTGAATGTTAGGAAAAACAATGCGTGGAAGAGTATTCCACATTCGTGTTGTACGGCTGAGGAGTACGTCCGAACACAGGCTTGAGGGTGAACTGATGAGCATTCCTTGCATGGCGGGTATTGCGGTTGAAATGTTCAAGGGGAGGAATGCAACTGGCTATTTCGTTTAAGGGTAGGTGTCCCTCAAAACCGAACTCACAGTTCAAGTAAATGCACTTGCATGTATTGGTAACCAAATTCAATTATCTTTAAACCTGAATCTGACGTCAACATCTTAAAAAGCAATCCATGCGCTCTCTTCATAATGTGCTCTTGGTTTTATTTCTGTCGTCTCGTACATCGTACCCACGGCGGCGGCGTGCGGCCGTGCCCGCGCGAGAGTGTGTGAAGTGAATACACTTACAATACACAAAGAAACTATCGCATATTATTTCTACCTAGGTATTATACCTACTCTACTGTATGTAGAAAAAAAAAAACGGTTATCGGCTGTCGGTCACGTGCTGATAGTTTTGTTGTTTTATTTTCTGTGTCGAGTTTTCTTCTAAATCGCGATCCTCGGCAGATAAATTCCGTCAAGTTGATATGATCATCATTATGGCATAGAGTTGGGTGTTGGGCGTTAAATATGTTCGTGTAGGATGGTGTGGAGTTCTTGGGAAAGAAAATCTCGTGTGGAAGATGATCCGGAAAACTTCATTCCAAATCTATGGAGATAGGATACATTTTTTTAATAAGTGACAAAGCAAATAGGTATAGGTAGGTAGGTAGGTGCCTGATGGATGCCTATCTATTTGACAAAATTTCTTTGGCAAGTCTTACTTGGGACTTGGCGAATATCGAAATAATTTCCGTTCAATTCGCGATTTTTTTTTCCCAAATTTTCATTTAGTCTTTGATTTACGTCTTTGACTACGGTCTTATGCACATTATACGAGTACCTGCGTTCATGTGTACCTCAAAGTCAAACAGCTTTTGACATAATACTACTTATATTCCAGGATAATTTTGTCGACCTGCATATTTCTATTGTTGTATCCGTATTTGACCTTTATACTTGTATCCTACTAAGTTCCTTGTTTTTTTACTGTGGACTAGGTATATCAAATAGATGCCTTGCCACAAACCCTCCTCCTTTATCCGGGCTGGGGACCGGCCAGTTTGTTTATTAACCGGGCGGAGTTAAAAAAACAAACAACATTAATTAAAAAAAAATTTAAGTGAAAATTTCTTTACCTATGTAGGTATACTGCTTCATTCATAAATCTGCGGCATCCATAAATCGTATTTTTTCTCATTTTATCTCATGTATGTAGATATGTAGGTATCTGTTTTTGCATTTTCTTGTACAATATGGTTTCTCACCCTCTCTTATTATCTTCTTTTGTATCTTAAACTGTATTTTTTTTTTAAACAAAATACCAAGACTTCAGATTGTCTTACGTATTCCATACCCGCATTTTTCTTGGGATTCTAGGGTCGCACAGCTCCAAAAGCAGATGTTGTTGGTAAAACGAAATAAGTTTTTCTTTCATTTTTGTCTCCCAAAATGTATCGTCTTTCTCAATTTCGATATATACGAGTATAAAATCGCAGGAAGTACAAACACCAAAATAGCATATTTGTCGACCAGTTATATGCAGCTGTCCTTGCACTTGGTAAAAATAGTTTTATCGCAAATAACCAAATAACTAGTCCACAAAAATAAGACATAGATCCATAGACAATCTACATCTCCATACAAGGTCGATAAGACTTTCTTCGGCGATCTATGTATCTATAATACCATACCTACCAAGAGCCAAGTGCGCAATCTGCAAGCAAAGAGAGTGACGGAATTTCTTGGAACTACATGTTCTTTGTGTGCGTGTTCAACGAATTTTTTTGGTGGAAAATCGAGGAATAGACACTTTTTCAAAAATTAATATCTAAGACACCGCAAATTAAAATCTTGTAATTTAAATGCAAACTTATTAACAAAATACGAAAAAAAATAAAAAATAAAATTTAAGATCGCCGTGGCTCCCATTCCCTCATAATAGCGTTGTATATGTTGGCTATTTTTTGGTTTCTTAAAGTGCATTTTTAAATATGTTAGGATAAAAAAAATAAAAAAATCGGATCCATACTGGTTGCAATTACGCATTTCCGTTCATTATAAAATAATTTAAAAATTTAAAGATTAAACCCTGAGAGCCCCAAAGAAAATAAACAAAAAAAAGGGTAAACAAATGTTTTTTTTTTTAATTTTAGCTCTACAAATTCAAAATGAAGCAATTTTAAAATTTAAAAAAATAACAGCTAGTTGCACACAAATATTGGCTTTGAAAAACAATTAATTTGATCCCGTTACCCCTTCAAGCTTAGAAGTTCTGCCACATGAAGCATTCGTGTCACCTTCAAAATCTGCCTAAATTTGGGTGTTTTCAATATTTTTTTCGAAACAAAGAATAAAAATTTCGAAAAAGGGGATCTTCACTAGTTGTAGAATCATTTTTTCTTGTAGAGAAAAATATAAAAAAAATAAAAAAGGAATTTTTAGAATATGCCCCATCATTTGAAAAAATTGCCTAAAGAAATTTCATGATTTTTTATGTTTTCTTACATTTTTTAAAGCCAAGATTTTTCTCTAAAAAAAATTAAAGCCAATAAAAAAATGACCTAATATTTTCTTAATCAAAAGCCGTTTGGTTTGTTAAAATATTCCTAAAATTGTGGACGCTACGACCTTTTTCACAATTCAACAAGCCTTTTTTGCAAGGGACACCTACCCTTAAGCACTTATGGTGGAAATAACGATAAAATAACGAAAGGCAGGAGACATTACGACGATGACTAAGAGAGTCAATCGATCTTGCCATGTCTCGGTCGCCAATGAGTTTTATCGCGCGTTTTTGGATCCTGTCAAGTAGCTCCAAATAAGTTATTGGAGCACCGGACCAGATATGAGCGTTGTCCTCGAGTTTCGGCCGAATAAACGCCTTATAAATTGTAGCCAGATCAGAAGGGGGGGAAATATTTCTTACATCGTTTAAGGAAGCCTAGACATTTCGCAGCGTTCTTGGCGACATCAAATATGTGGTCATTCCAACGAAGGTTGCCATTTACACACCGTTCATTTTCAGCGATGCAAGTATCAGTCATGGACATTGGACAATGGCAGAGTGTTTCGGTTTTGCTTTAATCACAGAAGACAGCTTTGCGTTTTTGCAAGCATTAAATTCCACTCTGTTTGATATACCCCAGTGAGTAATGCTGTCAACATCGGAATAATAATGAGCACAAAATACGTTGCCATTCCAGTTCCACACCCGAAAATGAGGGGCGTGAACCAAGAAACGAACATGAGAAGCTGAGGGCACTGTCATCAGCGAAGGAGTGGGTTGGATTAGAAGTAACAGACAGGAGATCAGTTATAGAAATGAGAAAGAGAGTCGGGAACAGAACGGAGCCTTGAGGAACACCAGCATTATTTGGTGAGTTGCAGACTTGAAACCGTCCAAAAGAACTTGAATTGAACGGTCCTAAAGGTAGTTTCTAATCCATTGAAGAAGATATCGACAAGAGAGCTTCATGTCAAACTCTGTCGAATGCCTATGAAATAGCAAGCGCAACGATCTTACTTTCACCACCTTGGTGAAGAGATTCGTTCCACTTTTCGGGTAGATATGTCTTCAAATCACCGGTGGACCTGTTGCCCCGAAAACGGTACTGCCGATCATTGAGAAGTTTTCGGGTTTTAAGATATTTTATTAGCTTACGGTTGATCAGCGTTTTCATGACCTTAAAAAGAAGGGACGTAAGTGCAGTTGGAAATCAAACGAAGAACCACATTTGCCAACCGCTGTTTCTTTGGCCTAAGACGGCAATTGATTAGTAAGGCCTTGTCAAGAAAAACTAAGGAGACTCTATGTAAAACCCTAATCATCCCAGTCCTGCTCTACGGCGCATAAGCGTGGACATTAGCAAAAGTGGATGAAAATCTCCTATGTCGTTTCGAACGCAAAATTCTTCGAGTGATTTTCGGTCCCGTTTGCGTTGTCGGGCTTTGGAAGAGGAGATTTAACAGCGAACTCCACGAGCTGTACAGCGACATCGACCTTGTCAAAAAAGTACGAATCAGTCGACTAAGATAGCTAGGACATGTAGAGCGAATGGACACCAACGCTCCGGCCCGAAGAGTCTTCGATTTCAACCCGGAGGGACAACGCAGTAGAGGAAGACCTCGCCTTAGGTGGCGCGCGCAAGTGGAAGTGGATCTCAACCAACTTGGAGTGCGCAACTATAGGCAGTTAGCCAAAGATCGTGCTAACTGGAGAGGCATATTGGTTGAGGCCCAGGTCCACCCCGGACTGTAGCGCCACCTAAGTAAGTAAGTAAGTAAGTGCAGTTGTTCGGTAGGAGGAGGGAGAAAAAGATTCGCATTTTTTTGGTATAGGCTGCACAAATGCTGTTTTCCATCTGCTCGGAAAGAGTCCTGAAAAATAGCACAGATAGAAAAGCTTACGAAGTGGTTTTGCCAGCGTAGAAGAACACCTCTTCAGAACGATAGAGGAAATACCATCTGGACCAGAGTATTTGTGTATGTTAAGATCTCGAAGTACTCTGGCCACTGTACGAGTGCGAAAGTGGATTGGTTCCATCTAGTATTCTACGCGCTCGAGTACAGGGGGAGATAAAGCACAATCTGGGAGCGTTGAGCTAGCTGCAATGTGAGCAGCAAGCAGATTGGCTTTATCCAGTGAGCTAACAGCTGGCATATCGTTGTAAATGAGGGTCGGAATAGATGACGAGGCCGAATTCTTGATGTTTTTGACAAACGACCAAAAGTTTTTACTACCCGTGGGAGTTTGTAGTATTGTGTGCCTCAAATTTCTTTTAAGGTGTTAGCTACGGACAATTTTACGGGCTTTTTCGCGATTTGAAAGGCAAGCTTCAACTTTATCCCTTTCTTTTAAATTCAACCTTTTTTTCTGCCCATTTTAATAAAATTCGTTAACAAAATACTTGTTACACTTCTAAATTAAATTTTTACTGACCTTTGTCAAAAACACTTGTTGCTAACTAAACAATTTAATCGGTGCGACTATTCAAATCAACTGAAAAAATGCATACATTTTTGCATGGTATAGGAAAAAGAGAGTAAAACTACCGTTATGTGCCTCTTATCAAATTAAAATTTTGATTGTTTTTTTCAGTAATAATATACCTTTCTGCTTAAAACGTTTTCTTACCACATTGATGCAAATAATACAACAACAAATTAAGTTCTAAAGTATAACTGTGCGACTATTCAACTAAACCGCACAGTAAATTTAATATTAGGTAACTAATATTTATATCACTGTCGCTTACTGAGTCTTATTGTTTACTAAGGTTTTTGAGTGTTTTTTGTTTTTTATTTCATTTGTCGGTAACCGAATTGCTGCACTGGACTAGGTACCAAAATATTATTATTTTCTGCCGAACTGATTGAGCCTTACTAATAACAAATTGAATGTGTTTAAATTAGTGTTCCCCATCATTTACATTTCCTTTTAAATAGGAAATGGACGACAAATTTAAGCTTCATGTTAAATGCTCTTAATCATTTGTCTTGGAAGTCTTCTTCTCACTTGCGCTTCACTTATTGTGAGATTATTATGAGATTATATGGCATATGAGATTATTATGGCATATTGTTCGTTGATGGTCCTATTCATGAAACCTTCACGTTAGTGCCAACTATACTAAGTTTTAATTCAATCTGCTGAAGGATGCGCGAAGCACGAGAAGACCAACACACAAACATTGATTTTTATGGATTAGTTTTATTTACAGTACCTAACTACTTCGAATTTATTTATAAATTTATCTATTTGTTTACTTATTTTTTTGATGAATTACTGGCAATATAAGGTGAGTTTTTTTGTTGTTTGGTTTGTTTGTTCGTTGAAGAAATTCACGTTTAAATAATTGTTAAGTTTTTTTTTTTAATAAAATGTGAAACATCTACCTACATTAGTTTGTGTTTCGATTAACTTGTAGCGGTTTTTATTTCAAATAACTACCAAGTCATAGAAAACAGTTTAACTGATTGCATAAGAAACAATAAATCAAAGATGGAGTGTGGAGCCGCGCCGGATTGTACTCAGAGGAACTACGCATTCAACGCTCAATCAGGCTGCCTGATCATAGCTGTGTTTTCAAAGAAGTCCTGGCAGTCGCAGAAGCTGCCACCCAGGCAGTCTTAACAGCAAACTTTGCTATTGAAATTAAATCTAACTAATTCGATGCTGTCGCTAAGTACTCAGTGTTGTAGCAAACAGCACAGTACGGACCTCTTCTGCGTCCCTGGGCACAGGGATATAGCCGGCAATGAAAAGGCTGACGAACTGACAAGAAAGTTCGGGCATTTTAGTCGATCAAACTGCCACTCTGTAACCTCAGAAAATGGGTGAAATATAACATCCGGATGAAACCCAACAGCAGGTGAAAAGCACTAACCACTTGTGACATGTCACGGAAACTATGGCTGAAATATGATAAGAGCGGGCAGGACCAACTAACTCTTACGGTATGGCAGACAATCGGTGTCTTAGCTGGTCGGTGCCCCAACTTGCAATAACTTCCTAAGGAATCACACAATGAAATTAAATCTCAAGAACGACGATCGGTAAAAGCTGCGGTGATGAGGAAACCCATGAGCACAAGCCTCACTTTCTCTGTCACTGCCTGCGTCTCTGTCACCTGAGGAACAGAACGCATGGAAGATATTTCTTCCATGTAGTTTCTGATGTCTCACTGTGTTATCTTTACAGGTTTCTAAAGACATCAGGAGGACAACGTAAGTAAAGAGAGACGAACAAAAAGAGGACCAAAGACGAAACAACGAAGCCACCTCGGGGCATTGGGCATCACAATGGGATCACATGAACCTAAGTTTGGTATAGTTGAACTGCTACGTAAACTCTGCATACCTAGCCTACCAAATTACCAAAATCGTCAACAGAAATCATCTTTTGTGAATCTGTTGGCAAGGTGATGAGTAGCACAAGGTTCCCATGACTTCGAATACGAAAAGAACCGGGCGCTCTCCAAAATGTACGAACCGACCTGCAAGAATTAAGACCAAAACGTAGCATCTTCGAAACAGCGAAGAAAACAATGTCCCCAAAGCGCAAGGAATATTAGCTCTGTGTTAGTAGCATTTTCAGCAGATATTCCGACGCCCTTTAAATATGGAAGGGCGCATGAACCAATTCATCAACCAAATATGGGTGCAAGGACCCGATGACATGCCTTCAGCTTCATATGCCCCATCCTGCAAAAACTATTGAGGCGAGACATATTCCTGCTTAATACCATATGTATGATTTTATCAATCGTACTGTACAACCGCGAACTCAATCAGCTATACCAAAATGGGATCATTGTCCAAAAATCAAAAACGTGCCCGGGATCGCTAAAGGTCTCATGCAGACACTCTAGACGGGTCGGAAACCCTTTAGGTAAGCATTGAACCAGAACTTCTCATTCAGATATCCAACGTACGAACTACACACACCCAGTAAAACCGTCGTGTTTTTTAATCCTTAACTTGAATGGGAATGCTTTTTATTTTATAAATAGCGGGCTCTAAAGGGATTTCTTTTTCTGTAATTGATACAGTATCCTTATTATGTAACCACAGCACAGGTATTTTTGTTTGATGCTGCAAGCAGCACCCAGCAAATGATTCATTGCCTGTTTTTAGGTGCTGCTTACTACTTGAACGAATAAGGGAATAGGAAAGAAGTTTGGTGCGATAGGTTTTTTTCCACAGGTGGCGCCTAAATTGCTTTAGGGAGATCTGAATTGTCGTGTGTATTCAATTTTTAAAATCATGATCCTGATCGAGACTTGATCGCACGACCTGCCAATCACTTAGTGAATACACTACCATCACACCATTGCCACCCGCTAATTTTCCTCCAATTTGTTTGAGTGAACAACCGTATCTTGTAATTGCTGGAATAATTCGAAAATGAAATAACATTTACATTCCTCTTTCGCAAACCTACTATCCACAACTATCAGCATATAGGTAATTACAATTAGAGAAAAGGAATTAAACTTTATTCTGATGTCCTTATTTCTCTCTCCATCGTCATTCATTTAGTTAAATGAAAAAGTTTTCCATGTGTCGGATCGTTAACTCTTCTTCCTTCTAATTTGATTTCAGAATCTGTGCATGCCGTCTATCCAATTGATTTGCTTGATTCATGCCGTAGATTTTCTCAAATGGACAAAGAAATCTACCGTAAGGTGGAGGAAATAAAATTAATCACTACGACAAAAGGACAAAAACCGACCATGGATTCGAAATCCTTTAGAACAAAAAAAAACCTACAAGGTATGTCGGCATACTATATACTCACACTCGCACGTGTGTGCGTGTCATCCATTTAAAGGTATTAATTTCAATACTAATCCGTTTTGTCCGAATTCCAGGAGCAGAAAAAGAACACACATTTCCAAATAGTTAAAGTGTCATTTGAAATAATTAACGCACACGCATACGAGACCCTTCCACATGAGTGTCGCCCCCTTTTCCTACATTAAGCACGTAGAATCCTAAGCATTTGGAGGCACAGAAGTGTCTACTTATGGAATTAATCCTTTTCTGCAGAAATGTTTCGCGACGACGACGACGGAAAAACTGTAACATAGAGAAGAGAGACAGATATATGCCTCCTGCCCCATTGTCCTCCAGTTTGCCTTTCTTGTGTGTGCGTCGTGCAATAAATGTTCGTTAATAAATCCCATAAATACTCCGAGAATTAGTGAGAAGCATCACAGTGATCCAGGATCACGCACTACGTATTAAATGTGGCTTCATGAAGCTCAAGGGGATTGCTCTGGTTCCTAACTCTTCTTTTCTCCACTTGTGCGGTTGGGGAGGTGGCATCGGCAGTTAACCCAAAACTTAACCCTTCTGAGAGACAAACATACACAGCAACACGCACGCAAAAGGCATCTTGACATCGAAAGTGGGTCCCATTTACGAGGTGGGGTCGGATCGTTTGTTTTACATCTCCAGCAAAATGGGATCGGAATTAGTTGGATGACGTTAATTTGCCAGGAATTGTAAATTGCGAGGACATATGAGCTGAATATGGAATTACTCCAGCAGTAATTTGACTGGTGCGGCATCCCTTCTCGAAGGGTTCTTCCTTTGCCAGTGTCAGTACCAACTACCAACACCAGGTCATGTTACTAAAGATTAATTATGCAAAAATGAAAGGGTTAAAACGCAGCCGTTAAGAGCTGCTTATAAAGCACACATTCGGATTAAAATACACTCGGTACGTGAAGGATGGTTACCCAGTAATGTATCTTAACCTTGTTTAGTGGAAAAAGAAGTCAACAAGATCTCTCAGCTTAATCTCGACCAATTTAAGAACCGTAAAACGGTTGACATTTGATTATGGTGCTACCAGCGCACCTACGTGACTGTTGTATGCTCGAGGCCTTGCATGGATTATGTTTGTAAACTGTTTTTAATTACATCACTTTAATGCCACATACGTACACACACACACACACAGGCACACGCATTCCATGTGCTATGCTATGTGCGTGGATAATGTCTTATTGTGACTTAATTTGAGGTAATTAAGTGATTTTCACAAATTTACTGCATAACCTCTTAACAAAAAGGAGGACAGGGCTTAATTGATATTGCATGTTAAATCGTTTCGCTGTTATCAGTTTAATGCGATATGACACTATAACGCCCGACCCCATGGGGTATGAAATCTGTAATTGGCATCATAGCGTGAGTGGAGTATAATGAAAGCTGCTTTAGAGAGTAACCAAACTGGAAAGTCTAATTATACAAAGTACAGCTGCGGTTGGTAGGTAAGTCATATTTTTGTAGAATTAAATTGATTTGCTCAAGAATTTATTTGATTATGATATTAAACATAAATATTTTACAGCGGATTCCGGCGAACTCCACTGGCGGGACAGCAGGGATGTAGTAAAGTGGGAGGGCTATGAACCCTTGATCCTGATCATAACCTCTCCGGACGTAAGGGAAGAAGAAGATATTACAGCGAATTCTACTATTTAACACCACTGAAAAGTAAAAAGTGTAAGTAAATTGCGCACTTCTTAGCACGTTAATTTTGGGGCTTATGACTACAGAATTGACTTCTATATTCCATATTCACTGAAGGCAACAAACATCTATTCTATTAGCGGCAGGTTTCCAAGGCAGTTTAATCAAATGCTGGTGTTGCTGCATTTGTGTGATCCAGGTGTTTTTAGGCCTGCCTTTCTTTTGCGTTTTTATTGGAAGGTTGATTGATATTGCCTCTTTAACGGGGTTCCTATTATCTCTCCTTTGAACATACCAGTACCAACTGAGCCGGTCGCGCCCCATTTTCTTCTAGAAACTATTAGTCGCATGAGTAGAATCTATAATATAAATGATCATGTGATTGACTTGCATGTTAGTAAAATTAAGCTGAAAAATATTTTGCACAATAATACCTTAATGTCTTAATTTATTTGCATGATTTGTGTTTGGGTTAGTATTTTATAGGTACATAATTATTGTATTTTTAATTATTGTTTTGTCCTTACTAACACCTGCACTAAATGATGAGCCTGTGGGAGCACTTTTAGTGCCGGCAAATTTCTGCTCGTGATAGTTGCTTGCTTTAAGTACTCCACGACACAGAACTGGTAGTGTAAAAAAAAAAAGATTATTTAACGTGAACTCTTCCTCGAATGTTGGAACTTCTTATTCGATCAATCTTTTTTACTCCTGCTATCGTGCGAAGCATCTTCATCAGCCGACATTTTGAACCGTATGGGAGTGCCGGTCGTACAACGCGGTATAGAGCCTTCCTTTCAGCTTAGGGGTCTTTTTTGATCACAGAATATCGCTGTGATCATAAAGAGCTTGCTTCGCTATTGATCATAGGTTAGGTTAGGTTAGGTTTATGTGACTGTCGGCAGAAGCCGACACACTTAGACCAGTTTAGGTCCATTGTGATACCACGTGTATTATCTACCTCAACTCTATAGATGTGACTGGCCAACGACACGCAGTTGTTCTCAAACGGTCCCCCATCTACGTACTAACCGCGCCCAACGTCGTTTAATTACGGTGATCTGACGAGAACCGATTACTTTACTTTACTTTTAAATTCATTTTTTAATTGTTACTGAATATCAACTTACGTACTAGACAAAAATGATTAAATCTAACTTAAGAACATAGGGACGGGCTACAGTCCGCTTAGGCGAACTGTTGGATACCCTATTCTTATTCCTATCCCTCATAAGTGGGCGTGACAAAAGTCTAAGTATGGTTGAATTGTTAAGAACGCTCTACATATTTTGTTATACAACATTTAAAGGATTTTTATCAAAAAAAAACGCTCCCTAGCTCAAACTTGGGTGTTTCAATAAAATTGTTTTATTTAATTGTGGGCGTGTCGGTAGGCGGATTAAAAATTAACACATGAGCATATAGGGCCCCTAGAGAGTATATATTATAAATTTCAGCTCCCTAGCTCACTTTGAATTTTCAAAAAAAAAAAAATAATAATAATTGTGGGCGTGCCAGTGGGCGGATTTTGAAAATATTTACACATGAGCATAAAGTGAACATAGAGAGCATATATTATAAATTTCAGCTCCCTAGCTCAAACTTTGGATTTTCAAAAAAATTGTTTTATTTATTTGTGGGCGTGTCAGTGGGCGGATTTTGAAAATATTTATACATGAGCTTAAAGCGCCCCTAGAGAGTATATATTAAAAATTTCAGCTCCCTAGCTCAAATTTTGGTTTTTCAATAAAATTGTTTTATTTTTTTGTGGGCGTGGCAGTGGGCGGATTTTGAAAATTTTATATCCCGAGCAGTTTTAGGGGTCATAGATCATATATAAAAAATTTCAGCTTCCTAGCTCAAAATTCAATTTTTTCCAAAATTTTGATTTTTTGAGTTTGTGGGCGTGTCTGTGGGCGGATTTCAAAAATTCGTAAACTTGATTATTTCGGGACCCTAGAGAGTATATGGTTAAAATTTCAGCTCTCTAGGTCCAGTTTAAAGGCCTAATTTTTGCCGACGGACGGACGGACGGACATGGCTAGATCGACATTACTATCGATGCTGATCATAAATATAGTAACTTTTAGGGGTCTACGGGCAATATTAAGGTATGTTACAAACTATGCGTCAAAATTAATATACCCCTAGAATAGGGTATAAAAATTAACAGAATACTTATTCTTATTTATTGGTCCTTATGCGGACGCCCTAAACTAAATTATATCTTATAATTATTGCCTTTCGTCCTAAAAACTATTTACGAACTAATCTTACATAATATTCGTCGAGAAAATCAAATAAAACTCGGTATCATTATTAAGATTTTATATTTTTTATATAAAACAAACTACAAACTACCTATTCTACTAACTTAAGCTACTTAACGTATTCTAACTGTAATTAGGGTTCTGAGCACTCATTGCCTTGCGCAACAAGTGGTCAAAATCCTAATTACTTTCCGGGTGCCTGGCAGTCGTCAACGTGCACACGCGCCGCCGTGAGCTGAGTGAAGCCTTACAGCGTCAGTCAACTACCGGAAGCACCACTACACGTTGGCGAGTCCGGCCTCTCCCAAAAACGCCCTAGGTAATTAAACTTATAAGCTAAGAGGATGTTACCTAAAGTAACACACCGTCCTGGGAGGGCATGTTGACCCCTCCCCCCTCAACAAGCCACCAAAATTCGGCGAATTGCTTTTCCGTGTCGAATTTATCCCTCTCCGAAATTGCGGTACTAAAACGGAGGAGCTCATGAGCATTGGCGACGTCCCCGTCATGGAGGAGCCGCTTATCTCTCGCGCTGCGGTAGCGATGGTATAAGACCGGAATACCATCCCTCGTCTGTACCAGCCCTTTTGCATCAATATGGATAAATGCCTCTGGCGGGACAAATCCAGACCGGAGCGTACTCCCTATGTACATTTCATTGGGGTAGTAAGCCCCAAAGATCAGACTATTGTCGCTGGCCATCGCCCTTGCCACGTGCCTTCGAGTCACCTTAATGAGGAAATTGTCAATCCTATTCAACTGAGCCCCATCGTACAGGACCTTGTTGGGATAGTATTTTATATAGTTGGATTCAGGCGTTCGGAACAACCGGAGACAGGTCCTAAGACATTGTCTCTCCAAAACCCGAATCTTTTCCATATAACTAGGCGCTATATTAAACCACAATGGACAACCATAAGCGATGATCGGCCTTATAAGGGCCACGTAGCAAATGACCTTCACTCCGGAGTCAAGTTGACTGCTATGAAACAGTCTCCTTGTCAGAGCATAAGCCTTCTTGGCCCCAGCAAGACAAGCACCTATATGTCTATCGAAATATAGATACTGGTCAAGCCAGATACCTACATATCTCACTACGCTTCTCACCGCCAATGGCTGCCCATTTTGTCCAATAATGGCCAATTTCTTCCAGTTTTTTCTGGTATCCCTAGAGGCCCCAGCCAATGGAGTTCTGAAAAAGATTGTTTCCGTCTTCTGAAAGTTGATTTTCAACTTCCAGTCGTCGCAATATCGCTTAATTTGATCGAAGTCACGCTGTAAAAGAATGTTAATGACCTCGATTTTAGGACCTGATCTGTATGCCACCAAATCGTCGGCATACGCTATAGCATGTCTGAGTGAACCCACCAGATCACTAGTGTAAAAGTTAAACAGGATCGGAGAATTGACCGCCCCCTGCTGCAAACTGTTTTTAATTTCAAAGACTCTGCTCGAAGTCACGTTGCCACATTTGACAACAAACTTCTTTCCCATAAGCATATTATAAATTACATATAGCAAAGGTTTGTGCATCCCCCGCCTGGTCAACTTGTAGAAAAGTCCCTCTGACCATACGGTGTCGAAAGCCTTCTCAAAATCAACCAGACAAGCGCCCGTGCATTGGTTCTTGCATTTATTCCACTGAATGTCGGAAACCAGTTTCGACGCGGCATGAATAGTGTCATGCCTCGCCCTGAAACCAAACTGGTTGTCCGGAATTATGTTATTGTCCTCGACCCACTTTAACAGGGCTCTATTGACAACCCTTTCGTCCTATCTTTACCTTTTTTCGGGATATTGTGTACCACAGCTACCTTCCAATGCGCCGGATAATGTGCATTATTCAGCGCATTGTTAAACAGCGTGGTGAAAATATCTACAGGACGAGAACCGATTAACTCGACGTGGTATGGTCGTTGGTTCGCTATTGATCATAGCTCCCAGATATTTGAAATTTTCACACTTGAGAATCACTCTCTTCAGTGACGCTAGCGGGGCATCTTACTCTTGTCTTTACTCCCTAATATATGTCCTAGTGTTGATAGGACAGTTAGCCAAGCTTGGGTTTCATTCGAACATCTTGAAGTGGTTTTCTTCTTATCTTTTCAATAGGAAATGTATCGTCGAAGTTGATGTTTTCTTCTAACCGCAAATTCTGATCTCCCACAAGGAAGCCATTTAGGGCCGTTGCTATTTGTTCTCTTTGTAAATGAAATTCATCAGCTTTTTACAAGGTGCGAATGTCTGTTATTTGCAGATGATTTCAAAACGTTTTGTAAAGTCTCCAACTTCTGAACCTATGATGAACCTATTTTTACAATGGTGTTCCGAAAACGATTTGGAGTTTGGTTTGCCTAAATGTAAGGCTTGCACGATGTCTCGTTCTCATAGTCCCTTGCTTTACTCATACGAAGCCGGAGGTGTTGCTTTTAGTAGAGTATCTTAAGTTAAAGATCTTGGGGTTATTTTTGATAGTAAGTTATCCTTCCATTTACATATCGACTACATTGTCTCTAAATCTTTTTCCCTTCTGGCTTTCATTAGAAGAATGTGTGAAGACTTTCGTGATCCATTCGTTCTAAAAACCCTTTACTGCTCTTTAATAAGATTTAGATTAGAGTACTGCTGTGTAGTTTGGGATCCTTTTTATGGTGTCCACTCTTCTAGAATAGAACGGGTCCAAAACACTTCACTCGCCTTGCTCTGAACAGATTTAATAGAGACTTTGAGCTTCCATCTTATAAAAGTCGCCGCTTATTGTTAGGCCTTAATACTCTCGTAGTTAGGAGAAAGATGCAGTCTTTGCTGTTCCTGAAAGATATTATCTCTAACAAAATTAATTGTACTGAACTTTTTTTTAGTCTACCATTCTATGCACCAAGCAGAGGACTAAGGGACAGACATTTGCTTTTACCTCCGGCACATACAACAAACTATGGTTTATCTGAACCGATAACTCGATGCATATATTTGTTTAATTCGCTCGGTTATAACCTGGTTTTAACCTCAAATCGGGATTTATTTAAATGCAACGCTCTTATTGCTCTAACTTCAAACTATCTTGATTAGTTACCCAATTTTTTAGTTTATTAACTTATATTATTATTATGTTTTTGCAATTTTATATTTACTGTATGTACCTTTACTATTTGTATGCGAAATCTATTAAGGTGTTCTATCTAGTAGATGAATAAATAACAAAATAAAATAAAATAAAAATGATCATCTATACGTAGGTTTCTGGAAATCCTAGTTGTCTGAGCGCCACCCAAAACAGATCACTTGGTTGTTTATCAAAGGCCTTTCCAAAATCAACCAACACCATATGCAAATCCTTTAAGGAATCACGATGTTTTTCCATCATGCTCCTTATACTTTGGATTGCATCTGTGGTTGATTTACCTGCCGTATTATTTTCATCATTGGGCTATCTAATACCCGCTCAACGATCTTCATGGCGTGGGAAAAAGAAAACGTTCTCTCCATTGGTTAGGAATTGGATCGCCTCTCATCAGCTTGGAGATGAGAATCATGAGCCATTTGGACGCTATGTCTCCCATATTTTGGAGTCTTTGACGGCCTTCCTAACTTCTTCGACAGTAATGTCGTCTACTTCTTCATTGTTAGGAGCGGCTATCCGAAAATATATCCAAAGAAAATGTTAATTTAGAAGTCCTTCATAATACGTCGCCACCTGTATAGTATTTGTTTGTCAACCACACGAAGAAGCCCTTGAGAAATATTGATGAGCTTTGGCGAACGGATTTCCTGGGCATTGCTCCTTCTGTGACCGGCAGTTTTAAAAATGGTTCTGCACTGTTCAAACTAGTTTGTCGGAGTTCGTGGACAGCCTGGTTTCTATCAGCAGCCAAAGAAGACATTTTTCTAATTCCCGATACATGGCCTACACACACTTTGCTTGAATTTGAGTGCATTTTCCCTTCGCGAGCCTCTGCAAAGTCTGTATTAAAATTCGAGGCAAGCTTTTCCATCTTCATTATGAGTGGAGCACTTCGACTAAGCTTTGAATGCCACTTTCTTGTCACATGTACTGGTTTAGCTTCATCTTTCCAGCACCGTGTTAATAGTGTCCTGTCGAACCCCCTAGCAATGATTTTGCTAAGCGGATACCCCTCATTTCCTCAGTCATATTAGAAACAATGTCCTCGGCAGATATTTCTTCCAGGACTTAGAACAACTCTCCGGTCAGTCTGTGAACGACTTGCGCAAGTTCATCAACGCATCGGGAGGGTTTGTAAGCCCGCTAGGTTTTTCATAGGTTTTTCATTGTTTCCAAGCAAGGGAATCATAACCTGCAGGATATCACAAAGGGTCTACATTGACCTAAGTGTGAAGAGCGCAGGACTCTCTTGCCCCGTCAACCCAGGAATCTAACCTAACCTAAATTGCCAAGCAAAGTCGTTGTAGGGAGTTCAACACATCTTCTGATGCTCTGCACTCTGCATCCTTAATTTCGTTGATGATGTGATCGAGGTAATTTTGCGTATTTGCAGTGAATGCTCCGCCTTCCTCTTTGTCCAGATTGTTACATTTGATTCTCGCAGACACTATAGTTTGTATAGATCAGTTCGTCCCCACCGCCGCCATAAAAATGTTTGTCAGGAAAAGGCGGTGTTGCTTGGCAATTGCCTCTTTGCAATCTTTAACCCGAGGCTTCATAAAACGTGTTACCAAATGGTTATCAATCTGGGTTTAATTTCCGCCGCTGCTGTAAGTATCCAGGTGCCCGGATCTGTTTGACGAACGATAGAACGATAAGACGGAAGAGCATGTTGTTGATGAGGTTGTGGAAATCTAGCCAAAATGTATCTTTTCCTCTCTGCTTATATCCAACTTGGAAAGCATTTGCACTGAGAATAATATACGACTTGCATCATCAGTTTGAGAGACATCAAACGATCAGTGGACTTTAAAATCATCAGGACGCTATACCAAGTAACTCTGCCGAAAGGATGATACCGACCGATACCGACTCCGTTCCTACCCTGTTCCAACCCGTAGTAAAGCTTGAAAGCTTTTGTCCTAACATGTAAGAAACGCGCCCAATTTCCGGTGTTTCGCCATTTCGATTCTTGAACATATAAGATGGAAACTCGCCTTCTACCCATCATCTCTTCAAGCTCGTAGCTTCGACCACTCATACTTCCAACGTTCCAACTCGCTACCCTTAGGTTTCGCCTCAGCTAAGCATTACTTTGCTATCCCCCGGAAACCAAATAGCTCTGACCCGAACATTTCTGTTCGTATTAGGAAGGTTACATAAGAGAATCACAACCAACAGACGTTATTTCAATGATGCTTCGATTTGGAACTTCTTAATCTCAACTATATACCCCACCGGGAAGACCTTCCAGATTTGTGCAGCATATTCAACACAGTAGAGAGGCAGGACGTTCTTCATTTTGTAAGCGCCCAACACTACGCGAAACAAGGCGCCACTTTATTGGTCATGATATGCTATTAGTGGAGCAGGTATTAGGTATTCTGAATGAAATGGACGAAACGCCACCATTTCAATTTTGCAAAACAGCCTAAGCCTAATCGTGAATAATTTGTTTGTTTTTTGTCGGAGTGTGTGAGACTTTCTGCACTGGAGCACTCAGACTCAATACTGGTCCATTGTTCTGCCAGGCAGACACACCACATTTTACTGTGGGAATTTACTCGTTTTTCTGAGAAAAAACGAGAAGGCGCTTTAACGATAAGGAGCTCAGGTTTACAGCACTCACCATATCCACACCAAATACCTGCCAGCTGATACGAGCAAAAGCAGGACAATCACAGAGGAAATGTTCCGCAGTGTCGTCGCTTTCTCCACAGGCTTCGCAGTTGGTGGTATCGCTTAGGCCTAGCACCTTAACCCTCCGATGAGCGTATGGGTCTGGCAAGACCAAACCGATTTTGAAATGTGCTTAAGTTTTTTTCTTGGTATTTCTGAGTAGCAGCAGTCCATGACTTCTTCAAATATGCTGAGGTGAACACAAAGTACCGGCAAACAATACGTTTTCGATATATTTATAGTGGACAAATTTAATTTTAAACGACTTTCGTGAATCATACGCACATGGGTCTGAGCAGACCCACAGTAGATGCGTAGGATTCATAGTGCGAATATCGAAAGCAAATTGACTGGTGATTTGATATTGGAATATTTTCATGTATTATTTAGTTTTCTATCAACAAAATTGCAGGTTAGTAATACTGGATCATTGAATTTTATCTTTAGTTCACGTGTTTTATGATTATTTTAGGAGATATTTTGCTGCCGGTTGTGAATAGTGTTTGGCTCGTGTGTCAATTTTTTCGTGTTGTTCGTTTCCAGTAAAATGGAGTGAGAAGGCAGTGAGGTTGATGATAAATTTGGTTCGTAAACTTAATGCACCAAATTTGAATCCGGAGGAACGAGGGCGACTTGAGACGCAAATTGGACAAATTATGGAGTCGGAATTCGACCCACTCGAATCAGGTGACGACTTGGACGATGAAGACTACGTGCCAGAAGAGGATGAAAATGTAGATGAGGCGTCCGATATTGAACAAGAGATTGAGTTGGAGGCCGCTTTGGATGATAACGATGATGATTATGCGGAGGAATTATACACAGCAGCACCAACGGCAGATCCCTTATCCAGTGCTGTTGCATCAGACTACTTGGGTGCTCCTGTTCAGGAAGAGGCTAATCGTTCGAAAGATGGCAAGATATGGAATGCGAATCCACCACCTTCTGGAAGGCCACGTTCGCATAATGTGCCAACGACTACACATAAAGGGCCATTACGAGGAACATTGCCGCATCACCGAGCCATCTTCAAATCGTTGTTGTCACCCGAAATCGTGAACATTATCGTGCGTGAAACTAATCGAAAAGCCATGGAATTCTTTCGACTATGGAACGAAGCGCATCCCAATAAAAAACATAGGGACGGGCTACAGTCCGCTTGGGCGAACTGTTGGATACCCTATTCTTATTCCTATAGCTCATAAGTGGGGGTGACAAAAGTCTAAGTATGGTTGAATTGTTAAGAACGCTCTACATATTTTGTTATATAACATTTAAAGGATTTTATCAAAAAAACAACGCTCCCTAGCTCAAACTTGGGTGTTTCAATAAAATTGTTTTATTTAATTGTGGGCGTGTCAGTAGGCGGATTTAAAAAAAATTAACACATGAGAATAAAGGGCCCCTAGAGAGTATATATTATAAATTTCAGCTCCCTAGCTCAAACTTTGAATTTTCAAAAAAAAAAAAATTAATTGTGGGCGTGTCAGTGGGCGGATTTTGAAAATATTTACACATGAGCATAAAGGGCCCATAGAGAGTATATACTAAAATAAAATAAAATTATTTTATTTATTTGTGGGCGTGTCAGTGGGCGGATTTTGAAAATTTTTTATCCCGAGTAGTTTTAGGAGTCATAGATCATATATAAAAAATTTCAGCTTTCTAGCTCAAAATTCGATTTTTTCCAAAATTTGGTTTTTTTGAGTTTGTGGGCGTGTCTGTGGGCAGATTTCAAAAATTCGTAAACTTGATTATTTCGGGACAATAGAGAGTATATGGTTAAAATTTCAGCTCTCTAGGTCCAGTTTAAAGGCCTAATTTTTGGCTACAGACGGACGGACGGACGGACGGACGGACATGGCTAGATCGACATTACTATCGATGCTGATCATAAATATAGTAACTTTTAGGGGTCTACGGGCAATATTAAGGTATGTTACAAACAATGCGTCAAAATTAATATACCCTTAGAATAGGGTATAAACAGCGAGTTTGGATGATGACCAACGAGGACGAAATGTATGCCTTCTTTGGGATGTTGCTGTTTGCTGGTGTGTTCCACTCCAATTCGCAGAATTGTGGGCGAGTTACAGTATGCCCATCTACAAAGGCACCATGTCCTTCAACCGGTTCAAGCACTTAACCACATACATCTGCTTCGATAACGGTAACACTCGTGCGAAGAGGCTTCAACAAAGCAAATCTCTGGCAATAGACGATGTATGGCTCATGCTGATGGCTAATTTAGAGAGAGCATACACCCCGGACTGCCAACTGACCGTCGATGAGCAGTTATTTTCGTATCGCGGACGAACTAGGTTTACTCAATATATTCCGAGTAAGCCCGCGAAATACGGAATAAAGGTTTGGTGGGTCTGCGATTCCGTTCAAATTATCCCCTGAAAGGGGTAATTTATACGGGAAAACCACCAGGTGGCCAACAAGAGACGAACCAAGACGAGCGTATAAGTGCAAACCAGAATGCTCTTCATAATATATTTTTATTTAGTAATAAATTAAGGTACCCGCACCGTTTCAAACGGACTAAAACATGAGTTTTGTCATATTTTTATACACCCATACCCACATACATACATACTAGCCGCATATACTAACACAAAACCACACATTTAGTACATCTCTGGTCATCTCCCGTTCCCTGTCCTGAAATATACGCATTTAATATGTATGGGTCTGGGCAGACCCTTTACGCTCCATTTACCGCCTAATATGCCACCGCTCATCGGAGGGTTAAGGTGTTTGGCAAAAGAGTAGTGTCCCGTAAGAACGCCAGTAGTCTAGTTTAGTTTAGTTTATTTCATCAAACAAAGTTACAATAATACTTTAGTGATTACTTGAATAATAATCCAATATAATAATATAAATATATAAAAATATAATATAAAAATTAAAGTTATTTAAGATTAATAGCAAATTATTTTTAAATGAAAATCTACCAAGACTAAAATCGATCATATCGCAAACTGTATTGGTTACCCTTAAGCACCTAGTTATTGGTTCATTTGCAACATAATTTGTTCTGTGGTTAGGAATGTTAAAAAACAATTGGTTTCTAAGCATCCTCGCAGGAACATTAAAGTTAATTAAGGCCAGAATATCGGAACAATCAACATGATTTGTCAATAAATCATGAATAAACATAACCTCAGCGAACTTTCTTCGAATGTTAAGAGGCAGGATACCAAAGAATTTGCACCTTGTTTCATAATAATAATAATAATATTTAGTTAGGGTATATTACACTACGACCTATTGGTCTATTGTGTCCCCTTGCTTGTGCCTCGGAGAGGTTCATGCCCTCTTTCAGAGCCCTCTCTAGATACTTCTTAGTGAAGCGTGTCGAGGCATTGCTCTGTTTTATCCTTGGCAGGTCACACTCCTTAGAGCCAGTCCAGTTTCTTTGATGAATCTGAGAATGAGCTGTGGGTCCATGGTTTGTATGTCCTTGTCTGTTATTTGGTGTCTGCGCAAATATTTCATCCTTTTGTGGGCCAGTGCCCCACAGGATTCCAGTATATGGTCTGGAGTTTCGGCGGTTTCACTGCAGAATCTGCAGAGCCCGTCCTCCGATATACCCATTTTCCGCAGGTGCCCCTTGAGTCTGCAGTGCCCCGTGAGGAGGCCTGTTAGGATTCTTAGGTTGTTTTTGTTAAGGCCGATACAAGCTTTGAATCTCTTTTGGTTGTAATTTTCTAAGAGTTTCTTTGCTTGCCTTAGACCTTCGAGGTTGAGAAAGGTTTTGGCCCTTGTTTCTTCCTCCAGTCTCCTGAACTCTTCGCGTAGAGTGTGTTCTCCTATCCCGCAGAATGGTTCAGGTCCTATGAAGGGTTCCTCTGCCCCTTTTCCTTCCAGAGAGTCCGTTGCCTCATTGCCTGTAATGCCAATATGGCCAGGTACCCAGCAGATGGAAATTCTGTTATTCTTGCCTAATCTATTCAGTCCGTGTAGGCATTCCCACACGAGTTTTGACTTGATAACGTAGGCGTCAAGAGCCTTTATTGTTGCTTGGCTGTCAGACATTATTGCTATGTTGCAATTTCTGTAGTTTTTCTCGAGGTTGATTCGAACGCACCTGTCTATGGCACATATTTCTGCCTGGAAGATGCTGGTACATTTGCCCATGGATTCGTAGTGCTTAGTTCCTGGCCCAAACACTCCTGCACCAGTTTCCTCCTCGGTCCTCGAGCCGTCCGTGTACCACTTTGTTGTGTGGTTGCTCAGTCCATAAGTTATGGATTCATTTCTCCAGTTCTCCTTATTGCTGCGCTTTATCTGGAAATTCTTCTCGAAGTTGAATTTCCTGATTCTGTCGTCCCTAGGTATGCCAAGAAGTGGGCGTTTTTTGAGTAAGTCACCGTGTTCTTTCGAACCGATGCATGTCCCTCTCCCAATTCCGTCTTTTGCCATCCTTAGGATTGTTTTGTCTGCCTCGTTCATCACCATGATGTGTAGAGGGGTCAATTCCAATAACACCTCCATGGCTACGGTTAGGCAGCTACGCATTGCTCCGGTAATGTACAGGCACGCCAGTCTTTGCACTTTGCCGAGTGTTTCTCTTGTTGTGGCTAGACTGGTTCGTTTCGCCCATGCTACCGCTCCGTATGTCATCATTGGTCTCACGATTGCAGTGGACATCCATCGCAGGATGTTTGGGCTGCATCCCCATGCCTTCCCCGCTAGGCTCCTACATATCATGAGAGCGCGGGTGGCCTTCTTGGATATCTCCTCTGTATGTTTTTGCCAGAGGAGTTTACTATCTAGATGGAGTCCTAGATATTTTACTTCTTTGACTGGTATCAGTGTAGTGCCTGATATGCTAATATCCTTAAGTCTTTGAAGTTGTCTTTTCCTTGTGAATGGTACTATCGTTGTTTTCGCCAGATTGATGTTAAGTCCGACAGTATGGCACCATTCCTTGGTTACTTTAAGCCCCCTTTGTATGATGTCCCCAAGGGTTTCTTCGAACTTGCCTCTGGCAATCAATACAATGTCATCGGCGTACGCCTCACAGTTAATGCCGAGGTTGGTTAATTTTTCCAGCAGTTCGTCTACAACTAGGCTCCACATAAAGGGTGATAGTACCCCTCCTTGTGGACATACTCTTGTTGTGTTTACTCTGATGGTTCCAGATGGTGTTTGAGTCTCTGGTGATCTGGTGCTCAGCAGCTCACACATCCAGTTGGATACTCTACTGTTAACTCCTTTCCTATCCAGGGATCGTTTAATCGCCTCATGTGAGGTGTTGTCAAATGCTCCCTCTATGTCTAGAAAAGCGCACAGTACTATTTCTTTTGCTTCCAAGGCACTTTGAATTATCTACGTCAGCTGATATAGGGCGGTCTCTGTTGATCTGCCCGCTCTGTATGCACGCTGACGATGATGTAAGTGATGTAAAGATGTGTTCAGTACATCTTCCCTTAAATAATTGTCCAAAACCTTTTCTATCATCTTCAGAAGAAATGACGAAAGGCTGATGGGTCTGTACGATTTTGGCTGTGTGGTTTCTTTTTTCCCCGCTTTTGGTATAAACACTACCCTTGCTCGTCTCAATTGCCTTGGTATGTGGCCCAAGGCAATACTGCTCCTTGTTATTTTTAGCAGGTGTGGTATTAGTACATCTTGCCCTTCTTGTAGTAGGGCGGGTATAATGTCGTCCACTCCGGCAGATTTAAAAGGCTGAAAGGAATTTATTGCCCATTTCAGTCGTCCCTCAGAACAGATGATTGATGTTCTTTCCCAGTCTTCCCTCCGAGGTCTGATTGAAGTGGTATTGATTCCTGGCTCAGTACTAGGCGAGCTGCCAGGAAAGTGAGTTTCTAGTAGCAATAGTGCCCTTTGATCTTCATCTTCCGTGAACTCGCCATCTGGTTTCTTCAGAGACATCGTAGTCTCTGTAGCCTTGCCGCAGTAGGAGTACTGGTGATTGTCTCACAGAAGTTCCTGAAGCTATTTCTTTTAGCTTTTCTGATTTCCTTATTATATGTAGTAAGGGCCATTTGGTAGCTTTGCCAGTCTCCGCTGCGCTTTGCTTTATTGAAAAGGTTCCGCACTTCATACAAAGGGCTCCAAATAGTATTACAATATTCAAGAGTAGATCTAACAAACGCAAAAAACAGACATTTCAACGTGTGTGGATCGCAGAACTCTTTTGAATTGCGCAAGATAAATCCCACCATAGAATTACCTTTAGCAACTAAAAAGTCTACATGTTTTATGAAATCAAGTTTTTGGTCAAAAATTACCCCAAGGTCTTTCTTAAAGGTTAGGACACTTGAAAGAAATGTACTGTTTATTTTATAAGAGAGTTAATTGAAGAACGATTCCGACAAAACCTTAAACTTTGACATTTTGCAATATTAAGGTGTAAGGAGTTACCCAATCACCAATTCGATAATCTCTCAAGATCTTCTTGTAATGACATGCAATCAAGTTGAGTTTTTATACACCGAACAACTTTCAAATCATCCGCATACATAAGACATTCATAATTTAAAAATACATTTGGTATACCATTGACAAATAACAAAAAAAAAGAGCGTTCCAAGATGGCTTCCTTGCGGCACACCCGAGGTAACATTTATAGGTGACGAGCGAATGTTATTTATACGAATATACTGAAGGCGACCATTTTTACAGCAAATACTTTCGCACACCTCTGTAAAATAATAGGAGCAATTCCATCCATATCTAGCCGTGTATCCACCTTAATCTTAGTTTAGGTTTGTTCAATTTCTTAAGTTGAAAGGTTTAAACTACCAATGTTCAAATGGCTATCAGAGTTATTTAATTGATTACCAAGAGGTATAGTAGTATAGGTATAACCAACGACCATACCACGTCGAGTTAAACGGTTCTCGTCAGATCACCGTAATTAAACGACGTTGGGCGCGGTTAGTACGTAGATGGGGGACCGTTTGAGAACAACCGCGTGTCGTTGGCCAGTCCCATCTACAGAGTTGAGGTAGATAATATACGTGGTATCACAATGGACCTAAATTGGTCTAAGTGTGTCGGCTTCTGCCGACAGCCACATAAACCTAACCTAACCTAAGAGGTATAGTTGAAGAGCTATCTAAATTAACGGATTGAAAATGGCTAGCAAAAAAGTTATATACAACTAAAAGATCAGAAGATGATATGCCATCGTGACGCATTAGATTAGGAATATCATTAGATTATTTTTTAGCATTTATAAATTTCCAAAAACTTTTACTATTGGATTAAAAAATAACTTTCAACAGTTAATAAATACTGATTGTAAAGGAATTTATTTAGAGTATCGAAATTCTTTTGCAACATTCGATATTGTTTGTAAAGATCTCGATCATTGTCAGATCTGCGAAATTGCTTATAAACCTTATTTTTTTATTATTGAAATTGATAATTCTTTTATTAAACCAGATTGGTTTTGAACCACATTTTATTTTTGCTCGCGGTGTGTATAAGGCAATCGCTTTATGCACAATGCTTAAAAATGAACCGTAACTCTCATTTAGATTTGCATTAGCAAGTATTGCTTGCCAATACTTTCCATTGAGATAATTATCAATTGAGTCGAAATTTGTCTTAGCGAAATTGTACATAAATTGAGAATCATGAGTTGCAGGTGAAAAATACATATACAATTCTACGTGCAGACTAAATGCGATATGATGAATTGTGTTAGGATTGTGTCTGTCTGCAGTCTTTTCTGTTGAGAGACAACAAGAATGCCGCGGATTTCCTACAGACGTCGGGGAGAAATTGCTTAGTCTGTCTGCACCCTGGAGAGTCATGCCAACGGCGATTGTGTTCATATGAAACTCAACCGTCAATGGAAGCCCTGACCGAGGACGCAGGCAGGCAGATCGCTGAATGACAACTTCTAACGGAACCTACACCGCAAGGCCTACGTATCGATCTACTTTTATTTTATTTTATTTCATTTTACTTTATTCAGGCCTAAATGTTGATTGCTTGTTAACTCTTCATAATTAGAACCTAGCGGCAGAAGGCATTACCACACCATATTGATTCGGTTTATGTAAATTGATATTATCAAACTAATAAGGAATCCTCTATTGTTCTAAAAAAAATCTATTCTCATTTTTTACAGAATTCATTACATTTCATTCCTGCGGAAGGATATTGAATCAAAGATGGGGCATCCAACTTAATGTGTCAATTTCTTATGATGCCATTAGTGCCTTGAAATCTTAACATTGGAATAGGAATAAAATAAGGTAGCTTAATATGTTTAGTCCAACAGCAATACCAAGGTAAAGGGGCCCTTACACGGTCAATCGGTCGACATCATGCATCGTCTATGTGTGGATTGACGTTACCCCTTACACAGTTCAATCGATTGACGTGAAATTTTTAGTTTTTGTGAGCTTTCGTGGTGTACGGATGTGCGATGAGAGAAACCGATGATTGTATTGCATATATTGCTCTTGCAATATATTCTGGAATTCTACTGCGAGATGCACACGGAGATTCGCTGTCTTTAATGAAACTAATTTCATTAAAATGCCAAAGAGTTGGTTCACTGAAATTATCAACACCGGATACGCTTTTGTTTAATTCATTTAAAAGTTTTAGCTCGCGCCGAAAATTCGTTCTCAACATATTTATTTTTCTGGTGACATCCGCTTTTTGTGCATCAGGATACTTTTCTTTATACTTTTGCGGTAAAACTTAATATTGTTGCATTTTTTTTGTTTCGGTCGCTATAATCTTTCCCTTTGACATCCCATAAACTCGGTAATAATAGATACGTTTCAATTAATTCCGATACAAATGCTCGGTCTTCATCGTCCTTCAGTTTTCCGCACATGTTTTCGCTTCCGCGACACAAAACACAATGAAGTAATTACGTAAATTCAACCCTTACACGTATCAATCGGCATGACGTTCATCATGCAAAATCAAACTTGCTTTGATTTTCGTCAATCAGACTTCACCAAATGTGTGTGACTCATACAGATACATTTTCACAAACACATGCTAGGGAATGATGTCATTCGATTGACCGTGTAAGGGCCACTTAAGACTACTGTTCCGTAAAATTGTACGGGTCAACGATTTTTAAAATGTCGGTAGCGCCAAAGACAAGAAATGTTTATCTTAAAAATAACATTCCTTATAAATTCAGCTGTTAAGTCTTAACGTTTCACTCAATTCCATCTCTTTTCTTCAATTTTGAAATTGAGTTTAGAAACGATGACATGCAGAGTGCCCAAACAACAACTGATAGGAATACAGATCTGGGAAAATGTGATGTGAGCAGAAGATATTTGCGGAGATATATATCAGGTCCGATATACCAAATGAATTCATCACATGTGGAGAAATGCCTTGTTAATTGGGGAACAAAAGCTTTATGCCTGAAACAGATGTACATCAAGGCTGCACGCAGTCATGCATGCAGTAACGCGCTCCAAACAAATGTGCATTAACAATCTCACAGTAGAATTTCACAGCATGCAACGTCAAATTCAAATTCAAATTCAAACCTTATATACGAGTAGTAAGATACAATATCTTATTCAGTAGTGCAAGTTTCAGTGAAAAAAATTCTATTTCAATGTTAAATCTACAAGGTGGCGCAAAAGTAATCCTCCTATCAGAAAATGATATAAATTTTGCGATTGGCCCCTAATGTCAGTTCTGTTTTGACATTTGTGTAGTAAACACATGCGAAATACACGTTAATAAACAATGTTACGCTACACTGCTCCAGAACGCGGAATATTGGTGACTATTTATTTGAGCAATAATCGGTCGGTGACTTTGGCACAACGTGAATTTCGTCGCAGATTTCCTACCCGTCCAACGCCTACTGGTGAAACACTGCGACGTTTAGCCGCTCCCCTCGAAGAGACTGGCACAACACGAGATGCTGCCAGGCGTGGCAGACCCCGGAGTAACCGTTCTGCAGAGAATATTGCTGCTGTAGCCGAAGATGTCATCGAAGCGCCGTCGACATCGACCAGACGACGTGCCACGCAAATGGGTATCAGTCGACGGTCTTTACTGCGAATTTTGGTACAAGATTTGAAGATGTTTCCGTACAAAGTCCAGACGGTGCATCAGCTGTTAGCTGCTGACCGCCAATCGCGTCTAACATACGCTCAAGCCATCCTTTATCACCACCAAGAGGAAGATGATTTTTCATCAAAAATAATCATGAGTGATGAGGCCCATTTCCATCTTAGCGGGTACGTAAATAAGCAAAATTTACACTTCTGGGGCACTGAAAATCCGCGTGTAACTACGAAGAGTCATTACACCCGCTCAAAGTCACTGTATGGTGTGCTGTTTTCGCTGGAGGAGTCATCGGACCTTTTTTCTTCGAAGACGTCGCGGGCCAAACGGTTACTGTGAATGGTGAGCGCTACAGAGCAATGATCAACGAGTTCTTTTTGTCGCAACTTGATGAATTGGGATTGGAAAACATGTGGTTCCAACAGGACGGTGCAACGGCACACACTGCACGTGCCACAACCGATATTTCCCGGGCGACTAATCTCCCGTTTTGGCGATTTGCACTGGCCAGCAAGATCGCCTGATTTGACCGCTCCAGACTTCTTTTTGTTTGGCTTTTTGAAGTCGCGGGTTTATGTCAACAAGCCTCAGACTCTTGCAGCTCTTAAAGACAATATCCGTCAACAATGTGAGGACCTATCGCCGGAAGTTTTGGCCAAAGTGATGGAAAATGCCATAAAAAGGGCTCAAATGACAATCAACTGTGGCGGCGGCCATTTACATGACATCATATTCTCGACTTGATGTTAAAAAATTAAAAGACCAAATAAAAATAATCCACAAGAAGAATCAAAGTTTTTCATTTTTTTTTTTAAATTACAGCCAAAAAACATCGGAAGGATATTTTTGCGCCACCTTGTATAATGTATGTATTACGAGTAGAAAATTAGGTACTTTGCAATTATAAAAAAGTGGTCTGGGTGCAAGGTCTACACGACTAACTTCAAAGTGGGATCAATATGATTTATGCGATTAGTGGGAAATTTGGAAATGTGGTTAAGAATTATTTGATATTAAAAAATGCTCTTTAATATTGTTCATGGAAATTAAATGTTGTTAATAACAGCGAAGTGTGATATGTATTAATGCAACCATTGTTATGAACACCGAGACCTGCAAATTTACATGTATACGAAATAACGGGGCACAATGTAATAATGATTTGCTCAATGACATATGACAATTATAAATACATAGTACAAATAAATTCAAATTATTTTAGTTATTTATTTACTTTTTTTTTGTTTTTTTTTTTTAAATTCTGGCTCGCCAAGGCGATTAAATATGGGGCACTTCGACCTAAAAAGATCTTTTGTGCCGTGTGGGCCAGAAAAATTTAGACTAGTAGAGTTTCCACTTTCCGTGTAAAGCGGACAATTCTACTAGTCGAAGAATTCTTTATGTCCTCGGGGCACATTTGTTCCCTGAAAAAGATCTTCTTTCTAATTCCGTTTAGGGCCGGACATTCACATAAAATGTGTTCAGCTGACTCGTCCTCTTCAAGACAGAGTCGGCACTCAGGAGAGTCTACTATTTTCATTTTGTGTAGATGATATCTTAAACCATGGTGACCAGTAAGGTAACCTACTAAGTTTTTGATATCATGCCTGCTTAGGTTTAGGCATTTGCTGGCATTTTTATTGAAAGGCCGAATGGCTTGTTTGGTCTGTCTTAAACCTGGGATGCTTTCCCAAAGATGGATACATTTTCTGTATTCCCAGCTTTTTATTGCTGCCGTTGCTGCTGATCTAGGAGTGCAGCAGAAGGGTTCGGGACCTATGAAGGGTGTTTCCGAACCTTTTCTGGCCAGTTCGTCGGCCTTTCCGTTACCTTCCACCCCGACATGACCCGGAACCCACCATAGCTTGGTCTTGTTACTTGTTCCGAGTGCCTGTAGGGTGTTGAAGCAGTACATGACTGATTTGGAGTCAATCGTATGCGAGCTAAGGGCGTTTATAGCTGCTTGACTATCCGTGAATATATTAATGGTTGCCGCTTTTATACCAGATAAATTTATGTGGCTATCGCATTCTTGAATGGCGTGGAGCTCTGCTTGAAATACGCTGGGACTTTTTCCCATGGGCATCGTAAAGCGTTTGTTTGGTCCGTATTATTTACTTACAAAAAACGGCTATACCGATTTCACTGAAAACTTAAACAATTCCGAGTTACGCAATTACGCTTCGAATAAACCCATGTCAATATCATCTTTAGTTCTCGAGATAATCGTAGCGAAAGATAATTCCGAACGCACATACAAACATACGCACATACGTACATACACACACACACGCTGGACGTCAAATAAGCCTTCAATTCCGCGAACTGGTCATTCCTAAGAAGATCTTTCGCCAGAATGGATACACCATATTACTTGCTGAGGATAGTGACGGAATACTTTAACAACAGGAAGTTAAGGTGGTGTACCGACGAAGGAGTCAAATACTACAAAGTTACCGCGGGCCTCCCACAGGGATCGGTACTGCGGCCGCCTCTGTGGAACATCATGTATGAGGGAGTCCTACGATTAATGCTACCTTGCGGAGTGTCGATATTTAGATTTGCCGACGACATTGCCATCGTAAGAGTAGCTAAACAGATCCATGAAGTGGAATCAGCTACAAATGAAGCAATTTCCAGAATAAAAAAACTGGCTAGTATCCGCCGGACTAGAACTAGCCGACCATAAAACAGAAGCTGTCCTTATAACAAGTCGAAAAACCATTGAATTCGCCAAGAACCAGATCATCAGATCCAAAGATCCAAAGCATTGTACTGGGCTGGGAAATCGTAAGTAGATTCCATTAACAGTGCAATGCCTATGGGGGAGCATGCTGCCCCCTGCAAACCCCCTGCTTGGGCTCACTGTTCTTTAATTATCATAAAATGTTAAGAGGAATTATTTCCCACAAAAAAGTGAAGATATTGCTCAGCTATTGTGGGCAAAAACTTCACAAAAAAGTGAAGTTATTTCCCACTCGAGGTGAAGTTATTTCCCGTGAAGTTATTTCCCTGCACCATTCATTGAAATAGAGACAACTGGCAGCACGAATTGGCATGCATTAAGCAATATGTCCTTTAAAACACAAATCATTTTACTGCACAGGCTTCGCTGCACATCTCTTTTGATATTTAGGCCAGTCAAGATTCACTTCAGCAGACACCTGTAATAGTACAATTTTGGTCGTGGTGGCTGGCATGCTGTATTGTGCTTCTGTCACCTTGGATCCTGGGATCCTTTGGAAAGAACATCAAATTAAACAAATGTTTTGCGCTGCACTTTTGCTTCTTAACTTAATTTTACTTACAACGCAAACAAATATACGAGAAAACTCCAAGAGAAGGGAGGAGAAGTAGAAAGAAGAGGGCGTCAAAGAGTCTGGCGATCGTAACAACGTCCGTACATTTTACAAGACAGCGAATCAACTGGCTGCTTTCTTTAAAACCGCAACGCATGTTCAATTTCAGTATGCAACACACAACGTCGCCTGGATAAAATATTGTCGTATGTGAAAAATTGAGGTTTTGAGATTTAAATGCAGTTTGGTTATTTAATTTTTTCTCTACCACCTAGTGAAATCCGTTTTCCGATATCTGCCTTAGTTTCTAAAATAATATCGTTAAAAGTTGTCGTATGTGCAAGGTCGCCAACATTTAAGTATTTCTTTGTCGTATGTGTATACAAAATGCTACACATACGACAAAATAAAAAACATACGACATTTTTTTCATACAAAATCTGTTCGGTGAAAGTTTGGTAAATAATTGTCGTATGTGTCATTTTTAATGCACATACGACAATATTTTATTGAAATAGAGTAAACGTTTGTCGCATGTCTCATAAGATAAAGCACAGACTGGTGTAATTTTAGTCGTGATCAAGATGTCGCAGAGCTCGGACGTGTCCCCTGCACCAAGTGTATCTGAGGAACTCTATGCGTATGATAATGCATGATAAGGCAAAAGATAGCTTTGAATAATTCTTTTAATTTTTTTAACATGCGCAACGAAATACTAGGGGATGATGATTCTTATACAGGTGCGAGTCTTCATTCCAGTTGTAATGATTTTTCGGCTCCATGAAATAACCCCCCAATGAAATAACCCCCGAATGAAAAATAAAATAACTCCCCAAATCGAAGATGAAATAAGTCCACAAAATGTTATGGAATTTCCATAATCAGTCCAATGCCTATGGGGGGCATGATAGATAAAATAGGGGGCAAACAAATAAAATGATAGATAAAATAACATACTGTGTTATATGGAATGAGACTGTTAGCGGACGCTCTGGAAATGATATCGCCAATGCACTAATAAAAATGTTAAACAAAGTTGTTGATGATCACTCGAATATAAAGCATTTTATTTTGTGGAGTGATTCATGTGTTCCGCAAAATAGAAATAGAATCACATCGACTGCCATCCTTCAATTTATTCATGACCATCAGAATTTGGTTGAAGAAGTAACACAACAATTTTGCGAGGCGGGGCATTCTTGTCTGCAGGAAGTTGACTGTGTGCATAGTGTCATCGAAAAATATTTAAGAAACATAGAAATACCAAGCTAAGTTACATTGATTCGGCTTTTAAAAAATATGAATTTCCCAAACGTGACCTTAAAAATATTACAAATGAACCAAAAGGATTTTAAAAATTATGCGTTGAAATCTGAAAACCTAGTGTTCAAACAAATACAATACTTCAAAAGCAAATCTCTCATTTATAAGAAAAGTGATATGTATAAGATAGGAATAAAAACTTCATCCAAAGATTAATCTTACAATTTGTACAATTTATGCAAACAAAAGAGAGAGCGAGGTATTTTGGAAGCAAAAAGATTCAAACCTCAACCTATGGGAGGAAGAGCTTCGCTTAGCCCCTTCTAAGAATATTGAAACTAATAAAAAAACGATTTAAAGACCATGATTCCTTATCTGGAAAACGCTGAGGATAGATGTTTTTATCGTGCTATTTTAAAACTCAATATACCATAAGTATTTTAAATACATTTTTTTTTATTATTAATTAAAACCTGAATGAAATAAGTTTCGCTGTGAATTAAATGTGATTTTACTTTAAAAAAAGTATTTATTTTTTTGTTTAAATACAAAACGCATATTTTGTTTAATTACATTATGTAATTTATTATGTATTTCTTTTTTGAAGATAATCTGTTTAAGTTTTTTGTAATTAGAAATAATAAATGAAATCTCTGCCTTTTTTAAGAAAAAAATTATACTTTATGTGTTTTCTCTCAAATTAAATTTGTTTTCATTTTGTCGTATGTACTCGTAGTACACTTTTATCGCATTAAACTTGTTAATTTTTTGGCGTATGTGTCATAATTTTGTTGTATGTGCTTAGCTTACAATTAGTTTTGGTGAAAACGTTACATACGACAACGGCATATTGGGCAAAATTTGCTTTTATTTGTTTCTAAATTGAACTAATGACATAATTTAAACAAGATTTAATTAACAAATGTTTTGTGTATCTATCATGTAATTTAAAAAAAAAATCGACCGTAGGGTTTTCGAACAGGAAATATTTAAACTTTGATTGCGTTTTCGAATGTAACATGCGACAATATTTTATCCAGGCGACGACAATCCGTTCTGCAATACACTAATCAGCACGTACCGACCAAACCCGGCACATCGACAATACGCACATTTTGAAAAGACCAGTGAATTTTAAGTCGATACTCACCATCTTTTCAAAGACTTTAAAGCCGCATAGTAAAGCATTCATCAGCAGGAGCTTTACATGACTTTGAGGGAATATGGGATGCCGGCAAAACTGATCCAGCTGTGTCGCGTGATGCTTGAAAAAAATGCGATGTGAAGCAGCTCTTCCGAATTATTTCAAATTATTTCAAATTCTTCATTCGACATTATCGGCCTTTCCCAGCGTACCTTATTAGAGGCTTTTTCGGCCATTCAAGAACAGGAAAAATTGGTTGGTCTTGAAGTGAATGAGGGCAAGACCAAGTTAAGAGTGTTTTTTTTAAAGACAGTACTAACATTGATTTTGAACAAAACACGTGAAATTCCATTAATCCTAGGATGGGCAACTACTTTGGTGGCGGTAAGTAAGACCTAAAATATCTTTTGGTGTGAGCCAATGTAAACTTCTATTGGATTGTCAACTTTACTATTATGCTTCGAAATTCTTTGGTAATTATTGTTTGCATCTTTAGAAATTATGCGGCTGTTGGTATATTCACGAAAATTAGAGAAAAGAATTAAACAATATGTATTAATAAATTAAAGCAATTTTTGTTATTTTTAACTCAGAGTAAAAAAATTATATTTATTCTCGCCAGAAAGAAAGTTGGTAAGAAGGTGAAATACAGATAAGAATTATTTTATGACGTTTAACAAAGATCACAAACTTAGACACTGTGTCGCATACTCCATATTAAAAGCGCGTTTTGGGCGACGCAGGAATATGAGTCAATCCCTTTTTTCAGGAATAATGTTGCCACAATAATGTCCACCACATCGAGGCAAAATTTTCGAATATTTATCGTCGAAAAAAGGACACAAGTCCCGAAAAAAAACGGTTGCTACCAGGCAGGTACTTATTTCAGCTTCGCGGGTTTAAGGGTTGTAACTCTTTTCTCCGCATGATTTGGTCCGCTCAATTTCGTCACTCCGATAAGTACTAGTTGTCTGGCAGTTCTCTCAAGCAAATGCCTAAGAATATGTGTTCTGTGGTCCAGCCAGACCAGATAGTCTGTTTAGCGGTTTTTTTATTTAAAAAGAAGATTTTTCGAAAAACTTTTTCGAATTGACCTAGTAGTGTAGTGGCTATATTAGATTAAGAAAAGTGAGTCTTTAGAAGTCGAAAAGTTTCAGGTTTTACATTGGCAGGGAAAATAGTTATCGTACGATAAAGTGAAAGTTAGCCTAGCCAGACCAAGTTGCAATAGTGTTAAATAACCATTTATTTGTGTACAATCAAGAGAATACATTCTGCAATTAGTTTTTAAATGACGTGCGAAAACGTTCTCAAGTCGTCGATTACGTCGGGTGTTATGGTGCAAGCGCTCTATACATTTGGTGCACAGAAACATCGTTTTGGACCCGAAGTTCTAAAATTTGGTAACGTTATTGAAGCAAAGACTATCGAATAAAAATGACACTGACAGTTTGCAATCTAACAATTCGTTTGTCAGATATAACTGTCCGAAGTTAGAATTCGGTTAAAAAAAAAACATCATACCAACGAACAATCAAACATCTTTCCGCCGACCACCTAGGACGAAACGCCAGTGCAATAACTTCGAGGTAGCTAAGGAGTTCACCTTTGGAGTGAACATCAACTGGTTTTAAACTCCCGACTCAAAGGACGAAATGCATGCTCGTTCGAACATTAATTGTGTTATTTGCGCTTTATGGCATTGGTTGTTGGATGATAAATAGGAAAAGGTATTTTATATTGGGTTCTTTCGAACGAAAATCATTCCGTTCGATGTTTGGTCCTGTATGCGAGGAGAAGATATATCTGCGAACTCTATAAGATATACCAAGATGTGGATAACCAACGATCATACCACGTCGAATTAATCGGTTCTCGCCAGATCACCGAAATTAAACGACGTTGGGCGCGGTTAGTACGTAGATGGGGGACCGTTTGAGAACAACCGTGTGTCGTTGGCCAGTCCCATCTACAGAGTTGAGGTAGATAATTATACGTGGTATCACAATGGACCTAAATTGGTCTAAGTGTGTCGGCTTCTGCCGACAGCCACCTAAACCTAACCTAACCTAACCAAGATGTGGATGTAGTCCAAAAAGCTAAATTTTGTCGACTACATTGGCTCTGCCACATACAGCGAATGGGAAATAATGCTTTAGCCAAGTTTCAGCTCATATATTCGAAAAGGCAAGAAAGACCAAAACTCCGTTCTAAGCGCCAAACCATCGCGGATACCAGAGCGCTCTTGACGGTTCGGGACCCCCTTTAGTAAAGTGATCATCCCCATTCCACAGATCAATTGCCTACTACGATTTAGAAAACTACAGGCTTCGAAAACTCAATACCGAACGGAACAGAGTGGGCACAGTGCGATGGCCGTTATAATGGTCAAGCCTATAAAGAAGTCGGGGCGCCATGGGCGCGAGAGCGTACTTTTAAAATTGTTTCAAATACTACGTGCAATATAAGCTATCATAAACAAAATCAATAACTTCATTATTTAGGTTTCTACCTTTCACTAGCTTGTCGTGAACGTGTCAAGTCGAGGCCAAAACTACTCATCTGAAAATCGTAAAAAACTTTACATCTGTGTGCCTCGGACCAAAAACATGTGTCGAACAACTGCTTCGCACATTAACTTAATGAAATCAATTCATTTTTATATTTACTAGAAGTCATTTATATTTTTCACAATAATTAATAAAGTAGTAGACCGTTAGACCAGCACCATACAAAAAAAAGGAGTCTAATAATCGGCTGTGGCAAGGCCGTTAAGAAGCCCCTTTAGACTATAGACTTGACGTAGCCCCACAGGAAATTGTCTAACGGCGTCAAATCGCACGACCGAGGCGGCCAAGCATGTCCTCCAAGTTCATATCATCGAATTGGGGCGCAAAATTCGCTACAACGACGTCACAGGCATCTCTGTTGCTTGAGAACGACGTGTGAGAGACACATTTGGGCTTTCTTCAACTGAAGCCTCAGCGGCAGCAATATTCTCGACACTACGGGCACTTCTTTGTCTCACTGGCACAGGAACATTTTGTACTGTGCTTGTGGGTTCAAATTTTTCCACTAGACGCTCAATTGTTGATCTGCTAGGACGATTATGACGACCATAAATTGGACGTAGCGCTCTTATAGTTGAGGCCACTGACTCCGAATTTCGGTAGTAAATTTTAATAATTTCGATTCGTTGTTGGGTCGTATATCTTTCCAACATGAAATGGCAAACCTTACTCAAGGGAAATGTCAAAAGAGCGGCAAGAAATTCGGCGTCGTTTGCTGTCCCTGTCGCTCTAGTTTTGTAGCGTCCCTGTTGAAAAACCCTTTATACAAGGTGGCGCAAAAATAACCTTCCGTTGTGCCAAAGTCACCGACCGATTATTTCTCAAATAAATAGTCACCAATATTCCGCTTTCTGGAGCAGTGTAGCGTAACATTCTTTATTAACGTGTATTTCGCATGTGTTTACTACACAAATGTCAAAACAGAACTGACATTATTGGCCAATCGCAAAAATTTATAGAATTTTCTGATAGGAGGATTACTTTTGCGCCACCTTGTATATAAAAAAAGAAAATTACGTAATTTTACGAGATAACCATGTCCAAAGATTTTCGATTTTCTATGTTTAAGTTCGGTGAATAGGGCAGCCATGGCAAAAGTTCCACGTCTTCTGGGTGAATCCAACTTCTAAGTGCGGATAGGGCCATTGTCTTGTTGGAATATCCAATACAGGAGTCCGAAAATGTTTTTTACTTTTGGAAATGACCGTTCCAGCAAACATTTGTAGTTGTTTCCGTTCATTGTTGTGGACAAAAACTCCAACTCGATTGTGCCATAGTGGGTAAGAGCTCCCCACACCATTACACCTGATGTACGGCTGTGATTCTTGCCAAAATAAGCCGCTCCTTTCTTAGATCATGGAAATAAAAATTGTAACCATCGGGGCAGTCAAGGTTTAACTTTTTCTCATCTGAAAAGACAAAGCGTATCCGTTCACTGCTCTAAGCGACATGTTCTCTTGCAAAATTCATTCGATGCTCCTTGTGTACTTGCCTCAAAATAGGTTGCTTTTTAAGTTTTCTTCTCTGTATAGTAAAACTTTTTCGTATTATCCTTCGGACCATTGCTATGTTGGCTGATACTCCGCTGTTGGCCCTTATTTTAGTCAATGGCAGAGTAGAATTTGAGGCAAGCCGTAGAATAAACCGCCTTACTCGCAATGTTGTTGCTTCTGCCGTGTTGTGGATCCGTAAGATAACTGTTTATATGTAACTGTCTTACTTCTATTTAGCCTCCTTGCAATTTCTCGGCCTGAGAGTCCTAACTCCTTGGAAGCATCTATTTTTCCTCTTTCTGTCGCTGTCAGAGTCTTTCCGGAACCCATTTTTTTTAACTAAATAAAAACAGTTCTTTTCAAGGCTTTGTTATGTGAACTCCCGTAACGAAATATTCGCAATGGCCTCATCCTAGTGGCGCATCTTTTTATACGCTTTTCAAGTAGTTCATTGCTTGATCTTGGGAAATTGCAGCGGTCGTTTCTTATTTATCCTTTAATTTTATGACTTACTGTTTTGAAAATATGTACCTGTTCCCAGGTAGTAAAAGTTTCCGGGTGTAAGATTTCCAACTGAAAATCGATTGCAAAATGTATGGCCTCATCCTTGTGATCGCCAGTGTATGTACGTCATTTCTCGATTGAGACCAAATAATTTAACCAAGTCGGTGCCACATATCAAGAATTTACCGCAAAATAACAATCCTCAGGGTGATCTGTGTTAAAATACCCAAAACCTGCAAATACTAGTGCTGCACATCAAGCTACGAACAAAATAGACATACTCCCAAACATCTTTAAAGTTATACGATCTGCACCCTCATCAGTGATTTTAACTGGGTTAACCCATGACAATATCCCATTACCACTCAATCTGCAGTCGCACAAGCAAAATGAACAAAGCAATGAAAATAAACCTTTTCGTCCTCTTTTGCAACAGAGGCGAACGAACAACACTTTTCAGCATTCACGATGAAGTGAGAGGAGAGAGAGAAAAACAAATATTGTTTGTTGAAGTGGTTGAAGCTTTTTATAAAGCTTTATTATCTGTCTTATCTCTTATATTATGATATCCTTACTAAGAAAAAAGCTATACTTTTTCGTTACTGAAGAGCCGAGAGTGTCTGCTGCTAGCGCTCTCAAAAAATATTATTAAAAAATAATTTTTGATTTGTTATTGATAAAAATAAATAAATGTTTTATTTAATAATAATTTATGGAAATAAAAGGCAAAAAGAGGGCAAAACATAGGGATGGGCTACAGTCCGCTTGGGCGAACTGTTGGATACGCTATTCTTATTCCTATCCCTCATAAGTGGGCGTGACAAAAGTCTGAGTATGGTTGAATTGTTAAGAACGCTGTACATATTTTGTTATATAACATTTAAAGGATTTAATCCAAAAAAGGAAGCTTTTGTATAAGAAACGCTCCCTAGCTCAAACTTGGTTTTTCAATAAAATTGTTTTATTTTATTGTGGGCGTGTCAGTAGGCAGATTTTGAAAATATTTAAACATAAGGACAAAGGGCACCAAGAGAGTCTATATTATAAATTTCAGTTTCCTAGCTCAAACTTTAACTTTTCAAATAAATCGTTTTATTTCATTGCGGCGTGTCACTGGGCGGATTTTAAAAAAATTATCTCCCGAGCAGTTTTAGGAGTCAAAGATCATTATATAAAAAGTTTCAGCTAGCTCAAAACTCGATTTTTCGATAACTTTTTTTTTTAATTTGAGGGCGTGTCTGTGGGCGGAGAGTATAATATATGGTAAAAATTTCAGCTCTCTAGGTCCAGTTTAAAGGCCTATTTTTGCCGACAGACGACAGGACGGACATGGGAAGATCGACATTACTATCGATGCTGATCATAAATATAGTAACTTTTAGGGGTATACGGGCAATATAAAGGTATGTTACAAACTATGAGTCGAAATTAATATACCCTTAGAACAGAGTAAAAAAAGACCTAGACGAAAAAAAAGATCTCGGGAAAAAGGGGACATGTTCTCTTTAAAAGAGATGTTCTGTAAGCCGTATTTCAAAGTGATTTCAATGAATGTAGCGCAATTAAAAGGAATGCACTTATTTTGACTTAAACGTTTTGATTTGCAGCAATCATGACTTCAAAATGAATGTCTATTTATATATTTTTCCGGTCAAGTCATTCAACTGCAAAATGGTTAGAGCATTCTAAAGAATTATTTTCACAAATGACTGTGGTGTTTCACACCTCTGCTATGAATTATAACGCACTCCCATGCGTACCTTATGCACCCGTGATTGACTTTCGCCGCTAAATGAATCATAATTTTTATTGGGAAAGTTTGTTTTAAATATTTAAAGCGCTTGTCATAGTTTAACATAGAACTCGCTTGCACCTCCTCCCAATTCTGAAGGAAAAATAAATAAATAAATTTTCCAGAAAAAAAAACTCGTTAACGAAAGAAATCCACCACTTGTGCCCACTTGTTTTGCTATCGAAAATGAATCATTTATTGCCCGATATTCCTTTGCGACAGTGCCAACACCCTAAAATTCATCCCATCGCTTTGGCATTGTACGCGCAGTTTGGGGAGAGCTGCCTAAGCTACATCTGAAGAGTTTCCTGTTTCTAAATCACATTAATAGTCGTTTAGAACACGTGGGACGCGAAAACTTTTTTTTTTTTAAATCGTTCATCACTTTTATTCGCGCCCTGAAAGAATTCACCCCACGCCCAAAGCGTCGAAAATAAATATAAAAAAAAACGAATATAAATCTCTGAAGGATAAAGGCAGTTGTGTTGGTCGGAGAGTGTGCCAATATGCAGAACCCAAGCACCTACATCGCAGATACTTTTCTTAAGTTATTTTCAATCTCAGATAGATGCTAAATAACTCACTGTGGATCTGTGTCTGTGCTTAGGTTTGGGTGCCAATTGCAAATTAATGACTTTTCTCATAGCGACGACGCACCCGCATAGACACCTGGCGGGAGGTGACTACAGGTGTCAAGATGTTTAAAGGCGATTAGATAAGAATTTCGATAGCAGTACCTTTTCTAACCGGGTATATTATCGAAAATGGCATTTTTATTGGCCCATAAAAATCGTTTCGCAATTTTATATATTTTTGATTAACGTCAAATTGTTGTTGTAATCTATGTAACGCCTTCGTCCCGTCATCACCCTGATGATGGAACTATAATTGAGACTTAGTCTCGAGTTATTCCGGCCTTTATGCTGGCTGCGGTCGATTTTGGAACATCGGTTATGCACACCACACCAAACAACATAGAGCGCTCTCGATGATTTGCAAGGTCCTAAGCCTGATAGGAATCCTGAAGACTTGAGACTATGCACTACTGCAATCAAATCGCAACCACTTACATAGAACGTTTTGTATGTGCTGTGCACCCACCATCAGCAGCGGGCCCTTGAGTATGGGCTACTAACAATTGCACGTAGCGCAATGCACGGAATGCCACTAGAATCCCAAAACTTATATCCTGTATGCTGTGGGAAAACTGAAACAGAAGCAGCACAATTACCACAAAGGATACCTTAACCGTGCGGTTCGACGGTTCGGTGGTGGTTACCTCTGGTGGCAACTTTAGCCAGCACACGGGCAAACTGGTGAGGACCTTCTTTGCATTCAAGAGCAGTGGTTATCAACTTTATTGGATCCTAGTAGGTACTGTGTGCCGGCGTGTATTCTAAACAACAACTGGAGAACGCAAAATGTCTAAATATCCCGAAATTATCCGATTCACCTTTGCCCAGAATTTCCTTAACCCACCGATGATATGGTGATTTAGATAGAACGGGTCAAGGTAGGGATAGAGTCTGAGTAGTATTTGCAGCCTTTTTCAATTTCCCATGGACGTTTTTGTGTCTCTGCCATGTGCAGAGATGTTTACCTCAATATCTTGGCTTATGACTAAATCCAAGTTAAGATTAATTACAAACTTAAGATGTTAATTCGTGTCTAAACATGCGGGAATGGCGAAGATTTGCTGTTTGCTTTCTTACCGAGAGTAGGGGACGATGACGCTGACGACGACGACGACGGAGAATGAATATGCAAAGTAAGCAAAGTTTTAAGCTACTCGTATCTTAGTCGTTGGCTTAGAAGGGAAGGAGCTCCTTAGAAGGGTATGATTTTAGCAAATGTACTTTGCGATGTGGAAGAAGTTTCCGCCACAGCCACTATGGGACGTGAGTTCAATCATCATTAAAATCCGAAGGATTATATCTTTTGAAATGGCAGCAGCAAAACTGTTAGCACAGTATTACATTTGTATTTTGTCGAAACAGTAAATACAGTTGGTAATTACTGGTAATCGATACGGAAAGGGGTGAAATAATAGTTTAAGCTAATGTATCTTTGCTGGGTTTAGTTATTTGTACGTGACCAACCTGGAGATTCATAACTGTCGATAAGGCTTCTTAATAAAGCACTTATGCTGGTAAGATTGGAAATAAATTCCTTTCGGTTCGTTTTGTTTTGGTGGAAGTTGTGGAGTGCTTATGGGGTGGGAAGCATGGAATTTGATTCCGTATACATGCAATTTTTAAGGTTACGTGCCTAAGTTCCTTAGCTAGTAGTTATCATTTTATCTGATTTCAGCTTGGTTAAAGATTTAAATGGTTTATTACTTCTTCCGAAAGTTTTTCATTGTTCATCTCATCGAAGGTGTTTCAGTTAGGCTATGTGTCTATAGTTGGTGTTAATGTGGGTGTGCAAATGGTACTGCAAACATTATGCAAATGAGCAGTGAATTAAGGACTTTCCAAAACTAATTCCAGTGGTGGTGTGGACAGAGCGTAAGCCGTGCCTAAGGATGAAAGATTGGTGTTGAAACAAAAGCGTTCGAGCTATCTTAGGCGTATCCATGTTTGGTGGCGTTGCCTTGACAAAAGACAATATTCCTGCCCAGGAGTAGATGGAAATAAGTTAAGAAGAGGTATCATTTTTCTCACCCCCCCCCCTTTTTGGCATATGCATTTGGAAAAAAAAACTTATAACTAGATTAGATTAGATTTTAGGGGGGAGGTGGTATACTGTATCCAGATCACTGCGGCCGCATGTGGACCTATTGTGATATCCTCCATTTAGAGCTCGTCCTCGTCCATGATGATGCAGTTTTTTTAGAAAGGCGGCTAATTCTTTGGGAGAGCTGGCAGCTATGTCTGCTGCTTCAAGGAAGAATTTATCTAGGAAACGTTGACGCGTTTCGATTAAACAGTTGCATTCACATAATATATGTTCTGCTGTTTCTACATCCTCGTTGCACAATCTGCAGGTATTGTGTTGTGCTGTGCCCATAGTCATCAGGTGTTTTTTGACACGGCAGTGCCCTGTGAGGAAGCCTGTGCCTAGTCGAATCTGACTTCTACTTAGTTGTAGTAGTTTTTTCGTTTTTTTATGGAAATTATTTGGCATTAAGTTTTTAACTTACCTGTTTCGTTCGGTTTCCCTCCAGAGATAGAGCTTCTTTTCATCAAGTCAGGTTTTATAAGAACTTTTTATAGTGTTTATTGGTAGCCCGCAGAATGGTCTATGCATCGTAAATGGGAATGCAGATCCTGTTCTATCTAGTTCGTCTGCTTTTTTATAGCCTTCGTATCCATTGTGTCCAGGCACCCAAATCAATTAAACTTGTAGTTGTAAGAGTTGGAGACAATCCCAGGCCAGTTTTGCTGTTATTTCAAATGCGTTGATTGCGAGTAGATGTTTTTGTTTATTATTGTTAAGATTCTCTCGAATGCAGAGCTCTATCGCGTGGATTTCCGCCTCAAATACTGTGCTGCTTGTATTCATACTAGCAAACGAGTATAGACATGTTTTAGTATAATCCTGCTCCAACTCCTTCATTTGTTTTCGACCCATTTATATACCATACATGTGGATCTTTGCCAAATGCAGGTTTATTCTGTTCTCAGTTAAGACGGTCTATGAATGTAACCTTGCAGTTGTGTCGGAAGTTATATCTTGGTAGACATTTGTCTGTTAGGTATATTCCAAGTAGTTCGTGTTCTCTGAGTTCCTGTAGGATTGCAGAGTGAGCTATGTTGGAATTTGATTCATCCTCTGTGATGAGCGTATAGGCATTTACCATCGCTTCTTTCATAAGTTCCAGATGAAGTGGAGAATTTCAAGTGCTGCTGTTGGTGCAGTTTTCATTGCACCAGTTGCACAGCCACATGCTAGTCGCTGTATTTTATTGAGCTTAGCCTGTGCTCATCTCTGCGTTCCTTTGTACCACCAAACGGCGCGGCTGCATACGTGATGATAGGTCATGTAATTGCCATGTACATCCATACTGTCATTTTGGGGTTAAGTCCCCAATTTTTACCAAGTAGGCTTTTGTTGGTCCATAATGAGCTCCTGGCCTTATCAATAGTTTTGGTAAGGTGAGAGTTCCATGTAAGTTTATCGTCTAGTGTGATTCCTAGATATTTAACTTCCTTTGAGAACTCTTTTGTTTCACCGAAGAGTTAGCATTTCTGAATCCTCCTCGCCTTCTTCCCTTGGTGAATGCAACTATGCAAAAAAATCTGGTTCTGTCGCCGTTTCTGCTGCATACCTTAATAGGGAAACAAATGGACAAGTTGAAGGCGCATCCGAGCCCCAAAGGTTTACTAAGGGCGCAAGACTTAAAGAAGCCAGGCACTAGGTTAGTGATCCCGACACCCTCACAGAATGGAAAAACAAAAATAAATTTAGAGGACTCAAGGAAGCAGGACAGAGGCTGCTTGTGGGAAGTTCAATTTCGAGCCGGCACGTCCTACGCGGTAATTGTAAGCCGAAGGCAAACGTTTTTGGATCAGAATTCCAGTTTCAGCGGCTCAAAACACACGACGCACGCCGTGGTGCCCAACAATGCAAAAAATCTGAAGGCTAGTTCCTAATCTGCCATACAGTTACTTTGATAGTTGAGCAAGAACATTGAGGCCGACTGAGCCTCAACCAGTGGACAAATTTCGAAGTGAAGTTCCAAGATGCCCTGAGGAGAATGCTTCCTTAGTTCAAAAAGTAATTAACCAGCGGAACTGCACGGGGAAGAGTCATTTCACCACTGTTGTGAGTAGGTACTGGTTATTGCCAATATCTTGAAGAAATGTGGTTCAATGAGTATAGGTGTCAAGGCGTATGCAGATGATGTAGTCATTTTATATTACATGAGCATTTTAAATGAGATCGTGAAGGTTGCTTTGAAGACTATCAACAACTGGGAAAATAGCCATTGACAAGACTTGGGGTTTGAAACTCCCAATGATGCACTGACACAGTTGTAATTAAAATTACAAAAAGGATAACAATACTAGGTAAAGGGGGGCAAGACATTGCTTGTGTTGCTTAACAACAAAATCCAAATATAGTTCAAATATTATTGTCAATAGTTGTGCCTCGATATGGGAAAGTGGCCTAATGATACAGATGCAAATATGAGATTGCTACTTGTGCAACGCGGTCCAGAAGTAGTGCAACATGTAAGCGACACTCCCAAATATAATATTAGCTCTCACATGCAAGCCAAGGCAGGTAGTTATGCAAAAATGTTCTCTAATATATTTTAGTTATTTGTAAATAATTACAGTCAAAATGGGACGTGGTAAATCATTGGCCGGGGACGAGAAAGCTAAAGTCAAAGCTTTTCGCTAGTGTTACTTGTATATGTGTAGTAATATCAACAATTCTACGCAATGAGTCCAACTATGGTAAAAACATGAAAGGGCGAACTGTTTGTGCAGTAACCGCTGCTGACAAAAGAGCAATTTTGCGACTCGCGTCAAATTCGCACGATTCTGCAGTCAAAATAAAAGAAAAAATTGGTTTTATAGCTAGGGTTTCTACGGTAAAGCGGGTTATTTCAAAGGGTAAACACTCGAAGCGTTTAAAGTTAAAAAAAACAACCCCTTAACCCGTCCCGTAAGGAACAACGTCTTTGTTTCTGTCGCGCTAACATGACCTGGAGTAAGGAATGGTACCGTGTTTTTTTCTCCGATGGAAAAAAAATTAATTTTGAGGGTCCTGACGGATTTAACTACTACTTCCATGATTTGCGAAAAGAGGAGTATCAATTGTATCGATTACATAGCCGAGTTTACGGTGTTTTGGTTTGGGGAGCCATAACGTACTATGACACTTTAAAATTGCAATTTCTGACTCCTCGTAGGTATATGAATGCGCAATCTTACATTGGCGTACCCTAGAAGGTTTTCCCTTCCATGAATGAGCTGTTTGGTGACTTGCCGTGGAAACGACAACAGGATAATGCACCAATACACAACGCCAGAGTGGTAAAACTTTACTTTGAGCGCCAAAATGTCTCAGTTTTGGACTGGCCACCATACTCACCCGATTTGAACATCATCGAAAATGTTTGGCGATGACTTGTTCGGAAGGTCTACGTATCAGGCAAACAATATTCAAATAAAAATGAACTTCTAGCAATTAAATGTAGCTGGGCCTCCATTTTATTGGATTATATCAAGAAACTGTATGATTCTCTGCCTAACTGAGTTTTTGAGGTTTTTCATAACCAGGGTTCAAGCACCCATATTTGTTATTTTGTTCTTAAATTTAATTTAAATTGTGTTAATTACTATTTACCTAAACTTAAGAGTGTTAAACTATTCCTAAATGAATTTTTTATGTTTGTGGGTTCTATTCAAATGAGCCAAAATTTAATACAAATATTTTGAGTCCTATCACTTTAAAATGTATAGTAAAATTCTCACTTTCAATATAGACACCATTTTTTATTATGTTTTACAAAATTTAATAAACTTAAATTGAAAATAAAAAATTAAGTTGTTTTCTTTATTAGTTTAAAAGTTATTGAACTTAGAAGTCGAAGCAAAGGGGGGTTTTATTCAACTGAGCAGCACTGTATGTCACCACAAATTCAAAACGAGTTCATTAATATTTTAGGAGATAACGTTCGTCAACGAATTTTCTGTCAAGTTAAAGAGGCCAAATATTATTCCATTATATTCGATATCACCCCAGATGTATCACACAAAGATCAAACCAGTCAAGTAATGCGTTATTTCAAAATTGAAAATCAGAAAGTAGTACTCGTACTAGTGAAATCTTTTATTGATTTTATCAAAACAAAGAACAAACCAGCTGAAGGCATTTCTGACATCATTTTAAAAAAGCTGATGGTCTTGATATAATAGATTGCAGAGGTCAAACATATAACAATACTGCTATCATGGCTGGAAAATATACGGGAGTGCAGCAAAGACTGAAAGCCCCAAAGCAGAATTTATACCCTGCTCCAATCACTCTTTGAACTTGGTTTGTTTACATGCTGCTGCTGTTGAGCCAAATTCGGTCACTTTCATCTTAGTTAGTTAGTACCTTAAAACGCATATATTCATTTTTTTTCGTGTCCGCACACCGTTGGGAAGTTCTGCTTTGTACTTCATGCAAAGCATTGAAGAGGCTGCAAGAACAAGATGGAGAGAGCAAGAACATTTTTAAAACCTTGGAAAAACTGTTGGAGGCAGACGAAAGACTAATCACACGGACGGATACAGGAGCATTGCTAACAGCATTGCAATCGTTTTCATTTCTGTCTTTTTTGGGCTATTGGAAACCAGTACTATACAAAATTAATGATGCGCAAATATTTGTACTTCCAAACAGAAGGACTCAATCTTCATCCATATGCTCAAAAAATAAATGCATTACAGATCCTCCTTACAGAAAAACGAGATGAACTGGTAGACTGGTAGAAAGCACCGCTTATGCTAAAATTTTATGTCAAAAAATAGGAATCGTCGTCCCAGAAAAATAAAAATAAAAACATATTTCTGGTAACGGAAATATAGATGCTGCTTCATCCCATGAAAATGAACTGCGACGAAAATTACTTTCTTCCTTAGACAGGGCCAGTCACTGAAATACAGCAAAGATTTCAACAGCTCGTTCGTTATTTAATGCAATATAATTTACTGTAACAAAATTCAAAATCTAAAGAAAAAAATAAATAAATCGAAAGAATTTCTGACGAATTTTAATTTAGATAATTTAAAGTTGTTTATTTGATATCCTGATGTAATTAATTTTTATCCGCTTAGAGATTGGGAAATCGGAAAGCAACAAATATAGGAACATTTTAAATTCCCGGCTTCATTTTAGCTTCACTTGCTAGAAAGTAGTACGAACAACAGTTGACAAAATTTTGGAGAGAAAGTTTATTGACATCCATATGTGTAGGTAAAACTAGTTGAAACTGTAAGCAAAGTTGTTTATTTTGCGAACAAATTAGTTGGGGCAGCATAAATTGTGTCTGTCCCGGGCGGCCCCAACCCACGCTACGCCAGTGTCTAGCACCAACTAATTTACAAATCAAACAATTTGCTGGCAATAGTGCGCTACGAGCCACTGATTAAGGTTACTACCAGGGTTGTGGCATTGGACACTCCTTGGTTTAAGCTGAGATACTACAACAAAATCTAATAACTAATAACGGATAAAATCTTCCTCTTGCTACAAGTAGTATCGTCCAATCACAAGTTCTGGGTTGCTCTTAGAGCAGCAGGAAGGAAAGTGAGGATATCATCCTGGACATAAGGCATTGGAATCTAATATCATCAATTCTTAAGCAGTCGAAGCTGTCGCACAACAGAACCCAGCTATACTGTGTTCGCAACTAGGAAGCTGCGGTAAAGAAGGTAGCGAACTAGCTGTTAAGCTAGCAATAATTGGAAAATAGCAGTGATACAGTTGTTATCAAACCATTTCTTTGTGTCTTGGTCATATGTATAAAAAGCCTAATACGTATGATCACGTAGGTTCGGCCACATTTTGATCAAAATTAAATCAAGCAGGGAACAACTCAGGACATTGATAGGTGTCCTGCCTTAATACTATATTCTGAGGAAACATGTCAATCGACTCAGACTGACAGGTGAGGAAACATGCAGATACTGCGGCGACCTATAGGCTGTGGAGGATTGAGTAGCTCGAGGAAAGCTTTACAAACTATATGAACCTACTCAGATTCTGCAGGGAAATCGGGTTTTTCTCGAGGGAAAGTGTTAAGCTTTCTTCTCTTTAAATTTTTTAGTCAATTTGGTTCTCTAGGAATCACCATTTTCGTTCCTGGTGTCATATGAGAGCTGTCGTTGCCGTCTCAATACTTCATTTCAACCTAACCTAATCAAAACTTAAGTAAATATATCGGAGAAAGACTTGCAAATTTGTAATCTTTAACAATACAAACAAAACAAGCCGTTATCAGATATTACTCCCCGTGCAGGAACGTGCATGATAAAAGCAGTTGTCATAAAAGGCGACTAAGGGCAGAAATCACACCAATTGAGTCTGGTGGCAAATGCGTGGATTGATGTTGTAAAATGAATATCAAACAATAATCAATAACAGGAGCATGCACGTGTCGGCATCGTAAAAAATAAGCAGGCCTAAAAGCTCCTGTACCAGCAAAATGCAACACACCGGCATTGACTTGGCTTCACTGAAGAAGTGATCCGAAACCGTTAGGCCTGGTCCCACATCACGTAAGGCTGACGATCTCGTTTTCGACATCGACTTCGCTAGCAATGCTTCACGTAACACTCGCGTCTGAATGATATCGTTACGACGATTCAATATTTACTTCACATAACTCACAAAACGTCGAAACACTGTCGTCGAGACGATAGCATTTGCGCGATAGCTAATGAGATATCGCCTTACATATTTTGTACACCATTAAAGCACTTTCATGGTTTTTAAAGTAAACAATCGGCTTTAGATCTTTTCTGTATATGCTGCAGATTGTTATTAATGCAATTTATTATAAATAAGAAACTCTATTTCAACAAATATAATATGTATCCGGTGATGTCTTCAGTGAGTAAGCGAAGACATTCAAAAAGTTTCGGGCATGAAACAAATTTGCCACCCCGAAAACATTCGTACTAGTTCGGTAACAAGGGATAAATAGTAAAAGGATAATTGATTTGGAAATTAACAATTAGAACAAATTTACTGGAATAATAAAATTGAGACTTGCTTTCATGCATATAATATGTACCTACATATAAAAACATATGCTTTCATGCATATATATGTATAAAAACACATGTTTTCAGTGTTTCTCAAACTGTAGCAAACGAAAGCGATGGACGACACGAGAACGGTTGTGTTTCGTGAATCAAACTATTGACGATAGCGTTCAGTGCAATCGCATGGACGACAATCGTCCGCAAAGTTACGTCATGAGGGCCCTGCTTATTGATGTCGAATTGTCGAGCCGGCAGCAATAGGCACGCAGACAAGTGAGAGGGCTACGATCCCTCTAAATTAAAGTACTATAGACGACGAAGAAGAAGATAACAGATATAGTTGAACAATGAGGGATGAGGGAAATATTGTCTCGATATCACCCATTGGATTAGTATTATCCTTGTTGCAGTAGGTGTAAAAAATGCTTCAACGTCGAAGATAATGTAAGACAAATTGGACATTCGTTCGAGAACACATGAAAAAATTGCATCGTGAAAAAGACGGAGCCAGCTGTCGAAGACATAGATTGTTGAAGTTGCATCTATGAAGAATCAGTCTATTTGAACCCATCCATGGAGACCCGGATATTAAGTACGGTTTAAGCCCAAAGCATACGTCATCTGACCTCAACAGTCGGTAATCGCAAGTAAATATAATTACTTTACTCCCTGCTCCTCCGAACAATGCGTATCGTATGCTTAAAGGATTTTGGCGGAGGCTGCATGGAGAAGGAGGAGGAGAAGACTATTCTCTATGCTCTTTGTATATGTCCTTTTTAGTACGGAACTTCGATCTTAATGACTGAACCAGATATATCTTGCGCTTTATCGGGGTATCTAACTGGTTAAGCGAGTAGGGAGATAGCTTCTAGATTCACGTGGTATCATAAAGGTCCTCATATTGGCCTAAGTGTAACGATTTTTCTGCTAAAAGCTACTCTTATCAAACCTTACCTAACCCATTTTGGATACGAGTACTTAACGAGTTGCCGACGGTGAAAAGTCTCTGCCTAAGATACTGCAGCCTTTTATTCTTTGCGATCCCGAGGACGACGCCTCCAGCTGTCCATACCAGGCAATCTGTAATTCGCGGTGGTTTGGTCTTTAAAATGGAGGTCCAGTCTTTTTTGTGTTCTTGAATTTTGGCTGGAGCATTATTATCCATTCGCTTGATGTATCTGAGCCTTTGTAGTTGACGTGCCTTAGCTTTTGGAACTGCATCTATACTTTGGTACAGCTCATAGAGTTGTACCTTCTACTACCGTCGCCTTCTCGCACTCAGGACCAAATAGGAACCATGGAAAAAATGATGCTTAGAACTTATCCGTGCCCCAAAGCTGTCATGAGCTATAATTTTTATTTCCATTACGCTCCTCGGCCTTTCGCAAAAGTATTCCCTCAATTTACAAAAACTTTATATTTCCCAAAAATAATACGCTGAAGGCCGATTTTGGGGTAACAGGTGATTTACTAAATCCCCCCACCCCCTCCCAAAAGACATACTTTTGGCACATGCCAAACTCCGTCGCGCAATTCTTTCTAACCATCAAAAGCCAGAGATGAATTCAATTTGATTACCCTACTTGTAAGTACATGGGACAGCAGCAGCGTGAAAGTCAATTGAGTAAATACCTTCCGCCAACAGGAATACTTATCTCAGAGAGTAAATAACATTTTCAACTTCACTTGTCTGCCTTAAAAGACCAAAGAAGCAAAAATTGAAAAAAAAATAAAAAATAAAATGAGAAGAACGACTTGTCGATGCGAACAGGCACCATTGGCAAAATGTACACTTCCTTAATGGGCCAAGAGGAAAATAAATAAGCAAATTAATTCGAAAAGTGACAAGAAAAATGATGGAACGCAAACACCCAAAACAGCCAAGCAGCCGAACATCAACCAAAAGACCATCAGCAGCTAAAAACTGTCAAAAATTGTCACTTTTGATTCGTGCGCAAATATTAGAGTTTTTCCGAGAGTGCTATCTTTATTGGAATAATTCCTTTCCTTCGTTTCGTCCTTTAATTCGTTTCTTTTTTCGTTTTCGAAGGTCGTCTTCTTCTCACTCTACAATCGGAATTGCAAAGTGGAACTTAACACAAGGAGTATCAACTTTCGGAGAAAAATAAATTCTGCATAGGGGATGGTGGGCGATACGAAAACAGCCTCAAGCGATATGTGTACCCACTTCACCTAGATCGCGCAGAAAAGACTTATTAATTTGATTTTGTTCTTTGGAAAAACGAAAAGTACAAAGCTAAAGGGATGAAAAAAAGCAGATATGCAGGAGCATGAAGAGGTTGTAACGACGACAGGCGTTATTATTTCATCTAAAAGGAGCTAACTGGGCCAACGAGCAAATACAGCTGACTGAGCAGTCATAATTCTTCACTTGAGTGGTGCAGAACCAATGAAGCCGAAAGCTGTTGGAATGCATTTTGAAAATATAAAATTAGAGACCTTAAAGAAGATAACTACAGCGCTCCCCGATAAACAGCGCTTGTCATAAAAGTTTAGTTAGGGGAAAATCACATCTTGGCAATTCTAACATTCAAGTGACTTAAACATCTAAAATCGGTCAAGTAAGTGTGCATGCAAATCCGTGGGTTGAAACAGCTGGATATCACCGTTGTCATAAAAGGAAGATTAAACAACAAAAAATTCGTTTAAACTGAAGCACTATCGAAATGAAAGCTCCCAGAGAAGGCACTATCCCGCCAGACACTACTTATCATGGTACCAATCCTGGGACGGGTCGGGACCGAGCTATTGAGTTTCCGGGGGATAGCAAAGTGATGTTTTAGATTACCTAAGAGTCGCGAGTTGGAACGTTGCTGTGGAAGTATGAATAGTCGATATATCAGATATCCCAATTGAGTCACCGAAGAGTTTGCAACTAAAGTCGGTTTATACCAGGAAAGCGTGCGAAGTCCCTTGATATTTATTACAGTCCTGGATGATGTGCTTGTAGGAAAAGTGACGGACTCCAAGCCTCATCAGTTATTCTGGGGATCACTCATGTGAGCTGGCCTTCTTTCTGAGCGAAAAGTTCAATCTAGAATCTTCGACAAATAGCAAAGCAACCTGTGGCGACGACATAAATCATCGTGTAAGCGTAGGGTAGACGAAGTGGCGGGAAAACTCAGCCATGTTCAAAGTGTTGGCAAATTAATGGCAGGAGAGATAAAAATGCACTTTCTATATACATTTCAATGTTTGCCCCATTTTTATGTTAAAAGTGACGTGAGCGTGATACGATGTCAGAATTGCAATGACGACCCGATTCTAAGTAAAGGTACGATTACACGGTCATTTTTTCGAGTCATTTAAATGACGCTGTGACGTCAGGAAAAAATGTCGCATTAGAGAGACATTCAAGCTACGATTCGTCATTGGTAATTTGAGAAAAAATGGCGATCACACGAAATGACTATCATCGTCATTTTTGTCCCAAAATCAGATGACGTACACTGCGAGTTATTTAGAATTTTTCGTTGGGATGTCATTAAATGAAGAGCGAAAAAATTACGATGATACGGTAATGACTTGCCTCATCAAAATGACAAATGACACCTTTCCTATTATTTCGATTTCGTAATGACCAATGAGAAAATTATAGCTTCTGTCATTTAGTGTTTTTCCCTCATCTAAATAAAATATGTAAAAAAGAACTTTTGCGATGATGGTGGAAATTACGGATACGGCGTATTTGGCAGCGTGTGTGCTGGATAGCAGTGAAGACGATCTTGATTACGAGCCAACGCGACGAATGCGGAGTATTTGGCAAAAGAAGTGGTTGCGCCGTCGCGAGAAGAGTGGATTTTGTGCTGGATTACTGCTCGAATTGCGCGAAGAAGAACCTGAACTATATCGCAATGTCCTTCGTATGTCAGCCGATCAATTCTAATAACATTTTGGAAAAATATCCTTTTTCCAGGTTTGAAGTACCTTTTTTGTTGTTGCAAGGACCTCTCAGTAAAATAACGTTTTACACATTTACTCGTATACCGTGCGGTTTCTAATAACATTTTGGAAAAATATCCTTTTTGCAGGTCTGAAGGACCTTTTCTGTTGTTGCAAGGACCTCTCTGTGAAATAACGTTTAACACATTTATACCGTGCGGTTTCTTAAACATTTTGGAAAAATATTCTTTTTCCAGGATTAAAGGACATTTTTTTTGTTGTAAGGACCTCTTAGTAAAATAACATGTATACTACAAATACATACCTACATACATACTCGTATATAAAATAGGGACTTACAAGAATCCAATATTATAGAAAACTTAAAGCAGTCGAACGACTTAAAATCAGTCAAAAGACTTAAAGTATTCAAAAGACTTAAAAGCAGTCAGCGCGTTTTCGTGTCCTTCGACAGCCATCAACCTGGATGCCGAAAAAACATAGAATGTGGTGCTGTCGTGCACGTCGCTCCATAATTTTTTAACCACCACGAATAAAGTAATGTAAATGTGGATATTTTACATCACATACATAGAATGCACCTTGACCGGGTTTTGTCTTGCGCAGTTTCGTCACGAACGCCTTGAAGTTGCTGCGCATACTATTCCACTCCTTTCTGGCTATGGTTAAATCAACTGCGTCGATGGCCAGCTCTAGTACAACAATTGCCCAAGAATCGGTTTTGACATGTTGAAGTTTGTATTCTGGAACTGAGCTATCCCGCCACAATCGCGATTCTTCTTCGTCGCTCCACGAATAGTTAATTTTCCTAACCCCATTTACTCCTGTTTTCTGCGTTTTGCCTAATGTGCTCGACTTTGTTGTACTTTGCGTATTCAAACTCACACGATAGTTAACAGAATAGTCTATATTGTCGGCACTTGACGGCAACGGGTCGCATTTCATTTCTTCCATAGTAATTTGTACCAAAATATCAGCCAGACACATGCTACAAACACCAAATGAACAGCACAGATATCATATTAAATGCTGTGTCATTTGCCATTTGCGTAGAAAAATGGCGCAGCATGAATTTCGTGCCTTGTCATTTTTTGGTGGCTGTCATTTAAATGACGTAACAGCCAAAATGTGTAGTCATTTGTCCTAGCCGTCATTAAAGAGCGATCACACTTTCATTTTTCCCGTCATTTTAATGATACAAAATTCATGTCATTTTCTTCGCCATTTTCCTAGTCATTTAAATGTCGCCTGAAATGTCGTCCCCAAAAAGGCGATCACACCGATCATTTAAATGACGTCACAGCGTCATTTAAATAACTCGAAAAAATGGCCGTGTAATCGTACCTTAAGTATGTACATGTACATACATATAGGTTTTCTATCGTGTCAATATTTTAGAACAAATATTTTGTTTTTATTATTAATTTATGAAGCAATATCCGAAAAATTAAAAAACAAGCAAAATAAACGCATTTAAAATTTGACCCGCACAATTGTGCTACCTGGCTGTCATTCTAATGGGTGTTTTTTTTATGGAGGTGTAAAAATAGCTGTCATACTAAGAAAGTGTGTTTGACCGTTTTTTTTTCAGTATACTTTAGCAAATCACCATGGTAAGACTCACACCAGAACAACGTTTACTAATCGTGGAAATTTATTTCCAAATTCGCGCTCTGTTCGCCAAACTTATATGTGGGGCTTACCAAGGAGCTTTTACTCCTCTTGGAGACCCATCGTTAGGATTGGGTCCAAGTGTAGTTCTCCGATTAACGAGAACGATGATCGGAAAATTTCTGTTTTTTTTAATCGCTATTTAACACTTTTACTCGACCGATTTAAAGAATTTAAAATGAATGGAACTTTGTAAATTCAAACAAATCGCCTCAAGACTTTGGAATTTAAATTTGACAGAGCAAGGAGTCGAGGAGAAACTCATCACAGTGTTCCGACGATTACCCAAAAATGTGTAGGCCTAACCGGTTCGGCGCTTTCGAAGTCTTAATTACTTTTACCATCCTCTGCGATCCCGGCACTGTGATCTAGTTCTCGAGACCATGCGCTCTGGCAACCGCGATGGCTTGGTCTTTAAAACGGATGTTCAGTCTTGCTTGCCTTCTCGATCCTGGGTGCTGGGATTCGAAGATCCTCTTCGCTGGAGCATTTTTGTCCATTCGCTCAATGTGGCTGAGCCAATGTAGTCGACGTGACTAAGCTTTTTGGACTACATCCACATCTTGTAACAGTTTATAAAGTTACAAGATGTGTCCATTCGCCCTCCTCGCTCACAGAACCAAATATCCGACGGAATATTTTTCTTTCAAAAGGACCCAATATTAGCTCCGTTTCCTACTAATCGACCAGCACTCGGCACAATAAAGCAGGACTGGCAGGGTTTAGGTTCGATAGAGCGTGTATTTTGTTGTTCGAGTGAGGAGTTTTGAGCCCATTTGTTTGGCCAAACCGAAGTAGCAGCGGTTTTCTAATTCTAATCTCTATCAACACTGACGTTTTATCCTAGGCGGAAGACAATTGTTTCTTTGTTTGTTATTTAGTATTGTCCTCATTTATCAATACTTCAAGACCAACCAATTAATCCTGTTCTTCAATCGCCGAAAAAGCCTCTAACACGGCACTCTGGGAACGGCCGATGATGTCGATGTCGTCCGCATACCCCAGTAGTTGGACGGATCTATTGAAAATAGTGCCTTCAGGGTTGACACTTGCCTTCTGCAATATTTTCTCCAGAACAATATTGAAGAATTCATATGATTGCATCTCCTTGAAAAATTCTGTGCTTGCAAACTGCACATTACACCGCGTGTTTTCAAGTGTCACGTGTCATAAGAGGATCAGTTCCGCCGTGATCCCATATTCGTCCATCGCCATATATACTCCTGACGATGAATGTTTTTGTATAGGATCACCTTTCTTCTAGATGGGGCATATGGAGCTGATTGTCCAGTCATCGAGCATGCTTTCTTCCACCCATTTTTGGTTGAAGAAGCTCCGTATTGAAAAAGCTCCGCTGGTAAGCCACCAGAGCCGGCGGCCAAATTGATATTTAGCTTTTTTATATACTCGTAGCTAAACCAATCTCTTCTATACTGGGTGGTGAAATCTGTTCTTTATCGACAGGACGTGAGTTCTCTGTTGGGCTATCACTCTCTCTACATGATGCCCATTACGCAGCTGTTGGAAATGCTGCTTAAATATATCTGAGCTTTTCGGTGACTAAGTTTCCATCGTTGTCGAAGAGCATGCGTCCCAGTCTTTAAGCCAGCAGCCAGTAGCATTGCTTTCTTGTAAAATCTCCGGATGTTGTTTCTATCACGTGACTCTTCGATTTGCTTGAGCTGGGAGACTGCGTACGCCCTCCTCTTTCTACGCAAGATCTCTTCACTTCCCATCCCTTGGCTCGATACACTTCCCTCGTTGCCCTTGGCTTGCGATGCAGCGTTTTAAAATGTGCATCTTCTGTCACCTTCTTCCGGTACACGCATACATCATCATACCACGGGCTTTTTCTCCGGGGTGGCTGGTAACCTACGGTGATCTCGGCTACCTCTTTGATAATGTTGCGATATCTTTTCAACATATTAGGCGTTTTCCTTTTTTAGCTCCGAGCGGGGCACTGAGCTGTCAAAAAAAGAACTGTGTTACTTTTTTAACTCGGAGCGCTCTGAGTACAAAATTTGTATTTCTTTTTTATCTCTGAGCTAGCTCAGGGCTCGCTCGATGAGCTCGATTAAATATGACGGAGCACATCGAGCGAAAAGCTGAGCGCGGCTGACTTCATTCATTATTTGTGCTTTTTCCATAGTTTATTTACTAGAAATTATAATTTAAATGGAACAATCCTTGACAAACACCAATTTCAGAAGCAAACCTGACTATTTTGAAAATTAATAAAAAAAAATTATCTAATGACAGTTCAGTGCTCAACTCTGTTTCTTAATTAGCTCGGAGCGCTCAGGTTACGTTCAGCTTGGAGCGAGCTCTGATCGCTCGTGCCCCGCTCTGTTCCCGGCTCGGGGCTAAAAAAGAAAAACGCCTATTGTTGGCGCTTGTGGGTGCTGAGTGCACAGTGGAGATTCTCCCGCCCATCCGCTCTCTGTAGACTCTGGCTACTCCAGGTATCAGGTTTGCTAAGGCGTCCAACATCAATATTTCCTACTGGTCCGTTCGCAGCTTCATCGTTGGACAGTCGAGCTCTAAATTTATCTGCAACAAAAAAATGGTGAAAGTCAACGTTGGCATATTGGAATGTGGGCACGTTAAAATATTGGATACGTGCCTTGCATCGATTAGCACCTGGTCGATTTGGTTAGCGGTTCGACCATCTAGGAGCGCTAGTTGCTGTGTGGATCCTGAGCCTTGGAAACCTAGTGCTGCTTATCACCGTATTACGAGCTGCTGCAAAATCGATTAAACGGTAGCCGTTATCTGTTGTCGTATCATGGACAAAATTATCCGCCGAAGATGTTTTCCTCACCGAGTTTGGCATTAAAATCACCGAGCAGAAATTTGAAATCGTACTCGGTCCAGGAGTATAGCGTGATTAATTGTGCTTCAGGCTAATGTTGATGTCCACCTTCAGTTCATTTACCTGACCTGTTGTAAATATTTGTTTTAGTCGGTCACCATGTTTTCACGTTGTAACTCTGATGTATTGAGAAGCTTTTCGAGATAAATAATTTTCTTCTCTAAACATTCTTCGTCTTCAGTGAAAAGGTCTCTCGGTTCCGAGTAGCTCTATAAAAATGGGTTTCATTGTAGTTTTTATTAATTTGAATTGGAGAAAATAAATTAACTTACACTTCGATTTCCAAAAAAAGCGATACGATCCGCTAAATTTACAATGAAAACATCCTCAGCGTTATTTTCATTGCCTTGTTCTTCAACCACTGCAGCTGATATTTCACCATCCTCAATTTCCATAGTTTGAGCTGCCGGGACTTGCTCGAGTAGGCCCTTTATCATCTCTTTTGTTGCTCGTGCTTGCAATCGGTTAGAGAGAGTGAAAACTGGAACAATTAGTTTCTGGGTCCAAAGTTGGATTTGTTCCCGCCTTCAACTTGTTTTTATTTCTTTGACAAAGTCCTAAAACTTCAATTGCTAGATTTGTGTAAATTTGCATTTTAATATTGGAACATATCTGTAATAATACTTGAAAATGTAGGCAACTCCAATAGGACACAATTACTAATATTGTTAATATAATATTTAATAATCCACACGCTTCAGGTTACTTGAATGAATAGAAACAATGAGAAGTAAATGCAATAACAGGGTTTTCCCGTGAATTATGTGAGGACAATGAATGTCAGATATGTTATACGTTTAGTGAGGAAAAGATATCCACAATACCCATTTCAAAATGGAGATTTCTTTCGCGATGTTTACACATTAAACTCGTATTTTCTTTGACAAATATCAACCCATTGTTTCCGTACATTCTTATCTTTAGGAAAACAATAAAACCGAATAGTATTTCCACTATTTTTATTGTTCTTATGGCAATTAAACACAGCACACAGCATTTTTGAACAAATAGCAAATAAAACTGCAAATAAAATTTCTCGGGTCACAGCTGTCAGAAAAAAGTAAAAACACATAGGGACGGGCTACAGTCCGCTTCGGCGAACTGTTGGATACCCTATTCTTATTCCTATCCCTCATAAGTGGGCGTGGCAAAAGGTAAGTATGGTTGAATTGTTAGGAACGCTCTACATATTTTGTTATATAACATTTAAAGGATTTTATCGAAAAAAAGCTCCCTAGCTCAAACTTGGGTGTTTCAATAAAATTGTTTTATTTAATTGTGGGCGTGTCAGTAGGCGGATTTAAAAGAAATTAACACATGAGCATAAAGGTCCCCTAGAGAGGATATATACTCGTACTATAAATTTCAGCTCCCTAGCTCAAACTTCGAATTTTCAAAAAAAGTTTTTTTTTTAAATTGTGGGTGTGTCAGTGGGCGGATTTTGAAAATATTTGCAAACGAGCATAAAGGGCCCCCTAGAGAGTATATACAGTATAATCCCGATAAATCGTAGTGTCAAGGGACCTAGAGTTTACTGCGAATTATAGGGGTTTTCGAATTAACGAGATTACGAATTATTGAAGGTTTAAAAATAAAATACGATTTAAAGGGATTTTATGTTTTAAATTCAAATTCAATACTTAACACAATATATTGGATATATTATGCACAAAAACCCAATTTTTCTACATATGTAGATACTTACATAATAGATAATGTATGTACAAAAAAAAATAAAAAGAAAATGTTCACAAATAGACAGACACTTATGTATACGGTTAGAAGTCTGCAATGTCATAGGAAATTTACGTTAGCATAACGGTAACCGTTTTTGCCAGAAAGTCTGTGAATGCACGTGCTTACATTGAAACAGAAACAGCTGCCATAACCTGCAGCTGCACACATTTGCAAGGGTGAGAAAATCCCTTTTCGCCACCGGATGTTACTCCTAGTCCTTTCTTTGTGACTAAACATAAACATAATTGTAACAAAAGTGATTCAGGGTATTGAAGATGAGGAATGAGACTTTTTTTTTCGAATAAACTGGGTTATGAACAGAAACTTACGAATTATAAGACGTTTTATATGACTTTGCATATGGAAATTATTGCGAATTACCGAGGAGACCGAAATGCACTGTTTTTTTTACGAATAAACGGGATTTTTTCAAGGGACCTGAAGTTTATTTAGAATAAGAGGGGTTTACAAATTAACGGGGTACGAATTATCGAGATTATACTGTATTATAAATTTCAGCTCCCTAGCTCAAATTTTGGTTTTTCAATAAAATTGTTTTATTTATTTGTGGGCGTGTCAGTGGGCGGATTTTGAAAATTTTATATCCCGAGCAGTTTTAGGAGTCATAGATCATATATAAAAAATTTCATCTTTCTAGCTCAAAATTCGATTTTTTCCAAAATTTTGTTTTTTTGAGTTTGTGGGCGTGTCTGTGGCCGGATTTCAAAAATTCGTAAACTTGTTTATTTCGGGACCCTAGAGAGTATACGGTTAACATTTCAGCTCTCTAGGCAAAGTTTAATGGATTAATTTTTGCCGACAGACGGACGGACGGACATGGCTATATCAACATTACTATCGATGCTGATCATAAAAAAATATAGTAACTTTTAGGGGCCTACGGGCAATATTAAGGTATGTTACAAACTATGCGTCAAAATTAATATACCCTTAGAATAGGGTATACAAATATAGTGGACGAGCGGATGGCGTAATCTTGTATTCTATCATTCTTGCTACCCTATTAACTCAATTTCGACATTAGTCGACTTATGGTGTTTTTCCTTTTGGCCACGGATGTAAAAGTTGCACTACATTACTTCTCTGTGTATTTGCCGGGTCGAGTGGTGAATATTCGGAAGTGTTTTTTTCCCGTTCCTGTTTTCTCAATTGTAAATGTGTGTATGTACGTGAATTTTATTTTATTTTTGTTGCCTCTCTTTATCCAATTGATTGCATTCTTTATCACACAGCTTCCTTGAAGTAATTTCACAGCTAGAACTGTTTGCCTAAGATTCTGTTGCTTCCACATACATCGCAATTGCGAAATTTATTTATGGGAAAATTCTATTTGAATAATTCTGCTGCAAACGATCGTCGGCTGACAAAAAATGAAGGAAAAAAAAAACAAAAAGAAAAGAAAAACACGAAGCAAAAAGGAACTCACGAACTCATGGCAAGAGACGATGAATCTTGGCTTTCATGTTTTGAATGCCTCGCTATTTGAAGGGCTTTTTCAAGAGATCTATGGGATTCAAATAGTGAAAGAGATTCCCAGAGATTAGATGTAATTCGATTCGGTAGGGTTGAGAGGAAAATGGCTTTGAGTTGTCGATGGGATTGCGTTTTAAAGGAGATTTTTGGATTTTTTAAGTGTTTGAAGAATATACTGAAAATCCATGAGTGTGCTTCCTGTTACTACCGAACTGTGCCTGTGCTCGGTTTGAATTGATTCAAATGGAAGGGCTTTGCATCTCTCAGTGTAAACCAACAAGTTTAAGATTAGACATGTACATACATAATTCTCAAAAGTAATTTGAAAAAAAAAAAAAAAACAAATTGAAATATCACCCTCCCATTTTATCCTTTGTAATGTAATGATTTGCTCGGTCTTTTTATAAAGGATATGAGTGCATGCATATTTTATATTTTGGGGAGGCGATTTTCATACCAAACGAAGTTGACTCCTTCGCTCTCTAACACCAACTTCTGATAGTATGATCAATGGTTTCTTTTGAATGTTTTTTTATTACTGTTCTTATTGGACCCATACAAAGTTTTAGCTTGAAGCAGTTAAGGTCGTTTACAGTGGGCGCAGTAGGTAGGGAGCTAAGTTTTTTTTACTTTTTTTTTATTTACTTACACTAACCGAGTTTTTGTTTTTCTGTATTAATTTGTACAGACCCTTATAGTGTTGGAACACAGCGAATTCATTTTTTGTTGAACAGGAAGCACCACCTAGCAATGAAGTATTGCATTGCATGCATGATTTTAGGCGCTACTTGCTATGAAGTTTGGTGCTTTTGTAGAGATTTTTCTCCACGGGTGGCGCCTAAATTGCTAAGGGAGATCTGTATTAATGTGAGTATTCAATTCAAAAATCAAGGCCCTAGAAGGGAATCGAACGCACGACCTGCCAATCATTTAGTAAATACACTACCATCGCACCAATTCCACCCGCGTGTGAGTGGGGCCGTTTGTTAAAAACAAATCTAATTATCACTGAGGGCCGTTTGGTTACGACATTCAAGCACTAATTTAGAGGATACAGGGACTGACGCGATGGATTTAATGGATCTTTTCCATTGAGCAGTCCGAGAAGCGTTTCCAGACATTCCGGTTTGCTCTGGACCTGGTTTTTATGCTAAAATGTCCCGTCGGAACAACTTTTTCCCGGGTAGCTCAAGCCCCCCCCCCCCCCCCCCCAAGCCTAAGATCATCTTATTATTTAGGTGATTTCATCATAATGTACATGATTAACTAAGTGAAACTTGTTCGTAAATCTTAGAGATTTAGAGGGAGCTCAGATACTCGAATAGGAGGAGAATGGATTTGATTTTCCCACAAAACAATAATTAAATTTATTTTGTTTTGAATGAATAACCTTACATTTCTTACCACGTTAAGTGGACGGCTGGAGTTACAGCGCTGTTTCACGGTTAGCCACAACCGATCATCAGACTCCTTCTGTGGTGCTGGTCTGTCTTTTTCCTTCATTTTATCCCGAAATTCCATTTCTTCCACTGGGATTCGAACCTAGACCAGCGTCTTCTCAGGCAAGCACTCAAGCACTGTGCCATTGAAGCCACGAGTTTATCCAGTTTTTATTTCAATTTTCTTGGACAAACTTTGCTCCTGTAAGTATATTATGTTATTCATTCTGGTTTTTCTTTCTAAGTTTTCTCTAATTCTATTTCATTTCGACAAGCATAGTTGGACTGAAATGGGTGATAGAGATAGAGAGGGATAAAATGAAGGAAACAGACAGACCAGCACCACAGAGGGAGTCTGATGATCGGTTGTGGCTAACCGTGAAACAGCGCTGTAACTCCAGCCGTCCACTTAACGTGGTAAGAAATGTAAGGTTATTCATTCAAAACAAAATAAAGGAATTGACGGAAAACAAAAATTAAAACCAGGAAAAATTGTGTGGTATCACTTAAAAAACCATTAATCGCAATAATTAAACATTATATTTAACTGTTTTAACATTCAAACTTGTTTATATAAACAATGAACTAAGTTCATTATCATTTCTTGCCTATATTATTAATATAACAAATTAATACAATTTTGTTTACAAAAACTTTAATTTTATGGATTACGCAAGTTAAGGTTTCTTAGAGGACAAAAAAAAAGTTGGTTTCACTTATTTTATTAACTTAAAATTACTACAAAAAATTAAGAGGGAAAAAATATTATTGAAAAATTTTACAAGTGACCCCCCGAAAATTTTGTCTGGATACGCAACTGTTTAATATGTCACTTCTATGTTTTGGGTAGGCAATAACAAAAGACTTCGATGATTTATAATGCGAAAGAAATAGAAAAATGTTCGATGCTGGTCACAAATATATGATCTTTTAGGAGCCTATTAATAAAGGGGCATATTACAAAGTCTGGGTCAAAATTAAAATGCCTTAAGGGAAGGGTATACAAAGCGGTCGGGCGCAGTGGCTCAGTGGTTAGTGTGTCGGACTTCTAATCAAAAGATCCCCGGTTCAATTCCCGACGGGGCCAAGTAACATCTAGAGTTGTTTTTCCATTGCCCCACCTCTTTCAAACATCTGACAAATATCCAAGAGTATCAATTGTCATGAGAAGCTTCTCAAATTTGCCATTCAGATTCGGCTTAAGATTGTACGTCCCTTCTACTTCGCAAAAGAAAGTAGTTGGAGAAGCTAGGTTTCAGGCCCTGTATGAACCGTTAATGCCTTGTATAGGGTGTTTTTTTTTATAGAGGAATAAAATTTCTGATAGGAATAACTGTCAAACTAGCTGTCATACTAATTAAAAGTGTTTGCATTTTTTTCAGTATACTTTGGCAAATCATCTTGGAACCCTGCGGGTTGGTTACCTACCAGGCGCGTCCCCGGGTGGTGGATAGGGGGACCTCGGTATGATACGTTCGTGATTCGAGGTTTTAGAGTTATAGAGGCGTTTTATACACCGTCAAAGGTCTATCGCGAACCAAACCAAAAAACAAGTATGCAGGAACAACTAAAAGATATAAATACTTCAGGTGGTACTCGCATGGGCGAAAATCCACCCGTGGTCTTTTCGACCAGGGTCGGGGCACGGATATTCTGGAGGCCCCAACCGACATACTTATACCCCCCGCCTGTTCAGGCGTTGACCTTCGAGTTGCGAAAAGGTTTGCTTCCGAAGATTCCTGCAGCTCTATCTCCGACACGTTCGGTAGACTGGGCTGGAAAAATGGAGAAAGTGGCGGAGAGGTTCAACCTGATACGCTTAATCTTCAGACCAATAGACAGACAGCCGATAGGTGCGATGCTGGCGACGAGGCCTGTGAAACCGAAGAGGTGAAACGGGCCACAGAGGCGGCGTCCACTGGTCAGCGTCCATCTAAGAGCCAGCGAAAGAGGAAAAGGAGAAAGGCGGCTATCGTGCGGCGCAAAGAAACTGCACCGCCAGTTGAAGGCGCAAGCGCTGAGAACGGCTTTTCCCCGGCGGCGACGGCAAAGAGATGCAGGTCGGCAGAGGTTACCCCAACCGAAACCAGCCAGCTTACTGAAACCAACGCTGCCTCCCCTTCTAATAGCTCGAACAGGAAAAAACGGAGGAAGAAGGCCTCAAGCGCTCCTGTCGGAGGAACTGCGCGCGCACCTTCTGCGTGCCCTTCCACTAAAACACTTCCAGCTGATGTATTTCCAATGATTGGATTTACTCAGATTAACCTTCAACATTCCAATACTGCTACTGCACTCATAAGTAAGAAGCTTTCCGTGTTGAACACAAAAGCCCACATAACATCCATACAAGGGCCATGGGTGTGGAAAAATCGCATCTGTGGCCTTGGAGGTGTCCGTGGCACCACGATACTCTGTGACGAGCGGTCCGAGAGACCAAGGGCTTATCTTGCTGTGTCGTACCTTCTCTCAGTGACTAAGCTTGGACAATTTTGTGGCCAAGATTTGGTTGGTGCAGCCATTAGCTACGAAACGAAAGGAGGTTGGACGACCTTCGTCGTGGCGTCAGCTTATCTCCCCTATGATTCAGTAGTGCCTCCACCACCAAGGGCAATGGCTGAGCTCATAGACTATTGCGACACCAGGAAGATGGGCCTAGTTATATGCTGCGATGCCAACGCTCAAAACACGGTTTGGGGCAGTAGCAAATGCAACATGCGAGGAAACCATCTCCTGGATTTCATTCTATCATCTGATCTGACTATCAACAATGTTGGCTCGCAACCAACTTTTGTAACGTCAAGAAGACAGGAGGTGATCGACCTGACTTTATCAAAGAGATACTTTAAGGAGATTACCAACTGGAGGGTCTCTTCGGAGGCATCCCTCTCCAAATCGAATGCGAAGCCAAAACTTTGCAGGAGAGGAGGAATCCAAGAAAAACCAACTGGATACGCTTCTGGGAGGAAATGGGAAAAACTCTCAAAACCGCAATCAAACTCAGGACGAGAAAAAAAAAACGATTTTTTTGAATTATTGGCATTAAAAAAATTCCCACTTTGAGAAATGGAAATAAACTTTGAATTATACCAATAACTGCAAAAATTTAATAAAGGGTAATAATTTATTTTTATTTAAAAATGGAGCAGGTGAAGTAGAATTTCACAATAGGGAAGGAATCACATCTAGGCAATTATCACAATCAGGTGAACCGAGCGACATATGAAACATTTTGAAACTGTCCCGCAAATGTGCATGCAGTATGTGGGTTCACACGACTATAGATCACCGGTGTTGTAAAACGACGATCAAATAATAATAATCAGTGACCGGATCATGTACGTGCTGAAATCTTAGAACAGACCTAGGTCTGAAAACTCCTGGATCACACAGATATAATAGCACCGGGTGGCAATGGTGCACTAGTAGTGTAATCGCTTACTGAATGGAAGGTCCTGCGTTCGAATCCCGTCCAAGTCCATTACTTTGTATTGAAAACATGAAATCGTATTCTCCCTAAGCAACTTGGACACCACCCGTGGAGAAAAACCGTACAACTGCACCCAAACACTTCTTTCCTATCTCTCTATTCTTTCAAATAGTAAGTAGCACCGAAAAGCATGCAATGAAATACGATAGTGACAGGTGCTGCTTGCTGTTAAACACAAATGCTAACACTGTGTTCTTAGCACTATAAGGGTGCTGTAATAACAGAAAAAAACCCTTTAGCGTAAGCAAACTATAAAAAAAAGAATTGATAGGCCTGAGATAGGAAGAGATCCGAAACTGGGCTACCTGCTAATGTTTATTTAGGCAAAACCGGCAGACCAGTAGGGTGGCAGTAAAGTGTGGGGGTTATGATCCCTTTAATCCTGATGAAAACCTCACCATTATCGACGTAGAAAAAGAGAAATGGTAGAAGGGATGAGGTAAGTTGACGAAGAACTATCACAAGCCAAGTTCGTGTTCCTCAACCATAGAATGCAGTTCATATCCTTGTCTGTAGGAATCAAAGTCAACTAATTCCAATTTCATATTATCACAAAGATACTAATTGCAGCTAGCCAACGTTCAAGCAGTAAGAAAGAGCGCTTTCGGTTCCTTTCTTTGACTCCCTACTGTGCAAAAGTCAACAAAACACAATTTACCAATTTTCAAATTTTATTCCTTAATTTTCTTTCTTTTGCATTTGTTTTTTTCCCACCCTTTTTATTATGCCCCCTATTTCGAAACTTTTGTTGCCGAGTTTACTTAAAATCAAAAACTTATCCCATAATAATAAAGTATCACAACAGGACACAAGGCAGGAGTATGTGTATATCCGCAACTAAACCCCCCTCACTTTATAATCCCCATATACTCGTACATACTGTATGACAGAAAACATTTTCGGAAAAAAAAATAATATTGAAACTTTTCCCTTTCGAGTAACCGGAGAGTAAAAAAGAAAAGAACCGACCAAAACACAAAGTTTGTTTTGGGCATTTCCGTCAAGATGTTCACTGCCCATAAGCTGGATTCAAAAAGTCAAACCACCATCACTAACTAGCAAAAAAACAAGAAGAAAGAATACAGGAATGTATCCCCAGGAAGGGCGTATGGTAGGAAAACGTTAAGTTTTGAACTGATGCATTTTTATTACGAGTATGCTCTGCGTGCCTCCGGCGCGCCGCCCTGTGTCGTCCTTTAGCATAGTCTACCGCTTACGTTGGTTGGGTCAGTCGTGGAGCCAGCAAAGTAAAATGATTATAAGAATCCACTTATGTGTACTTGCTGAAGTTGTGTACAGATATATTCATGGTCATGCTCAAATTTGCATTCCATGTGTAAGGATGAACAACATAGTAACGTCCTTTTATAGAGTATTTTTCTTTTGTGAAGGAGTTTTAACCAATTTCATCGACAAAAACGTGTTGAAACTTTGGCGAGTGGCGAACTCTTGAATCGGTTTGGCTTTTTTTATGCGCAATTACGAAATTATGATTTGGGGATGGGGGTTTTGTTTTGATTGCTGAGTTTCTTGGAAACGTCGCTTTTGACTTCTGGATAGGGACGAATGCTTTTATATTGATTGCACTGTCAGTCAACCACACATGAAAAAAGATGTAAAGTTTGGCATAGTGTTTTTCTTTTTAAGTTCATTTCCATAGGTTGAGTGGCATCGGGAGTAACTTGAAATTAAACTTTAAAACTCAAACGAACAGGCGGAAGCGCGATGTGGCGAAGCGCTAAAAGGATAATGAGACTTTTTTTTGGTTTTGTGTGTTTGTTATAAGGAAGATGGAAAGCAAAGAAAGCCAGAGTGTGAGACGTTAACCCTAACTAAAACCTCCTCTGTTTCCAACCCCGTTTACCGACGATGCTTGTAGGCCACAACGTCCTCCTTTGATGAGCGGTGGGGGCAGAGCCCGATACAGCTTTTTCGCCGCCCTGGGCAAAAATTTAATTTGCGCCCTTGCAATGACAACATGTCAGTTATAAATAGATTTTCCAGAGATGGCGCGATTGTTGGAGTTCGAGTTTTATTATATTCACATCCATTTATGTTAAGGTACGATTACACGGGCATTTTTTTTTGAGTCATTTGAATGACGCTGTGACGTAAAAATCGCGCCACAAAGCCGTCATTTTAATGTCGTTCTGTGTGATCGCCATTTTTGGGATAACATTTCAGGCGTCATTTAAATGACTAGGAAAATGGCGAAGAAAATGACATAAATTTGGCCGTGTGATCGCTCTTTAATGACGCCTAGTACAAATGACTAAACTTTTTGGCTGTTGCGTCATTTCAATGACAGCCTCCAAAAAATGACAAGGCAATAAATTCGTGCCGTGCCATTTTTCTACGCAAATGACAAATGACGTAGTATTTAATATGATTTAATATGATTTCATTTGGTGTTTTTGTGGGGAAAGGACGTGTTGCATGTGTCTGGCTGTTTTTTCGGTACAAATTATTACGAGTGAAATGGAATACGACCCGTTGCCGTCAAGTGCCGACAATATGGACTATTCTGTTAACTATCGTGTGAGTTTGGATACGCAAAGTACAACAAAGTCGAGCACATTAGGCAAAACGCAGAAAACAGGAGTACATGGGGTTAGGAAAATTGGCTATTCGTGGAGCGACGAAGAAAAATCGCGTTTGGTTGTTGCGGTGCAAAGCGCCCGCTGGCTTTGGGATAGCTCAGTTCCAGAATACAAACTTCAACATGTCAAAACCGATTCTTGGGCAATTGTTGTACTAGAGCTGGCCATCGACGCAGTTGATTTAACTGTAGCCAGAAAGGAGTGGAATAGCATGCGCAGCAACTTCAAGGCGTTCGTCACGAAACTGCGCAAGACAAAACCGGTCAAGGTGCATTCGATGCAGGTGATGTAAAATATCCACATTTACATTACTTTATTCTATTCGTGGCGATTAAAAAATTATGGAGCGACGTGCACGACAGCACCACGTTCTTTGTTTTTTCGGCATCCAGGTTGATTGGCTGTCGAAGGACACGAAAACGCGCTGACTGCTTTTAAGTCTTTTAAATGCTTTAAGTCTTTTGACTGATTTTAAGTCGTTCGACTGCTTTAAGTCTTCTATAATATTGGATTCTTGCAAGTCCCTATTTTATATATGTATGTATGTATATGTAGTATATATGTTATTTTACTAAGAGGTCCTTACAACAAAAAAAATGGTTCTTTAATCCTGGAATAAGAATATTTTTCCAAAATGTTTTAAGAAAACGCACGGTATAAATGTGTTAAACGTTATTTTACTGAGAGGTCCTTGCAACAACAAAAAAGGTACTTCAAACCTGGAAAAAGGATATTTTCCAAAAATGTTATTAGAAACCGCACGGTATAATTGCGTTGGACGTTATTACCAGTCGTGCTTTCGCTAAAACGCTCTCTCGCATATTTGTGTTCTGTTTTTCGATGTGTGGCTTCACCAACCTCAACAAATAATCGAATTGATTGGCTGACATACGAAAGACATTGCGATATAGTTCAGGATCTTCTTCGCGCAATTCGAGCAGTAATCCAGCACAAAAACCACTCTTCTCGCGACGGCTCAATCGTCGCGTTGGCTCGTAATCAAGATCGTCTTCACTGCTTTCCAGCACACACGCTGCCAAATACGCCGTCTCCGCAATTTCTACCGTCATCGCAAAAGTTCTTTTTGACATTTTTTTATTTAGATGAGAGAAAAACACTAAACGACAGTAGCTATATTTATCTCATTGGTCATTACGAAATCGAAATAATAGAAAAGATGACATTTGTCATTTTGATGAGGCAAGTCATTGCCATGTGATCCTCATATTTTCGCTCGTCATTTAATAGCATCCCAACGGAAAATTCTCAATGACTCGCAGTGTCCGTCATTTGATTTTGGGACAAAAATGACGATGATAGTCATTTCGTGTGATCGCCATTTTTTCGCAAATGACCAATGAAGAATCATAGCTTGAATGTCTCTCTAATGCGACATGTTTTCCTGACGTCACAGCGTCATTTAAATGACTCGATAAAAGCGCGGTGTAATCGTACCATTAGTCTGATAGGGCTTCTAAATGAGTATATCAAATAACATGAGTGTATGTGTCATGTACATAATTTGTTTACAAATTTCTCAGAAACTACTGATAGGATTTAAATAACCTTTTCCATTGGCATACAAAATTCATCGAAATCGATTTAGTAGTTATAAAAGATATAGACCAAAATGTTTTTAAGTTAGTTTATATTTGTGTATACATATTTTGTTGCATCGACTTGCTTGACCTATTGTTTGCTTTCAGTTTAAATCATTGAAAAAAACAAACACAAGAAATGATATTTTTTCCTCTTTCTTCTTCTATAGAAATCATAGCCAAGTCAAGATATTCTTTGCCGGAAGAAGATAATTTTTTTATTAATGTTAATTTAGAAAAGATCCTTTCACGTTCGTTATTGATTAAATCAAAAGAATTCTAAGAACAATACTGATATTTAGATCAAATCTTAATTCTGTACAAAAAATTTAAAACGTCTTGACGAGGCAAACTTCTATCTAAAAACATACATAAGACTGACAACTCCTCTGAAACTTCCAGTCCATTTATGTCAGATGAGTCCTCGTGGGTTAAAATAGTCTTAATATTCTGACAATTTTCTAACAATTCATCTTTTGTCAAATCTCTTAGGGCATTTATATGTTATACAAAAAAGCAAAATCTTTACTATGCTCATTAATCTGGGAAAATCTTAGCTCCCAGGAGTTTTTAGCTGTATCTATTATTTGGAAAAATATTTCGACATTATATTTTTGAAAGGTTCATCATCAGCCGTAATTGCATAGTGTGGGAAATTTTCTTGAACAGAAAACACCTATTTTAAAGCTATTTTTATCTCCTATTTTTACAGCTAATCTAATATCTTATCAACGTTTTGGAAGGGTGAAGCTGATTAGCTGAAATTAGTTTTTCGCGAACTTTAATTTTATTGATAGGTTATAGATATATCTATTAATATATTTTATAAGATGGTTGTGTTTTTATACCCTATTCTAAGGGTATATTAATTTTGACGCAAAGTTTGTAACATACCTTAATATTGCCCGTAGACCCCTAAAAGTTACTATATTTATGATCAGCATCGATAGTAATGTCGATCTAGCCATGTCCGTCCGTCCGTCCGTCCGTCTGTCGGCAAAAATTAGGCCTTTAAACTGGACCTAGAGAGCTGAAATTTTAACCATATACTCTCTAGGGTCCCGAAATAATCAAGTTTACGAATTTTTGAAATCCGCCCACAGACACGCCCACAAACTCAAAAAAACAAAATTTTGGAAAAAATCGAATTTTGAGCTAGAAAGCTGAAATTTTTTATATATGATCTATGACTCCTAAAACTGCTCGGGATAAAAAATTTTCAAAATCCGCCCACTGACACGCCCACAAATAAATAAAATAATTTTTTTATACCCTATTCTAAGGGTATATTAATTTTTGAATCCAAAGTTTGAGCTAGGGAGCTGAAATTTATAATATATATTCTCTATGGGGCCTTTATGCTCATGTATAAATATTTTCAAAATGCGCCCACTGACACGCCGACAATCAATTTTTTTTTTTTTGAAAATTCAAAGTTTGAGCTAGGGAGCTGAAATTTATAATATGTACTCTCTAGGGGCCCTTTATTCTCATGTGTTAATTTTTTGTAAATCCGCCTACTGACACGCCCACAATTAAATAAAACAATTGTATTGAAACACCCAAGTTTGAGCTAGGGAGCGTTTTTTTTTTTGATAAAATCTGTGGCGAACGCCTTTAACAACAAAAATAATAATTTTTATAAAATATTTTTGGCAAGTTTTAAATGTAACGATTATCTCCCTCATATCCGCGACGGAAACAGGAAATAAAACCAACACACCCCTATGCCCATTGTGAATTTGGCTTTTGCCACTGAACTGTGGCCTACACGGCCATCAATTTATATTTTTTCATGCCGAGAGCGCAACGCTCTTTCTTTAGCGTGCAGACAGTGAAAGTGGTTAGGCGGTTTCCAGCTCTGGCAAACACAAAAAAATCCAAGAAAGAAATCTAAATCAGATCCTTTTAAAGGTAAGACAGCCCTTTTCAATAAAGTCCATTTAAATTTACTAATTTGGCAAAATATTTCGCTTCGATAGATTTTCTTTTACGGATGTGTTGTCGAGCATTAAAATCCATACCCTATCAAGCCACGTGTCCGAAAACACCGAACGCATGCCGAAGTACACCAGTACTTCAAATAATAAACCCTCAAATAGGGAAACTCCCGTAAACATACCATCCATAATTAAATAGGTTTGTAATCAGTGAAGTTTTTGATTAATTTTTGGAACTAATTCCCTTCTTATGTGTCCACAGAAACTGCGGGCGCATTCCATACAAATCTCGCTAGCTTCTCTACAAAAGTATAGAGAAGTCGAGTGGAGCGTCCGCAACAAAAATTTCTATATACCTTTTCTTCTTCAATGATCGTATTTGATCACCCAAAAATCTGCGCGCCTACGCAAATAACGAGAACGCATGTGTTCAGCATAAGAAGCAGTGCATGCGGTCAGCTGAAGCGTAGTCACACTCGCAGACATCCCTACACGAGCAGATGCCGTCCCAAAAATTTGACACACCGAAAAACACCACAAAATTATTAATTGAACTTCAAAACTAATCTAAGAAAAAAAAAAATAACAAGTGCTTAATTTCTTTTGTGTTTGTGTAAATTCAATTATTCACCCCTATAAATTTAATTAGCGTAAATTCAATTTTTCTAACCTAACCTTATTTTGCCAAACGAGTGCTAATAATTTGCCTAAGAAATTAGTTATCAAAATTTAAACATAAACGGATGCAACAAAGTGCGTTCACACAAAATCAGACAAAAATCTCAATCATGATCGCCCGTCAGCAGCGAAGGAAAATTGTGGCCACAAATTTCATCGACACTCCTGGAAAACTGTAAGTACGCTTTGTACCATTTTAAGATTTCTTTGGCAAACTAGCTTCCTTTTTATACCCTATTCTAGGGGTATATTAATTTTGACGCATAGTTTGTAACATACCTTAATATTGCCCGTAGACCCCTAAAAGTTACTATATTTATGATCAGCATCGATAGTAATGTCGATCTAGCCATGTCCGTCCGTCCGTCCGTCCGTCCGTCCGTCCGTCCGTCCGTCCGTCCGTCCGTCCGTCGGCAAAAATTAGGCCTTTAAACTGGACCTAGAGAGCTGAAATTTTAACCATATACTCTCTAGGGTCCCGAAATAATCAAGTTTACGAATTTTTGAAATCCGCCCACAGACACGCCCACAAACTCAAAAAAACAAAATTTTGGAAAAAATCGAATTTTGAGCTAGGAAGCTGAAATTTTTTATATATGATCTATGACTCCTAAAACTGCTCGGGATATAAAATTTTCAAAATCCGCCCACTGCCACGCCCACAAAAAAATAAAACAATTTTATTGAAAAACCAAAATTTAAGCTAGGGAGCTGAAATTTTTAATATATACTCTCTAGGGGCCCTTTAAGCTCATGTATAAATATTTTCAAAATCCGCCCACTGACACGCCCACAAATAAATAAAACAATTTTTTTGAAAATCCAAAGTTTGAGCTAGGGAGCTGAAATTTATAATATATACTCTCTAGGGGCCCTTTATGCTCATGTGTTAATTTTGTTTTAAATCCGCCTACTGACACGCCCACAATTAAATAAAACAATTTTATTGAAACACCCAAGTTTGAGCTAGGGAGCGTTTTTTTTGATAAAATCCTTTAAATGTTATATAACAAAATATGTAGAGCGTTCTTAACAATTTAACCATACTTAGACTTTTGTCACGCCCACTTATGAGGGATAGGAATAAGAATAGGGTATCCAACAGTTCGCCCAAGCGGACTGTAGCCCGTCCCTATGTTTTTTATATACATTATGCACAAATTTAACTAGCCTAACATAAAGATACAATCCAAGTTTCATACATGGATATACAAATAAAATATTTGCATCTAATCACTTAAATTCTATTAACAATTTTTATATTCAATCGAATTTACTACATACTAAGTTAGTAAATATAGCACTATGCCTTTAAAGTTATTAAATAGTTATCGGTTCTTTATTAAAACGTGACATATTAGGTGAAATAAATAATCTGTTCTTGCATATCCTACGACTGAAGTATATAATTAAATATAAAATAAATATGTGTTTCTGTCACGGTTAAAATTCTTCACTATTAAGGTCGTGATCGGGTAGACGCTCGCAAGGGTAATTTAAGGGACTACCCCAGCTACAAAATGGACAAGGGATAGTCAAGGTGCACCGGTTAACACCGAGTGCAAAGGGGAGGGCAAGTCCGTATGTTTCACACCACCTGAAACAGCATCAGCTTCATTTGTTCATCTCTCACCTTTTTTTTCAAATTTCATTTAGTTCTCTCCTGAGCATATACCTACTTCTTTTCTTTCTATCTTTAATCTTTTTTGGACTTCTTTTCATTCATCAAAAAGACCTCTAAGACCAGGCACGAAATTCATGTGTGCATAGAGAGGCAGCAAGATCCCACCCCACCGTCGAGCTAACGCCGTGCGATCGCAAGCGTGCCTACTGCTGCCAAGGGATTCAGGTCAACCAATACCCAAATTCACCTTCCCACCTAGCTATGACAAATCCTTTAAATGTTATATAACAAAATATGTAGAGCGTTCTTAACAATTCAACCATACTTAGACTTTTGTCACGCCCACTTATGAGGGATAGGAATAAGAATAGGGTATCCAACAGTTCGCCCAAGCGGACTGTAGCCCGTCCCTATGTTTTAATTCAAATCTAACTTTTCGTTAAAAAATTAAGTCATACCGTCTTTTAAGTTTTCAGAGAAGATATTACTCTGATCCAAGAGCCATGGATTGTTAACAACCTGGTTCGGGGACTTCGGACTATGCTATGCTTCGGTATGCAAGAGAGAAACGTAAACCTAGAACTTGCTTATTGGTAAAAAAAGCTTAAATGTATTTCTACTCCCTGATATTTCAGCGATCGCGATACAACCGTGGTGAGTCTAGAGACTGCCTGCGGCACCTATTGCATAGTCTCAGCTTGTCTGGCCCATGAGCACGTAGGGTCCTTGCCTGGTATCAACCTAGGCAAAGTCCCTACTGAACTCCGCAAGGCGGAGTCCTCTCCCCCTTCTCTGGAACTTAGTGGTGAACGAGCTGCTGATGTAACTGGAAAGGGAGGGCTGCAGGGTGATTGCCTATGCGGACGACGTGCAATTGCCCTCAAGGAAGCTCCTAAACACCCTAAAATAACTTCCTCAAAACGCTCTCAACAAGCTAACGACATGGACAGATCACTGTGGGTTAGGTGTTAACCCCCACAAACCAAAACTTATGTTCTATGCGCTAGGAAATATAAAATTCCACACATTGACCCGCCGTCAATCAGGGGCACAAGCTTAGTCTTTTGTGATAAAGCTAAATACTTGGGTCTCATTTCAGATAAAAAGCTTAGCTGGAAACCTGACATACAAGAAAGAGTTCGGAAAGCTACGGTAGCACTCTTCTTTTGCAAAAATTCACCGGTAATAAATGGGGCCTTCTACCCCGCATTACCAACTGGCTATGACACCGCTTGACATCTTTTGTAAGCAAGCGGCTGCTAGTGCGGCTGTACCCCTTAAAACAACGTTCCAGTGGTCCGAGAATGAAATCGGCCAATCCTCTATTCTATAAAAATTTAGAATCCTCCCTAGCAATATAGACTACACCAAAACCTCAGCTCCGTTTTGACAAAAACTTCGAAAAAAATCAACATCCCCCCCAGAACATTCTGGAAGGAAGGTCCCCCTATCGAAGATGAATCGATCCACTTTTACAACGATGGGTCCAAAACCGACGAGAGGGTTGGTGTGTTCTCCGACAGGTTGAACCTCAGCCTCCCTTTTCATCTCCCCAATCACTGCAGCGTTTTCCAGGGAAATCATGGCGATTTAAGAAGTCCAATCGTGGTTGAAGAGGAACGTGATCTCCGCTATGGATATCCGAATCATCCATCGTAGTCCTAGACTGCCTTTTTTCTTTTTAACATGCTCCTTCAATCTGAGCTTGACTTCATGTGTCATACCCAAATATTTCGCAGTCTTTGCGTTTGAAATTTCTTTTCCATAAATATTAACTCTTACAGAATTTATTCTTCTGTTAGTAAAGTTTATGTACACAGATTAAATTTCATGAAGATTTATTCTCCATTTTTTTGTCCAACCACTTACTGATTAATTGACCTTTTGTGATTTGTTTGCTGCTTCATCAGCATTGTCGGCAACAGTCGTATTTGCGGTATCTTCAGGAAAAGTCTCCAAGCTAGACTTCCCCTGCTGATGTAGATCTCTTGTACATATGAGATAAAGAATTGGTGTCAAGACACTTCCTTGTGGGACTCCTGCATATATTTACTTTAAATTGGAGTATTCATCCAGATATCTTACTCGAAAGTAACGATCTGCGTAGGTACAATTAAAGAATGTAGTAGAACTCTTCTTTGAGATCTTTTTTCAGTCCTCGTTGCCAGACTTTATTTAACGCTTATGCTTACGCTCTAGAAAAATTACTCAACAGATTTTATGTTCGCTAATATTACAATGTTCTTAAGACTATATTGCACAATTTACATAGATGTGGTATACTCTACTCTACTGAAATATTAATTATAAATGTTTTAAAGAATTATTGTTAAAACTTCGTTAGAAAGGAAAGCTATGTACGAGGGCGGGTCAATAAGTCCGTGACTTTTGGAATAAAACACAGATTTTTTGATAAAAAAAATATTTTATTTTTAACGTAGTCTCCCTTGAGCTCTATACACTTTGTCCAACGCTTCTCCAATTTTTTTATCCCTTCCAAAAAAAATGATTTGTCGAGGTCCTCAAAATAGGCCTTTGTTTGCGAGATGATTTCATCATTGAAGTCAAATCTTTTTCCACCAAGCCATTTCTTCAGGTTTCGGAACAAGAAGTAGTCGCTCGGAGCCAAATCTGGAGAATAGGGTGGATGAGGGAGCAATTCATAGCCCAATTCATGGTTTTTTGCCATGGCAACTGCACATGTGTGCACCCTTGCATTGTCTTGGTGGAAAAGAACTTTTTTCTTGGCCAAATGAGGTCGGTTTTTTTTCAAATCGTCATTGAATCGGTCCAATAAGTTGGCATAATATTCCCCATTGATTGTTCTTCCCTTTTGAAGGTAGTCAATGTGGATTATCCCGCGTGCATCCCAAAAAACAGTCGCCATAACTTTATTGGCTGACAAACCCACCTTGGCCTTCTTTGGCGCCGATTCACCCTTAGAAACCCACTGTTTTGACTGTTGTTTGATCTCTGGTGTGTTGTGATGGATCCATGTTTCGTCCACGGTTACAAAACGGCGCAAAAACTCCTCCATATTGCGATTAAACAACGCCAAACCTTCCTGTGAAGTTGTTACACGATTGCGTTTGTGGTCGACTGTGAGCAAACGCGGCACCCATCTTGCGGAAAGCTTTTTCATGCCCAAGGTATCATTCAAAATTGAAACCACTGAGCCATGCGAGATCCCTACGGCTTCCACAATCTCTCGCACTTTCAATCTTCGGTCGGCCAACACCATATGGTGAATTTTTTCGATTGTTTCGGGTGTAGAGACCTCAACTGGGCGTCCAGGACGTTCGGCATCTTCAGTGCTTGTACGGCCACAACGAAATTCAGTAAACCACTTTTTTACCATTGAAATCGATGGTGCAGAGTCCCCATAGTATTTTTCAAGCTTAGCCTTGGTCTCGGTAATGGTTTTTTTTCGCAAGAAATAATGCTTAATAAGCACACGAAATTCACTTTTTTCCATTTTCTCCTCAAATTAGTGAGTAGTCTGATAAAAATAGCTGTCAAACACAAACTAACTGACGCAGCAAGTTTGAGTGGCGATTGGACTGTCATCCGAGTCGGTTGTGTTTGCCTCGTTCATTTAATTGAGTAAAGTTAAACGGTGGAAAAAAAACAAATAAAGTGGAATCAAATTTTATTTAAATTGAAATTTGCTAAATATTAGCAAGAAGTGCACCAATAAACAGTGGTTAGTGGCCAATATGAGTGCTAATAAAAGGGAGATGGAGCCTAAGCCTCCGGATCCCAAATTAAAACGATTTCTGGCACCATCAGATATGCTGGACGATAGAGCCAAGGAACAAATTGTGATGGACACTGAGGCATGGTACTACGAGGGAGAAGATAGCCTTCCAATTAGTAATGCCCTTCCGTCTAAAGATCGATCGAATAAATATAAAAGTGTAGTAATTGATGTTGCCAATGAGGCGGCACACATAACAGGTAATAGTGGCGTGTCTGGCACAGTGTGTGGCAGTACCGTTTCGGCAGTTGGAAATTCAAAACCAAACTTAAAAAAAAATGCGGCAGAGTTGCCAAAGGATTTTACTGTGAATAAAAAAATATTTATTTCAAATGTGGACGATGATCTCCGTCGTTTGCTGGCAGATGATGAGGTGTTCGCTAAAGTCATCAAAAAATGGAAAATTGGTGGTGAGAAGATCCCAGCACAAGTGAATGCAGATTGGGTCCCCAACAAGCAGAACAGATTCTCAATTTTAGATGATGAAAATGTTAATGTGAACGCGGAGCCGACTACTTCAAGAAATGGGGTGAGTGGTGGTAGATCTGGTGGTGTGCATGATTCTCAGGTTAAAGATCTGGGGTGGTGCCCGCCCATTTTTGTGAAAAATTTAAATACTAAAGTCCTTCTTGACTTTCTTAAAGAGAAGTACGGCTCCGTGCCAGAAGTAAAATTTCATAATTTAGGATATGGAAGATCCAAAATATTTGTCAAGGATGTGGCACTTCACCAGGTCTTTATCGATAGATTTAGGGATAGTGGGGCGGAGGCGTTTTCCTTTGCTCCTTAAGGTATGAAGAGGGGCGCTGTCCTTTTGAGAGGATTGCCGTCTGATTTCAAGGAAGAGGACGTGGTAAGGGAAATATTGCTGTACGATTCTTCAATAAACATTTTGAAAGTGTCACGCTTCACCACAAGGTGGTCAAGGGAGAATGATTTCGATATGGAAGCTTTCCTGGTGAGCCTTGAGCATAAGGAGCAGAAGCAAAAAATTATAAAAATAAAGCGCCTCTTCCATCATGTGGTGAGGTGGGACTCTCTTCGTAGAAGTGGACCTGTTCAGTGTTTCAGGTGTCAGGTGTGTTAAATGTGCGGAGGTACATGAGGTTGGAAAATGTTCATTACCTGCTGAGAAGGGAGTTACCGAAGCGACGTGCGTTAACTGTGGTATGTCAGGGCATCCAGCTAATTTTAGTCAGTGCCCTAAGCGACTGGATTTCCTCAGTAAACGGGAAGCTGCAGTTCAGGTACCAAGAACCAGAACGGGGCAAGTGATAAATAATGATCGTAAGGTTCTAAATGTAGTTAGTGGAACTTATGCTGAAATTGCAGGTGGGTCGAGGCCTCATACTTTGAACACCCCGAACGGATCTGGGGACGCATCCTCCTTTGGAGATTTTCTAAAAGAATCAGTTCGCTTATTTGGCATGCCAATAAATGCACTGATTAATAAAGTTCGTAGCTTCTGGCCGGAGTACAAGAAATTAAAGGAAGAGGATAAGCCAGGTGCTTACCTTTTATTTATAGCTTCCCTCTCACCATGACTTTTAAAATCTTTGCTTCTAACGTTAACTCCTTAGTGTCTCAAGATAAAAGAATAGAAGTAGACACGCTTTAGGCGTCCTGGGGGGAATTGGTACAGTAACGGTTCGCTATATGATGATACAAAGGTGGTACCTTTTATACCATATGTCATCGATCGTGCGGAACGGAATCTCAAAAAATTGAAATCGCACGACAATCCTATTCTGAAGGAAATATTCTCAAACAATATAGACACGGAGATTCAGGGAAACTACTATATGTCTCCTATTAGCATACTAAACATAAGTTCCGGCAGCCTCTTCGGGCCGCCGATGACGTCGCCACCACTATTTCTACCACCATTCTATTTAAAAAGTGATCCAGACAATCACAGAGGTTAAAAATATGCTCACAAAAAAAAAAAAAAATAAAAAAAAATAAACTGTTTGCACCAACATAATAAATACTTATAGGCCAACAAAAAGTACAATTAAAAAAAAAAAAAAATTATAGTTATAAGATCATAACATGTCAAATTTAAGTAACACTAATATTATCGAAAAAAAAAGAATAACAACAATTAATTAAATTAAATTATATTCAATTATCAGTTAACCCTTTTTGCTCTAAAGGGAAATAAAGAAAGAATATCAAAAATACTCTTAAATACTTTTATGAAACTCATTTGTAGTTTCTGAGGGCCCTGTTTCATGCCGATTTCGGTATGAAACTCGTTCCTCATGTTAACCCCCTTTTCCCTTTGTTAACTAGTACGTAAGACAAAATATCAAATGTCAAAAGTTTTATTGAGCGAACTTTTTAGTTATTGTATTTCTTTCACAAAGAATTTTATTTGCTGGAAAGCATTCATGTATTTTAAAATCAGTTAAGTACCCTGTCAGACCAATTCAAAGTCGACTACTGTGAATTCAAATGTTGTTAAATAACCCATGTAATATTTTGTAGTAATTTTTAGTCTCAATAAAGAAGTTGAAGTTGAAGTTGACGCAGCAAGTTTAAATTTTGACAGGAGTCAACTGACAGATGCCTGTTGACAGGAGCAGTGTTGCTGTTTCAGTAAAGAGGTCAGAAATTCAAAAAGTCACGGACTTATTGACCCGCCCTCGTATATTTAGCGTGCGCTAAAGGGGTTTCTTTTCTGTAATTGATACAGTAGTACCCGTATTGTGTATATACACAACGCAGTGCAGGCATTTTTTAATTCAACACCTACAAATGCAATGTCATTCTGGACGTAGGTAGAACTAGGAAGAAGTGGAATGATAGGGAAGTTAGGTTTGTACATTGGGTAGGGTTTTTTCTCCACGGGTGGCGTGTAAATAACTTAGGGAGCATTATGTTAAAGTTTTGTACTCAAGTTTAATCCGCAGAAAATTAAACAATAATTAAAAGTGCACATAATGAGCAAGCTGCACTTATATTGATTTTTATTCAGCGGATTTTTGCTTCATGGACACGCAACCTTCCGATCAGCAAGTGAATACACTACCACAACACTGTTGCCACCCGCTTGATTAATAAATAAACAAAATATTCAAAAGACTAGAAAAGTAAACAAATGAATTAATTAATTATTATAATTATTTATTTATTTAGCAGATCTCTGCTATTAAAATTCAATATTACAAATTAAACTTATATACTAAGGTGTAGTATTTACTAAAATATGAATTCAGATGTTTGGGAAATTACATTTAATAAATTCAATTGTACTTCTTTTAAAACTAGGAAAATTTTGTTCAGTTTTTATGGCATTTGGTAATGTATTAAATAAATGGCAGCCTTTGTACACAATGCTATTTTGTGATATATTATCTAGATAGGAAGGTAGTCTAAAGTCACTTCCGTTTCTTAAATTATAAGGCTGTATGTCTCTTATATATGTAAGGTATTTCTTTAAATAGTTAGGTAGCATTCCATATTTGATCTTAAAAACAAAACATAGTTCATTTACATAGATTCGTTGTTTTACACTTAACCACATAAGCATTTCTAACATTACTCTTATTGACATATAACGATTACATTTTAATATTATCCTCATGGCTCTATTTTGTAAGCGTTGCAGCTTCATTAACACATTATTACTACATAGATACAATATTGACGAACAGTACTCAAAATGTGGTTTAATCATTACATAGTAGATGTTTATTGCACACAAGATTGATATCCTTTTTCTTATTCTATTGAAAAACCCTACTTTTTTAGATACTTTCTTAACTAGGTAATCTACGTGTGAATCAAACCTTAATTTTGGATCAATGACTATCCCTAGGTACTTAATTTGTTCAACCTGTTCAAGTGTTTCATTATCGATAGTTAGATTTAGATTAAAGTTATGCTTCAGAACCATGCTCTTGGATTTGTTGACATTTAATTTCAGCTTATAAGATCTTAGCCATATGCTTACTCTAAATAGGTCCTCCTGCATCCATCGCGTACACTCGTCGGGGTTGTTTCCGGATATAAAAAGAAGTGCGTCATCAGCGAAGAGGGCTATCTGGGAATGTCTTAGTTCACTTTTAATATCATTTATATATATGATAAAGAGCAGTGCGCCAAGAACAGTCCCCCGCGGTACTCCAAACGTTGTTTTTACACTGCTAGACATAGTTCCATTTACGCTGGTAGTCTGTGATCTTTCATTTAGAAACGATTTGAACCACTTTAACTCGTTACCTTGGATACCATAACCGTGGAGTTTGGTCAGGAGAATTTTTCTGTCGATGGTCTCGAAGGCTCTTTTGAAATCAAGGAAAATAGCAATCACGTATTTTTTTGCTGCAACTTCCTCCTTCCAGCTAATCAAAACGTTGTTTAAAGCTGTTTCGCATGAGTGTTTTTTTCTGAATCCGGACTGGTTGTCTAAAAACAGATTATTGGTTTCGAAGTAATCTTCCAGTTGAGCTATGACAATTTTTTCAAATACTTTTTCGTACACTGGAAGAGCATTGATCGGACGAAAATTTTCACATTTGGTCGTTCCTTAGATTTTTTCCACTGGCGTTATTACCGATTCCTTCCATGTGTCGGGAAATGACCCAATGCTCATGGACAGATTTATAATGCGTTGAAGCATAGGTCCGATTATATGAATAGCATCAAGCATCATTCTAGCATTAGTGAAGTTGAAGTCTCGCTTTTGATTCATAGATTTCAGTACCATTCTGATATCTGCTACCACAATGGCTTTGAATTTAAAAGTGTTGTTGTGGCACAAAGGTACTGTTGCAAAAGGTGCATATGGTATCGAGTCATTAATATCTGAAATGCTTTGCACAAAGTAATTGTTGAATTTTTCAGCTATGTTTTTGTCATCATTTATGCACTCATCATTAAAGTGTATATATTGAATTCGTTGCTTTGTTTCATTTAAGACATAGGATTTAATTACTTTCCACATCGATTTTTGATCCCTGGCACCTGTGAATATGTAGCTTGATGTGATTGTTTTTTGCTCTCGTTATTTCTGTTTTATATCGATTTCTAGATTCGCAGTAGTTTTTCCATGTTGTTTCACTTTCGGATGATATAAATTCATTATATTTTGATATTTTTTCGCGTTTCATATGGCGTAGCCTTTCATTGAACCATGTATTTGTACTAGGCTGTGTACATATCATTGTATTTGTTATTCTCAACAGCTCCTGTCGAAATTCTTCTCCGATTACACTTGGATCCTCACAGTTTATATTCACTTTACTATTTCTTAGTTGGATGTGAAATGATGATTTTTTATATTTAAGAAACTTAACCTTGTTTTCAACTGCTTTTCCTGCAATTTTCTTTTTTAGATTCAGCTCAATTTGAATTGTCTCATGGTCACTAATCTTATATTTAGTATTTGGTTCTGCGATCGCTGATTTAGAATCTGTTATAACATAATCAATCAATGTTTTAATGGTGTTCGTGATTCGTGTTGGTTCTCTTACTAATTGTCTACACATATTTTCAACTTAGATAGTGTTTTTCAAATGTTTTGTGTATATGTTTGCCTCATTCATCCAGTCAATGTTTATGTCTCCGGCTATAATGAAATGTTTATTTAAATCTACAAGTTCCTCAATCCATTCCTTAAATTTGTCACAGAAAACTCGTTCTGATGAACTAGGTGATCGGTAAGTTGCAGCAATGTAGGTTGATTGATTATTAGCTGTGATTTTAACAACAATTAACAGATAAATAAATTAACAAATGAATAAATAAATAAATGCACCAAAAGTGAAATAAATACATAAATAACTCAACAAATAAATAAATAAATAATATATAAATAAACAAATAAAAAAATAAAAACTTAAAAATATTAAAAAAAAAAACTATCACATTTCCTTAATCAAATAGCTAGAATTAGATCAGGATGTTGGCTGAGGAAATACATGAGGTCTTTTCTTTACAGTATTCATCTTCATATCTTACTCGGAAGTAACGATCTGTGATGTAGTATTTAAGAATAAAATATAACGCTTTTGGGAGATCTTTTTCTGCTTAAATTTTATTCCTCGATGCCAGACTTTATAAAATGTGTTTTTTATTTTCTCAAAGGCCTTTTCTGCTGTAATCGCAGTTCTATACACTTGTTGACAGAGTGTTTCTCCCTTAACCCAAATTGGGGGAAGGTATGATATTTCCATCTTCTGTTATTGGCTTGAGTCTTTTCAAAATCAGTTTATCAAATAGCTTTGATATTACGGGCAGGAGACAAATCGGTCTATACGATTTCTTTTCATTTGGCGACTTATCTGGTTCCAGCTTCATTCTTATTAATGCGAAGCCTTTGAGAGAGTGACTGTTTTAAATGAGAGATATTCTCAGGGGGTGAGGTTGTCCAGCTTCTTCTTCCTCAAGGAGGAAAATAAAACAGAGTAGGTTGTTTATGTTTAGTTTTATTTAATTTGACAAAAGGTAGTCGTAGTGTTGGCTTATTAAAAATGAAATGTGAAGTTCAAAATAGAACGAATTTAGTTTACCCTCTATCGCATGATTTATGCGAAATAACGCAGTAACCCGCTGAATAGGCGATAACACAAAAGGTAGGTAACAAAATGCAAATTAACTAGTTCAAACCAAAGAGGCGGTACGTTAGACCTCCGTCAATGAGAACGATGAAACTCGGTTTCCTTGTTGTAAACACTTGAGGGGCAAAAGGCAGAAGTGTACCGTCTACCTCTAGATATCACAACCAGAAGTGATTTTATTCTGATTCGGCGCGGCCTTTTATACTAATTTATGATGAGCTTTTCATTTTCAAAAGTTTACATTGGTTCTAAAAGATTAATACTAAAACATATGTACAGTTCGAAAAGTTCTTTAAAAAAATCAAATGAAAAGAGAGTACATTCTTGCATAAAAGTTTGAAATGTTTCGTAACGTAAATTCTTTATACCAGGGGTTATATATGTGTTGTAAATTCTTTATGTTTGATGGTTAATTCAATTCATTTAATAATAAATAAAAATGAAACAATAATTATAATAATAATAATAATTAATGGTGAATGTTGTGTGCTGCAAAATGGTTGTTACAGAAGTGTTATAGAAAAATACTAGACTTTTTCTGCGTAAATTGTATTAGTTACTCTTCGTTTTGGTTGTATGAGGAATCCTTCAATTACCAAGACGCTTGTAGTAAACAAGAATAACTTCCTACACATGGCGCAGAATATAGGTAGGTACAGGGTAATTTGGGGTCCTTACCCTGAGATCATGCTATGGATGTATACAACGATCGTAGGACCTGTATGGATGTCTTGTTTGGTGGCAATTCACAAATAAAGTTACGCGGCGCAACTAGCGCAGAGAGAACCACCCCGACGACGGGGCTTGTAATTGTTTTCAACTTGCTATCTTTGGACCTGACTACATGCTACCGAATCTTGACTTCCAAAGAGCATTCTGTTAGGTTTTCTCTAGCAGAGAGGAAATGGGACGGAACAGAATTCACAGTCGTTACAATATTTATCTACTTAGGTGGCTCACAAATTGGGTTATGCGTTGGCGCTGGAGCGTCTTGCAAAGCAATAAAGCTAATATCCCATTTCGAATCCCTGATCACAGGAGTGTCTTCCACGCGAAGATATTGGCAAAGGCGGAGCCAGCAAAATCAATGCCTCAAAGCACCGGAGGGGCAACAAATATCTACAGAAAATCGCCGAATGCAAGTGAAATACAAAAAGATGTGGTCTGAGTATAAGATAGCCAGATCACACAAAAGTCCTTAAAAAAAAGGAAATCTGGTTCGATGCTAGTGGAAAGGCTTTCTGGAAAATACATCTTACTGATGAAGTCCTGCGTACAGTCAGCGGTGGTAAGGAGTCCGTCCAGTTTTATTTATTTATATATTTATTTGAAATGCTTATACACTTTAAGATATAATATCTTATAAAATAGTGATAAGCTAACTTAGACAGAGATTTGAGAAAAGTAGAAGTAGATATACCGAATAAAGTTTCACAAAAATTATAATTCATAAATGTAATTCGGATTTTTTTATATAAATCAATGATCAATAGAAAATTTAAAGTTTTAGTTACCGATTTCCGGAAAAATAATTTCTTAAGTCCTTTTTAAACTTTTTTGTGCTTGTACCTTGAGTTATTCTTAAGTTCCGCGGTAATGAATTCCACAATCGGATAGCATTTACGAAAAATTGACGCTCAGATGTAAGGGATGCGTAGGGAGAGTGAATCAATTTCCAAGACCTGTGCGAAGTGGCTAAACGAATCCTTTCGTACAAGTAGTGCGGCCGCCGGGTAACTAGAATGTCCGAAAGCAGGCACAAAGTGCGAAAATTGAGATAACTATCAAGATAACTATCATTCTGTGCCACTTAAGAAAATCATTTTTTTCATGACCTGGCGGAACTTTCCGAAATCCCTCTTTAAAAAATTTTGAGGTTCTGAATGACTGGATATTGTCCAAATGGGCATCATCAACGACACGAAGGAAGAAACCACACACATACGTGGACCCCCTATCGGCATAACAATAAGCCAACATTGAGCTGAGTCTGATGAGGAAACATTAACCCACCAACCTAACTAAACCTTACATTAGACCAAAAACGATAACTTGTCGGCCACAGTTAAAGTTTCGGTAGCAGATTGTAGATTCCCCCCTTTCGCGAGGGTCTTATAAATTAGAAAGTTTCTTAAAACTGACCTTTAGGCTAGGCACAAAATCATAGTGTGAAAAATTTGGCTTTGCACATACAAATGAATGGTTTGAGAAGCTAGTCACAAGACCACGGTTAAACCCTGTGTCCAGAACGTCTTGTCAGTTTTTGGCCCGAACCTGATCTTAAACAAACGGGAGAACGAGTCGAAAAGATATTGACAACATTTTAAACTGATCGAGTGCTGATCAGTAAGGATCTTTTTGTTTTCGAGTTGCGGTTCACTTGTTAAACTGCAGCCACGGCAGAATCCCAGACAAAAAAAAATTGATACAATGGATGAAGTTGTGTACCGAAAATCTCAAAATGTTGATTAAAATGTTATTCAAATTTTAAGGCAATTCAATACATCCTCAATTGGTTCATGACAGCCTTCATAGAACGTTAAATTAATGTTACATCACCGTTAATAACTTGGATTCCATCTATTCAAAAACAAAAATAATAATACTCTCCCTAATTAATTTAGTGCGTCGCCTATTCCTCGCTAATTAAAGCGTGCATTACTTATTGCCACCATAAATGAGGGTCTTCTTAGAAACGTTCAGTCAAAAAAAGAAAACACAAACGTTCCCATAGCGTCCCTTCTAGCTAATGAAATCAGCAGTACCACCAGTTCTGGCTCTTGTTCAAATCGATTAATGTGAATGACAAAGGAATCCCTTAAATCTCCAATTACTCAAGTTTTAAGGTCGAGTTTTAAAATCGTATCCCAGCCCCGCGGCCCCGTTCGCCTCTATCATACCCAAACTGGGAAGAAGAAAAGTTCGCACAAGTGTGAGACGTTAGCATCGTCAGGGTGCTGGCTTAAACACCCTTAAATTAAAGTTTTGTTGGTACGTTCCTGAACATCATACAAACAATAGTGCATTATCATCAACAGCGAAAGAAGTAGTGTCAGGCGAAGAGGAGTGAAAGGAAAACAACCCGGGATAAGTAACAAAAAACGCTGCAAAAAAATGAACAACACTAAAATCAGATTTGCGGTGAAAGGATGCTTGGCATATACCCCAGCCTCACCCCATGACTCTGAAGAAATTTCCCTTCGGAAAAACGATTTCCCGACCCCGAAATGTTCTTTTGTTTTTGTACGAAATTCACTCGAAATCTCATTATCCGTTGCGTAGCTAAAAAAAAATTAAAAGAAAAGGAACTGCAAGCACCCAGCCGGGTGTCTCACTGCAGGACACTTTTCCGAAGACGTTTATTCTTATTTTTTTTCTCACTTTTATATTCCTGTGGGTGTGTGTATAGCTTTTGTCTATCTGCTGCCGGGTGAAGAAAAAATGGGACTTATCTAGGATCGAGATGGTTTAGAAAGTTGTACAATGTCGAAGAAGGAAATTTGACGAAGCTATACTATACATGGTTAAGACGTGCGCGGTGCGGAAACAAATGAAAAGGACGAACAACAAAATATTCTGGCTCCCTTTGAAGATTTACTGATAGCTAGATGGGATTTTAAATTGTAACGGTGGCAAAATAACTTTAATTCTGTCAAGAAGACTGCGAACTTAAATTCGAAAAAGTCGACATAACAATGTAAATAGTTTGTAAGACGGAGAAAGTTGAGCAAAATTTAATAGTAATTTTTGTTCAATCATAATTTAGGAATTACGACTTCCTGCGTAGGGAAAGCGTAAAAGTACGTATTGACAATGGCTAAATTAAGTGCAAAGCTTTATTTTATAAGCCTCTTAACTTAAGCACAAGAGAATATAGAAGAACATGGCCACGAATTTACTCATTAGATTTTTCATTCATAGTATTTGACCATCTGCTTACATACCTGTAGAGAGTCTCTACCTGAGATACTGCAGACTTCCATCCTCTGTGATCCAGCGCTTGCTGCTACCGATGGTCTCGACCAGTCGCTCTGGCATCCGTGATGGCTAGCTTCGTGAAACGAAGGAGAAGGACCAGTCTGCCTGGTCGAAGTCAAAGATCCTCTTCGCTGGAGAATTATTGTGCATTCGCTTCTCGTTCGATGTTGCCGAGTCAATTTAGTAGACATATTTAACTTTCTCAGGCTAAGTACACATCTCTGTACAGATCGTGCCAACCCGAAGTAGCAACAATTTCCTAAGGAAATTCTTATTCCTGTCAATGGGCAGGTCTTTTTACTTTGTTTTGTGCTCGCAGCCTTCAAAGCCAAACAATTTAGACTGCTTTTCAATCGGCCGATTATGTCGATATCGTTCAAGTACTTTAGTATTTGGGTGGATCTGTTGACGACAATGCCTTCTGTGCTGACACCTGCCCTGGTGGAAATCGATTTGAAATTCATTGGTTGTTCCAGCATCTGCGTGCGTGAATATTAGGTGTATTGCCGACCTGCAGGACCAGAAGCCACACTGGTACGTCCAGTCACCAAACATGTTTTCCACCAACACCTCATTAAATGGTATTACACCGTTTACCGAGTGCTTAGTGTTTATCGCATCGTTTTCCTTCTACTCCTTTTCCCCTTTCTACCTTCCTGCAATAGTGTTTTCATTATTATTTTTTGTATTTTTTCTTATTTACTAATTGTTATAGTGTATGTCTAACCATCAAATGTTATCCTCTATTGTTAAAGTACTATAAAAGACTAAGTCTTACTTGTGCATGATGCTCAATAAACTAAATGAATGGATTCTGATTACACGGAAGATAAATCGATTCACTTTTACACCGACGGATCAAAAACTAGTAATGGGGTAGGTGGGGGTGTTTTCTCAGAAAGACTAAATATCAGTCTCTCTTTCCATCTTCCTGATCATTGTAGCGTGTTCCAGGCGGAAATCATGACGATTAAGGAAGTGTTGTCGTGGCTGAAGAGAAATGTGATATCCGCTAAGGACATCCGCATATTCTCGGATAGTCAAGCCGCGCTAAAGTCCCTGGACTCAGTCTCTTCAAATTCTATCGTAGCCATAGACTGCCGTTCATCTCTTGAGGAGATGGCAGAGCAGTTCAATATTCACCTCTTTTGAATGCCTGGGCACAAAGACATCGCAGGGAATTGTATAGGGCAGACGAACTCGCCAAAAATCGAACCGCAGTACCTCTTCTACCTGAGAAAGGTTTTCTAGGTTTGCCTATCGCTTCTCGTAAACTTATGTTCAGGCTATTCGCAGTCGAGAGTACAAACCTCAGGTGTACAGGTAGTAAGCTGGATCTGCGACGCTTTTTGAGTTTGATCTCAGTTAACCGACTGCACATTGGCACTGCCATAGGTGTCATCACAGGACACTGTCTAATAGGCAAGCACGCATAAAGGCTTGGCGTCTATTCAAATGACTTCTGCAGAAGCTGCAGGGATGAGGAGGAGGAACAGACTACACTTCATATCCTGTATACATGTCCTGCACTCTCCCAGAAAAGAAATCTCTATCTAGGAGCCTTCTTCCTTAATGAATTCAGTGACTTAGCTAATACAGATGTTAGAAGTCTATCACGCTTCATTAGAAGCTCCAAATGGTTTTAGCGAGTAGCGGTCGAAACTCCTGATCCATGTGACATCACAACGGACCTCATTGGTCTAAGTGTGTTGGCTTTCAGCTAACAGCCATCTTAACCTAACCTGACCTAACTTATTGATCCACATACTTAACTTCATACCAACTCCTGACAAGCATCTTAGTATCACCAGTCGGAAAAAAATAGTCTTAGGGTTAGTTTTAGAAACCATCCATTTCGAATAGCTTCTGATTTTTCTTTCCGAAAGTTTTGTGTGGATGAAAAGTACTTCTCTGTCCATTATGCAAATGTCGGCTATATAATTCACCATTTTGGTATTTAGTTAGAGAGTAAAAAACCTTTTTTGAAGTGTTTTGCTGCCTTTGACAAAACCCGTCATCGTCGTGAGCGCCAATGCAATAAGTTGCCGATTTATACTCCTGTCAATGCGCCTTCAGCGTTGATGTCTAAGAGGTCATCAATGGGTTTGGCATATATGCGATATCTAGTTTTGGGCTAAAGCTGGACATCAGCAAAGATAGTGAAACAAAGCCTTACTCTCATCAGCGTCTCCGCAGGTATAGCAGTGGATATTGTGGGGATGCCAATATGCCCATTAGGGTGGGTCGATTTTTTTGTTGGTCAAATAAATTTGTAATAGTGAAATTATATTGTGTTTTTATCTCATTTGCACACACGTAAAATATTATTCAATTATTTTCAGTGTAAGAGCCCGCGCATCGCGACTTTATTTTGATAGGAACGTGTAAAATAGTATTTTAATGCAATGACATCCTAAGCCAGTAGAACAAGAATTTCGTAATTACATGTTCCAAAAGAAACGACCGATTGATGCCGTGTACTGACCCACGCGGTTTGGGCATAAGCGCTCGCGCCATGCTGAATTGAAGTACGCGACGAATCATGGAGCTACCAGTAAGCTCATTGCGATAGCATTCTCCTTTATTGAAAAAAAATACGAAAATTTAAATTAGTGATCTGACAGACCTACGCGCGGGTATAGAAAGGTTAACAAATTAGATGGGGTTACCACTGGACCATCCTGACATGCTGGTCCAATTGGAAAATTATTAGAAAATTGCGAGAAATTGAGAACAACAAATTATGAAAAAATAGAAAGTGAACTGCCACAAATTCAGTTCGATGATCAAATACTGACCAGAAATACCTGTATGAAATAACAAAGTCAGTAACAATAATAATTTGGCTAACAGGTCACCAGGAAAGATCTTCCATACCTGATGGTTGACAAAAGCTAAAAGAATATTGCGGCTCTATATTTCTTCTTTAACTTCATCAAATAACTTACAACTATTAGCTGAATATTGTGTTAAAGTATACGCTCCAGTATGGTTTGACATAAAAATAAATCCTAATTATAAAGATGGATCTAAGAATTTGTGGATGTTAATTAAAAGTTCTCGATATCTGCCAGCAGAGTTGAAACTTATAATAGATCCCGTAATTCAACGAAATGCCTATTTTGCTCATCCAGAGAATTTGCTTCTGTCGATGTTGTCTGATCAAAGTAAAACAGTCAGGGAACTTGCTGCCAGAAGTATACTAAAAGCATGAAATTCACCTCATACAGGAAAGCAGCCTCGTGTGTTTAAAGTGCCGCTTATTAATTTCGATGCTGAAAGCTATATTGACATTATAGATTGGCAGCAAAAGTTTTACGATCCACCAATTCTTCGACACATCACTTATCAAGAAATAAACGATGTTATAAGTTCTCCGGACGACGATAATCAAATTTTTTTAAAGCTACCATGTCAGACGCAGGCAGTCAAACGTTCTGTTAAAATAGTAACGGAAGCATCTACGACCTTATGCGATAAAAATTCAAAAAAAGCGAAACTTGCATCCAGAAAACTAATGCCTCGATTTGAGAGTAAACGCGATTTCTTGCCTAAAAAAAAAAAAAAATGATTTCTTGTTTATAATAAACCCGAATCATCCTGGCGTGTCCATATGGCAACGCAAGACTTATATGCACTTTGGCGTTTGGCGACTCTCAACCGGTAATAAATACACACAGGTGTGCATGCTTAAAATTTTTTCATCGGAAGACATCTGCGTTGCATATTAGGGAGTCAGTTTTATTGTGTGCTTTGTTGTTCATGGTGAGAGTGTGCCAAATTTGATAGTAACAAAAAAATGTTTTCACGAATTAGCGTAATGGCTTACAACAAAAAGTAAGTATATCAATATTATTTTTAGTGTACATTATTTGTAAGTGGAGTGTTGCAATATTGATAGTATTTTGGATGTACAAAATGTATAAAAACTGAAAACATAAAGAAAATGTTTGCTTTTGTGTTTTTTTTTCAAATTATTGACAATGTGTCCATATGGCAACGCCAAGAGCAACAGGGTACAGTATTTTTTCTAAAAATCTGACACTGAAAGAAGTCCTAGATTACTTAGAGGAGCTTAGTTCGGATGATGAAACTTGAAAATGAAGGGGATTTGAGTGGAGAAGACGATGCTGATGAAGAAGAAGAAGGCAGGCGGTATCCCAGACAATGTTTGCTCAGCGCAATTGCGATTGGGTTGTGAAATCGTTTTTTGAAAATGGCCGAAGTTTTGAAGAATTTGACGATCCCGGAGAGACTTTGGGTGCAATTTTCAATGATAATGTTAGCGAGTGTTCTGGATTACTCATCTCCGAATTCACCTATAAGCTTACCAGATGCAAAATATTCAACAAACGAAATTTATAAGCCACCCTCAATCCGGTTGCGTTGTGTTCAGCAATCTGCCTCCAGCTGCCCTTTGCCAACATCCAATAAGAATACAAATTTCACTTGGTCAAAAGATGAGTCTTGCGCAATGATATGAAAGTATGATCGCCTATTTCGGAAAAACGGATGTAAGCACTTTATAAAGGAGAAGCCCATACGCTTTGGTTATAAGGTATGGTCTTTGTGCACTCCCAAAGGTTACATGATCAATTTCAAAGTGTGTCAAGGTAAGAATCCACGATCAAACTCATTGTATGATGAGCGATTCGGTAAATGCACTGCTCCTTTAGTAATATGATCGACGATTTTCCCGAAAATGTTCAGCAATTGCCGTTTTCATTCTACTTTGGCAATTTATTTACAAGTTTCCATTTATTGGCTTACTTGAAAGACCGTGGCTACAATGGAACCGGCACAATCCGCGAGAATCGAATACCGAAAAGTTGTCCAATCCCACATAAAAAAATTTTGAAAACAAAGAAACGCGGATTCTACAACTGCTTAAAAATGAATGAGACTGGTATTCGTCTTACAAAATGGATTGACAATTCCGTTGTCTGTATGTTGTCTACTGCCATTGGATCCACACCATTATCTCCATTATATAGCATCGCGCTATTCCAGAGAAGCTAGAAAGAAAATTGGATTACTCTTCGCTATGACCTAAAGACTCATCTAGTCGTTCGCTTAGAAAAGAGAAGACGCTGTGATGGACACCTTTGCCGTTCAATTGTTCGAACTGCTTGTGCAAAGTGCGATAAAGGCCTTTGCCTGAAATGTTTTAAGCCCTATCAAACAGCAGATTTATTATTTTAAATGAAATAAATATAAATTTAATAAGAAAATGACGTTTTATTCAGTTTTTGGTAATTTTATATGTGAGTACAGACGTGTACCCTGTAGCTCCTGGCGTTGCCATATGGCTACAGGATATTTTCGGAGACAAGGGACCTCTATTAAAAATTTATTGACACAGATTTTCTATTTTTGCTCTTTTTTGCGCACCAACAATTTTTTTTTTAAAATTCGAAAAAATAACGTTCAGGATGATCGGGTTAAAATATAAAATATTTAAATTTAACCAAACGTTGTTTTTTCAAAAATCTCCGAAACTTCAAAGCTCATGCGCGGGCTAAAGATATGACTTAATTGCACTTTTTTTGGCAATTATTATTTGTTTGGACCATACACAACATAATATTACTATTACAATATGATCAAATAACTTTTATTTGTTCCCATATAAAATCGACCCACCCTAATGCCCATATCTACTAATAGCACACAGTAAAGCGATATCTAAACATGATGTGTGAAAGAGGTTGTGTATGTTTATTTTATGTGTTCTACATTTTCTTGGAAGTGACGCGATTCATTAAATTCGATCACCTTGACTCTGCGTTCTAGGTGAATTGTATCTGATTTTTGCCAGGAAACACGCCCGGTATATACGGTGATCATATTTGTCAAAGCAAAATAAAGGACAAACAAAATCAACACTCAGGCCGGTACTCACCGACCAATCTTAAATTAACAGCTTTGTTAACCGTATTCACCAAGCCATATTCGTACTGCTTGAGAGCAGTAATATCTTAAAAATTTTGAAATGATGAAATCAACTGGCTTTCCCTTGAAATTTAAACATATATGTATATTTTTTTAAAATGGAAAGAAATTGTAATCTGGTATTTCCAAATATAAAGCATCAGTAAGCTCTAACATTATATTGTAAAACAACTTTAGCTTACCGAAAAAGAATTATGGAGGAAGACTTTTAAACGAAATATAAAAAGTATGTTGATGGCTTGTAGCCATGTCGTTTAAGATAGATTTAATATTTCTCTTTTTATTTGTAACTGAAATGAAATGAACAAAATCTAAAAAAAAAAAAAAATAAATAAATAAATAAAGCATCAGACGGATCCACGTAACCTTTGAACGCACAGTTACACTAGTTCTAGACATAGGGCCTAATACCCAGCTTCTGTCTTTCTGTCAAAAACTTGGCTAAGTAAACAGTTTCAAGTTTTTAGGGGCAAGGTTTAGATTTTTCGCGCATAAGATAAAATAATATTCAAAAATCGTGACCAGCACATACCCTTAGCGGGCTGAGGCGCTTTTCATTCGGGACTTTTGTCCCAATTTCGACGTGTCCCGAAAAAAAAGTTATGTCCCGTTGACTTATGTCCCTGCGATGCCTAAATACCTCTGGATTACATCAATGCAACAACACCGGCGTTCGATTGAAGTTATCAATAACTAGGAAGCCTTCCAATGTTTATTGAGTCCGGCGAACCTCGCGTGGACCTCGCAGTTAAGTGGAAGGATTATGATCCCTCGTCGTCAAATATCACCAGTTCAACCTCAAAAAGTATCGATAGTATCGACATCTTCACTGAATACAATCAAATGGTCTTTGCATCCAGGATCTTTAAGGCATGCCTGTTTTTTCCGATTTCGAAAAGAGCATTTTCTTGTTATAACTTGTTGTTTGATCTTCCGGTTTGAGAAAACAGGCATCTCCAGTCATGTAAAGTCTTAGGATTTGCAACACAGCTTAAAGATGATACATGTGTGGCTATGTTCAACTTAATGATAAAATTGCCTAGATGTGACTTCTACTAGAAGTAACTATTAATATCAAGCGATCTTTTCCTGATGACGTTGCAGTGATATTACCGTCCCTGCATAAAAAAAACATGTGTACAACCATATTAAACTGCCAATTGTGTGAGCCCTGGGTACTCCTTTCAGTTCTTGGATCAAAGATTAGTCCATTGATTTTTTTAAAGGCGCGAAAACTAACATGAAAAGTGTAGTTATTTTTATACATTGTTCATTTCACGGCAGATGACCTCGCAATAAAAGGATTCACATTATCTCTTTTGCCTGATAATTCTCTCTAGGTATACCTACCTATCGCAACATGTAAACTTTTGTATAAGCTAAGCCAAAACTGACATGAAAGTATACACGATGGGCATTTTCATCGATATTGAGGGTCTGAACCAGCTATATGTCTGCTTGCGTCATCGGTCAGGGCTTCCATTGACGGTTGGGGTTCATATGAACACAATCGGCGATGGCATGACTCTCCGTCTCCAGGGCGCAGACAGACTAAGCTAATTTTTTCCGACGTCTGTAAAAAGTCTGCGGCAGTCTTGTTGTCTCTCAACATTAAAGACTGCAAACAGAAGCTTTTGCCAAACACCTTAAGGTGCTAGGCCTAAGCGATACCACCAATTGCGAAGCCTGTGGAGAAAGCGACGACACTGTGGAAAATTTCCTCTGTGATTGTCCTGCCTTTGCTCATATCAGGTGGCAGGTATTTGGTGCTGATATGGTGAGTGCTGTAAACCTAAGCTCCTCATCATTGAAGCACCTTCTCGTCTTTCTTATGAAAACGAGTAAATTCTCACAATAAAGTGGTGTGTCTTCCTGGTAGTACAATGGACTAGTATTGCGTCTGAGTGCTCCAGTTTAGAAAGCCTCGCTCTCCGAAAAAAAATTAATAACCCAAAACTTGACCTCTAAGTGTTTTATCTCACTAAGCCGACTTCACATTAGCTCTACTATAGGTGTCATTAGAGAATACTGTCTAATAGGCATCAAGGCTTGGCGCTTATTCAAACCTTCTTTGTACATATCCTGCACTCTCCCATAAAAGAAGTCTCTATTTGTGAGCCTTCTTGCTTAATGATTTTAGCGACTCGGCAAACACAGACGTTAAAAATCTATCGCCCCTCATTAGGAGATCTAAATAGTTAATCGGGTAGAGGGACAAACTCCCTGGATCCACATGCCATCACAATGGACCTCACATTTGTCTAAGTGTGTTCGCTGTAGCTGACAGCCACCTCAACCTAACCTAATACATGACGCACTTTTAAAATCCATGCTTGGTCAGAAGTACTCAGCTGGTATCATACTTTTGTTATGTATGTATATACGATTTTCTTGTGTTTATCAGTTTCAATATGATCAACTGCCATCCAAACCCAAGGAAATAACTACTCTTTTTTCTGAGATTATTGACATACAATTACGGCTGCTCCCATTTTCGTAGTCTTAAAAAAATTTACTTTACGAGCGACTTTACGCAACCAACTGCATCAATTAATACATTAAAATGCACACTTCTTCGCTAGAGTAACAAAATCTTCACAACCTTCAATGTCTTTACTACTTAATCAGAATAAAAAATTGACAGCAATTTGATTTCCATTAAATTCAAATAAAAAGAAGAGGAATATAAAGAACATAATCCACCTAACAATCCCCATCTGTCCCAGTGTACGACCTCCAACGGCGCAAGAAACGAGATCCTGCACTTAATTTGTTGCTCCTTAATTCGAGCGTGGCGATCTTTTAATTTCCCATGGAGGACTTCAAAAGTCGGATGGATTGTAATGAAATGGCCAAATCATATACACTCCTGTGTAGAGCAATATCAGCAACAGAAGAAGAGCGAACCATTATCCGAAGGCGTCCTGGGAGCAACAATGAAGCAACGATACATACCTCCATCAGAATTCGCTCCAAACGAGAAGGATATTCTACACTGAGAATCTATTTGTTGTCTGTAGTCGTACTGTAAAAGTATATGGGTGTGAGCTTGCAGCTGCATTGGCCGGCTACAAGAATGACAACACCACCTCCACAAGCCAAAAGGACGAAAAAGTGCGGTGCAGATAATTACATTCTCAAAGATACTTAGAAAGAGGATTTATCTGCAATCTTCAAGTGCACGGGCACGGATACATTTATTTTGATTTTAATTCTTTCACTGGCTCGTCCTAGTCGTTTCTTTCGATGGTACCGATGCTGCGGCTGGCTGTGATTCAACTTTTTGCGACGCTATATGTGCGATATCTTCTAATTAAAATGAAGGTTAAATGTGGGCACCAACCAAAGAGAATAAAAAAGTAAACCACCAATCACCATGCGGGTTGGAGCGAACGAAAGGAGCGAAACAAAATAATCAGATTCAATTCGGAGAAAGTAAATTAAAATGTTGCGCAAGTTTTTCGTTGCAGTCTCGCGGCATAAAATTAACTCACATAGCAGTGAGCTTTAGCCTGCAGGCGATGATGGAATGAACTTAATTGAATAATTAATCTTAAGCCGCTCTTGTGCTCCTGCATCGTATAAATCAAATAGACAACAGAAGCCAAAGTATTTGAAAGGGAAACGATGCAACTTTGTGTATGTACTTAAGTCTATAATGTATTTCGTATGATTTATAAGCTTTGAAGTTGTTAACTCGCTTGTGAACCTTTGTTACCATCAGTTTGTTTTATAAACCCAATTAATTAATATTCCAATTTTATAAGGTCCTTTTACAACGCGTGCCTGGGTAAACACACAGAAGTCACTTCATCGGGCAAGCGGATCAGTTGAGACCGGTCTTTAAAGTTTGATTACTATGTAATCGCTGCAGAGTGTTATTATGCGCTGCTGCAAGGTTGACCAAAAACCATGTTTAATCCTCCTGAATAAGATGCATAATTATGTATGATTGCAAAATCCGTTGGTTGCCACAAAAATCCGGCCCGTTTGTCTTAGCGTCTAGTACCCAGTTTCATAGTTAGCGTTTTAATTCAAGTTAAGCTAACCCAATATCAAAGTTTAAATTGTGTTTATACTTTCATTCGGTTTCACAATTGAAATTTTAAACGGGCGTGAACGAAACGAAGTTCAATGAATTTGCGTTGGTAACACTCTGTTTTTTCATTGTAAAATTGAAAACTACTCGTATGTACATATTTTGTTTTGTGTCAAAAATAGAAACAATCGCTTTATATTTTAAAAACGGTGAAAGTAAATAGTTTTGCAAAAATGGCTGAAAATAAAGAAGATAACATGGAAAAAAGATGGTCACATTTTTCCACCTCTAAAGAGATCCTTAATATAATTGGTGAGAATAAAAAGAATATCGCCCGTGAAAAGCGCAAGTAGTAGACGAGAAGGGGTAAGCAGGAACACTTTTTTTTAAAGGAAATCTACAAAAGTCCCAGAGCACTCAGACTCGGTAACGGTCCATTGTACTACCAGACAGAAATCCTCTTTTTGGTGTAGATGTTGGAGAAACAAGGTGATATAAGTTTCTCTCCTTTATTGGTGGTGTATGTTGTTGTTCCCCATTTGGCTTGAACCTGCACCGCACGGGTCACATGCCAACACGTTATCCTCTACACCATCACCACCACTAGAACCACGTTTTCAAATATTCCTAAGAATCGAACAGAATTAGTTGCAAATAAAAGCCTGATCCATGAACTTCATCATAGTTAAGAATCAAAATAATGAAAAAATTATATACTGAGCTAAAACCAAAAATACAACAAGACCTCAAAAGTCCTTTTTGCCCCAGTATCGGGACAAATATTATATATACACTGGCGATCACAAAGATGAGGCCATACATTTTGCAATCGATTTTCATCCTAGTGACGCTTTTTTTTATTCCCCTTTCAAGTAGTTCATTGATTGATCTTGGGAAATTCCAGCGGTCGTTTCTTATTCACCCCTTTTATGGCTTACTGTTGGGAAAATATGTACCTGTTCCCGGTAGTAAAAGTTTCTGGGTATAAAATTTCCAACGGATATAAAGACTGAAAATTGCTTTGCAAAATGTGTGGCCTCATCCTTGTGATCGCCAGTGAATATGAAAACTAAATTGAAACATAGGGACGGGCTACAGTCCGCTTGGGCGAACTGTTGGATACCCTATTATTATTCCTGTCCCTCAAAAGTGGGCGTGACAAAAGTCTATGTATGGTTGAATTCTGAAGACCGCTCTATATATTTTGTTATATAACATTTAAAGGATTTTATCAAAAAAAAAAACGAAGCTTTTGTAAAAAAACGCTCCCTAGCTCAAACTTTGGTTTTTCAATAAAATTATTTTATTTCATTGTGGGCGTGTCAGTAAGCGGATTTAAAAAAAATTAACACATGAGCAAACAAACAAAGGGCCCCTAGAGAACACATATATATTATAAATTTCAGCTCCCTAGCTCAAACTTTGGATTTTCAAAAAAAGTTTTTTTTTTGAAATTGTGTGCGTGTCAGTAGGCGGATTTTGAAAACATTTACAAATGAGCTTAAAGGGTCCCTAGAGAGTATATATTATAAATTTCAGTTCCCTAGCTCAATAAAATTGTTTTATTTAATTGTGTCAGTGGGCGGATTTTGAAAATTTTATCTCCCGAACAGTTTTAGGAGTCATAGATCATATATAAAAAAAATCAGCTTTCTAGCTCAAAATTCGATTTTTTCGAAAAATTTGTTTTTTTAGTTTGTGGGCGTGTCTGTGGGCGGATTTCAAAAATCCGTAAGATTGATTATTTCGGGACCCTAGAGAGTACATGGTTAAAATTTCAGCTCTCTAGGCCCTGTTTAAAGGCCTAATTTTTGCCGACAGACGGACGGACCGACGGACATGGCTAGATCGACATTACTATCGATGCTGATCATAAATATAGTAACTTTTAGGGGTGTACGGGCAATGTTAAGGTATGTTACAGACTATGCGTCAAAATTAATATACCCTTAGAATAGGGTATAAAAAGCGAACCAGAACGTCCGTTTTGGTAGTTCGTTTTGTCGGGTGTTTTTAATAAATATATTTTTCTTTTATTAAAACAGATATATTAACATTTTTTTTATTTGTGTCTTATGACAAATAATACTTTTGTAAAACAAATTTATTGGATAAAAACCTTCTGTCTTGATGTCTTTTACAAACTGGATATTTTTTTTAGCAAATTGACTGTTTTCATGAACTTATGATTTATACTTAAACCAACTTCACTCTGTCTGAAATTTAAGCATGCGTTGGCATCCTTGGTTTTTAATTAGTTCTAGCTATTGATAATGCCATGGATTTAATAACTAAGGTAACAATTAGTTTAGTTCTGTTTGCCCCATCTCCCCTACATATTCAACTGGGGATGGCTAATATGCAAATATGACCGACTCACTGAACAATACAGTATTGTCTCTACGGGAAGATCAGGTTCTGGGCATGGAGTTCAATTATGACAGTGGCTAAGCATTTTTTACTATTAGTCTATCTCGCCCCCTTTAGGAGGTAGGTAAAAAAAGGTATTAAAAAACAACGGCAACACTTACAATAAAGTTCTATATCGGTTTTGAAACCCAGAAATCTGTTTTATAATCCTAAATTGAAATTAAATTATTTATGTCAATAGTTTTTGAAAAATTCGAATGCAAACTCAAAATTTTGATAAAAAAATTAAAAAAAAAGTTTACACCAATTTTTTTCAAAATTGTGAAATGAAGTACTAAATTGGTTTTTGTGGTCAATGTTACTAACTATTTTGAATCCAACACAAAAACCGAATAGTTTTATGTCTTCTAGAGGAAATTGAAAATTACTAAGACTACGTTTTTATGAGATTTTTGTTTTTTTTTGCTTGCTTACATAAATACATCAGTGCTAGCACCAAGCATTACGGCATATAAATAGTGAAGTATCTATAGGACGGCATGCCCCCCCCCCCCCCCCACAAATTGCGTTTGCATTTACAGAATCTGGATTTAAAGAAACTTTGAAAGTTGTCTTTAATACTGTCAAGTTTAAACTACGATCGGTTATTAAATTTGTCGTCTTTTATACAAAAAGGTAGTTTAGCCTAGCAATTAAAGAACATATAACTAAATATACAGAAAATACTTAGACTAGAATTTACGCAATAATTGATTAATTTAGAAATTAGCTGAGTGCAGCTATAAAATGTATTACACATACAAAAAATATAAAAAAACTTAATTGAGTAATGAATCAAAGTGCATGCGTTTGCAAGATACCAAGTTTACCTTCCAATGATTATGTTTCTCTTTTGTTTCGTATGCGTTGGTTTGTAGGAAAATAATAAAGCATACAAGGTCATCCTGATACGCAAGTAATGTTTATCTACATTAATAATGGGTTTGAAAGCCATTTTTCGATATGGCCTCCATAAGACGGTTTGGAATAGAATCATACAGTTTATTTAAATAATTACGAGAAATTTGGACCCAGGCATTACGAATGGCTTCGATTAAAGTGCCCTTGTCTTTAAATTGTCTGCCGCCTTCATACACTTTACGAGATAACCATGCCAAGATATTTTCGATTATGTTTAAGTCCGGTGAATAGGGCGGCCATGGCAAAAGTTTCACGTCTTCTGATTGAATTCAACTTCTAACAACCCTGGAAGTTTGGATAGGGGCATTGGCTTGTTGGAATATTCAAGACAGGGGTCCGGAAATGTTTTCCACTTTTGGAAATGACCGTTCCAGCAAACATTTGTTGTTGTTTCCGTTCATTGTTGTGGACAAAAACTCCAACTCGATTGTGCCATCGCGGGGGTAAGATCTCCCCACACCATTACACCTGATGTACGGCTGTGATTCTTGCCAAAATAAGCTCCTCCTTTCTTAGATCATTTAAATAAAAAATTTAACCATCGGGGCTGTCAAGGTTTAACTTTTTCTCATCTGAAAATACAACGCCTATCCGTTCACTGCTCCAAGCGACATGTTCTCTTGCAAAATTCATTCGATGCTCCTTGTGTACTTGCTTCAAAACGAAATATTCGCAATGGAATCATTCTAGTGGTGCATCATTTTATATGCTTTTCAAGTAGTTCATTGTTTGATCTTGGAAATTCCAGCGGTCGTTTCTTATTTACCCTTTAATTTTATGACTTAGTGTTGGGAAAATATGAATAGGTTTCTCAGGTAGTTAAAGTTACCGGATATAAAATTTCCAATAGGTATAAAGACTAAAAATCGGTTGCAAAATATATGGCCTCATCCTTGTGATCGCCAGTGCATCTTATACCTATCCTCGTTAAAATGCGATTCTACATGACACTAAATATTATTCGGTATACAAAAGATAATCGCCTTACTTCAACATCGCCCTATGCAGTTATAAGCACACTTCCTACACACAACGGCACTCAATTCAAATTACTCAATTTGGCGGTGACTTCTGTCATAATTAAAATCACAACTCACCGAAATGAAATAATAGCGGGGAATTATCTCGGGTCATTAATATTCCTAAAATTCCCTCAAAACTTTTATAATATCAAGTCACGTGCTTGCACTTTATTTGCCTATGCAATATATGCCCGCCATTGTTTGCGCATACATCCTTTATTTCCTACAAATTTCAAAATTATTCCGCTCAACGGCTGCAAAAAAAACAACAAAAATAAAATCCTTTCACTTTCTGTGCCATAAAAAAACATAACAAAGAAGGATAACGTCCTGGAGTCAACCCTTTTCCTAGGTTTACCGCGTTATCTAGCACTTCGTCTCTTTGTATAATTTTTTTTCGTCGTTTGACATGATAAAGAATAAATTTTGAATGTCCTCTTTCATAACAAAATTATTCTACGTTCAGGAAGTTTCATTATTATTCCCAACGGGAGCAACTCCAGCCGATATCTGTTGCTGATGATAGTACGGGATTTTCGGGTGGAGCGCGTCGTTCACGTGGAACACAAAAGGGGCGATAAGGTGAGTTGAACATCGCTCACTGCCGCAACAAGGATAATACGTACAATACATAAATGGTAAGCCCTTTGATTTCATTGCGATGTGATGCGATGAATTTGTGTGCTCCCATTTTGGAGAGACAACAACGCACCCATATCGCTCGGGCACCCATCTCGTGGTGGTGAATAACAATAGCTAAAGAGGGTGATATGGCGGTAATAGTGCCAGGGAATTGGTTAATTCAAACCCCAGACCCAGACTGGGCTAGACATTCCGAAAACACAACTCTGGCAGCGTACAACACGTTATCGGATTGCGAACGCTTTTCTATAAAATGGGCAAGTGTGAGTATGTATTATTGTATGAGTATATATACTCGTATGTATATGCTATCTAGTAGCATCCAATCTACAATCAGATACCATTGCCTCGTTCGAGTTAGTGACGGTTCGATGCCATCGTTATTGTTTCGCCTCCTAATCTAATCCTTCTGGTGGTTTAGGACTATTTGGCTTTGGCGTTGAGTTGTTCCCTGGCCATTCGATTGAGCGCACACTGGGGATTGTAATTTGTGTACCCAAACAGGAAGGACTCTCTAAAGGTACACACAATAATTTGCAATAAGTGCTTAGAATATCACTGAAGCGCCGTCGAAAAAACAACGCTTGTCATTAAATACGACTAAGGGAGAAATCATTTCGAAGTCATTTTAACATTTAGGTAACCTAACGACACATTTCACATCTCGAAACTTACACTTGTAAGTAATGTAGGTATGCACAAGCGTTGGTTTTACGAGCAAGCAATAATCAGAAACTGGATCATGCTCATGTCGTAATTGTTAAAAAGGAGCAGGCCTTAAAACTCCTGAATCACACAAATGCAATAACCCCAGTATTTCGCCTCATTAAGAAAAGTGATCGGCAAAGCAAAGGGTCTGCCGATATTGCGATAAAATAGGCAAAACCCACAGGCGGATCAATATGAAGGCAGTAAAGTGGGAGGGCTGTGGTCCAGTTAATAAAATAAAAATAAATAAATATTAGGTGTTTAGGGACCATACAGGACCTAAAATCTAGCTTTTCCAACCACTGTCTTGTGCGAATTGAAAGGGACCTACAATTTTAAGCCGTATCCGAATGGCAAATTTGAGAAGCTTCTCATGACAATTGACACTCTTGAATGTTTTTCAGACGTTCACAAAAGTTGGGGCAGTGATGAAAAACTCTAGATGTTACTTGGCACCCGCGGGAATTTAACTGGGCACCTTGCGATAAGTAGTCCGACACAATTAACACCGAGCCACTGCGGTCGACGTGGTCCGGCGAAGTTTTGATCAGGTAGTCCGGTTAATCCTTCCCCGATTTGGAGTGAAGAAGTTCATTTGAAGGAAGTACATACATACAAGACAGCCTACTGGTCCTTTGAATTTTTATCAGAGCTTCAAAATGGGTACATCATGGTTCTAACCCACTCATGTGTGATGGTGTTCCGCAGGGTGGTCTCTTTGGTTCTGTATTTTTGTCATTCAAATTCATTTCATTGCTCGTGGCGTTGTTTTCAAAGTTGTTCTTCCAAAGCTTATGGGAATCAGCATGAAAGACTGATTGTTGCGAAACCACATGAGTCTCCTAGAAAACCATTCTTATTCCTTTGGTGTTTGAAATTTATTTGGTTTTTGTCTTGTTTAAAAAAAAAAAAATGCGTATTTTTAAACCACTTTTAATCACCACTGTTAATGTAAATGGGCAAGTGTTTTGCCTCTGGAACGGACAGGCTTCGCAGCGTCATCGTCGTTGGTTTCAGCCAAGAAGAGATAGAGAGGGGGAAGAAAGTCTGTTTTTCGCAGTGATATCTCGCACTGAATGGCATTCCCAAATTTATGAAGCGTCTCTAATTAGCAGCAATCCTTTGGGAGCGCAACCATTCCTTTACCGACCACCACCAACCTTTCGATTGATACCCAAAGTGCGCTCTTAATAATTCGCCATAAAAGATGCTTCATCTGCTCAGCTCGTACAAGAAACAAAGCATTCCTCACTTTAATGAAGTTGCAGGATGATTTTTATCGGAATTATAGAAATCGGTGCGAGCGGAAATGTGTAAGGGAATTAGTGGTTCCAAAATTCGCCGGCGACGCTACTAAATCCATTGTACCAGCGCATCAGAGTGTAGTGACAAACAGATTTTGTTTTTCTTTTTTGCTCCATAAGATATGCACTGCTGGTAGCAAAAACGATTAGCCATTGTTTCATGGACACAAAATAGGGATTCATTTAATGGCAGTTAGTTGTATGCTTCTCCTGCGGTATTCATGTGCCAGTTGCATAAACAATACCACGCTGTAGAGTGATTTATGGAAGTTTGCAACTTAAGTTTGGTGAAATAAAGTGTGACACGAGCTTTCAGATTTTCCTGCTTTTTTTGGGCTTAATTTGCACAAGAAATCAAGAGGGCGAACGGAAGTAAGGGATCGCATTGAACAGAGAAACAGAGGGACCTGTCCAAAGACTAGAAGTATATTGCGATAAATCGAGATGGAACAAAAGATATTACTCAACAATTGTTGCTGAGGCAGACTATTTCCTACTTTTTGGTACTACTACAATAAAGCATCGCCATTACTGTTATTTTCCCAACCGCACAGCCAAACCAAAAGGGGGCTGCGTTGCGGTATACCTACGGTGGATGCTGAGAAATACAATTTAAAGCAGCAAATACCCATTCCTCAGAATGTGTGGTGGCGGATTTACTTCACATTGTTGATTCCAAGTAACCGGGAGGAAATACAAAAAGTTGCAAGTGGATGAAATGAAGTTAAAGGTGCTAGTGCTATGCCATTGTTATTAATATAGCTGTCGTCCTGAAATAATCGAAAAGCGTGACGATAATAGGCTATGAAAGTTATGTAGTCTGAAGAATGAATGGACATGGACACTGGGAGCCATTTGTTGCGACAATTTAATTAATGAATTCGGACCCTTGCCTTCGGAACTCTTAAGAGAATGAATGAGTACCCATATAGGGTATTCCAGGGTAAACCAAGCACTACTTATTTTTGTATACCCTATTCTAAGGGTAGGTATATTTATTTTGACTCATAGATCGTAACATACCTTAGTTTTGCCCTTACACCTCTTAAAGTTAATATATTCGCGATCAGCATCGATAGTAATGTCGATTTAGCCATGTTGGTCGGTCGGTCGGGAGCCCGAAATAATCAAGTGTAAGAATTTTTAAAAGCCCACACTCTCAAAAAAACTACTTCATCGAATCGAATTTTGAGCTAGAAAGCTGAAATTCGGAATATACGTATTTTTTTGGGTTCCCAAAATGCTCGTGTTTTAATTTTTTTTTCTACCGACCACTAACACGCTCATAATTTAAAATAAAACTTTTTATCGAAAAATCACACTTTGAGCTAGGAAGCTGAGATTTGCAATATATACTCTCTAGGGCCCATACTTTACTTTTATTTTTTTATTACTTTTACATACTAGAGAAAAATGATTAAATCTAACTAAAAATTAACAGGATACTTATTCTAAATTAATTGTCCTTATGCGGACGTTCTAAACTTAACAAGAACCTTAAAATTATTACCTTTCGGACTAAAAACTGAGAACGACCTTGCCGAGTCGAATCAATTGGTTCTTGTTCGATCATCGCAATTAAATGGAGGGCGAAGTTAGTACTTAGATGGAGGACCATACCGCGTGTTGTTGGCACCTCTTGCGAATGTCTGACAAACATCCAGGAGTATCAAATTGTCCCCTCCACTTCGCATGAAAGTGGTTGGAGAAGCTAGGTTCTAGGCCCTGCATCGGCCCGTTAAGGCCTAATATAGGCGTTTTTCTTTTTTAGCCCCGAGCGGGGAACAGAGCGGGGCCCGAGCGATCAGAGCTCGCTCCGAGCTGAACGTAACCTGAGCGCTCCGAGCTAGTTAAGAAACAGAATTGAGCACTGAACTGTCATTAGATATTTTTTTTTATTAATTTTCAAAATAGTCAGGTTTGCTTCTGAAATTGGTGTTTGTCAAGGATTGTTCTATTTAAATTATAATTTCTAGTAAATAAACTATGGAAAAAGCACAAATAATGAATGAAGTCAGCCGCGCTCAGCTTTTCGCTCGATGTGCTCGGTCATTTTCAATCGAGCTCATCGAGCGAGCCCTGAGCTAGCTCAGAGATAAAAAGGAAATACAAATTTTGTGCTCAGAGCGCTCCGAGTTAAAAAAGTAACACAGTTCTTTTTTTGACAGCTCAGTGCCCCGCTCGGAGCTAAAAAAGAAAAACGCCTTATGTAGGCCTTAAAACTATTTTACCGAGCAATCTTACATAAATGTTATCATCGAGATTTTTTTTTTTTAAGCTCGGCATCTCTATCAACATTTTTAATTTTATATAAAAACAAATTAGAGACTAGCTACTCTACTTACTTAAACTACTTAACGTATTGTTACTTTAATTAGGATTCTGAGCACTCATTGCCTTGTGCAACAAGAGGTCAAAACCCCAATTACTTTCCGGGCGCCTGGCAGTCTTCAACGTGCATACGCGCTGCCCTGAGCAGATGGAAGAATTACAGTGTCAGTCACCTCCCGGAAGCATCACGGCATGTTGGCGAGCTCGGCCTCTCCTAGCTAACTTAATCTGACTTATAACCTAGAGGATGTTACCTAGAGTAACACACCGTCCGGGGGCATGTTGACCCCCCCCCCCCCCCATTACCTCCAAAAAGCCACCAAAATTCGGCGAATTGCTTTTCCGTGTCGAATTTATATCTCTCCGCTATTGCGATACTAAAACGGAGGAGCTCATGGGAATTGGCGATGTCTCCACTGCGCATGAGCCGCTTAGCGCTGCGGTAGCGGTGGTATAGTACCGGGATACCTCGTCTGGACCAGCCCTTTTGCATCAATATGGATAAAAGCCTCCGGCGTGATAAAGCCAGGCTGGAGCGTACTCTCTATGTACATTTCATTCTGGTAGTAAGCCCCAAAGATCAGACTATTGTCGCAGGCCATCACCATTGAATAAATACAAATAGAAGGGGACACCGTACATTGCTCAAACGACAATGCGACACTTACAAAAAGGTGACAGCTATAATAACTTTAATGCCCTTTTTATGATATTATTGGTTTTCGTTTCTGGTAATTCATATATCCCATTGCTCAAAAGGGGTCAAAAAAATCCTTTTGGGATTTTTTTTTGAAAGCGAACTGTGGGAATATTTATGAATGAAGAGAAATAATTATGGATGTAGATACATTTGTATAGCTATGTGTTGTGATGGTTTTAATTTTTTTGGTTGATGAAAGCGCAGGTATGTATACATGCAATCGTTTAATAGTTCAATAGGTGTCTGTCTCACCATGAAAAAAAACAGTTTTAAGTTTTTTTAATACATTTTTGAGAACAAAAAATTATTACATAAATGCATACACTTTTTGCATTTGTGTTTATCATATAGGGCTTTGACTTTTTTCTTGTAAGTTATGTGTCCTTTTTTTGTATTTTGTTGAGTGCGTGGTCCGTTTACGAGTGGGAATCACTTGCTGCGTGTTTTAAGTGCATATTCGGTTCTTTTTTGTAAAGGTAAATAATTGTATTGCACGGATGTAGAAAGTACGTTGTATACTCAAATCTAAGTTTTCTTTATTTATTTTTTATTATCGTTAAACATAAAGGATTCATAAGCCCAGACGGAGAGAAAGATACAAGTTTGAATAAGGAAAAAGATGATTTTCTTCCATTGAGTTTAATTCCATTATCTGCAGGTGAGTTTGCATTTGTCGCTTGTAAACCAAACAAATATATTCAGAACAAACAAAAAAAATAAATTATAAGAAAGTAGGTATACTTAACAGATTCCTTTTATACAAAAAAAAAAATAAAAAAAACACTTATTTTTCGAATAGGTATTCCTATTATAACGAGAAGAAGTAAGCTTTAAAAAGCATTTTGAATTTGTTAGGGTTGTAAAGTTTAAGCAAGCTATATGGAAAGGGTTTTTAAGAAAAATGTAGATAAATTAAATGACACGATATAGAAAAATAATTTTAATGTTAAATTAATATGGGAAATAAGATGTTCTTTTCAGTTATGAAATCGAAACCGAAAATCGATTTTTTTTTTATAAAAATCCGGAAGTTAACATTTCAAATCAGATTTTAGGCAACTTACCCCATTTAAATATTTTTGTAAGTCTCAAATATCTTATTTACCATATTTATTCAAACATCTTATTTACTATCCTCAAATCGTTGGTCAAATCCTTCTGTATTAATGTTAAGAATCAAAAGAAGTATAAATAACACAAAGATTAACAAGTTTTAAGAATTGTTTGGTTTAAAAACCATTGATTGAATACGAATAATCTTATGAATAAAAAAATTTGCCATGACAGTAGGTAAAGTGCATGTTGTATGTTAAATCCAAAAATGAATTTCTTCAGTAAATGCTTTTCGGCGGTTTTTGAATCTTTAAATAAATTTTAAAGAAATGGAATAATTTATTTGAATTGTTGTAAAATAAATAGTACCTACCAGTACCATTAATAATGAATTCCAGTGTTTCTGAAAACAGTTTTAAAATTTATATTGCCTAACTTAAATTAAATAAATCATTTTGTTTTATCTTTTATTGACTTTATTAAGGGGACGTTGAAAATAACTAGGACGAAGTAAACGAAAATGACGAAGAGGAAAACTTATGTGAGCTTCATGATTCTGAAAACGAAGAGTCAGATCCACAAGAGTAAACTCACAACATTAATGAAATGTCAACAACATATTTTGCAGGATATATCGCAAAATCTATGTTAAAAAATACTGACTGTGAATTATGCAAACTTTTCATGATCAAAAGCAAAAATCTAAATGATTATGAAAGAAGTGAAAATTTAATAAAATTTCGTCAATTCGAAAACACCGTTAATGGAGGCTTGACGATTCCCTCAAGAGAATTCGTAAAACTTATTAAATCTATTGTGCAATGTTTTGAAGAAAACTTTGATCAGTTATGTTTTCAAAAAAAATTTTTACAATCCTTCAATAATATTTTCAATGTCGAAGAAAATTACCCCTGTCCATCCATTGAAAACACACAAAATTTACTTAACCATACCTTTCTTGTTTTAATAAGAACAAAAAATAAAATTATAAATGCTAGGGCTAAGTGTTCAAAAAAAAAATTTAAAAAACTTGATATACTAAGGCACATTTAAAAATGTTTTCAATTCCTATCTCTTCTTTTAATTAAAAAAACAACTAAATGTTCGCTTTAAGTACCTACTTATTTTTAACTTTGTTTATTTAAAAGTGACGATTTCATTTTGTTTTATTTGAAATATTATCCGTTGCTTGATTACCTACATGCACTATATGTATGTACATACATGTTCGTATTAGGGTGCTTCCAAAGAACTCTTTTCTCGTAATTCAACCTCGATAGGATTTAATTATGAATCTGAGATTGATACTAAATGATCAAGACAAAAAATTATAAATTAAGCATCATTAAAATGTCACTACCAGCGGTTTTTCATATATGTATTTGCTTCATAATTAAGCGCGATCGAAGTCAAATTGAAACAGAAGCGTTTTTTAATCACTCTAATACATACCTACTGTTTTTATAAAATGTGCAAATGTTTTAATGTACCCATGTAAAAAAATGGTACCTACCTACACCTATGATTTTTTTTTTAATTAACTGAACTCAAATAGGTTGCTATACCTACCTACAAAGTAAAAATAAGTATCTTTCTTAATTTATTGTTCCTATATTTTTTTGTACTAATGTTATTGAGAAAAAAAAAACAAAATAAAAACCTTATTACATAAATCAGACTTTGAATTCTTTTAATTTAGAAGGTAGGTACCTACCGACCAAGATTTATACAATTGTTAGCGCTATTACTCACGAAAATCTATTTTGGCTTTTGGATTCTTTCTTACGATGTATGTAGGTTTCGTTAGTTTTAAAGGTTTCTTAAGTTTATTAAAATTATAAATACATACCTACTTATCTTAGAAATCTCATATATTTTTAATAAACTTTGAAAAAAGATGAAATTACCTAAATGAGACTTAGATTTGCAAATCAATATATCTTATTAAACTAATAATAAAATTGAAGAAAAACACAAAACTCCCAAATCAATCATCATGTCGAATAACATGCACAAGCACTAACATCATTTTCGTTTTCATTTTATGAATGAGAACGAAATAAAAAAAAAAATAGAACTTACCTACAAATACATTTTCTCAAGCGAACGTGATTTGGCCTTGAATGCCTTTTTTTGTAAAAACTTCAAAAGACCAACCTAAACGGTTCTTTTTTTTTGTTGTTCATTCCAAATACAAAGAACAAAATATTCCCCTTTTCTTCCTTGACCACGACTATTATATGAGTAAATTTCCCATAAGCATAAGCACTCCACGACACAGAGCTGATAGTGTAGTAAAAAAAAAAAAAAAAAAAAAAAAAAAAAAAAAAAAAAAAAAAAAAAAATAAGGACCAAATCTGTAAAATGAGTTTTGTATTTGATAGAGCGATACAATTATTAAATTGTTCGCCGCGGCGATACTAGCGCTTTGTCAAGAATATGTGTCGCCACCTAGAGTAGGTTTTCTCCGGTGTCCCTTCTATTTGTATTTATTCAATGCCATCACCCTTGCAACGTGCCTTCGAGTCACCTTAATGAGGAAATTGTCAATCCTATTCAAGTGAGCCCCATCGTATATGACCTTGTTGGGATAGTATTTTATATACATAGTTGGATTCAGGTGTTCGGAACAACCGGAGACTGGGCCTAAGACATTGTCTCTCCAAAACCAGAATCTTTCCCATTTAACTTGGCGCTATATTAAACCGCATTGAAAAACCATAAGCGATGATCGGGGCCTTGTAAGGGCTACGTAGCAAATGACCTTCACTCTGGAGTCAAGTTCACTGCTGTGAAACAGTCTCCTAGTCAGAGCATAAGCCTTCTTGGCCCCAGCAAGACAAGCAACTATATGTTTATCGAAATACAGATACATGTCAAGCCAGATACCCAGATATCTAACTACGCTTCTTACCGCTATTGGCTGGCTATTTAGTCCAATAATGGCCAATTTCTTCCAGTTTTTTCTGGTATCCCTAGAGGCCCCAGCCAGTGAAGTTCTGAACAAGATTGTTTCCGTCTTCTGAAAATTGATTTTCAACTTCCAGTCGTCGCAATATCCCTTAATTTGATGGAAGTGACGCTGCAAAAGAATGTTAATGACCTCGATTTTAGGACCTGATCTATATGCCACCAAATCATCGGCATACGCTATAGCATGTCTGAGTGAACCCAACAGATCACTCGTGCAAATGTTAAATAGGATCTGAGAATTCACCGCAACCCGCTGTAAACCGTTTTTAATTTCAAAGACTCTGCTCGAAGTCACGTTGCCCCATTTGACACTTCTTTTCCATAAGCATACGAGTATTATAAAATACATATTTTTTTTTTTTTTTTTTTTTTTAATTTCTGGCTCGCCAAGGCGATTTATAAGGGGGGGTACTTCGACCTAAAAGATCTTTTGTACCGTATGGGCCAGAAAAGTTTAAACTAGTAGAATTTCCACTTTCCGTGTAAAGCGGACAATTTTACCAGTAGAAGAATTCTTTATGTCCTCGGGCCTCATTTGCTCCCTGAAAAAGATCTTCTTTCTAATTCCATTAAGGGCTGGACATTCACATAAAATGTGTTCAGCTGACTCGTCCTCTTCAAGACAGAGTCGGCACTCAGGAGAGTCTGATATTCTCATTTTGTGTAGATGATATCTTAAACCATGGTGACCAGTAAGGTAACCTACTAGGTTTTTGATATCGTGCCTGCTTAGTTTTAGACATTTGCTGGCATTTTGATTGAAGGGCCGAATGGCTCGTTTGGCCTGTCTTAGACCTGGGATGCTTTCCCAAAGATAGATACATTTTCTATGTTCCCAGCTTTTAATTGCTGCCGTTGCTGCTGATCTAGGAGTGCAGCAGAAAGGTTCGGGACCTATGAAAGGTGTTTCTGAACCTTTTCTGGCCTTTTCGTTACCTTCTACCCCGACATGACCCGGAACCCACCATAATTTGGTCTTGTTTCTTGCTCCGAGTATTTGTAGGGTATTGAAGCAGTACATGACTGATTTGGAGTCAATGGTATACGAGCTAAGGGCGTTTATAGCTGCTTGACTGTCCGTGAAAATATGGATGGTTGCACCTTTTATGCCAGATAAGATAATGTGGCTGGCGCATTCTTGAATGGCGTGGAGCTCTGCTTGAAATACGCTGGGACTTTTTCCCATGGGTATCGTAAAGCGTTTGTGTGGTCCGTATATTCCCGCTCCTACCCCCGTTTCCATTTTAGAACCATCCGTATACCACTTTATGCCGTTGTGGCTGTTTGGTGGGTTATTGCTAACCCATGCTTCTCTCTTGGGGATCTCCGTGGAGAACCGTTTGTTGAAGCATAGTGTTTTTTGAATGCGGTCTGTGACCGCGCAGTTCATGTTAAGTTCTGGTAGTTCATCGGGAAGGGTCTTTAGATCCGGGTGATCATTAAGACTTATCTCGTTTAACTGTATTAGACTTATTGCACTGCGTATCGCCACTTTTTGAATGTATATGTGGAGAGGTGTGATTCCTGTTATTGCCTCTATGGCAGCTGTTGGACAGGTTCGCATGGCTCCGGAGATACCAAGGCACGCAAGCCGTTGTACCTTTTTGAGCTTCTCTATTGCGACCTTTTGTGTGGATTTTGTCCACCATACTATGGAGGCGTATGTTATAATGGGTTTTATCATCACTGTGTAGATCCAGTGGACGATCTTTGGAGATATTCCCCAGGTTCTGCCATATGTGCGACGACAGGCCCATAAAGCTCTATTAGCTTTAGTGATTTTGTTATTTATGTAGAGTTCCAGTTAAGTCTCTTGTCTAGGATTACTCCAAGATACTTGACTTCGTCGGAGTACTCTACGACCGTGTCGTTTATTGTGATTAGGCCTAGGTCTAATTTCCTCCTTTTAGTGAAAGGAACGATGACGGCTTTACTGGGATTTATGGAAAGATTTTCCTTGATGTCTACTTGTCGAAAAGTCCCTCTAACCCTACGGTGTCGAAGCCTTCTCAAAATCAACCAGACAAGCACTCGTGCATTTGTTCTTGCATTTATATATCGGAAACCAGTTTCGCCGCGCCATGAATAGTGTCAAATGAAAAAAAAAAATGTTTTATTGAAAAAATCATAGTAAATGACAGCCCTAATTTTCGCAGAGTATATGTACAAAGTGGCGCAAAAGTAATCCTCCTATCAGAAAATGCTATAAATTTTGCGATTGGGCCCCTAATGTCAGTTCTGTTTTGACATTTGTCTTGTAAACACATGCGAAAAACACGTTAATAAACAATGTTACGCTACACTGCTCCAGAACGCGGAATATTGGTGACTATTTTTTTCATATTTTTTTAAAATTACAGCCAAAAAACATCGGAAGGTTATTTTTGCGCCACCTTGTATATATACAGTCGTTTTTAACAATTCATTTATTTTAAGTTTTCTGCCGTGCCCACTTTTATGGGACAAAATATGTTGATCCTTCTTTACAATTCACGCATACTTAGATTTTTGCCCCGCCCACTAAAAGGCGGCTGGAAATAGAAATAGGGTATCCAACAGTTTGCTCAAGCACACTTAAGCGTTTCCCCATGTTTTTTTAAATAAAAGAAAACAATAAAGTTTATTTATGTTTTGAAAACAAGTCTTTATTTTTGGCAAAGTTTTATAACACACTCATTTTCGAGGTCTATTATGTTTTTTTTATTTAACAAAAAAACATTAATCAGATTTATAAAAATCAATGTGCCTACGTATGCATGTTTTTATCTAAAGAAACTTAAACAAATAATTCCCAAAAGATCACAGAAAAAATTAACATCACTAGAAAATATAATTTTGAGCAGCTGTTGCAAAGTCATTATGCTCTCGGCATGCTTGCACTTATCACACGTTGAATGGTCATACTCATATTTGTAACAAATAGATCTGCATCGTTTAAAGTTCAAGCACCGACTGCCTTTATTGTTAAAGAAGCTCTCTTAGCATTACATAAGAATACATACATATTTGATGTCAGTACTCAGTACAATGTAAATCTAAATTGTAATTGTGTAAGTAGATGTACATGCGACTTATCTACATGTGCTACAATTTCCTCTTTTTTTTGTAGATAGGTAGTAACAAAATAAACAACAAATTGAATCTACATTTTTTTGTGAGATTCATGGGAAATAAAATGTATAATGCAACTTTTAAAAATAAATCCACATTTTTTAATTTTTAGATTAAACAATAATAAAAAAAAGGATTAATAATAAATAAAATAATCATAATTAAAAGATAGGTACAACGATGTTCTAATTAATTCAGTTTAAATCCTTTACCGCTCCTGGTTCAGCAAGTTTCGTTGGACATTGTTAAATTCTTGTGGTCTGAATAATGACCCCTATTTAAACCTTGTCGAATATCAGAACTATTTCGCCTGTACTTTCCGCCATCTGTTTGCACTACGTAGGATCTGGGGGTGTGACACTTTTTGCAAATAGCCCCTGGTGTCCAAATTCTTTTATCTCTTACCAAAACCCTATCATTAACTTTAAACTCTGCCCTGGGGCGTGAGGTTTTGTTATAATATTTTTCCATATTGTTTCGTTTTTTTGTACACTGATCTTCGATCCCCTGTTCTATTTTGGATTTAAACAAGTTTATGTGCCCTGGTAGTATTGTCCTGAGTCTTCTGTTTTGCATTAGTTGAGCAGGCGATGCTGACATGTTTTTGACTGGGTATTTCTGTAGTCTAATAGAGCTAAGTAAAATTCTTCCTCATTACAACTTTTCCTGAGCAAATTCTTCGATATTTGCACTGCCCTTTCAGCCAATGCATTTGATTTAGGATATAATGGACTACTGGTAGCAATTACAAAATCTAATTTCTTTGTAAAATTTGCACACTCAAATGATGAAAAGGGAACATTTTCTGCTATGACCGTATTTGGAAAAGGAAAATATTTCGAGCCATTTTGATATAATTTCTTTTGATGATTTATTTTTGGTATAGTAGTCGATTACAACTAAATAACTAGTTCTGCCAAATTCTAAGATATCACACCCTACTTTTTGAAAGGAAAGGTTTGGAATTTGATGTGAAATTAATGGTTCCTTGCAATTTCTGTAATGCAATTTCTGTAATGCAATTTCTGTAATTCTTGCTGTAATGCTTTCGACAAAATTCACATGCTGCTGCAACTTTCTCTATATCCTTGCTAATACCAGGCCAATATACTGAAGACGAAGCATTTTTCTTCATTTTCTCTACACCTAAGTGTGAAGCATGAAGTTGACGAAGAATCTCAGGTCTCATATTTTGAGGAACTATAATACGATTTTCAAAAAACAATATGACATCGTCCAGGAATATATTATGACGAATTTTAAAGTAAAATTTTAAGTCTTCATCTATTTTTGTTTTATCATTTGGCCATCCCTTCTGACTCGGGTTTTTTAGTTAATTCAACATTATATCCTAATTAGTATTCTTTATAAAATCGGCTTTTCTTTCCTCACTATCATTTATAGATAATACCGCTTCCGTTATAGTAGGATCCTCCTCAAACTTCCCTGTCTCTTCATAATACCTTGATAAATAGTCTGCTATGTGTAAATATTTTCCTGGCATATATTTAACCTTCACATCAAAATTCAACAATTTTAAACGCATTGTTTGTAACTTAGAAGATGGAATTTTATCTATTGGCTTATTCATAATCGATTCAAAGGGCTTATGATCGCTGTGAATAAGATACCTGCGACCATACGAATAAAAATTAAATTTCTTGCATGCATGTAAAATAGCGAGGAGTTCCTTCTCTATCTGAGAATACCTACGCTCTGTGTCGGTTCGACTCCTTGATGCAAATGAAATTGGTTGATTTTCCTGCAACAGACAACAACTCAAACCATTTTGAGAGGTATCTGTCTGAATACAAATGTTTTTAGATTCATCGAATGGCTTTATATTGGGGAATTTAAAATAAGATTCTTGATCTTGTCAACTGCTCTTGAGTGTAAATCTAACCATTTGAAAATAACATTTTTTTTAGAAGTTCCCTTAAAGGAGATGTCAATTCTGCTAAGTTCGGGATAAACGCTCTTACATAGTTAATTACACCCAAGAACTTTTGCAGATCCTTTTTATCTTGTGGATTCTTCATTTTGCGGATGGCTCGTATTTGGTCTCTATCTGGACGAACCCCACACTCAGAAAAAACATGACATAGGTATTTAATTTCCTTTGCATTGATGTGCATCTTATCTGGATTGAACTTAATGTTATTTTCACGAGTTCTGTTAAGTACAGCAAGAAGATTCGTATCATGCTCTTCTTGCGTTTTGCCAAATATAACAATGTCGTCTATATAAATGCATACTCCTTTTAAGCCACTAAAATTATTTTCATTCATTTTTTGAAACACCCTAGGAGCTATCTTGATACCAAATGGTAGTCTGTTGCAATCATATAGACCGTAGGGTGTTGCAAAGGCAAATAACTTTTGTGACTCCTCTGATAACTCGACATGCCAAAACCCATTTTTCAAATCTAACACACTGAAAAATTTAGCTTCATTTAGGGTTGCCATTATTTCTTCTAACGTCGGAATCAATACGACTTCATCAATCAGACATTTATTTAGCTCCATAGGATCCAAGCATAACCTTAAATTGCCATTTTTCTTTTCCACAATAATTAAATTGCTAACCCAATCTCTTCTATCGTCACATCTCTTAATAATACCTTCCTTTTCCATCTTGTCCAACGCAGACTTGAAACGTTCCATTAATTTTAAAGGAACTCGCCTAGCCGAATGCGCTACAGGGACTACATTTTCTTTAATTTTTATGGTATATGTTTGTGGAAATTTACCTATTCCAGAAAATAAATCAGCATACTCCCTGACAATTACTTCTTTTGACAACAATGAGTTTTTTCCTAACTGAATCATGCTATTACATCTATTTTGAATTGAATCTATTCTACTCAAAATTTTTAACTGTATACAAGTCTGCAACCCCAAGATCGGAACATAATTTTCTTCAACTATAATAAATTGTTCTAAACTCACTTTATTTCTACGAACAAATGTTAGTGTGCAAACTAAAAGTGGCACAATCCTTGAACCTCCATATGCTTGCAGAACGGTGAACGTTGGGCGCAAAACCGCTGATTCTTTTAAGTCATTGAATATCCTCTTGTAAAGAATGTTCACATCAGCACCAGTGTCAAGCTTAAATTCCACCCACTGATCATTAATTTTAATAGATTCGACCCAACACTTTGACGAAACTTGCAGATCCATACTTTCTGAACCTATTGAATGAATATAAAACTTATTATTATACTCTAAGTCTTCCTCATTAGAATTTATTTGCCTGACATTTTTAATTTTACAAACAATAGCAAAATGATTTAAACGAAAACAATTTGTAAACTTTTCACCAAAAGCTGGACAGTTTCTTCGCCTATGCGATAAGTTGCAATACTGACAATTCTGTATCAAATCCTCATTATTTATATTAGCTAAATTATTATTTCTTAAATTATTTCCATTTGATTTTTGGAAATTCTTTTGATCAAAATTCATAATCGATTTTTCCCTAACATGCTGTTTGCTTTTCACCTCATAGACAGACACTCCTGGTTCCTGAAAATGTGTAATTTGCTCTTTCGTCGCGTCCGCCGCCCTGCCTTTCTCCACCGCTTTCGCAAAATCCAGTTTATCTTCCTGAAGAAATTTTTCTTGAAGCTTTTTGTCGTAGACCCCAAGCACTATGCGATCTCTTAACATCTCGTTCTCACTGCTGCCAAACTCACACGTTCTCACCAACCGCTTCAAATCCATAAGAAAGACGTCAAACGGTTCACCTTCACTTTGATTACGGTTATAGAACATGAACCTCTCGTACACGGTATTTTTTTTTTTGGCGAACAAAAATCCTCAAAAGCTTTTATCACTTCGTTATATTTTTTTCTATCAGCTTCCGATAAATTGAATGTATTAAAAATTTCCAAGGCCTCTTCTCCTATAGCATTTAAAAATGTTGCTGTTTTCACGTCTTCATCTTTTTTAGTAACGCCTGAAGCCGTCAAGAAGATATCGAAGCTCTGCTTGAATCTCCGCCAATTTTCGGAAATATTATTTCCATTAAAACTCAGATTACTAACTGGTTTAATAACACCAAATTCCATGTTTGTAGAGTTAGTACCTAACTATCGACGGTTTGAGTTCACTACACGTGTTTTTCTTGTTTTCAAATGATTTTCGCAGATACGATTTTAGTCTATCTCTGTGACTAGCTTTTTGTTTATGGTTTATTATTGGTAAATAATATGAAACAATTCTATTTCTTAACTGTTTGTTGGCCTTGGTTGAGTTTGTTTTTTCTTTCGCACTTGCAATCACCATATCGTAATAATCAAATTATATGTGTTTTTACTCCGGCTGCGCCATGTAATAAATAGATATGCATCGTTTACAGTTCAAGCACCGACTGCCTTTATTGTTAAAGAAGCTCTCTTAGCATTACATAAGAATACATACATATTTGATGTCAGTACTCAGTACAATGTAAATCTAAATTGTAATTGTGTAAGTGGATGTACATGCGACTTATCTACATTATGCTACAATACTTGCATTTGATATTATTTTTGACTTGTCATTTTTTGGAACCAACTTGAAGTTATACATGGTGGCGCAAAAGTTGTCATCTGTTTACTTCACAAATGTCAAAGTAAAATTGACATTTGCCGCCATTTACAAAAATTATAGCATCTTCCGATAGGGTTTTCAGCCCTTGGGTGGCCTTAGGCAATTCTGTGTGCCAATGTTCTAAATGATCCACGATGTTTGACATCTATCCTATGTAGTTTTCAGTCGGATTGATGAACGCCACTGGGTGATGACTTTTGCGCCACCTTGTATTTTCGTCGCGTCCTTTTCTTCTTTCGTATCAGATTTATCCACCTCCTCCTGACTGTTCCGTCCTAGTTTGGCTGTACATCAACGTTGTTGTCTTCCGAATAATTTTCTAGCTCGAACTCGAAGTTCTCGACACTACTGCACTCGCAAGTATGTTAAGTTCTGTTCAATTCGCTTCCAGATACTATTAGACGTGAGAGAGTAAAAATTGTATTGCAGAATTGTATAAAGAATGGATAATTTTGTGTGATCATTCAGCCATAAACGGAGTCTTCTTGTTAATTGAATGCCGTAGTTTTTTTTTAGCTAGGTAGGGAGGAGGACACAATTAGCGCGACGGCCATCTTTTGATGCCACCACTCAAGTGAACAAGGGTGTCAATTAGTGTTTCAAATCCATTGAGGAATTCCATATTGCAGAAATTTGTATTACTTAATTCTGATAGATCGGCGAAGAATGTTTTGCCGAGTGTGCGATCTCTAGACTCTAGTTCTAGCTAGGGCCAGGCATTCGCAGAGGAAGTGGTGAAGGATATCCTTTTCCACTGGATCTTCGCAACTGCGGCAGTGTGTGTTGAATGGGATGATCAACTTGGCGGCGTGAGTTTCGACAGGCATATGTTCAGTGCTGATTGCCACAATTCTGGCAATCTCCTGTCGGGTTCTGTTTGTTAGTTCTTTTGCATTGAAGCAAGGACATATCTTTCTGAATATGACGCAGCTATTAAGGTTGCTACATCCGGAGTTCGCCCGTGAGAGGGAGTATTTGGATATTTTTCCCCTTGACAAGCCTATGGGAGGAGAAACTGTATCTGCAAGGGAGCTGTCATAGGTAGAACCGTGCCCTACCAGCGCATCGGCCTTTTCATTCCCCTCTATGTTAGGTTTTTTTTTTTTAAAGGTGTTAGGTTGCTGTCGGCAGAAGTCGACACACTTAGATTAATTTTGATCCATTATGATACCACGATTATCTACCTTAACTTTCGTTGATGGGACTAGCCAACAATACGCGGTTGTTCTCAAACAGTCCTCCATCTACATACTAAGCGCGCCCAACGTCGTTTAATTGTCTTGATCTGACGAGAACCGAATAACTCGACGTGGTATGGTAGTTGGTTTCCCCTCTATGTTACGATGGCCATAGGAACCCAGAGGAGAGTGATGTTTAAGTGACCGATTAGGCAAGGGATTGCGTCTTTACACTGTGCGAATAATTTTGAGGATATGGAGTGTGAGTTGAGAGCTTTTATCGCTGCTTGACTATCAATAAAGATGGCAATATCTATCTTGGTTATTTGGAAAAGGGTGAGTATCCTACAAGCCTCTCTGATCGCTAGTATGGCTGCCTGGTGGTTCGTTGCTAACGCTTCATTTCCATTCCATTCTGGATGGGAAAACAACTTAAGTGGCTTTGTTAAGGTTGTGTTTGAGCGTGATATAGTCAGTGGCAGTCGCAGCAAGGTCCGCGGGTAAAAGGCCAAGCACCTTACTGTGGCCGTAGGTGACCACAACCCAGATTCCCCGAGACTTACTATGCTCCAAGATGCAGTAAATCCGATTTTAAGGTCGAGAGGGAGGAGGTCTAGAAGAACACTAAGGCATCGGTCAGACTCGACCAAAGAATCCCGGTTACACCAATCCCAGCCTACCTCTGGAGACTCGATTTAGTTTATTGATGTTGTAGGATTTAATTAGTGCAGGCCACCATACTAGTGGCCCGTAGGTGAGGGTAGGACGTCTTACGCCTGTGTATTTTCATACAACCATCCTAGGCTGGAGTTCCCACCTTCTGCCAAGAGAAAGCGGAGAAAGCGGCACATGCTTTGGGTATACTGTGTTCTATATTTTTCTTCCAGCTTTGCTTTGGATCAGGTCAATTCCTAAATATTTAGCTTCCGAAGAAAAGGTGAGTGCTTGGGGCGTAAAAATTCCTGGATACCATAAGTGCATCACAACCGGCTATATAGTAATCCGAAATAGGGAGGTCTACCAATATTCATTTTCATTGAGCGATACATTCAACATCTTCAAAATATCCCACGAGCGTGCGTGCAAATCCTTGGGTTGGCTAGACTGGAGATCACCGTTGTCGTAGACGGCCGATCAAACAGAAACCACTAACAGGAGCATGCACGTATCAAAATCGTAAAAAAGAGGGAGGCCTAAAGACTCCTGTATCACATATTCCCTACATAACAACTGCATTTGATTGGCCTGAGTTCAAAAAAGTGACTCGAAACCGAATGGCCTGCCGATGTTCATTGGGGTCAAGTCAGTAGACCCTACAGGCGGACCTGTAGGGATGCACTAAATTGGGAGGATTACGATCATTTTAATCCTGAACATAGCTTCGCCATTATAAAAGAAGGAGAATACCACCGTATTTTCTTTTTTGTTCTTACTTACTTTAGATTTTTTGATTTTTCTATTTGGGATTTCCAACCAATCACATTCTCTTCCCTTACAGCGAGGCTGTGATTAGAATTAAAGTCATCGTTACCCTTCCAATTAATGGGCTCGCTAGCCGGTTCGAACTAAATAAACATCGACAGGCTTCCCTGTTTCGGATTGGTTTTTCACTGAGGGCAGTCAAATGCTGATGTTATTGCATTTACATGATCACGGCCTGCCTCTTTCTTACGTCTTATATTAGCAATATTCTTAGCCCGGCTCTGCACATTAAGCGACTCCACATCAATATGATTTATTAAATGATAAATGTAGATTTCGTGGTGCCTTCGACTTGTGTCATTGAACAGTCGGTTGTACTTAACTATTTCACAATCCCTTAATATGCATATATTGTTAAACATGATTACATTGCATACAAAAATGTCGTATTGCTCCAAATAATAATGAAAAAAAAAAATGGATGTATCAAACAGTTCGCCAAGCAGACACGTAGGATTTCCATATGTTTTTTTTAACACTTTAAGCTGACTTGTTAACTAGAACTATCAAGGCTGGTTCTAATGAGCATGAATAAAAAACTGAAGGATACTTACCTAATTTTTAGAATTCACATGACAACTTCAAAAGTCACTTCCATTTGCCAGCTACACCCTGAACACTCATATGACTCCATTTAATAGATATTCAATCAGACTACACTTGAAGACAATTATATTGCATCCCTTCGTCCTATACTTAAAGTCACCTCCAATATTCGATTTACCGAGCATAAGTTCCTTTATTAAGTGTCAAAGGCGTTCAAATGAATTGTAATAGTCAGACAGGACGAAGGAGTTCTTATTTGTTCATTTTTATTGCTGTTTTTGGTACTTCGCAATGTGCGGATCCATTTCCGAATCTGAAGAAGAACGATTTTGCTCGTTAAATTAAACAGTTGTACTAAAACTCTTCTCCCATCCAGTTCTATCAAAAATAATATAAATTGAATATTCTGTGAAGAACGAAGGACTACAGATACCCAATTCAAATAAATACAAGAAACGCACCATAAATCGATACAAGGACCCGATTTGACTGAATTCATGATGTCGATGATAAATTATGCTCTGCAACTTTTATCCTCTTCATGTCGTTGTACCCATATTCTGCTACTGGGTAGGTATTGCTTTAACAGAGTTGGTTGAAATAATGGACATGCTAAGGACCATTGACACGTACATTTCGGGGGAGGAAGTTAAATTCCAACTCTGTGGAAGCGTTTCTCATAGATATTCGATTGTTGGAAACTCTGCTGGCCTTCTTTTCGTTATGACATTTCAATATTTAATGAAGGACATATTGGACATGTGCCCTCCAAATAAATCATAAGTAGATAGGTATCTGTATGAACAAGATTTGACATAGAGTCTTGTATGCACGAGAATAACACTTTCAATGCCCATAAATTTGTGCAAACTTGTTTCGGACAAAGAAAAGTTGAAATGCACTTGACTCAAACAAAATATAGTTACTTCAAAACGATTTTGTGAATAATACAACTCAAACTTTCCCCGGGGAACAGTATATATGTAATGTAATTCGATTTTCCTCAATTTGATAACCAATATACGACTCCGACTGGGCCCACTCTTTCTTTCGTTCTTCGACAGACTAACAAGTTCCGTACCTATGTCATATGTGTGTACCAACATCCTTTCGGCGAATGCATAAACATGCACGAGTTTGACATTTTTAACATTTTTCTAGATATTTCAAAGAAAAACTGAAACGAAAAAAGTCTGGCAGGACGACTGTTGAATGGGTATTATTATCCTTGTTGCGCACATTTTGATATTTCGATTCCATCCGTGTCCCGAATCAGTTGCAACTTGCGATATCGTTGTAGACTAAAAATAAAACTCTATCTCCTGGCCTCGTCGTCGTCCTCATCGTAGTTGGCGTAAGAAAACTTTGCTCACTGAAAGGCATTCAATAACTTCAATTCCTCATATTGTGTTTGGAATTTGAAACGCATTCATATGATATGCAGCATCGTTTTCACTCCTTCCAAAGCCCAAACTCATCGTTTTGCTATTTTAGCGAATCAGCGAGTGGAAAAAGTACACATACAATCGACAGATAGAATAGGGACGAAGACGACAATGACAACCCATCCTGTTGCTGCTCCTGGTGATACAGTAAAGTCACCTCCTTCTTTAGGAAGTGCAAGACGACAATCCTTTTTCCGTTCACTGCATTCGACATGTTAGCTTTTAGTAATTTTCTTTTTCTTTTCTTCGTTTCTCTCAACGTCTTGTGTAATATTTTCGGATTCGGTTTTAGGTAAACATTGGGGGCGAGGATAGGTTGAGGATACGAATCACAAATTTTATGAAGAATGACGGTGGCATTCGATGTGTCTACAAATGTCACCGAAAGAAAAATCCATGCCCATATATACTGCAGAAATTTTTCTGCATAATTCCACGAGAATTACTGTACTAGAAGTCTGGTGATGGCAGGCGATAGAGAAGGGAAAAATCGTTTTACATTTACAAACTATCGGATGGCATTGGAATACGAAATATACAGGGAAGTCGAGTGCCAGATAGCACGGACGAAGAGTTATGCCCACAATGGGATTACATTTTGACATCCAATGCATATGGATTGTTGTCAGTACAATTGTGATAAATAGGATGGTGCGGGTGAGCATTTACCATTAGGTCATGAACTCTATTGAAAGTACAAAGGAGTTTCAAAATGTTTTGACGCACAGATTTATTTAAATATGGATTTTGAGGTTTATTGAAGATTATTTTGGTCATCTACAAAACCAACGATTCTGCAAAATCGTTACAATCAAAACACATGTGTGGGACTTGTTCTTCATGTATTAACAATTGGCGCCCAACGTGAGGATTTGCCGCAATCTATTTTGAACATATGACAATTCGATTGGAATTCTCCTTTTTATGCATGATTTGACGTCAGAACATCTGCTATTTATATCAAATTTGAATGTTCGACTTATATTTGGGATCGGGAAGAGATATTCGTTTACGTTTGCAAATTGTAATAGCCCGACAGAGTATTAAAACATTTTATTGAATGGCCCCACTTAAGTGCCACTTAAGTGGGTTTGTCTCCTATGCGTTCGCGTATCGTAAAGCCGATGTTTAATTGTTTACAGCTGTTATGGTTTAAAATGTTTACAGCTGTTATGGGCACATACCCTTAGCGGAGCATCGAAGTTGCCTAAGCATACTTAGCCATGTGGAGAAAAGGGCGCAATGCCTTTAACCAACGAACCGGTTGAGCTCAAAAATTCAGCCAATCTTTGGTATTGACCCGAGAGTGTTTGATCATAGTCGGTCCAGCTTTGTTTGTAACTAAAATATATATAACGCACGCCGGGTACCCGGTTGTTCTATATATAATATCTATTAATCTTATTTTGTTAATCGTGGGAAAAATTGGATCAACAATTTTAATTTTCACTATCCTATAGGTATGGGAATTAGGTTCAATGTTTTTTTTCTAAACCCACTACCCACAATTTAAAAAAAAATTTGAACAAAATAATCAAAATTTAAGCTAGGAAGCTAGGAAGAATTAAGAACATATATACTCTCTAGGTGTCCCAAATGCTCAGTTGTACATATTTTTAAAATACGCCAACATTTAAAAAAAAGATTGAAGAATGAAATTGAAAGTTCTATTCTTCGTAAAGTATATAGATAGTTCGCCACACCTACTTTTTTGGGTCATTTTTTATATCATAAATTTTGTTTGTTTGATAAAATCCTTTCAAAATCTTAGAAAACAGTTTTGTTTAGCAAAATATGTTAACAATATCTTTCTTAACAATTAACCCAAATTTAGATTTTTCCCAAGCTAACTATTTGGGGTCGCAGACAGTCCCAAATCGAAGCCAAACCTTCGCCATCTGCATTCTCATAATCGATGGAAACTCTCTCGGCGTCTACCCCTTTCGCTTAAACTGGAATTGTTTATTCAAAGAAAAAAAAAACATAGGGACGGGCTACAGTCCGCTTGGGCGAACTGTTGGATACCCTATTCTTATTCCTAGCCCTCATAAGTGGGCGTGACAAAAGTCTAACTACGGTTGAATTGTTTAGAACGCTCTACATATTTTGTTATATAACATTTAAAGGATTTTATCAAAAAAAAACGCTCCCTAGCTTAAACTTGGGTGTTTCAATAAAATTGTTTTATTTAATTGTGGGCGTGTCAGTAGGCGGATTTTGAAATTTTTTTATCCCAAGCAGTTTTAGGAGTCATAGATCATATATAAAAAATTTCAGCTTTCTAGCTCAAAATTCGATTTTTTTCCAAAATTTTGTTTTTTTCAGTTTGTGGGCGTGTCTGTGGGCGGATTACATAAATTCGTAAACTTGATTATTTCGGGACCCTAGAGAGTATATGGTTAAAATTTCAGCTCTCTAGGTCCAGTATAAAGGCCTAATTTTTGCCGACTGACGGACGGACTGACGGACATGGCTAGATCGACATTACCATCGATGCTGATCATAAATATACGATTAGTAACTTTTAGGGGTCTACGGGCAATATTAAGGTATGTTACAAGCTATGCGTCAAAATTAATATACCCTTAGAATAGGGTATAAACATAGGGACGGGCTACAGTCCGCTTGCGCGAACTGTTGGATACCCTATTCTCATTCCTATCCAATATGAGTGGGCGTGACAAAAGTCCAAGTATGGTTGTTATTATTATTTTGTTATATAACATTTAAAGGATTTTATCATAAAAAAAAACGAAGCTTTTGTAAAAAAACGGTCCCTAGCTCAAACTTTGGTTTTTCGAAAAAGGTTTTTTTTCAAATTGTGGGCGTGCTAGTAGGCGGATATTAAAAATATTTACACATGAGCATAAAGGGCCACCTAGAGAGTATATATTATAAATTTCAGCTCCCTAGCTCAAACTTTGGATTTTCAAAAAAATGTTTTTTTTAATTGTTGGCGCGTCAGTTGGCGGATTTTGAAAATATTTACACATGAGCTTAAAGGGCCCCTAGAGAGTATATATTAGAAATTTCAGCTCCCTAGCTCAAATTTTGGTTTTTAAATAAAATTGTTTTATTTAATGGTGGGCGTGTCAGTGTGCGGAATTTGAAAATTTTATCTCCCGAGCAGTTTTAGGAGTCATAGATCATATATAAAAAATTTCAGCTTCCTTCGATTTTTTCTAAAATATTGTTTTATTGAGTTTGTGGGCGTATCTGTGGACGGATTTCTAAAATTCGTAAACTTGATTATTTCGGGACCCTAGAGAGTATATGGTTAAAATTTCAGCTCTCTAGGCCCAGTTTAAAGGATTCATTTTTGCCGACCGACGACGGCCGGACGGACATTGCTAGATCGACATTACTATCGATGCTGATCATAAATATAGTAACTTTTATGGGTCTACGGGCAATATTAAGGTATGTTACAAACTATGCGTCAAAATTAATATACCCTTAGAATAGGGTATAAACATAATTCCAACACAAAAGATGCAATTTCGGCTCTCTTCTTTCTAAAGGGATTTCTTTTTTTTTCTGTAGTGACACAGTACCCTTATAGTGGAAACCACAGCGCAGGCATTTTTGTTTTGTTGCTGTAAGTAGCTCCCAGCAAATGATTCATTGCCTATTTTTGGGTGCTACTTACTCTATGAAAGAATAGAAGGATAGGTAAGAAGTTTGGTGCGATGTGATTTTTTCTCCACAGGTGGCGTTTAAATTGCTTTAGGGAGATCTGTTTTTGTTGTGTGTATTCAATTTATAAAAATCATGGCCCTGGTCGTTCGAACGCACGACCTGCCAATCACTTAGTGAATACACTTTTTGACTTTGAAATTAATTTTTTATTCATTTTTAAATGATTAAATCTAACTTAAAATTAACAGGATACTTATTTTTATTTATTGGTCCTTATGCGGACGCTTTAAACTTAACTATAACCTTATAATTATTGCCTTTCGGCCTAAAAACCATTGTACGAACTAATCTTACGTATATTACTCGAGAAAATTAAAAAAACTCGGTATCATTATTAAGGTTTTATATTTTTACTAGCTGTACCCGCCCGGCGTTGCCCGTGCTCAAGAGTCTAAATACTCGGTGCTCTCTGCGCCTAACAAAAAGAAATACTTGTCTTTTTTTGATGAGAAATAAAATTGGTGGACCGATTTTGACCAAACTTCACAGAAACATATTCAAGTCAATACCAAAGCTTGCCTGATTTGAGCTCAATCGGTTCCGTGGTTAAAGGGACTGCACATTTTTCTGCGCTTTGCTTAGCCCGATTACGCTACTTCGTTGCTCCGCTAGGGGTAGGTGCTAGTTGCCTGCCAGGCGCCTATGTCACCTGACTTTTTTGAATCGAACAACAACACAAAAGAAAGAAACTTCGATTTTTATTTTCTTTCAATCAATTTGTTATGCGCACGGTTTAACAATATGCTGCAATTCTAATTTAATGTCAACAACGAAATCGACCAACATATACAAAACTGGGAATATAGCGCCACCTATAAGAATGCAACTTAATTATAAATATGTATGAGGGGCATTCAATATATTCTCGGTATCGATATGAAGGAAAATTCGAATTCAATGTAAATTGTCTTTATTTTTCAATATAATTCCAATATAATTTAATCAATAATTAACATCAATGCATTTGTTACATCTTGAGATAAGCTTTTTTAAACCCTCAAAAAAATAAATTTCCTCTTTCTCTGCAAAATACCCATTTATTGCCGACTTGAGTTCTTCATCATCCAAAAATCTTTTTCCACGAAGACATTTTTTCAAATCCGGAAACAGGAAATAATCACTAGGGGCAAGGTCTGGACTATAAGGTGGGTGTTGGATTTCTTCGAAACCACAATCTCGCGCAGCAGCCTTGGAAACTAGCGCCGTGTGAACAGGAGCGTTGTCATGAAGAAACAACACACCCGCTGCGAGTTTACCCCGTCTTTTCTTTTTAATTTCCTTCCGCAAATTATGCAAAGTGGAAGCGTAGGATGTGGCGTTGATGGTTTCACCTTTTTTTGTGCTCAATGAGCCGCGGATGAGCCGCTTATCTCTCGCGCTGCCTCCGGCGGGATAAAGCCAGACCGGAGCGTACTCTCTTTGTACATTTCGTTGGGGTAGTAAGCCCAGATCAGGCTATTTCTCGCTGGCCATCGCCCTTGCAACTTGCCTTCGAGTCACCTTAATAAGGAAATTGTCAATGCTACTCAACTGAGCCCCATCGTATAGGACCTTGTTGGGATAGTATTTTATATAGACTTAGTGAATACACTACCATCGCACCATTGCCACCATAATGGATTTTCGGGATAAAATGAAGGAAAAAGACAGACCAGAACCACAAAAGGAGTCTGATGATCGGTTGTGGCGAACCGCGAAACAGCGCTGTAACTCCAGCCGTCCACTTCACGTGGTAATGTAAGGTTATTCATTCAAAACAACATAAAGGAAATTGACGGAGAACAAAAATTAAAATCAGGAAAAATTGTGTGGTATCACATAAAAAACCATTAAAATCGTAAAATTCTCTTCTTTGTCTTCGGTTGCTGACGGATCACTTCGAATGAATTCTCTGGCTCGGGTTTCGGCTTTTATTTCACTTAATCAAAAATGGCAAATTGATTTTCAATTTCTTTGCCTAAAGGTGGGGGAAATCTATTGAATCTACTGAATCTACTGAATTAAACTTTTAACTTCTTTTTTGGTGAATACCGATGTTTTTAGTTTATTTATTGCTAAAAAAAAGTAATGCTAGGCGGTGGTGCTTCTCTTGCAGAGTCGCGCTTCCTCTTGCGCGAAGGGGTTATTACCACCTCAAATGCATTATTATCACCGAAGATACGAAACACTTTCTAAATAACAGCACTAAATAATTTTTTTGATTGAACTACTCACATGTTGGGTACGAACGGAGCCATCGAGAAACTTCAAACTTCAAAGTGAAAATTATTGTCATAGGTATGTTTCGGTGTTAGTGCAAGTATGTAGGTGTAAATCTTGCTTCGAAATCGTGATTTTTAAAAATTGATCTAGATCAAAAAAAATCAATCTCTTGCATCCAATCGAACATAAAAATGACATCTCAGATCAAAAAAAGCAATCTAGATGAAAAAAATCGATTTATTGCCCAATTGAAAACTACATAAATTTGCTCCTAACTTCATATGGCAGCGTCCATAAATAAGTGCTCTAAGTGAGAACGTGAGCGTAAGATTTTAAGTTGATTTTAATGTGAAAACCAATACACAAACTTTTAAAATTCGGTTCACAGTTTTGTCGTTTGGGGGCACAATGAGAGATTCTCTTGAAGTCGACTATCTCTTGTAGCTCATCTGTGCTATCAAGCATCCACAAAATATCATAACCACCAAACAGCATCTCCATCTATATGATAAACTTTAATCGCAACGTTCCTCCAATTTGATTCCCCCCGGGTAACATATCAACGCCATTAGCTTTTGGAATGCATTTCTTTTCGGCGCAAGACGTCTCCAAGTGTCCAAGCTGCGAACAATATTAGTGACACTAAGGGTATTCTATTCATGCAACGTCGTTAAACATTTGAAAATCTTGCCCGAACAGTTAGTAAATTTTCGACACGAATTTGGTGTGTGCCAATCAAGATGGTTGTCGTGGGCACCCTTTTCAACCAATCAGCTGTCGAGCTGTAGCATACTGAATGCAACCTCTGTCACACTGCACAAATGAAAAAAATGAGCGTATCCACCAGCTTTTTTTTTAATATGCACACACTAAATGGATTTTTTGGGACCCTTATAATTTAATAGCTACACAGCGCGGGCGTTAAGGAAATTAGGGTGAGAAGAAAAAGAGAGATGCCGATGCACGTTCGTTCGGAATGTGTGTATATAGGTTATAATGTAAAAATGTAAAGGAAAAACGATGCGTTTAAGTGTATTCCACATTCGTGTTGTACGGCTGAGGAAAGATTCTTTGAACTTCACTGTACGTCCGAACACAGGCTTGAGGGTGAACTGATGAGCATTCCTTGCATTACGGGTATTGCGGTTGAAATGTTCAAGGGGACGAATGCAACTGGCTATTTCGTTTGAGCACTTATGGTGGAAATAACGATAAAATAACGAAAGGCAGGAGATATTACGACGATAACTAAGAGAGTCAATCGATTTCGCGATGTCTCGGTCGTTAATAAGTTTTATCGCGCGTTTTTTAATCCTGTCAAGTAGCTCGAAATAAGTTATTGGTGCCCCAGACCAGATATGAGCGTTGTACTCAAATTTCGGGCGAAACCTTATAACGACGCTTTATAAATTGTAGCCAGATCAGAAGGGGTGAAATATTTCTTGCATCGCTTAAGGAAGCCTAGACATTTCGCTGCGTTCTTAGCGACATCGAATATGACGTGGTCATTCCAACGAAGGTTGTCATTAACACACATACCGAGAATGGAAAGTCTTTCGGTTTTCAGCGATGCAAGTGCCATTCATGGAGAATGGCAGAGTTTGTGGGTTTTGCTTTAATGGCAGGAGACAGCATTGTGTTTTGGAAGCATTAAATTCAACTCTATTGGTTGTACCCTATTGAGTTATGCTGTTAAGATCGGAATTTAATAAGCTGATTTATTTACCGACATTTACACAAGCAGTCTTAAGGGGTGTTCATAAAAAGTTCGTCGCAAACTTACACTTTTACGTAGATGGTAAATTCTGGACGTTTTCTCTTTTAATTTTGTCTTTCCTTGCATTTTGAAAAGTATTATAAAAAAACGTAATTTAATAATAATAATTTTCCGTTAACTACTTCATAATTGAATAATTTTATACAAAATGTCACATTTCGTTGGTTTATTGCGAAAAGTCATTAAGTAACGTTGTATTGATTTTGAGATAATCGCAATTCAATTTTTTTAATATTAAAGATTAGATAAACGACTACTAATATAGTAGTATTTATAAATAATTTGTGTTTTTTGGATTAATAAATTATGTTTTACACTTCAGAAAGCTTAATTTAAAATTGAAAACAATATTTAAAATATAAAAAAACATACCCAAATAGAACCAGGACGCACTTAGTGACATTTTGCATTCTAAATTTGGTGAAAAAATATAATTTTTGTATAAGGACAGAAGGTATACTAGATAAAACAACTTTTGAAAACCGTTCTTTTTTTGTATGTATTTATTGCATTTTTAACAATATTATGTAGGTATAAGAAAAAGAAAAATGATACATCAAAAATTATTCATAAAATTCATCTTCATCATCATCATCCTCAACTCCAGGTTCTGGAATGCAGTCCCTTTTGTTGGAAGCTTCCGGGAGAGATTTATACCATAAATACCAAAAGCTCTTGTGGAATAAACCCTTTTTCACAAAGCTTTACAAGATCTTTTTTCTTTTCCTTGCTTAAAGGCAGCAATGTCTTGTAGCAAGGCCGAACTAATTCCTTTGTAATTTTTGTTTGACGACCCCTCGATGATGTATGGATTTTTTTTATAATTTTGTTCGTCATGGTCGTAGCTATATTCAATAACTGATGGCAAAGATTTTGAAAATTTGAGCATTTTTATACGAAGCCAGCTTACTTTATCACCGTTCTCATCCTTGCGTCTGTTTGAAATTATTTTTGTAGACAAGGCTTTCAAATCGTAAAAGTCTGTATGACGAAACTGCTTAACATGGTAAGGGTTAACGTCCTTTCTTTTTCTTGAACTTCTGGCGGATCTCATAATGTTCATCCAGTCCGTAACGGTATAACATGATTTATATTTTTTTTTCATTTTCAATTGCTGAGTGCATACTGTCTACCTCCATTTGGGAATGTCCAGATTCGAGGTATTTCTGTTCAATAACGTGCAAATCTGTGGTCTGCACCATAAATTGGAAGAGAGCTGCAAGGTGCTGGTTTCTGTTTTGACCCGCACACGTATCAGAATATAAGCTCATCAATACACATTTTTATAGCAGACCCAACTTCACTACTACCTCTTTTACCGTCCAACTCAGTCCACAAATAGCAGAAAGCCTCATTTGGTAACTTTGACTCGTAAATAGTTAAGTTGTACACGCATAATTTTCGAGTGTACTATAATAAGGATTCTTCTCCTGATGGCAATTGCAAAACACATTGCAAGTCAACGGTGGCTGATAGAAACTCCGGATCAGTATTCGATCTTATTTTGTCAAATTCTTTTGCACTCTGGGCGTCAGTCTTCCTGTGGATGTGATCTTCAAAAGTTTTAGTTATTTCTGGTGTTAAGATTCCATTTTTTTTAAGTTGTTATACTTATTGCACAATGAACATTGATCCTTCCGTGGAACGAAAAAAGACAAATTATATTCCTTACGAAATACGCTTCTATATACCGCAGATGAAACTGGCTTGATGTTGTCCTTTTCACACTTATTTTCATATAGCTGAAACATTTTCTTTATGCTTAGTTTGGAATCCAAGTACTTCCGTTTATTTCCTTTTCAGCAGTAATGCGACTCAACTGCAGGAAATGTTTCGATATGCGATCTGACTATTGCTAAATCTTCTTCTTTGGTTTTATTGTGAGGTTTTTTTTTCCTCTTTTATCACTTCCTGTGAACACTCCATCAGAGCTGCATGAAAAAGTCAAATTTATTGGTCCATTACTAATGCATAAAGTTTTTTCGAAAAATGCCTGGCAAACTCTTATTTCCGCATCGATCTTTTGAAAATAGTACGATCTGCTTACTTTCCTTTTTTTGGATCCGGCATCACATCTTCTTCTTCGAGGATTAATTTGCTTCACGTATTTTAGAATGAAGTCTTTTTGTCGTTGATAGTTCGCCAAACCCCAATACCGAGTGCAAATAGCTGTTCTTTCTTCTTCAGAAAAGTTGTCGCTACATTTGAAGCGACATTTACTACAGTTTATGGGTTTCGTTGTTTTTACTAGTTCATGACCGCTTCTAGATTTATAAGCCACACAATCGTAACGGCGTTTTTTAATAATATTTCTTTCCCAATTGCTTTCATCCCGCATCCCCAACCTCGAGTTCTTCCTTCTTTTATTTTTCTGTTTTGAAGAAGATTCTGGAATTTCCAATCCTCCAGGAACACTTTGATCTTCTATTCCTATATCGGTTATAAGATCTCCGCCTTCGAATTCTGATGCAGAGTTGCTGGTTTCATAATTATCTTCAGGATTCCAGGTTTCATCCATTGCTTCTTGGTTTCCTGTTTCATAGGAAACCTCTTTAGCAAAAATAACTGGAATATTCATTATATCAAATGGAGGACTCAAGTCCTTCTTGTTAGTATCTTCTTTAGGTTCCGCATTTTTTGCAATCTAACAAAGTTAGATACTTGTTTATTAGATAACAATATTTCGAATAACTTACTTTAGTCTGATTTTCATTTTGTTTCCTAAAAAGATCCAAGATTTTCTGACCTCTACTTGTTTTTCTTTCCATGATTAAATCTTGTTTTTAAATTTATAACGTAGGAATGATTATTATTAAACGTAACTCAGTAAAATAAATATGTCGTACCTTGTAAACTAAAATTTTACCACTTTGCTTATAAGAAACTGCAGAAAAAGAATGTAAAATTTACCGACAATTGAAACAAAATTGCTTTGAATTCGAATAATAGAATACGTTTTTAATGACAGTTTTATCGCACGGGGTTCTAGTTTTTTTAGTTAGCTCATGACCAAATTTTCCAGTGCAAAAAGTCATTAAGTACCACTTAGTGAGTTTTGGCACTGAGTAAAAATCGGGATTTCATTGCAGAAAGTCACTATAGTTACTTAATGACTTTTTGCACTATAAAATCATTACATTTACATTGTGTACTTGAAGAAATTATTATTGACATTTCAAGGAATTCTGTAGTTTTGTTGTTTTTCATGAGTTACTTTAATCGAAAGCTATGATCGAGACTCAGTACTTTGCATTTTTAGATTTAATTCCATCAAAAGTGTACTTAGTGACTTTTCGCAATAAACCGACGATTTATTACTTGAAAGGTTTCTGAAAGTCTGTTATAAATGTTGTTAAGGTACTGTTCAAGATCCATCGTTTAATATATTCAATTACTTATTTAACTAACTTATTTTGACTTACTCAAAGAATTGTCGTTTTATGTTTTTTTCTTCATATAAATTGTTTGGTTTATATACGTTTAATTCATAATTTTCATTCACGTTTCATATGTATAGCTACTTCTGTTATTCACTGTACTTGCAATGATCTATGTGCTGTGCATTGTACCTAATTAGTAAATTTTTGTTAATTTGTTACGCATCAATGATCATAATACGAATAATACGATTGATACGATCATGTATCGAGCCACTCTCGACAAATATTAGGATGCAGTTTTGACCAATTTTTAAATTTTAGAGCTTGCGCAATGGTATTCAAAATTTTAAACGAAAAACAACCGGCTTATCTGTATAGTAAAATCGTTTTCTCTCAGTCTCTTCGTTCTAGTGGTATCAGGCATAATGTTTACACTTGCACGATTTCACGTAGGCAATTTTTCATGCATGCCATTCGCCTTTTTAATCAACTTCCCCTTAATATAAGAACCAAGGTCAAGCACAGAAGTTTTTTGTCTTTAGTCTTTTCTTATCTTAGTACTCTTCATTGATGTTTTTCCCGTTTAACGTAGCTTAATTTTTCTTTTTAATGCGAATGTCCATATTATTTATTTTATTTTTAGTTTTACTTAAAATGTTCCCATATTTGTCTTTATTATTATTATAATTATTATTTTTTTCTATAAACGTAAAATATGTCGCCTTGTATATCCATATGTTAACTGTGCACTCTTAAAGAATGTTGTTCTTATTGCACAGCAAATTATTGATATAAATAAATACAAATACAAATACAAATACAAATAATGAACATGCTCGCGCACTTGCACCGGTACCCTTTTTTTGTGGTTTAATTTCACCAATTCCTCTTTAGTGCCTACGTTCGTTTGGCGACAAGTGTGCAAGCATCTTCTCGTTCACTTCGAAGAATATCCCAACAGCGTTAAGACCGATCTTTGGTAATAACTCAAGTACATACATAATTTGTTAATTCATATATTCGTATCCCATTTGATAAATTCAATAAGTTTGAATTCTTTCAATTGAACATTTTTGGTTGTGAATTTCGTTGTCGTTCTAATCGTTAACAGGTACGATTACACAGCCATTTTTTCGAGTCATTTAAATGACGCTGTGACGTACAAATCGCATCACAAAGCCGTCATTTTAATGTTGTTCTGTGTGATCGCCATTTTTGGGATAATATTTGGGAAAATGACATGAATTTTGTGCCATTAAAATGACGGAAAAAAAATCCGTGTGATCGCTCTTTAATGACGCCTAGGACAAATGACTAAACTTCTTGGCTGTTGGGTCATTTAAATGGCAGCCTCCAAAAAATGACAAGGCACGAAATTCATGCCATGCCATTTTTCTACGCAAATGACAAATGACACAGCATTTAATATGATATAAAGGACGTGTTGCATGTGTCTGCCTGCTATTTCGGTACAGTGAAATGGAATACGAACCGTTGCCGTCAAGTGCCGACAATATGGACTATTCTGTCAACTATCGTGTGAGTTTGAATACCCAAAGTACAACAATGTCGAGCAAATTAGGCAAAACGCAGAAAACAGAAGTAAATAGGGATAGGAAAATTGGCTATTCGTGGAGCGACGAAGAAGAATCGCGTTTGATTGTGGCGGTGCAAAAGCAACGGGTGCTTTGGGATAGCTCAGTTCCAGAATACAAACTTCAACATGTCAAAACTGACTCTTGGGCAATTGCTGTACTAGAGCTGGCCATCGACGCAGTCGATTTAACCGAAGCCATAAAGAAGTGGAATAGCATGCACGTTCTTGTTGGCTAAGATACGCGAAAAATGAATCGCAGCTATCGAAAACTATCACTAGTCACCAGGTAGCGCAGCGTGATTACCAGCCGTGCTTCCGCTGAAACGCACTCTCGCATATTTGTGTTCTGTTTTTCGATGTAGTTCAGGTTCTTCTTTGCGCAATTCGAGCAGTAATCCAGCACAAAATCCACTCTTCTTGCGACGGCTCAACCATTTCTTTTGCCAAATACTCCGCTTTCGTCGCGTTGGCTCGTCAAGATCAAGATCGTCTTCAGTGCTTTCCAGCACACACGCTGCCAAATACGCCGTCTCCGCAATTTCCACCATCATCGCAAAAGTTCTTTTTGACATTATTTATTTAGATGAGAGAAAAACACTAAATGACGGTAGCTATATTTTTCTCATTGGTCATTACGAAATCGAAATAATAGGAAAGGTGACATTTGTAATTTTGATGAGGCAAGTCATTACCATGTGATCGTCATTTTTTCGCTCGTCATTTAATGGCATCCTAACGGAAAATTCTAAATGACTCGCAGTGTCCGTCATTTGATTTTGGGACAAATATGACGATGATAGTTTTCGCAAATGACCAATGACGAATCGTAGCTTGAATGTCTCTCTAATGCGACATTTTTTCCTGACGCCACAGCGTCATTTAAATGACTCGAAAAAATGGCAGTGTAATCGTACTTTTACTGATGATTGAATATGAAATATTGTTTAATATGCAAACTGTACGAGTAGTATGCATTTGTATAGGAATGAAATTTATATTTTGTTATTGTGGAAATATTATGGTTAGGTTAGGTTAGGTTTATGTGGCTGTCGGCAGAAGCCGACACACTTAGACCAATTTAGGTCCATTGTGATACCACGTATATTATCTACCTCAACTCTGTAGATGGGACTGGCCAACGACACGCGGTTGTTTCTCAAACGGTCCCCCATCTACGTACTAACCGCGCCCAGCGTCGTTTCATTACGGTGATCTGACGAGAACCGATTAACTCGACGTGGTATGGTCGTTGGTTCGTATGGTTGGAAATATTATGTGCGCAAAAGTTTTCCCGAAGAACTTTTTCCCCAACCTTGAACTGATTTCAGCTCGGTCTGATTTTCAATCTGAACAAACTATACTGAGTTCTGGTTTCACTGACAAAACAATACCGAGTGTAGATTTGTTTTTGGCTTAAAGGTAAAATGAGGGCAGGAAAAGCAGCACTTCATTTGTAAAAGTTAAAGTTCAATCGGACTGCTAGCTTGTGCGATGTATGGACATGGGTTCGCAGTTAAGGAGGTCAGTCTGATGGGTTATTGTAAGTTGAAGTGATACAACACCGATTCCGTGGTGTTTACCTATCTTCAAAATACACATCTACAAAGCAATATACGTGAAGCACGATTACAAAGAAAGCAAACAGGTCGACTCTTACACAGAGCTTCAACAGCATACATATACAATACATATTGAATCACTTAGCCATCTTGATTACAAAATAAATAAACTTGTAGGAATCGGAACATAGGTAAGCATTCCAAATCCATTGTATAGTTATTGTATCATCCATGGAGCAACATATTACCCAGCAACATTCAACAGCACTTCGACAAAGATATTTGACCAGAGTTACACAATACACTCACCACATAAATTAAGTACAGTAAATTATACCTCTTTCAAAAGCCAAGTCAAAGAAGAATGCCTTTAAATACAGGGACAAAATCGCCTTTGATTGCTTAGGACATCTCGAAGCTCCTGGCTCTTAAAAGTTCCAACTTACAATGCACACACCATTATCATCCCCCTTAACCGCATTGTGCTCAAACATTGTCAGATGTCAATACATATTTCTTTTTTTACTTGCCCTTTATATCATCGTCCCCACATTCCCATGGTGAAAAGAAAATAAGCAAATATACAGATCCCTTAAGGAACTCCAGCCACCATTGCAATCCACATCGGTGTGGTACATTGTTCAAATCATTCGAGATAAATTCGTATTTGGCAAATAACACATGTCTCTTAATTCGCATGTTAATTGAAAAGTCCGCTTTGGTTATGAAAGTACTCCCGACATTGTAATTGTATGTATTAACTTCAGTTTGTGGCACCATTGCTGAGGGTGTGGTGTATGTGTTAGTGTTTATGTTAGGCAAAACCGGGTGTAGTTTTTGGGTAATCTAATCAATTAACTCGAATACAAGTTTGCCCAACATAAAAACTAATAGATGTTGATTTTGCCCTATCGAGCTTCACTGGTCGCTGCCTTATTCGCTTAGGACTCGCCATGCAAAGCTCCCGATATAATTCAAATGTCCGTGAACTAATTGAGAAGAGAGGTTTCTCCATATTTTCCATCATTGATTGAGATATTTCACATGGGGTGAGATACAGAACATATTAATTGGCAGATTCATAAGGGTGGTTATGGCTCTGATTTTATTGTTTAGCGTGACTAGTTTGACGTTCGGATACCAAGCACTGCCTCATTCGGGGCGATATAAATATGTATATGAAGAAAGTGAGACAACTGTGTATAGGTGAACTTCTGCCAACATTCCAAGAATTGCTTCTTTTTGCAAGATTCGAACTAGGTATAATGTATGTGTGACTCTTTCTTTCAGTCAAAATTATTGAATCAAACTCCTAAAGAGTCAAATTCCGTCTTCCTAATCATTGGAGAGTGTTCCAGGCGGAAATTATAGCGATCAAAGAAGTCTTGTCGCGGCTAAGGAGACAATTACAGATATAGCCAAGCCGCGATTGAGTCCCTGAACTCAGTCTCTTCAAACTCCACCGTAGCCTTAGTCTGCCGATCATCTCTGAGGTAGATGGCTGAGATGTTCCACATTCACCTCAGTTGTGTGCCGGGGCATAGAGACATTCCAGTGAACTATATGGCAGAACTCGATGTGTTGCTTACTTTCCCATTTTATTTCTTTTTATACCCTGGGCAGCTTTTCAGAGAACAAAAATAAAACATGAAAACGAAATGAAAAGGCCTTATTTTGAAATATGGCCTTATTTCGTTTGGCGTTATTTCACGGCACCGCTAATGAGTAGTAAGTCGGAGGAAATATATGTACACATGTTTCAATTTATTGAAGCAAACATGTTCCATTTTCATCCCGCTTCCTTTACAACCGATTTCGAACAGAGCCTTCGAAATGGAATTCAATAAACCTATCCTGCTGCTGAGATTAGAGATCTCTCCGAAAATTTGGGACTTATGTCCCATCTTCGACAAAATATTTTGGAACTTATTGTGTGGGACATAAGTCCCAAAAGAAAAAGTTGGGATTTATGTCCCTGCCGAAAAAGGCGAACTAGAATGTCCGTTTTCGTTGTCCGTTTTATCTCAGGAGTTCCGGTTCGTTTTCCAAGCAAGGTGTTTTTAAAAAAAAAAAAATTAACTTCCCAGTGGAAGTTCTTGTAATGGGGCCGATTTTGTGAATCACGGTTTTTGACATATATCCACGTTTCAAGGTCATATATGCGTTATGTGCGTTCGGAATTATCTTTCGGCACGATCATCTCGAGAACCAAAGATGATATTAACATGAGACTGGGTTTCCATTTTGTAGGCACTTCCATTTTGTAGGATTTTTCAAACAATAGTGAAAGCTACTACATGCGTTTATTCTGCGATTTGAAACGTTATAATATAATAACATATATAATCGAATGAAGACTCGGCAAGAGTACGATAACTCAGGCGACAAGAAAAAATTACGGTTTTGTGTAGAACAGTTAGATATAACCCTTTTTTTAACATTGTGAGAGGGGGTCTATCTCGCCCCATTTGGGCGGGAAAGGCGATTTACTAACAAAAACACTTCAAACTAGAAAAAAAATATTTAAAAATAACGGTTATACTTACAATTAAGTATTGCACATTTTTTTAAAAACTAAAAGCCACTTCTATCATACTGTTTTTAAATCAAGTGAATTCTACTAATAGTTTTTAAAAAAAAAAAACTAATTTGAAAAAACAACTTTATATTATCTTTATTCCAAATTGTGCGACTGCATACTAATTTTTGCTTACAATTTTTTTCCTGTTAGGTATTAGTTTTTAATCGAATACTGAAAACTAGATGGTTTTAAGTCTACTAGTTTTCGAGAAAATTTAAAATTACTAAACCTAATTTTTATTAAATTTTTATTCATGGACTTTTTTTTCCTTGACGTCAATGAATAATAATAATGATATCCTTCTAATAAGTAGAGAACAGGAAGTTATTTGGCGTTACCAAGAATGCAAGCATTACGGTACGGGGTATACACAGCGAGGTTATGTATGAGGGGGCATGTTGCCTCCCTGCAACCATCCTGCTTAGGCTCACTGTAGGATTTGGGGTAGGTGCGAGGTTGGGTGTATTTTTAAAACTATTCAGGGAAATAACTTGATTTAAAAATAAGATGATAGAACCGACTTTTATCTTTAAAAAAATGTGCAATACTTAATTGTAAGTATTACCTGCAAGTTATACAAGTAGTATATGTACATTCACGACTCGAGATCGAGTGTGAATTGTTTTTTCCACTTCAAATGTTTCTTCAATTCGAAGAATTAACATAGGAAATGATTATTCAGCCTGTATGTGGCTATGACTGAAAGTAAAAAATTGGGTATATAAAGTCAACTATTTCTAGTCTGACTATATAAGTTATACATATACTACTTGTATAACTTGCAAAATAGTGCGTATGGATTTGATGTGTTTGTGGTTTTCCACTGATGATCCCAAACCACCACATCTGGGTGAAACGCCAATTTTATATAGTCAGACTAGAAATAGTTGACTTTATATACCCAATTTTTTACTTTCAGTCATAGCCACATACAGGCTGAATAATCATTTCCTATGTTAATTCTTCGAATTGAAGAAACATTTGAAGTGGAAAAAACAATTCACACTCGATCTTGAGTCGTGAATGTACATATACTACTTGTATAACTTGCAAAATATTGCGTATGTAAGTATTACCGTTATTTTAAAATATTTTTTTTCATTTGAAGTGTTTTTTTTTTAGAAAATCGCTTCTCCCGCCCAAATGGAGCAAGATAGACCCCCCTCCAATACTACAAAATGCTTGTAAATAACTGTTCTACACAAATCTGTCGCTAAACTTTGTCGCCTGAGTTATCGTACTCTCCCCGAAGACTGAACTGAATACTGAACTGCCGCCTGAAATCACGTATTTCTAAGTGAACTGAGAACTGAAGTGTTAACTGGTCATCTAAAAGGCCCTGATAAAGGGTCTTTCATTAAGGACTTGACAACTTCTTTTTAAATAAAATACAAACTACTTGAGATATATCAAAATATTTATTTGTTTGGGTTGGATTACTATCAATTTATGAATGGAATTCGAATTCGTTCATATATCCACCACGGGAACGTATGCAGCTTTCGATACGTTGAACCCAATTTTCGATGACTCGGCCGCACATTTCGACCGATACGGCCGCTATTTCTCGTTCAATATTGGCTCTCAGCTCCTCTAACGTCGCCGGCTTGTTGGCATAGACCAATGATTTAATGTAGCCCCATGAAAAAAAGTCTAGAGGCGTTACATCACACGATCTCGACGGCCAATAGACGGGTCCGTTTCTCATGATAACACGTTCACCAAACTGAGACTTCAATAACTCGATTGTTGCACCCGCTGTGTGGCTTGTGGCACCGACTTGTTTTAACCCCATATGACTGATGTCCAATTCATGCAATTCTTCAAAGAAATAACGTCCCAACATGTCCCTGTAGCGAATACTATTTACCGTAACGTGACGGTCATTTTCATCGACGAAAAAAACGGCCCAATGACGGCATGAAAACCGCACCAAACAGTCACTTTTTGCAGATGAAGCGCTGTTTCATGAATCACACACCTGTCCAGTAACTCATATTTTGCTTATTGACGAAGCCATTTAGCCAAAAATGCGTTTCATCGCTGAAGATGATTTTGCAATGAAATTCTTCATTTTCTTCCTTCTTCCATGTCCAGAGCCAAATTCGAGAACGTACGTCGCTTCATATGATAAAGTGGCTTTAGTTTTGGAGTCAGCTTGATCTTGTTAGGGTGTAGGCCAAGATCCATGCCAAAATTCGCTATAATCTGGTCTGGGAGAGGCCCACTTCTTGGTAACGCCGTGAAATTGACTGATTTGTCTGGTTTGCGGCGGACGCTTCTACGGCAGCAATATTCTGCACACTTCCGGCAAAACTTAGTCTCACTGGCACGGCAACATCAAGCAGCGAATATTCTGACTCAAATTTGTTCGCTAGACTATGAATTGCTTGTCTACTGGGACGAGAATTAAGGCCAAAAATTGGCGTTAACGCTCTTAAAATTGCCACCACCGACTCGGAGTTTCGGTAGTAAATTTTAATAATTATTTGTAAATGTTGTTCCTTCGTCTACTTCACCATGATAAGAATTTTGATTTTACTGAATATTTTGAGATTGACATTTCGGTAATCGGTTTAAGGGTACGTTTACACTGAAAGTTTGAAGTTGTCAAGTCGCTAATGAAAGACCCTTTAGTTGCAATATGATAAACTTAGAGCAATGCCAAGTTTTTGACAGTTATCTCAGGAAAATAAGGAAAAGCTTTTCTGTCGATAGCGTTTGTCCTTTATCAAAACTTTATTCCTGTTTCATTGTTGAACCTTTCTAGATTTAACTTGCTTAGTGAGGAATTTGATAAGGAGATGATTTAAGCGTCTCCATCTCCAGCCGTTTGACGCCGCTCCTTTCGAAAGTAGGTATCTCCTTCAACTTAAGAGTCTCATATATTAATGCGGCTAGAAAGGTTGTTCAAACTCGGAACATTGTTCATCTTTCTACCAGTTTTACGGTCGCCATCATAAAATCATAATAACGAACTTAATTTTTACCTCTTTTCATCAAACCCACCCGCTGTCATCTTTAGTGACATTATTAAAAATTTACCAGAAGCCAAGCGAAGACAAATTCCCAGAAAATTAACAAAACGCCAAATGAAATTGCCACAGATGTCAAATAAAAGCTAACCTCCGCGCTTATCCTTCTCTCGAACAAAGGTCCGTATAACCCAATCGAAACATAGCCGACCATCAACTTGCGTCCATTATCTAAGATCTTGTCAAATAATGAAAGGCTCGCGTAATCCCTGGGCGTAAATCCTTCAAATTGAGCCCGCATTGACAGCGAGCCCGAGTGCTAATTTAATAAATAAACGCGATAACCCCGATTTTTCGTCCAAGGAATCATCCTTACCAAATTTAATTAAAATCAAAATGTTTCGTGTGTATTTATGGTACGGAATACGCGCATGATATGAAAATTCAATTACTCTCTCACAAACACACACAGACCGATTGCAAGGACGCGACACTACCCCCCATCATCGCCGGTATCATTATCGAGGGAGCAAAATCACCAAAGTGGCGAAGGACTTTGTAGTAAAGTCCAAAAAAAAGAATAATTTCCAGATTTAGATGGCTCAACAGTAAGCTCATAATAATGCGAATAAAAGGAAAGGAGGAAGGAAATCCAACTTCGACAGGCGATGCTACGCATCCACACACCATCCATGATGTTGCTGATGGCGGTTATCTTGCTGAAATCTGAAATCCAAGGCGATGTTAATCCGGTGAGGACACAATTAAAACTTCATCCTGACAGTTATTTTCCAACTGAATAGATTTAACGTGGAAAAGTTTGGCCTACGTAATACTGTGCCGCATCAGGACACGACCTATTATGTGTAAGGAGTCGTTTGCTATGTATTCATCAAAATCTATGCAGAAATTATTTTCCAACCATGACACGCTGGAAGTGTGCTCCTGTGGGTATTGGTGCGAAGGAATGCTAAGATTTATGGTCCACGAGTCGTTAGCAATTGTAATAAATAACGTCCTTGACATGTCGCTTCCGTTTTACCTTTTTACAGGTTCGAGGTGCTGCTCGGACCTGGGGGGATAAAGGTATTGCAGGTATTAACTGCTGACACATTAAACCATCTGACTGTAGCTCCCGTCCTTGAATGCGGAAAATAAAATTCCTTCGATCATATCCTTTCGACAAGGTGTGGTAGTGACGGGATACTTAGATTTTGGCAGCAATGATAATTCTCTTCTCATTGTCTGAGTGGGTCTGTTGCTGTGCTGTTTCACTCGTTCGCCATAAGTATCTATGCTGTGTCGAGGGACGATCTCTAATGTAACATAATTACACAATCATTTTATGAAAAATATTTATGACTAAACACATAATAAATTCTCCTGGGAAAGTAAAGAGCTTCCCAATTTTCAGGGAATATGTTAAGAAATATGAATCACACCGTAGAACGGATCGTGGATTCAAAGTGAATTTCAAATGTTTGCTATGCAATAGTTTGGATATCCCATTCGGCGCTGCTATTCTACTCGGGCAGAGGTGTCGGCCACATATTTTGTTGGCTGGTGTTTGTTCAATTTTCTTTAATTCTTGACTGGGAAAAAACGTCAAGCTACTTGAGCCTTTTCTTGGATATATGTATATTTAAATACATGAATTCTGAACTGTTTTCATTTCAGTCGCCTTAAATTTATCAAAAATCGTTGGATGATCCGGAATTCTTCACTCAACATGGGGCCAATGTTCATAAATAGAAATCTTAAAATGCAACCTAAAGCAGGGAAATTGGCGTAATTAAAAAATTCCAATCTATTGCAAGGAATACAACAGTAGGTGCGCAATTAAAAACCATGGACAGACTTATTTATTTTCGTATCAGAGACCGGGTAGAAACATCTTCCTCTTTGCAATTAAGTCAGTGAGCGTGCAGAAAAGGCAAATACGCGGAGGGTGCTCTCAACTATCTCGTTGAAAAGTTTGAAGGAGCAATCCACTGCCGCAGACGAATGGGATACTAACACCGGTTACGGCTCGATTGGAAGGGCAATGAGTTATAAGTGTATCGAAGATTCGAAGTCACTGGATTAGAGTCATGCTGTTAAAATAACTTCGTTCTTTGAAAAAATTATGGTTTCTGTAATGGCTGTCAAGGGCTGACCCCGAGGTCAAGCACTCTCCATCTTTTGTGGTCAATAGTCGTCGACAAAATTCTACATTACTAAGTCTACACCACCATTGGTTAAACTGATAATCCGGCGATTATTATTAGTGGTAGGTATAGAGGGCGATCATACTAAATGTTTGCACTAACGGCCCATATAGGGCATAAAACCTACCTTCACCAACCATTTGCTTGTGCGAAGTAGAAAGACCTACAATATAAGGGCTACTCCGAATGTCAAATTTGAAAAGCTTCTCACAATAATTGATGCTTGTCAGACGTTCGCAGAGGTATGACATTAGGTGTTACTTGGGCCCGGCGTGATTTAAACCATAGACCCTCCGATTGGTAGTCCAACAGACTAAACAATGCGCCTACAACAATGTAGGACTCTTCGTCAACCCTTGCAAAACCATTGTAGTGCCCGTTCCCAGAAGAAGATTGTTTTATTTTGACCTTATCACCATAATCTTTCTCATTGAAAATATTTCAGTGCCATTCTTGGTTAAAGGCAATTTGAACTTGTACATTTAGTTCACCATGTTGGTCCTAAAATGATAGCTGATTATATATTTGATGGCTAGCCCCATTATTTCGTTCGAGCTCATCGGCTGGTAGACGAAAGTTCTTGAACGGACAATGGCAACTAAGCTACAGAAAATTGCCTGTCTCGGTGTTACAAGTGCTCTGTGTATCGGCAAAATGGCAGCACCCCAAAAACAGATTAAACCTTGAAAATGGTATTAAGGGCGCCGGAACACATATCTTCTCTGATAGTCAAGCAGCGCTCAGCACTCTCATCTATTTCAGTGCCAGTTGCAATCTATAACCAGCAACAACACAAAACTTGTAAATGCACAACGGTTATCGGCGCTGCTTTGACAGATTCCTCCTTTATCAATGCACCCATTCAGGTGCGCATTATTTGGTCTGACTATGTTTATTCCACATAGCCGCAAATGTGCCACATATGCTACTGGCTAATATTCACAATTCAGGAATTTCTTTTGTCGTATCATTGTCATCGGATGGCAACAACCATCCCTTGTATAAAATCAAAAAGGATGCTCATTTCCCTGTACATGACAAAAGGCAAAGCTGTCTTGCTTGCATAATTCCAAAAGTGTTGGCAATTTGCACATAAACTCGAGCACACACTCGAAACCAAACCAAATGCCATCCCTAACACCGTTGCACAAAATAGGGTGTGAAATAAAATTTAGGATTTGTTTCCCATTTATTGTGTCCTTTTTATATCCAATTCGGTTTATTGCGAAATTCAAGTTGCGGAGAAGATGCTGTGTATTCACTTGTCTCTGAGTTTTCTAACAAAAAAAATATTTTGCTGAGCACACGAATTTTTGTTTCCCTTTTTCTATCTTCGACTTCAACGATTTCGTCGAGCGATCTTCCTCAAAGTTGCTTGCTATATACTCCAATTCCACGTCTGCCGGTAAGAGTGAGTGTAGAGGACAATTTTATTGTTTCGCATGTGAAAATTTATGGACGTACTTGAGCTGTACAACCGTGTCCGTACTCCGTGAATGTACGATCTCAAAGGAGCAACCAGTTCTATTGTGTATTTTCGGCGGGTACATGGCTATTGCACCCACCTGTTTAAACGGTTCTCTGCTGCAATACACCACACCACTTAATCGCGCGAGGATTTTTCATCCTTTTTATCGTCCTCTTATTTGACGCTCCTGCTGCAAGGAAAATCACGTTTAATATAACAACGAAGAAGAAGATATTCCTTTAATTTCCTTTGGAAGATGACGATTAAGGGTAGTGCAAACTTTTCTAGTTGTGGTTTGCACAACGTTTGCTTTGATGGAAATCTTTGAGTGTTATATAAAGGTTTCGTTGAGAACTAAACCCAGATTAAAATTAGAATATCCGGAATATAAGTTTTACCATACAAATTGTAGACTCCTAAGCTACCGACGCCTTGTAGCGGTGCCCTTAGTAGCTACATAATTATTAAGCCTAAGGCCTTCCGGGCTATGATTCTATTACGTGTCCGTAGTTTCAAACGCTTTCAAGCCGCGAAATGGGCCATCCAAGCACGGTCTTATAACTTATAAGTACTTGGCATTTCCTAAACCCTTATCTAAGGTTGTATTTTTTTTTTTTCTTTTTTTTATAATTTGCTTACGCTAAAGGGATTTTTTTTTCTGTTGTTACAGTACCCTTATAATGCTAAGAACACAGTGTAAGCTACTTGGTATTAGAAAGAATAGAGAGATAGGAAAGAAGTGTTTGGGTGCAGTTGCAGGGTTTTTCTCCACGGGTGGTGTCTAAGTTACTTAGGGAGATTACGATTTCATGTATTCGGTATAAAGTAATGGACTTGGCCGGGATTCGAACGCACGACCTTCCATTCCGTAAGCGAATACACTACTACTGCACCATTGCCACCCGCAGGTTGTATGAATTTTGACCGATGGTTTGCAACATACCTTAATACTGCCATAGTCCACTAAAAGTTACTAAATTTGTGATCAGCATCGATAGTCATGTCGATCTAGCCATGTTCTCCCGTTATCGAACTCTAAAGATGAAATTTTAAACATTTCCCTAGGGGCCCGAAATAATCAGGGTTATGAATTTTTAAAATCCGCCCTCTGACACGCCCACAATTTAAAAAAATCGTTTTAGCGAAAAATCAAAGTTTGAGCTAGGCAGCTGAAATTTAAAATACATACCATCTGTGTGTCTTTTATGTGCATGTTTAAAGATTTTCAAAATTCACCCACTGACACAATTTATAAAAAAGAAACGAATTATTTAAAAACCAAAGTTTAAACTAGGAATTTTAAATATATACTCTCCAGCGGCCCCTAATGCTCAGAATGTGTAAATATTTTTAAAATCCGTCTACGCGCACGCCTACTAATTAAAATAAATCGTTTTATCGAAGAAATCATTGTAAGTGAAATTCCTATTCTTCGCAAGGTATGTAGATAAAGTCATTTTCTGACATGCTCACTTTTAAGGGGCGTTTTTTTACAAAAACTTTGTTTTTTCGATAAAATCCTTCAAATGTTGTAAAAAAATATGTTGATCGATTCGCCCATATTTGGATTTTTGCCACGCTTACTTTATGAGGGATAGGAATAGGAATAAGGTACCCAACAGTTCGCCCAAGTGGACTGTAACCTTTCCCTTTGTGTTTTTTGTATTTTATAACTTTTGTCAAAGAAAAACTTGGTTTTACCTTACGGCGGGCTATGATCAGAATGACGACGGTGTAGAGGTTAGTGTGTTGGCTTCTGACCCGTGAGGTGCAGGTTCAATCCCCATGGGGAACAACAACATACGACACCCATTAATGCAGATAAACGAATGACACCTTGTGTTCTCCAACCTCTACACCGAAAAGAGTATTTCTGCAATGGACCGTTACCGTGTCTGAGTTCTTTGGAATTTGGATTTCCTTTAAAAAAAAAAAAAAATCTGAATTAATGGGATCGTAACAATATCACTGGATAGCTATCTACTGATCTGCCTATGGGATTCGCCTGTTCGACATTAATAAACATCTCAGGCTTGCCGGATTCAGATCACTTCATCACAAAGGCCAATATTATGCTAGTTTTGTTGAATTTGTGTGAACTAAGTGTTTTAAGACTTGCCTCTTGTTTATGGCACGTTCATATTGTATTGTTTGATTTTCATTTAACTTAACTGCCAGGCTCATTTGAATGGTAAAAATGGTAAAATGGAGAAGCGCTGTATTTTTGGGGACACTGCAGTCATATTCACAGGCGAAAAAAGTATATTAAATTTATGTTTTTATTTTTATACACATTAATTTAACGTCGGCTTAAGGTTGTTCAGCATGTGTTTGCAGCCAAATATTGTCTTTCACTCCTTACTGGACGTTAAAAAGTGAAACTCAACGAAGGAAGGACGTTGAAGAATTAAGAGTTCTTTTAAATATATTGGAATAGTTTTGATAATTTGTGTCGGTGGTTAAAATAATCAGTTCCCCATTCCAACAACACCTCACCATCAAAAACAGGTAAAGGGTATTCACTTAAATGCGTAGATTTATGCATCTTTATCTAAAACAATTCAAATCTTACTGATATTAATTGGATTTGGTCTGAGTCTGATAAAATGCTTATTGCTAATAATAGCCGTGTTTCTTTACACGCGGATATAGGCATGGCATTAAAAAACGACAATCGCCGCTTAAGAATTCATCGAAAAAGCAGCACACATGCACCTATGACGTTTATTAGTGAAACAAATTTTTTGGGTCTTAATAATTTTTTTGATAGCATCGATTGGTTCATTGAAATATATAACTTGAATTTAAATTGTATGTACAAAAGCTTTGTTGAAATTTTGTGCGAGGGCTTTCCTAGATTTGTCCCATTTTCTAAGAAAAGGGTTCTATCCAAGCCGCCTTGGTATAATAAACAATTTATTCATATAAAGAATTTGAAAAATAAAGCATTTAAGTTGTTTAAAAAGTCAAATAATCAAAACCATTATGAGAAATTTAGCAAACTGCGCAGAGATTTCATAGGGCTTAGTAAATTTCTTCACAAAGGTTACATCATGTCTATTGAATGCAACATTAAACAGAATAGTAAGTCGTTCTGGCAATATATTAATATTAAACGAAAATCAGTTGGAATTCCAAATACAATGCTTTACAAAAACTTGGAATCGTCTAGACTTTTTCGCTACCTTCTTTGAATCTGTTTACTCAAACAATAATCCTCATACCAATACGAGAAGACAAATCAGTAATTGTGTCAACATTGGGTCACTACAACTAGGCTTTGAAGAAGTCCTCCTGGCTCTTCAGTCTCTCAAGCCAAACCCAAATTGCGGTGTTGATGGTATACCTGCCATTATACTAAAACATTAAAACTGTAGTAATTCTCTAAGTACTCCTTTGCTAAATATATTTAAGCGTTCTCTTTCCGAAGGCAATTTCCTTGAGGTTTGGAAGATGTAATTTTTGGTACCAATTCATAAATCCGGCTCAAAAAACAATGTCGAGAACTATCGAGGTATTTGTAAACTGTCAGCAATTCCTTAACTTTTTGAAAGTATCGTTAAAAATAGACTTGAGTTTTTGACGAAGGAATGTTTGTCCGAAGTTCAACATGGTTTCGTATCTGGACGGTCTACAGTTACGAACTTGGTTTAATTTTCTTCTTACATTCTCAATGAAATGGAGAACAGAAGTCAAGTCGACGTCATATACACCGACTTTAGTAAAGCTTTCGATTCGGTTCAGCATTCAATTCTTCTCGAAAAATTAGAATATTTTGGGTTTCATTCTTCATTTTCTCATTGGTCGCACTCAACGAGTAAAAATTGGAACTGCATTGAAGTTCTGTATGCGACTGACTCTTTATTTTAGAATCCATATACATACAAATGTTTACATGGGTTTACATATGTATGTACTCGTATATAACATCTTCCTCTTTAAGATAATAAATTCAAAATTTACTTTAAGTTTTGAAACTCATGGTTAGCAAATACAATATAAAATATGCTTGAAAAGTAATAAATGTAATTTTAATGAAAATGTATCAGTACAAACTATCGTAATTTACGTAACCATTTTGACTTACGTCGTAAAACAGTTTCATCTTCAAGCTGTATCCAATATGACCTTTTTTTTTATATAAAGAAAGGAAATCCAAATCCCAGAGCACTCAGACTCGGTAACGTTCCATTGTACCTATGACCTTGGTCCCTCATGTGTGTCTATGATTGTTGCTTTCATCCATCCCTTACGATGATGCTGGTACCATATTTGTTCTCCCTCAAAAAACGGCTGCTTCACCTTTGAGGTGCGATCATAATACATATTTGAGATTTTATTCTTCAATTCGATGTTTTTCTTGATGTTTGGCATAACTTTCGGTTTAAAAATATTCGTTTTAGCTGGTAAAAGCGTTCTGGTTTTTCTGCTCATCAATAACTCTACGGGTGATGCGTCAACTTCTTTTAATGGTGTATTTCGGTATTCAAGTAACGCAAGCCAAAGTTCTTCTTTGCATTCAAGTGTCTTTTTGATTAAACTCTTTGCGATGCCAACCGATCTTTTGGCAAACCCATTGGCCTGTGAATAACCAGGACTGGAGCCAAGGGCATTTTGTTCGAGACAATTTCGATTGGAATTCCATGATTTGAAAAACATATTTTAAGCTTACTTATGCATTCACTAGCCGTTTTTGATCGCATAGGAATTATATCCAAGTAGCGGGAACAGAAATCTGAAACAATCAAATATGTTTTGGATGCATACTCACAAATATCTATACCTAGCTTGTTATATAGTAGTTCCGGCACCGCATGCGATTACATTGGCTCTTTCACATTTGATGAGCGATTTTTCTGGCATACCGAACACTTAGCTATCATCTTTTCGATATCGTCGCCTATTTTGGGCCAGTAGGCTAAGCCGCGAGCCCTCTTTTTGGTTTTTTCTATTCCCAAATGCGATGCATGTAATTGTTGTAATATTAGCTGATGTAGATTTACCGGGACAATGACTCTGTCGTTCAGAAATATAATTCCATTTTCAATTGATAAAGCTTGACGATGTTTCCAATACCACTTTATTTCTTCACATAGACTTCGTTTGTCACCCGGCCATCCATTGAGTAAGACGTTTTGTAATTCTAGTAGACACTTATCGTTTTTCAGTGCTCTTCGGAAACTTTCAAGGCGGTCATCTGCGATGTTTATCGAATGCACAAATTCATTTAAGTTTTGGATTTCTTGGGTATGATACTCCTTGTCAAAGAAGCGAGACAGGAAATCTGCAATGTAAAGATATTTTCCAGGTACATGGAATAAATCTAATTCATATTTCAGCAAATTCAATTTCATTCGTTGAAGCCTTGCGGATGGAATCTTACAAACATCTTTTTTCATTATTGCAACGAGGGGCTTGTGATCACTCTTAACTGTCAATTTGCGACCGTATATGTAATAGTGAAATTTTCGACATGCACATACAACAGCTAAAAACTGTTTTTCCACTTGCACGTAGTTTATTTCAGCATCCGTGAGGCTCCTTGACGCAAACGCTATAAGCTTACCTTTCTGCATAAGACAACAACCAATTCCAAATTTTGATGCATCTGTATCTATAGTTATTTCCTGGGTCTCGTCGAATGTTTGTAGAGTCGGTGCGTTAGCAATCATTTTTTAATCCGTTCTAAACAATTTCCACGTACAGCTTGCCATTCATATACAACATCCTGCTTTAACAATTCCCTGATTGGTTTTGAAATTTCTGCCAAATTTGGAATATATTCCCTTATGTAATTAACCATTCCAAGAAGTTTTTGCAAATCTTTTTTGTCCTTAGGTTCTTCGACCTTCAAAATAGCCTTCACTTTATCTGGATCGCACCTGATACCATCGTGGGATATAATCTTTCCCAAATATTTTACTTCTCTGACCCTGTACTGTATTTTGTCGACGTTGAATTCGATGTTCAGTTCTCTTGCTCGAGCTATAACGCGTTGTAAAATGGAATCATGCTCTTCGATCGTGTCAGCTGCAATTAAAATATAATCAATAAAAACGATTACATTTGGAATGTCCTCGAAATTTCGCTCATTATATTTTTTAAATACCTCTGGACCAATTTTGATACCGTATGGTAAACGCATAAAACGAAAGCAAAATTCACTTGCTTTTTGGCTCAAACCAATTTGCCAAAAACCTTCTTTAAGATCTATCACCGTAAATTAATTTTTGTTGGCAATGCGTGCCAATATTGATTCAAATGAAGGGATCACGTGATTTTCTAGCAAAATATCAGCGTTAACATCTTGTGGGTCAATGCATAACCGTAGCTTCCCGGATTTCTTCTCCACAATTACCAAGTTTGACGCACGTTATACTGGTCCATCAACTCGTTCAATTACGTCGCGCTCGACCATCAGTTGGAGCTCTTTTTTAACACGATCTACCAACGACAGAGGAATCCGTCATGCCGGTTTTACCACTGGAATTGAATTTTCTCTAACTTTAATATTTAAATTTTTTACAAAACAGCCCAAACCTTCAAATATGTCAGGATTTTGTTTTATGAATTTCGACTTTGACGATTCCTCGACTGAATTAATCCGTTTTATTAGATTCAATCGTTCACATGCTTCCAGTCCCAAAAGCGGCTCAAACACTGTATCGATGACAATAAATTTTAATATAGCTATCTCATTTCGACCAATTACAACACATTCAACTATTCCTTTGTAGTCCAAATCTGTTCCACCATAGCTTTGTGGTGGTATACCACCTTTTTATACCCTATTCTAGGGGTATATTAATTTTGACGCATAGTTTGTAACATACCTTAATATTGCCCGTAGACCCCTAAAAGTTACTATATTTATGATCAGCATCGATAGTAATGTCGATCTAGCCATGTCCGTCCGTCCGTCCGTCCGTCCGCCCGTCCGTCCGTCCGTCGGCAAAAATTAGGCCTTTAAACTGGACCTAGAGAGCTGAAATTTTAACTATATACTCTCTAGGGTCCCGAAATAATCAAGTTTACGAATTTTTGAAATCCGCCCACAGACACGCCCACAAACTCAAAAAAAACAAAATTTTGGAAAAAATCGAATTTTGAGCTAGGAAGCTGAAATTTTTTATATATGATCTATGACTCCTAAAACTGCTCGGGATATAAAATTTTCAAAATCCGCCCACTGCCACGCCCACAAAAAAATAAAACAATTTTATTGAAAAACCAAAATTTGAGCTAGGGAGCTGAAATTTTTAATATATACTCTCTATGGGCCCTTTAAGCTCATGTATAAATATTTTCAAAATCCGCCCACTGACACGCCCACAAATAAATAAAACAATTTTTTTGAAAATCCAAAGTTTGAGCTAGGGAGCTGAAATTTATAATATATACTCTCTATGGGCCCTTTATGCTTATGTGTAAATATTTTCAAAATCCGCCCACTGGCACGCCCACAATTATTATTATTTTTTTTTTTTTTTTAAATTCAAAGTGAGCTAGGGAGCTGAAATTTATAATATATACTCTCTAGGGGCGCTTTATGCTCATGTGTTAATTTTGTTAAATCCGCCTACTGACACGCCCACAATTAAATAAAACAATTTTATTGAAACACCCAAGTTTGAGCTAGGGAGCGTTTTTTTTGATAAAATCCTTTAAATGTTATATAACAAAATATGTAAAGCGTTCTTAACAATTCAACCATACTTAGACTTTTGTCACGCCCACTTATGAGGGATAGGAATAAGAATAGGGTATCCAACAGTTCGCCCAAGCGGACTGTAGCCCGTCCCTATGTTTCTATAACAATATTGTGCATGTTTTTAAGAAACCGATATGGCAGAACACTGACGTCGGCGCATGTATCCAATTTAAAATTGATTAAACAATTGTTAACACAAATTTTCTCATACCATCTCTTGCGATCTACAGCTCTCTCATCAATATTGTGTAAAAAAATTCATTATCTTTTGGCACTATATCGCATTTTTTTATTTCGCGAATCTTTGATGCAAAACAAGCAACACTGAAATGATTTAATCGTCCACAGTTATTGCAACGTTTGCCAAATGCAGGGCATTTTCGATTTTCGTGTACCTATGCCTTTACAAAATTTGCAGCTAATCTTTCTATCGTTTTTAGGGTTCCGTAGCCAAATGGCGAAAAACGGAACCCTCATAGATTCGTCATGTCTGTCTGTCTGTCTATCTGTCCGGGAATGTCACAGACACGTTTCTCCGAAACTATAAGAGCTATACTTTTGAAACTTGGTAAGTAGATGTATTCTGTTAACCGCATTAAGATGTTCACATAAAAATAGAAAAAAACAATAAATTTTGGGGGTTCCCCATACTTAGAACTGAAACTCAAATTATTTTTTTTCATCAAACCCATAAGTGTTGGATATCTATGGATAGGTCTTCAAATATGATATCGAGGATTCTAATATCATTTTTTTCTAAACTGAATAGTATGCGCGAGAGACACTTCCAAAGTGGTAAAATGTTGGAACCCCCCCTTCAAACTTCTAAAATAAGGGAATGATAAAACTAAAAAAAATATATGATGTACATTACCATGCAAACTTCCAACGAAAATTGGTTTGAACGAGATCCAGCAAGTAGTTTTTTTTTAATACGTCATAAATCGTAAACCGCAATTTACCTTTCATTAAATCAACTCAAATATAAAAAAAAAAAACATTTAATTTCATAAACATAAACCTTATGCGTAAACCGTGAACCATTATTTTCTAATAATAAATCTGTAATAGGTGCCTAAGTAAATAATAATTATAATTCGCGCGGAACCCTTCATGAGCGAGTCCGACTCGCACTTGGCCGCTTTTTTGTTTCTGTACTCGTCGTGTTATTGTTGTATGCATTTTTATTTGCGGTACTTCCGTTATCCATGTACTTTGGTTTAGAGTTTACTATATCTACTGTTGTATGTTTACTGTGTTGTTGCATGTCGTTTACATGCTTTTCTACCAGTTCTGATGCGCGAGCTATTTCAATGGTTTTATTTAAATTTAAGGCTTCTGTTTCAAACAATTTTCTTCGTAGTTTGTTAGAATTTGTACCGATGACAATGATGTCACGTATCATACGTTCCGCATCCGCATATCCACAGCTCTTTACCAGTTTCCGCAAATCCAGCAAGTATGAGTCAAACGCCTCTCCTTCTTCTTGTTTCCTGGAGTCAAACTTGAATGCTTCATATGCCTCATATTTTTTCGGCGTTCAATAATCTTGAATGGCTTTTAGAACACTGTTATAGTTCTTCCTATCTTCCTCGGTCAATCCCAGCGTGTTGAAGATTTCGATTTGTTTGAGGGCCACAAGCATTTAGAAATATACCGACCTTTTGCGGATCTCTCCTATCTTCTAATCCAATTGCAATTGCAAAAATATCCAAATTTTGTTTAAATACTCGCCAGTTTTCCGCCACATTACCATCTAATTTTAATGTTTCTGGCCTTCGCACATCGAAATTACTTCCATTGACAGCCATTTCAAATATATTTTCTTCTTCTTCTGAATCTTCTTTCTTAATATCTCTTTTACTCCTAGTTTTCACCATTCTGTATGCGACTGACTCTTTATTTTAGAATCCATATACAAATGTTTACATGGGTTTACATATGTATATAACAGGAACTTCCCTATCTAGAATGATAAACTGTACCTCAGGCGTACCGCAAGGGAGCCATTTAGGCCCATTACTTTTTATTATTTTTATTAATGATATTATTTCTGTCATCATCAAATAGTCAGTGTTTACTGTACGCAGATGACTTAAAACTTTTTTTCAACCATTAAGCGTACAGAAGATTGTCATTTGATCCAATCGGATCTTAACTGTATTATTAAATGGTGCAACGCCAATGACTTGACCGTATCTTCGTCTCATATGGAGTTTGTTGCAATGCAACAAGCGTTTGAAGCGCATCTTTTTGGAAGCATCGGGACCGCCACAACAATCTTTTCCGTCAGCATTTTCGTCGATTAAAAAAAAAACATCCAAAAATCCGACGCAAAACGCATTGCTGACCTTACCCACGATCCAAATTAGGAAAGCAGGAAATAGCAGGCGTAATTGGGCGCTCAGGAGAGCTGCAGACAGTTCTTCGCAAAGTACACGCTGCTGATAAAACGCTTGTAGCAAAAAGCGTTGGCTCCTCCCACTGAGCTACACTCACTACACGGCCAAGAGATGTAAATATGTACATGTAATGGTGGCGATGGCGCACTCAGCCCAGATGACGAAGCGGAGCGGTGGATTTCGTGTGCATGGGTAACTGCTAAGAAGACCCGCAAGGGTGAATGAACCGCAGGCGCCCAGCAGCCAAGGTCAGCTGGACAAGGAAGGTGTCTTCATGACCAACGATGATCACGTCTGACATTCCAAGTCAGATCGATTAACCAGCCTTAAGTTTAAATAAAGTACCTATTTGAATAAAAATCAGAGCAATTGTTTTACTTCTTGTGTAGGAATTAAAGTCACAGTACGCTATTAAATTTTTATTTTTTTGCTAGTTTCCGTGCGAAACAGAGTTTAACTACTCAATTCACACAACTCGTTTGAACAGAGTAGAGAAAATCAAAGACTTAGGTTTTATGCTTGACTTTTTATTTTCTTTCAAAGCCCACATTAAATATGTCGTTGCAAAAGCTAATATAGGTAGTTGTTGGATTTATAAAACGAAATGGTTCGGACTTTAAAGATCCATTTGCTTTGTTATCGCTTTTTACTGGGTTAGTTCGATCGCTTCTGGAATATGCCGATGTCATTTGGAATCCTGGCTATTCTACCTATTCCGATCGACTCGAAAAATTTCAGAGGCGTTTCACAAAATATATTTTTTATAAAATGCATTGGACCCCTTCGCCCAATTACAAAGCAAGATGTCTTCTACTTGGAATAAAAACACTGAAATCCCGAAGACAGATTCATGATGTAATGACGTAATGTTACTGTGCTACCAGATAAGATGCCCTATATGCTCCATCTAGACTCTTAAGAATAAGGCATCTTTTGTTTCAGCAAAGTCACAGAACTAATTATGTATGGTCAAAAAGAACCTACGAGTATATCTAGAGCCAGACTTGCTTTCAACAGCGTTTATAGAGAGATAGATGTATCCTTATTTAGAGACAAGTTTAAATCTTTATTATTATGTATTTTTATATTTTAATTTTTGTAAATTTGTAACGTCTGTTAGCTATTTTATTATGCTTGTAGATGAATTAAATAAATAAATAAATAAATAAATGTGAGTTTGCATAAATATCCGTGGTTGATTTTCAAGCTGCAATGATCGCGGAAAATTACGGTGCCTGTGTAAACTAATGTCGATTTCGGTTGGTAACTTTATTTTTACCCCGAGTGCACGGGAACTGCTTTCAGAGCAAATAATCGTTTTCGTTTCGACACAAAAATAACCCTCAGTGCAATCTAAGAGCACTCCGTTGTTACCCCAGATAAATAGCGAGGGTAACCACGTACTTGAACTCACACTACCACATTTGACATTTCTGCCGTGCTTCTATTTAATCGGCACTTTTAGACAGTATTTATGACAACAAAATACGCTGTTAAATTGTACCAATATGTACATGCAACTCCTGTATAGATTTCCCGCCTATACCCATTATTTGAAGCTTGAGAAAATGACCAATCACAATGAACATAATCTTCATACAAAATCGGACAGTTCAATTACGAGGTGGTAAATTTATTAGGCTTTTACGCGTTTAAGTGGATACCCCTATTAGCTATTCCGTTCCGCGGACAAATGGTTGAGGAGCAAGGCCACGGATATTACACTGCAGAAGGAGCAGCCGTGTTCTCAAATATGAATTTGCTGCGCTTATTCGCCTGCATAAACCTATAATATCTGTTTTTGAAAAGTTGAATATTTTCACCATTTCGTGTAAATTTCATTTCATTTTTTTTTTCAGATACTATTCTCAGACAGAGGTAGTAATTTCGTTCGTAGAGCACTTGAGCGCTTTATCCTTGGTATTCTCCTTTAACCAGTTGCAGACAAAATGCAACTCATAAATATATATCTTTCATACGCCCTTAAGATTTTTATTGAAAATTTTAGGAAACAAATTGTACGCGGATTAAGCGAAGTTGGATACAAATTTCAGACATCTCAACATCTAAAAGCTGACTTCCTACGTTTGTGAATTTCCAACCAAGGACCTTCCAGGAAGCACTTATGTACTTATACCTACACTAACAGCTTTCATTTGCAAAGTCGTTAACACTTTTGTTGGAGCACAGTTTAATTGGGCAACTCCTCAGCATAAATTTGAAAATTCAATACTATTAACGTGTCAGGTAGACATTCAGTTATCACAACAAATTATAGATCAGGTTCCTCTGAGAACAGAACGTTGGTCAGCCTTAAATTACATTCCCTTGTTTCGAAAATGATATCCTCTTTGTCAGGCTTTCACAGGACCACACTACTGCGCCAATACCGTTGGCAATCACCACTCATTTACTACTCCAAGATAAATGCCACTAAGTGAATTCAATTATTCAAATCATTTTAACTTACATTGCATGGAAATATACCTACAATTATGCAGGATGTCCAAAAGTACGTTAAGTAAATAGACACCTGTATGCAGAGCTGAAAAGATGATTATTAAGTTCGTCAGGCATGCTTCCTTCTGAAGTTACCCAACGCAATGTGGAAAATAAATTACCATTTAGCACATAAACATGCCTTCGTACGCAATCAGGAGGAATTAATCCTGCGAGAACGGACATCTCCAGAGGAAGGTACGTGTCCTTGCATTTAGCCAACATTCGCATGCAGTCGAATACTTACATACTCCTGTAATTATATTCCCTACTGAACCGACAGGACAGAGGTGGTTATATATTTTTACTGTACACTTTAGCTAGAGATGGTAACGCGGTGTAGGACGGGAGATTTCAATTAAATAAACGATCCCATTTAAATGCTTGCGTGTACATAAATGTTAAATGTTACAGGATAACATGAGGCATTTCAGGAATTTATAATCACACAATTCAGAGCTCAATCATACATAGGCAGGTATACAATTCAAGGGAGGGAGGGTGAAATAGGCCACCCAGTCACACAGCCCCACTTTATCCCTACAGTGGATCAATTTCAATTTAAGTTATTCTGATTAAATGCTAACAATCAGTGATTAAGTGGATACAAATCAAACTGACATTGCTGCCATTTGAGGCCTTAATCGATACACACGCACAGACGAAGGAGATAGTGTAAGATGGCATGGCACGAGAAGATTTACAGCACTCGATTGGACGATAGGTGAACTTCAATCCTTCCTCATAAATCACCACCATAGACCATTATCGATGTCCTGGTAGCCGATTATTAGGGTCAGGTGTTCCGAGATGGGGTTTTCGTGTTTGATGCATTTTAAGTAATTGCTAGCTGCAAAGCTGTGCCGAGAGTTGTTTGATCTGATTACTGGACCTATGCTAGGTCCTGGTAAAATGCGGTTGAAACAATAATCTAAACAATTATACTTTAAATGATATACCAAGTGGATTACACGAGCAGGACATCAACTAGGCTAATGCATACAAAGTAGAGTAAGGAGATACTTCATTTAAATCTAATGCACACTCTGGAACTAAAATGTCCATGTTTTGATTTTCGTATAAGCGGTCTGGTTGCCTCTCTAAACTATACGACTGATCCCTGATATTGTACCTGTGCATGCAATTATTTAGAGAAAGAGAACAGGAAGTGCAAGATAGGTGTCCTGCTTCGTTACAAAGAGTGGCTATATTTGCCTTGGGTGATAGTTTATAGTGCATGTCACCTGACTTTGTGTTGGGCCAGAGTCATACTGAATGGAATCTTTGTATGTGGATTTATGGTTCAGCGCTTCTTGGCGTCGTCCTTGTTCTTGTGATAGAATGATAATATTTGTTGTTGATGCTGTCGTGTTGGAGCAGGGCAAATGCCGGTTGTAAAATTATTCAACGAAACGTTGTCCAAAAATATGTTAGATGCTGTTTACACGATGCTTGAAATTTATTAGGTACCAAGGTGGCGGTTGTCCTGAATTGAAACAAACATTCCATGGTGAGGTATGGTTTGCGAAGGCACGGGCTGGGATATGCTGCAGAATACAAAATGCGAAGTTGTTATTTTTTGCTTTGAACAAACATAAAACATTATAATGTTCACGACTAGTACAACTTTGTGCAACTCATTTCTGAGGAGAGTGAGCCCCTTATTTCGATGTCGCTGGCCAAAAGATGCATTTAGTACTAGACGCTGAATAGATTCTTGTCAGTTTGTCGACTTGGCGTCATTGTGCAGTGGTTAGTGCGTTGGGCTACTAACCGTGAAGTACCAAACTAAAGACTCTTCAGTAGCACTAAAAACCACCCAAGAGTATAAATTTTTTTTTTTTTTTTTTTTTTTTTTTTATTTGATATTAATAAAGTACAAGTAAGAGTAAATCTTTTTGAAGTACTTGCAAAGGGAAAAACATCAGAAACAAAGAACAATAGATGTGTTTGAGTAATTAAACAATAAATTCGTTAGCATTTTAGAAAATAGTAAAAAAACTAGTAAAAAAGCAAAACCCAGTGCATTAACAAGAATAACAAAAATAACAATAAGCAGTTTTATATTTAATACGAGCAATTTTCAGATAGGATTTTAAAGGTTAACAAGCCTAAATCGCATAAAAAGCCAATATAGCTTCTTTGAATTTATTATACGAATAATGTTGTTTTATATACGACGTTAAGGAATTCCATAATCGTATGGTATGAATAAAGAAAAATCTGGTTGAACTAGTATAAACGAAAGGTGGAACAATAAGATTTCTAGATCTTACAGATTGGGGCAAAATGAGTTTTGAATACAGGTAAGGTGGTACTTTTGTTGTAAGGAGTTTATGTAAAAATAAGCAGTTTCTTGCATTTAAATAGCTATCCAGTGAGCATCCTAGAATATTTTGGCTATAAATGAAAATGTGGTCGCATCTACGTAGACCGTATATATATCTAGCTGCATCATTAAAGGCCACATTTATCTTGCGACTAGAAATCGAATCTAAGCCACAGTATACATTTACAGCGTAACTTAAAATTGTCATGGCAATTGTCAAATTTGCCACTCGGAATGATCGTAAAATTGTAGGTCCCTTCTATTCGTCCCAAAAAATAATAGCCTTGAGAGCACAATTGCATGCTGCCCGAGAACAGTTTTCGCTAATTGCGAAGAAGAAGACACAGAGTGTCTGATACGCAATTTTTTCACTCCAAGAACCCCGGATAAGCATATTTTGTAAATAGTACATTTTAGGTTTTGATGGCGTTTTTGACAATCACTTTGCAACACACTAATCGTCACGAATATATCGACAACAGACCAAATCTTAGCAAATCCTGGAAAAGGCAAATAAATTTCAAATCAAATCTCAAAGCCATCCATCTCTTCTTCTACTTTAAAGCTGCATATGATAGCATTCATCGGCAGGAGCTCGACGTGGTGTTGCTCAAATTTCGGATACCGGCAAAACTGATGCAGTTCTGCAGAGTGACGCTGGAAAACACTCGGTGCAGTGTGTAGTATGTAAACAGCTCTTCCTAACTATTTCAGATCTTGTTCATTTCAATCTTGTTTTGGAGCAGATAGTGCGCAGGGCAGGTGTCCACACGAAAGGTACTACAGTACACCACTGATGCAAGGAACTTTGAAAACAGAAGAACTTTCTTTCTTATATCCGAGTTTTTCTTATATGCAAATAACGGATAAGAAATATGTAAAATGTCTTATAAATGAACAACGGATTTGATATTCGATTTTGTTTTTGTATTGTGTTTTGTAAACATATAAGTATCAGGCATTTACGGCACATACAGGGCCTTAAACCTAGCTTCTCCAACCACATGCCTCTACGAAGATGAAGAGACCTACAAAAGAATAGAATATTTTATTTTTCTACTTTAAGTTTCAGTTACACAAATAAGTGGCATTGCCATTTTTGCCGTCAGCCAGGAACGATAGAATAAACAATTGATAACATAATAATTTAAAGCTAAGATAAAATAGTTCAATATGTATGAACGTGTATTTAAAACGCTTCATCTATGATTTTCTGTCGATATTTTGAAGCACACTTAAAATAACTGTAAAGGGTATTTCATTAAGGACTTTACAACTTCTTTTTAAATCAAATGCAAACTACTTGAGATATCTCGAATTGTATTAGCTTGAATTACTATTAAATTTGAATGGAATTCGACTTCGTTCCTATGTCCACCACGGGAACGTATGCAGCCGCTATTTCTCGTTCAATATTGGCTCTGAGCTCCTCTAACGTCGCTGGCTTGTTGGCATAGACCAATGATTTAATGTAGCCCCATAAGAAAAAGTCTATATAACAATAAATTAGCTGAACTGATGGAGAAAGAGCATTTACGGAACAATCACCGAGATAAAGGCAGCATTTATAAGGAACTAGGTGTCGCCCCATGGTCGAAATTCGACCAAATCATTCTATAAGTAGAAAAAAAAACAAAGTCGACTGTTATACATATTAATCGGAGAATGAAATTTTTCGACATCGCATTCTCTGATTTCACATGATATAAAATTTTCCCGACATTTTCAAGTAGGGAGTCGGACAGAATCCCGAAAAACGTAATCCCGAAAGCCCAAAATCCCGAAAATCCAAAATCCCGAAAAGCCACAATCCCGAAAACGTAAAATCCCGAAAACCCACAACCCCGAAAAGCCACAATGTCCAAAATTCCGAAAGACCAAAATCCCGAAAATTAAACTAAAAATTTTATTGTAGCAACAAAAAAATTTGGCAAATTTATTTAACAAAATAAACTAAATAAAAAACTTCAAATAAATAAAATATAACAAAAACAGTAGCCGTCAATAAGCAGTTTCCCACGCTGTTTGTTGGTTTTCACGTTGGACACGTTCATTTCTACTTAAGACTTCAAACACAAAATGTCACTGATAATATAAAGTTTTTAATTAAAAAGGCATGCTGTGTTTCGATGTTCACTGTCTAACAAAAATCAAGTCGGTCAGCTATCACACTATTTGAGATCAGCACAACTGAATGCACATTGCGAATTGCAAAACATTACAACGCGAAAAATTGCAAAATATTAATACGGTAAATGGAATGGGCAAACAATTGTCTATTTTACATTGACAATAAAATAAAGAATCCCGAAAACAAAATCCCGAAAAATTATATAAAATAAAATTTGCGCAAATTTTTCATTTTACATGTATATAATTTTTCGGGATTTCGTTTTCGGGATTATTTTTTCGGGATTATTTTTTCGGGATTTTGGATTTTCTGGATTTTGGGTTTTCGGGATTTTGGATTTTCGGGATTTCGGTTTTCGGGATTGTGTCCCCAACCCTTTCAAGTAACTTCAAGCACTTTTAAGTAACTTCAAGCATTTTTAAGTAACTTCAAGCATGTCCAAGTAATTTCAAGTATGTTCAAGCATTATCAAGTAACTTCAAGTTTTCAAGCATTTTCAAGTAACTTAAAGCATTTTCAGGAAACTTCAAGTAACTTCAAGCATTTTCAAGTAACTTCAAGTATTTTCAAACATTTTCAAGTAACTTCAAGCATTTTCAAGTACCTTCAAGCATTTTCAAGTAACTTCAAGCATGTCCAAGTAACTTCAAGCATTTTCAAGTAACTTCATGATATAAAATTATTCCGTTCCGATTGGCAGATTATTGCTTCACACAGCAATGTTTTTGGTGTTGTAATTTCATCCAATTCGCTTCATTTTATCTGCTTTAATTCATAATGTGTGTTATATATGTGGATAATTTTGGTATTGTGCACTTATATGTATTGCCCCCTACCCAAATATATATAGTGTTGGCATATCTATGTGACGTATAATAGCAAAAAAGGAGGGAAACACGTTATAAGCAACTCCGTATTAAAATATGGATTACAAATTAGCTACTTTAACCCAAGTATAAAGGAACGAATCACACAATTTATGAATAATTGCGATGTTTGTAATTTGGAGAAATATTCTGGGGTATTTCCACCATAATACTTATTTAAGCTAATTATTATTATTCAAGCTTACTAATACCACACAAAAACCTACAGATGTAATACTTGCCGATGTATTTTATAGTTTAGACCAGTCCCTGTTTGTAACAATCATTGATAAGCTCTCAAAGCAAACGTGTGCAATAAAAACTATAGAACTGGGACTGCATTCATGCGGGCTGTGTCATACTATTTCGTAGATTTTTTTAAAATACACTATCAGCTCTGTATCATAGAGTACTGAGAGCAAGCAACTATCCCGAGTAGGAATTTGCCGACACGAAAATTGCTCTCACAGGCTCATCATTTAGAGTAGGTGATAGGAAGGATATACATACACGTACACGTACTAAACTATATAGAAAAACAAATAGAATTATAATTATGTACCTATACAATACTGCCAGGAAATCCCTAGCTGTTCATTATATATGCAAAAAGGCGATAGGGTCCACGTGGGGCCTACAACCAAAAATTATGCACTGGATATACATGTCGGTAGTTAAACCGATTCTCCTCTATGGAGTACTGGTCCGGTGGCCCGCCTTGGAGAAGAAGTCCAACCTCACCTTGCTGGACAAAACTCAACGTGTTGCATGCCTCAGCATCACCGGTGCACTGAGAACCTCTCCCACTGCGGCGCTCTAAGCCATGCTCCACCTTCTCCCGACTGACATCGTCGGCAAACAGTTAGCTGCCAGCCCAGCAATAAGACTGAGAAGTTCCAAACAATGGAAAGAGCGACACACTGGACATGCCAATATACTATCGATGTATCGACATCTTCCTAAGGTCACCGACCACCTGCCCACTGAATACAATTTCAACCTGGCCTACAAATATCTAATCCCAGACAGAACCGAGTGGACTTAACGTCACGTCCTACACCACGAATAGCTGTACATTTTTACGGATGGGTCCAAAACGGAGGACGCAGTCGGTGCCGGAGTCTTCTCTGAGGGACTTAGTTCAAACATAGTGGGAAATAAACCCACTTTCGCGAAGTGGACTTAGTTCCCATGTAAACTAAGTCCCTCAGTGGACTTATTTCCCTGCACCGCCGACATCGAGGCACCAACGTCTTATGTTAAACTACTCATAGACACCAATGCGGTGAGCGAATCCAACCGTCGTTAGCACCAACTCGACCAGTGCAACACCGCTAGGCTACGCTGGCCGATATTAAATAAACCCAGGTCCATCGGACTTCTGATTTATAAGAGAGCAACCCTCTCCAAATTAGTAAACGCCCTCACCAGGAAGAGGAGACTATCAGTCACTTCCTCTGCATGTGTCCTGATATCGCCAACATTAGGAAGGCTACACTGGGTGAATACCTTTTCAATGATCTAAGCGATCTCAACAACGCCTGCACAGCAAAGATTAGCTCCTTCATTCAGAGGAGCAAATGGTTCCCCGAGTAAGAGGGTGGCGACGGTGTAGAGGTTAGTGTGTTGGCTTGTTACCCGTGCGGTGCAGGTTCAATCCCCATGGGGAACAACAACATACGCCACCCATTCACAAGCCTCTACACCAAAAGGAGGAATTCTGCCTGGTAGTACAATGGACCGTTACCGAGTCTGAGTGCTCTAGGATTTGGAATTCTTTTTTTTTAAAAGTTAAAAAAAAAAAAAAAAAAGCGGGTGAGATCTCAGTGAAATACCTCAACACCCTAAAGGAACTACTTCAAAATGCTCTCAATAAGCTGACAAGTTGGGCAAGAAGATGTGGGCTGGGGGTTAACCCTCACTAAAACGAACTTGTCCTCTTCTCCAGGATATATAAAATCCCTCATATCGACCCTCCTTCCATAAACGGTACAAGCTTAACATTTTCCGGTGAAGCCAAATTCCTGGGTTAAGGTGGAAACCCAACTTACAAGAAAGAGTAAAAAAAGCGAGAGTAGCACTTTTCTCTTGCAAAAAAGCCATCGGTAATAAGTGGGGCCTACAGCCCCGCATATCTTACTGGCTATACGTATCGGTAGTGAGACCGATTCTGACATATGGGGCGGTTGTCTGGCGGACTGCTCTTGATAAAGCGGTAAACCGTGATAAGCTAAGCAAGGTACAACGTACAGCTTGTCTGTGTATCAGAGGAGCACTCCGTACGACCCCCTCCGCCGCACTGGACATCTTACTGCATCTGACACCCCTGGATATTTTCAGCAGGCAGATGGCTGCCTGCTCCGCTGTCCGCTTAAAAGCCACCTCACAGTGGATCAATACGAATATTGGCCACTCTATCATTTTGGACTCACTTGGGTCCGTATCAAGAAACATCGACTACACTACACCCCAACTACAGTTCGAAAAGAATTTCCAAATCACTATCCCCACCAGATAATTCTGGGAGGATGTTGGTTGCACGGAAGTTAAATCGATCCACTTTTACACCGACGGATCAAAAACTAGTGAGGGGGTAGGTGGGGGTGTTTACTCAGAAAGACTAAGTATCAGTCTCTCCTTCCGTCTTCCTGATCATTGTAGCGTGTTCCAGGCGGAAATCATGGCGATTAAGGAAGTCCTGTCATGGCTGAAGAGAAATGTGATATCCGCTAAGGATATCTGCATTTTCTCGGATAGTCAAGCCGCGCTAAAATCCCTGGACTGAGTCTCTCCCAATTCCATCGTAGCCTTAGACTGCCGTTCATCTCTGCAGGAGATGTCAGAGAAGTTCAATATTCACCTTTGTTGGGTGCCGGGGCATAGAGACATCCCAGGGAATTGTAGGGCAGACGAAATCGCCAAAAACGGAACCGCATTACCTCTTCTACCTGAGAAAGGTTTTATAGGTATGCCTATCGCTACTTGCAAACTTATATTCAAGCTATCCGCAGTCGAGAGTACAAACCTCAGGTGGACAGGTAGTGCACTCTCCCATAAAAGAAATCTCTACCTAGGAGCCTTCTTCGTCAACGAACTCAGTGACTTAGCTAATACAGATATTAGAAGGCTATCGCGCTTCATTAGAAGCTCCAAATGGTTTTAGCGAGTAGGGGCGAAACTCCCGATCCATGTGGCATCACAACGGACCTCATTGGTGTAAGTGTGTTGGCTTTCTGCTAACAGCCACTTCAACCTTACCTAACCTAAGAGGGTGACCTACCCACCCTACACATCGGCAGCACAATGGAACAACCTCTGGTCTAAGTGCATCCTCATCGAGGGCCGGTTCCTCCAGTTAGATTTATTAACAAGGAATTTGATACACTTGGTAAAATCCAGGTTTGGATCGACACAAAAAAAACCCAAGATCCTTAAAACTTACTATCAACATGACAAAGAGTATGTTGCGACAATGAATATTGAAAGGTGGATGAGATATACTTTACAGAGAATGTCATTTGTTGGCATTTTATAGGGTTCAGGAAAAAGCTATTTTTAACACAGTAAGTGGCGAAGCTATTAATATCGGTTTGAAAAAGCATTCTGTCTTGCTGATTAGTAACAGATTTATATATTTTCATATCATCATGCAATTAATACATGCCTTAACATTATAAATGGCTGATATAAATAGAATTGGTCCTATGTGACTTCCTTGCGGAACTCCAGATTGAGCTGTGAAAGATTCTGACAGCAATCCTCTAAATTTAACATAATAAACCCTTGATCTAAGGTATGAATCAACCCATTTTATGAAACCGGGTGGGAAACCAAAGCCCTGAGCTTAAATTCGATTATTTCATGAGACACCTGGTCCAAGGCCACAGAAAAGTCCGTGTATATGCAATCCATTTCGTCGATATTCTCTAAATCTTTAGAACATGCATGCAAGAAACTTATTCGATTAGTGACAGTGGACCTGTTTCTTACAAATCCATGCTGTTCATTACAAATTATATTACGGCCAATAAATTATTGTGGATATTGAATTAGGATTCAAGGCCCTAATGCAACCATACTTCAAATGCTGATATCGAACGATAACTTAACATGATTAATGAACTCATAGGGTTACTAGAACATGACAAAATAAATAACCAAGGTACGGGCGAAGATAAAATACGCAGAATAATAACTTTCTACAACACTATACTATACATTCAACAACAAATAAAAGACTAATTGACTTTATTAGATACAAATTTAAGCAAGACCAATATAAGGAATCCATTATGCAATTTTGACAAAAAATATAGGGACCGGCTACAGTCCGCTTGTGCGAACTGTTGGATACCCTATTCTTATTTCTATCCCTCATAAGTGGGCGTGACAAAAGTCTAAGTATGGTTGAATTGTTAAAAACCCTCTACATATTTTGTTATTTATAACATTTAAAGGATTTTTTCAAAAAAAAAAAACGCTCCCTAGCTCAAACTTTGGTTTTCAATAAAATTATTTTATTTAATTGTGGGCGTGTAAGTAAGCGGATTTAAAAAAAAATAACACATGAGCATAAAGGGCCCCTAGAGAGTATATATTATAAATATCAGCTAACTAGCTCAAACTTTGAATATTCAAAAAAAAAATTATTTTTTTTAAATTGTGCGCGTGTCAGTAAGCGGATTTTGAAAATATTTACACATGAGCTTAACGGGCCCCTAGAGAGTATATATTATAAATTTCAGCTCCCTAGCTCAAATTTTGGTTTTTCAATAAAATAGCTTTATTTAATTGTGGGCTTGTCAGTGGGAGGATTTTGAAAATTTTATCTCCCGAGCAGTTTTAGGAGTCATAAATCATATATAAAAAATTTCAGCTTTCTAGCTCAAAATTCGATTTTTTTTCGAAAAATTTGAAAATGAGTTTGTGGGCGTTTGTGGGCGGATTTCAAAAATTCGTAAACTTGATTATTTCGCGACCCTAGAGAGTATATGGTTAAAATTCAGCTCTCTAGACCCAGTTTAAAGGCCTAATTTTTGCCGACAAACGGACTCATGGACGGACATTGCTAGATCGACATTACTATCGATGCTGATCATATGTAAATATAGTAACTTTTAGGGGTCTACGGGCAATATTAAGATATGTTACAAACTATGCGTCAAAATGAATATACCCTTAGAATAGGGTATACAAATACAGACGTAATTAAACAAAATCGGTAAAACGTTCCTCTAGACGATGGCAAAGTTGCATAAACGAAATGAGAGGAGGAAAATTAACACAAGGCAAATCGATGAAGACCAATTAGTAAACGTAAGCAACTAAAACAAATACTGTAGGTCTAACGTTAAATCTAGAAAAAAAACAGAAACATAGACCAACAGAAACATTACAGGAAATGATGCCTGACATATTGATAACTATACTATGATTCTGATCAACCCAGACATAAGAAGTAAACTAACATGACCTTAACAATAACAACGGATACACTACGATAAGCCTAGGTAAAACAAAATTAAAAAAACAAATTATGCATTAATATTACATGTATCTAAAATTACTGAAGATCATATTCCCCCTTATCACAGAATCCGTCGGATTCGGAATTTTGCTACGAACTAAAAAAGATAATCTCACAGAATCCATCATAGTGGAAATATTTGCTACAAATTTTGAGATTCTTGGAAAATGGTTTGACTGAATCCTAATTAATTAAGATTTTGACATTTATGTGTTCGTTACCACGAAATTTTGGATCCTTCGTAGCAGAATTCCGAATACGACGGATTCTGTGATAGGGGTGATTAGAAGAAATATGCTTTCACTATAACCCAAATTAGACTTAGTAGGCCTCATGAACAGTACTATAAACCGAAGCCTACTTTTACTAGAAGCCAAGATAGAAAATATTAAAACCAATTTCAAGACAAGAAGAGCACTTATAGATATTTTAGGAACTGGACTCAAACACATAGCACAAACTGGTCTATTGTATTGATAACGAAACCCAAAAATCAAATAGGCAGCTGCATTCCACCTTTAGAATATTCCCTTCCATCCTCAGCAATCCCGGCATGCTGCTTCCAGTTCTCCAGAGAACGCGCTCTGGCAGGCATCCGCAATGGCTTGGTCTTTAAAACGGAGGTTCGGTATTTCTTGCCTTCACGAACCAGGGGGCTGAGAGTCGTAGATTCTCTTGGCTGGAGCATTATTTTCCATTCTCTCAATGTGGCCGAGCCAATGTAGTCGACGTGATTTAGCTCTTCGGACTACTTCCACATCTTGGTACAGCTCATAGAGTTCGCGGTTATATCTTCTCATCCATTCGCCCTCGTCACACATAGGACCACATATCGGACGCAGTATTTTTCCTTCAAAAGAACCCAATATTAGCTCCCATTTTCTACTTATCGTTCAGCACTCGGCACAGTAAAGCAGGACTGGTAGGATTGGGGTTCGATAGAGTATGCATTTCGTCCTTCAAGTGAATACTTTTGAACCCATTTCTTTTGCTAAACCGATGTAGCTGCGGTTTCGTAAGGTAATTCTCCCCAGGATCTCCACTAACGTGTCATTCGTGGAGTTTATGTTTACACCTATTTAGATGAACTCCTTAACTACCTCGAAGTTATTGCTAACAACAGTGATGTTTTATTCCAGGCTGTGGGCAGATGTTTGTTTGTTTGTTGATTGCATGTACTTTGTCTTATCCTCATTTACTTCAAGACCAACCAATTTCGCTTGTTCTTCAATCGCCGTGAAAGCCTCTAACACGGCACGCTGGGAACGGCCGATGATGTCGATATCGTCCGCATACCCCAGTAGCTGGACGGATCTATTGAAGATAGTGCCATCCGTGTTAGCACCTGTCCTTCGCACTTTTTTCTCCAGAACAAAATTGAAGAGGTCACATGATAGCGCATCTCCTTGCCGAAATCCGGTTCAAGTTTGGAATAATTCGGACGACCTGCTTCCAAACTGTTAAGGTGGCTGTCGCCAGAAGCCGACACACTGAGACCAATTTAGGTCCATTGTGATACCACGTATGTATTATCTACCTCAACTCTGTAGATGGGACTGGCCAACGATACGCGGTTGTTCTCAAACGGCCCCCATCTACGTACTAGCCGCGCCCAACGTCGTTTAATTACGGTGATCTGACGAGAACTAATTAACTCGACGTGGTATGGTCGTCGCATATTATTACGCGTGTTTTCAAGGTTCACGCGATACAACTGAATCAGTTTTGCCGGGATCCTGAATTCGGCCATCGCCACATAGAGCTCCTGACAATGAATGCTATCATATGCGGCTTTAAAGGCGATGAGAAGGTGGTGGGTCTCGACTTAAAATTCATTGGTCTTTTCCACGATTTGCTCAGTGTGAAAATTTGGTCTATTGTCGATCTGTGTGTCCGGAAGTCACACTGGTACGTGCGATGAGTGTCTTGCAGAATGGCTTCAGACTTCACACAGTACATTATAGGGTTATATGCGACATTTAGCAGGGATATGCCTCGATAGTTCTTGCAAGACATATGATCGACTTTTTTGAAGATGGGGCATATAGAGCTGATAGTCCAGTCATCGGTCATGCTTTCTTCCACCCATACTTGGTTGATGATTTGGTGCATGCGCCCTACCAAAGGTTAGGTTAGGTTAGAAGGAAGGTGCACAGCAACTGCTGTGCTTGCACGGGGGCCCATTGGTCCATTGTGATCCCTTGTTGTTTATTGCGGTAAAAATCTTCCCTTACAATAAAAACACCTACCATACTCCGTTTATATTATTCTTGCTGGTTGGCCTATTGGAACCAAACTGTCTTCTTGACAAACCTGATTGTGTCCGTCAGTGGTACCTGCCCTACGTCCTCTAGGTCTTCGAAAAATCGGTTGCCCAGATAGCGAAGTCGAGATGTCTGGAGGTTTGGACACTCGCAGAGCAGGTGTTTGATGGTCTCGGTTTCTTCTATATCCTGACAGCTCCTGCAGTAGTCTGGTGCAGCCTGTTTTCCATTACACCTATAGTGCAGTGGCCTGTCCGGCGGCGTACTGGTTAGGATACGTATTTCTTGTTTGTTCATTCCCAGAATGTGTTTTGGTTTTTTCTCGTCGATTCTTGGCCATAGACTGCGAGATATAACACAGTCGTGCCTTTGGGACCAGATAGTGTTAATTTGTTCCCTCAGTTTTTGGTCAATGTTTCTTTTTGCTGCACTAATTGGGATGTCTATTGACGTAATGGCGTCCATTGCGTCAAGTTCTAACCCTGTTCTTGCTAGCTCGTCTGCCTTTTCATTCCCCACGATGTCGCTATGACCGAGGACCCAGCAGAGTGATCCTGTGTCGTTCGCCTATTTCGTTCAGGGATTTTTGGCAGTTCCTGACTGTTTTTGACTTTATGGTTTTGCTGTCTAGTGCTTTGATCGCCGCCTGACTGTCTACGAAGATTGTAATCTTGGAAGGATCCTCCGTATTTGAATAGGACCTGTTCTACGAGTATACTGGGTTGTTGCGGGATATTTTCGCGCAACCAATTTCACCTTCTGTCCTTCTCTTCCCTTCCCGTACCCTTCTTCTATTGGGTGGCATCTGCGAGGTCATCGGCAAGTGGAGGGCAACCAAGGTCCCATCAGCCTTTGGGCCACTTTCCCCGAACCTCGAGGGTATCACCCCCACAGGTACCCAACCCCGACGTACGAATCAGCAACCAGAGTTGAAAGGGAAGAGGCCTTAAGAGGAAGCAGAAATGGGTAAAGAAGGACGAAAACCCCAACGATACGGCACAATGTCAGCCGTTAAAAAATGCCCACGCAACAGTAACGTACCAGCCATGCGAAATGGGCCCAACGTTGTCCGCACACCAGTACCCGTGCGAGACAAATGGCAATGCGGCAAAGTACACGGCCGTATCCTGAGTGCCCTCCAACGACACGGAGAGGCACAGATAAGTGTGGGTGGACGGCCTACACATTTACATCTGCGCAAGAACCACCACTGATACGGTGGGGTGTTCGGTTCGATGAGGGGGAAGAAGACGCTCTTCCTTGCTACTCCGTCGTAGGAGCACCGAAGGAGCAGCAGAGGGGTGTAGGCGGACGGCCAAGACAAAAGACACTCCCATAGAAGACGTGACAACACTAGCAAACACTGAAGAGGAACGCGAGACACACACAAGATTGGTCAACACAACACAACGCAACTGAAACAACGTACAACATAAATAAAAAGGAGAAATCCTGTATATAACGAAACAGAATGTAAGGAATGACCCGCAATTGGCAAGACCCTTACATCCTATCTGAACAGGATTCCACCAGACAAGAGTAAAATTCGCGGCTTTCTAAAATTTATGATAACTCACTTTGCTTTGTTTTGGGTTCTATGGGGATTTTTGCACTACTCCACGCGCTGGGAGCGTTTAATTACAACGTCGTCCTGAAATTTCTTCTCCTCCTGATATGGGTCACCCCTTTAGAGATCCAATCACATCTTTTTCACCGATTTAAGGGTAATTTTAATAATTTGGGGATATGTATTGTTTTGACTGCTTTGCACTTTGGCAGAACTCAGACGAGAAATGTCAAACGTAGATTATATTCTGATGTGATGAGAAGATTGTTCCAGGACGGTCAAGCAGCTCAATAACCCGACTTTCCAGTGGTGGATCGTGGGTATAAGAGCGAATGAATTGAGTGGATGGAATAATAGCGAGGCGGTAACGTTCAGACTCACGCACACCATTGCGAACACGCTCCGGTGCCGCTGAATGTGGTCTGCCGTTGGCTCGCTGGAACGAATGAAGGTAGTGGGATATGGCGGACAACCACCAACACATAGGCGGACGTCCATTGCACGCCATGAGTGGGATTCCACTACCAATGGGTGTGCGAGTGTGTGAAAGATGAGAGTTGGCCGAACTGGAACAATGAAAGTTCTGGAAGATCACTTCTTGGTCAACCACCGAACTTGTTAGTCAGTTTTGTTGCGACAGAAAGTTAAGAGTAGCTAAAGAGATTAATACGAGTATCTACGAAGAAAAACGAAGTTTTGAAGTAAAGAAAAAAACGAAATAAAAACGAGTTTTGTTAGAAGGAAAAGGAAGTGAACGGAAAAATTAAAGTAGAGACGGGACAATTAACGTGGAAGAGGAAATTACATCAGAAGGAGGAAAAAAAGCCGGACAGATTTACAGAAGAACAGGATTAAGGAGTGGGATCCCAGAGCAAAGCTAAGTATAGTGAATTAGTCAGTGCAGAAATTTTTTTTTGATTCGGTTGTGTTAGGATTATTGTAGTTTACTAGTCTGGTAGGATTCTGCCGCGAATTTGTCCCGTGAAACGATCGGGACCCGCGACCCATTCAACCATTTTGGGCCATAGCGGGTGAAATCTGTTCTTCATTGACATGACGTGGGTTCTCTTGCCCTATCACTCTCTCTACATGATGCCCATTGCGCAGCTGTTGGAAATGCTGCTTAAATACGTCTACTATTCCCTGCTCTTTGGCCTCCACTTGACGTGGTAGCAATTCTAAGATATGGTTGTTCATTCAAAACAACCCAAAAAGGAAATTAACGGAATGCAAAAATGCAAAGTGTGTTATCACACAAAAAAACCATTTCAAAAATTCACCGTCGGATATTAGGTCCTGTATATGACCAGGGCGAATAGAGCAAAACTACAACCGCGAACTTTACAAGCTGTACCAAGAAGTGGATGTAGTACGAGGACTTGAGTCACGTCGACTATAATGGCTTGAACACATCGAGCGATTGGACAGTCAAGAGGATCTTCTAATCCCTGCCCCAGTTTCGAGAAGGCAAAGAAGACCCAACCTCCGTTTCGAAGACCTATCCACCGCGGATGCCAGAGCGCTTGGTCTGGTACATCTTTAAAAACTGATTTTCATCTAAACTCTCAGGAAATATGTTCGCCTATTGCGCTGAACTACCGTCCCGAAATGCGTTCAGATAGTTGTTTCTTCTACTTTACTTGTTACCCGACCCGTGAAGAGCCTCTGCGTGAGACACTGCAGCCTTCCATCCTCTGCGATCCCGGACGGACACTCTGCTTGTATTCTTAGATCGTGTTAATTGTATTTTTCTATAATTTATCTCAGAAGCGAATTCTACAGTTTGCGGTTCTACACGTATTAAATAGTATTTTGGTATACAAACGTCTTGGTGCACCGTCTGATGGTGAGCATAAGCAAGTCTACCTAGTATAATATATATAATAATTAAAAGTGATGCATTTTTAATTTGTTGTTTAATTGCGCAGAACATGGTAGTATAGAATAGACAAAGGTCGGTGTCAAGTATTAGATACAGTGAACTCTCTCATAAGCGGACACTGACGGTACCAAGAAATTTGTCCGCTTATTAGAGGTGTCCGGTTATAAGAAAAAATATTTTATTGACAACCTTGAAAAAAGCATTTATGTTATAAGATTTTATTTTAAAATGGAATGCATTTTTTGTGATAAACATTAATTGTAGGTAATAAAAAGGATAATAACAAATCATAAACAAGAACAAAGCCTTTAAAAATTTATTTTTTGCATTACTTGAAACTATGTAGGTACTTATGCTTCAAATTATGCATACACTTCCATATACACCTACGTATTACGCCACGAGATTTTTAGTCTGATAGTCGACAGACGGCCGCCGATGCCGCAGCCAACTATGTTTATATTCTTTACCGTTTTTTAAAAAAAATTGCTGGGTATCAGGGCAAAGCGCAAAGAAAAGGAAAACAAAGCAAACAAAATAAAAGACAACGAAGTGTGCCAAATGCGTTTCGTCCGTTTAAGAGAGAGTGAAATTCTATTGCGGCTATGAAAACTGGTGTCCGCGTCCGGTTATAAGGGAGTCCGTTTATGAGAGAATTATTTACATTAAAAATTGTGTAGATTATTCCGTTCTTTGAAATTTGTCCGGTTATGAGAGGTGTCCGCTTATGAGGGGTGTCCGTTAGGAGAGAGTACACTGTACCTAAATGGTTCTAGATTGGATTCCAGTCCTGGAAGGACGGCTGGTCTCTGAATGCTGTTTTAAGAAAATTATTGGAAAATGTGAGCACGACGATGCATGTGGTTTCTGTCATTTCCAAAATTAGGATGTATCTATGTGGAAGGGCTTTAATTCCTATAATCTAATAAAGAAAACATCAAATATAAATTAATTTATTATCTCAAATTCAATCTCAAATTTATTATCTCAAAATTGGAAAAGAGTTGTATTTTTTAAAGGAAATTAAATTTCTCACCTAATGCATCAGATGATGGTTCGGTGAAACAAAAAGCGGAAAGCGTCCCATTCAAGTTGCATCTGAAAAACCTTCTCTTCTCACTTCAGTGGAATTATTTAAATTTTGCGAATTACGTTTTCACTTTGCTTTTGAATAGTTAAGCACATTTCATGAACGGCTACCCATCTATCTCGTCCATCCATCTATATGATTCATTCATAATACAATCTCTGTAGGATAAGTTTGCTTGTGTGTTTGTGTGAAGTGCGGTAATGCTGCTGACGGTCAATAGGCACTACGGTCCAAATGCAACAAATGTACTTTTAAACATAGACATTGCAGGATTGCAGAAAAACACACACAAACGCATATAAAATGAACTAACATCTTTGTGGCATTATGAAGAAAGATTCCCTTCCGGAATATATTTTGAGGGTTGCTCCTGCTGTACTGGCATTAACCAAAACCAACCCTACTATATCCAAACTGCTTCCTGAATTATTTCGTTCCCCAGGCTCCCCCTTCTCTGTCTTGGCATGAATGCTGCTGCTGAAATGATTGTATGAAGTACACAAAATGGATATCCTGTACTGCACTTTATCCTTTTCGTCTTCTATAACTTATTCCGTGTATGGTCGAGCGATTATTTTTTTTACTCCATATCTCTATTTAACGTCACCCCCTTCGACTCTAACGTCCTGTTGTTTCCTCCGCTAATGGATGAGTTATAAACCGTATATCGTACGTTTTCCTAAGCAATGGCAAAATTATGAGTAAGTGTGCGCTGCTGCCCGTGCGGGTTGTGAGTTGGGTGGAGTCCTTCGTTTCTCGATTTGCCACATCAGCATCATTAAATGTAGATCTTTCATAGCAGTGGGATGGAGCGCAACGCGTTGCTCGAATAATCGCAAGACATGCACTCGGATCTGAGTTTTGGAACCTCTGCTGAGGTATGTCAATGAGCTGGAACAATTATTTATGTTGGTATGTGAAATGAACGCACATCGCATTCATTTTGAGCTGTTCTGCTTGAGAGCGGTATACAAAAAGGATTTCCACTTTTTTCCGCTTGTTAAGATCCTTGGGTAACGTTAAAGACATCTTACAAATTACCAACCAATAACAATGCGAAGGTATCCTATCCTTCTGTCGTGGAATTCATTCACTTTAATCTCCTTAGAAATAATGAAGTAACGGTGAGTGTAGATGTACAGACGGATGATGGAAATAAAAGGAGAACTGCTGTAACCGAACGTGAAAGGATTTCATTTCATTTTGTGTGTTAAGTACAAAGCGCATCTTTCATTTTCTTCATCATTTTCCTTAGACTAATTTTTCCTCGTCACTGCCAGAACGACTACAAGGATGATGTGGATGGGATAAGGCCAAGGGCTGCATCTGTTTGCCGTTGGAGCAGCAGCTGCATCAGAAGCAGCAGCACGACGTTGATGGAAGGATAAACATCATCAACAATGTACTCGCGAAGGTTTGTACCAGATTCTTTTGAGGAATGTTGTACTTCAATTGATTTTTCATTAGTCTTATGAGCTCCTTCCTGACAATGATATTGCAAAAATTGCAAAAGCAAAACTAATAAAGTTCTGCTTCGGTTTCATCCTTTTTCAGACAATCCAACGAATGATTGCAAAAGGAAATGAACGTAGATTTTTAAGATCGTCCAGAAATTTTGTTATTAGCATTTCTTTATGCTACATTTCTCCCACATTCACACAAACTCATAACAGCTGAATTTCTATGTCGAAAATAAGAAAACCACCAGTGGGCTGGTAAAAATTTAGAGCTAGAAAACAGTTTGAGGGACAATTCTTATCTTTGTAGGTGGGGTCCCGTTTTCCAATTGAGTTGTGCCGCCGTAGCTATTTGAAAAACGGAAAATGCTTCACTCCCCTCAACTTACGTTGGAAACCTAACATTAGACTGAATTTGTAACGACTGTCTTTGTTTCTAGAAGTGATTGATTTTTTAAAAAAGTTAGGTAACAGTCAACTATCTGTCAGTTTGCGCACTTTGATGTAGGTTCACTTTGATGTAGGTTAACAATTTTATGAGCAAGATTAGCACAACTTTTCGAAATTTATTCAAAAGAGCAGTTTTCAAATTGAGCTTCGCGAATTTGACGGGCAATTTGATTGGCTTTCCGACATTGTCGGACTAAGACCGTCAGAGGCCCGGGGCGGCCAAGCTGAATGAGCTTTAAAAAAAATTTAGTTTTACAAGCTTTTTATTCAGTTCACATTTGTATGTATTAATAAGTGTTTATGTTTAATTCGTTAAAATCTGGCAAGTGAAATTTGAATTCGAAATTAATTATTTAGGCTAAATAAACATACATACCTACAATATGGAACGGATATTATGGGTGTGGAAAATAAAATACTAATCGATCGACAAAAAAAAATAGATAAAATAAATCAAAGATAGTTTTTTTATTTTTTGTAGCGTGTTATATGTGTTTTCGTGCCTTCAATTTACTGAACTCCTCAATAACTTCTGTGAAATCGATTACTTTGGATTTTTTTCTTTCTATTGAAAGCACGGCTAGATTAACCAGTCGCTCTTGATCCATTGTAGATCGAATATAATTTTTAATTACTTTCAGTTTAGAAAAACTCCTCTCGCATAATGCAACCGAGATGCAAATGGTCAAGAAGTATTGAGGTATGAGCGATATACAGGGTAACGATTCACTGAAGTCGAATTTTATTATAAATTGAAGGATTTTGGGCCCCAAGACCAGAGGCCCGGGACGGGCCGCCCCTTCCGCCCCCTGGTTAGTCCGCCATTGCTTTCCGAGCAAGTTCTTCTATAAACATATCCACAACAACTTCATGATTCCTCTAGAAGATTACATGAGGAATTACCATAACAAAAAGAAGGACAAAATACAAGAATTTTTCGAAATAGAAGAGGAGGTCTATTTCGCCGCGCTTTGGTATGTGTTATTCACTGCCCCAATCAATTTTTAACCAAAAGCTTAAAAGAAGATTTTTCTATGCATTCTTGTTTTTGAGAAAATTAAAAATTTACGAATACCATTTTCACAGTTTTCTTAATCAAGAGTACCAGGTTGGTAAGGCCTGCTTCGCGCTGTAAAGAGATTATAACTCACTCTGTAACAAACCACCGCTCATCATCATCATCACTTTCATTATATTATTATTATTCTATTATTATTCTGTTATTATTCTATTATTATTCTATTGTTATCACTATTTTTATATTTTCCAACATTTATGAATTCATTTATACTTTCCTATAATTTACAATTATTTTTCTAAGAAATTTCAATGTGGCAACGCCCTACTTTTAAATAAGAAACTTAACGTAATTTCGAAAGCTTTTGAATAATGTAATTTCGAAAAGCTCTTCCAGCTTTAAAATAAGAAACTAACTAATGTCAACAAGGAAATTAATTATGAAAGCTCTTTCCCATCTGGTATAAAAGGGCACGCACGCCCAGAACAATTTGCCGATTTTGTTTGCTCTCCAATTGACGAAGGTTGTCCACAATACCGTCTCCTTTGGAAAGTCAACACAATTTGCCTAGCGCTTTACGCTTAGATTTCATAATCCGTTTACCTTTGAAAACTTTTGTCAATTATAATATTTTTTTTAGTAAATAAAACGAGTTCTCGAAAAAGAAAACTTTTCGCACGCTTTTTTCCCGAGAAATCAAAGTTTGGTGGTTCTTCCATTCAACCGTTACTGCAGTCCCCGGACAGCATAACCGTGGTAGAGGAATCCCCAAGCTCGCGTCGAAAAACCTATGCATCACATTATCACCGTTGCGGAGAACCATCGCCATAGGAATTACCACCCCACACAATCCCTGCTCCGAGCTCACCTCGGCAAAGAAAACAAAAACACTCGTTTCAACCTTTCGAAATCAGTCCTGCTCACGCAACTTTGTTCCTCCGCTTAGGGTATGTATTCTTCTTTTTCTTCTTCTTCTTCTTCTCCTTCTTATTAAATTTTTCGACATTGCATTCTCTAATTTCACATGATATAAAATTTTTCCGGCAATTTCAAGTAGCTTCAAGTTTTCAACCATTTTCAAGTAACTTCAAGCATTTTCAAGTAACTTAAAGTAACTTCAAGCATTTTCAGGTAACTTGAAGTAACTTCAAGTATTTTCAAGCATTTTCAAGTAACTTCAAGTAACTTCAAGCATTTTCAAGTACCTTCAAGCATTTTCAAGTAACTTCAAGCATGTCCAAGTAACTTCAAGTATGTTCAAGCATTATCAAATGCACAACATGCACAGCAATGTTGTTGATGGTAACTTCAAGTCACTTCAAGTATTTTCAAGCATTTTCAAGTAACTTTAAGCATTTTCAAGCAACTTCAAGCATTTTCAAGTAACTTCAAGCATTTTCAATCATTTTACCTGCTGTAATTCATAAGGTGTGTTATATATGTGGATAATTTTTGTATTGTGCGCTTCTATGTATTGTCCCATACCCAAATATATATAGTGTTGGCATATCTATGTGACGTATAATAGCAAAAATGGGTAGAAACACGTTATAGCAACTCCGTATTAATATATAGATTATTTGTTCGTCATCCACAAGAAGCAGCTCTGGACCATTGTTGATGAGTTTTGGCTAACGGATTTCCTGCGAATTTCTCCTTCTGTGAGCGGCTATTTTTGCAAATGATTGTGCCCCTGTTTAAGCTGGTTTGTCGAAGTTCGTGGATAGCCTGGTTTCTATCAGCCAACTCGAGGCAAGCTTTATCACATGCATTATTAGTGGAAATCTTTGAAAATGTTTTGAATGCCGCTTTCTTGCCACTTAGCACTGCTTTAGTTTCATCTGTAAACCAACATGTTTCTTTGCTGTGTTGATTGTGTCCTTTTGAAGCCCCTAGCTGTGATTTGGCTCTATCCGAGCAAGGCCGTTGTAGGGATTATGTGATGGATATAATTTTGCATATTTGCAATAAATGCTTCGGGTTTCTATTCTGTTTGTTTAATTTTGTTAGTTCCGGCCGCCATAAAAATCTCTGTCACGAGGAGACGGTGTTGCTGTGCGATTGCCTCTCCAAGAATCCCGTTGCAATCCTTAACCCGGTGCTTCATGAAACGTGCTACCAAATGGTAATCAATATGGGTGTTCGGGTGATGATCAAAGAATTCAGTGTAAATCAGAGTTCCAGAGACCTTTCGAATTGGCGAACTGTAAAATGGGACTGCAAGAAAAAAAATTAAACTGTCCGGATTCTTCCACGCTATAAAAGTGCCGTCTTTAATTTACCCTATTGTTTGATCGTCGGTTTACGAAACCGGTGATCTCCATTCGTGTCAATCCATAGATTTGCATGCACACTTGAGGGAGAGTTTCTAGATGTTAAATGTATCGCTTGGCTTACCAGAATGCTAAAGTTGCGTAAAAGTGATATCTTCCCGACGGGTTCTTAGCCCGTCCCTGCACGGAAATGGTGTTAAATATGCATTGGTGACTATAATGGACGCATCATACAAAACAGGGATTTTCGATATGGCTAACAATTATTAAAAATTTAAGGTTAACAAAAAAACAGTTAATGGTCATTGCTCCTATTAGATATCTCCGATTTAACTTCCAAAAGTCTCATCTTGCAATTTATCTAAATAATTAGGAGTTTAAATATTTGACCAAAACTCGCGCGAGTTCTTAATTGTTGCGAATGAAAACAATAAATTGACCTTTTCACTTCTAGAAGACTCTAATTCTGTATTCTCATCCAAATTGAGCTTTCTAATTTCAGTAGCAATTTAATTTCCATCCCCGTGGGAGAACAATCGATTAGGCTGTCCTTTTTCGGTAGGTTTTTTCTTTTAATTTCTTCTTATTAAGTAAAGTCTTAACAAAAAAAACAACAACAGATCCTTTTGTGTTTGCCACGCTAATATTTGTAACTTTTTTTATGCAAACCATTTTTTATCGTTTCTCCTTTGATTCAACCTTGTATTTCGTTTTTTTTTTGGTAGTGGTAATTTTTTTCCAGGATGTTCGAATTTTCCATTTGGTTAGATTTTCACTCTTTTTTTCTGTTTATTCCCTCCTCGCATTTGAAGTATTCTAAGTTTAAGCTACTTAGAGAGAGCGGAGTAAAAGAGGCAAAAAAAAAACATTGGAAAGGGAAAAAAAGTTTTCCTTAAGCGTTTTTCCCACAATTTGGCTCACAGAACAAAATCCTTTCAAGTGGCATAAAACAGCCGTGATTTGGATGGAAATTAGCTAAGTCACTCAATGTGCTCGATGCCTTCTGGGGAAACTGCGCCAGGTTTCGTTTTCTTTTGGGTTTTCTATTTTGTTTCAATTTGATGGGAACTACCTTACCTTTCTATAGCGATATTTACCCGAGACTTGAGACTTTTTATTGTGATTTTTTCTTCTTTGTTTTTTTTTGTCTATTTGCAAAGGGTACAAATGCCACCTGCAAATGCACACGCGAGGAATGCCTTCGGGGATTTCTGAAGGTACTGTGAAGTGGTTTGCAATTGTCGTAATGAGTTAATTTAGCTTCTAGTCGAAGTCTTATCGAATCGAAAAATTGCTCAAGAAAAACTCACCGGAAGGAACAAATTATTTTCAAGAGTGTCCTTGACACTTTAATTTTCTCCTAGAGAAATTGAATTCATGATAAGATTTTCGAAAAGTAATGAGCGTGGCGTTGGAAATGCGATGAAGTAGTACATTCTAGCCTTCTGCCTTACAGTTCCATACCGACGAACCTTGTACTTTCTTCGGAAATTGCGGACTGGTTGGAGTGGGACGCATTTAAAGTAATCTGTACCACGAAACAGAAAATGCTCCGTTCTTACTGAGCCGAAGTGCAGAGTCGAAAAATAGCCGACAAACACATCACCATTTACTCTGACAGCCAAGCGGCTATAAAAGCTATGGAGTCAGTAGTAATCAGGTCAAGTGCGGTGTTGAAAGGAAAAAAATACCTAGACAAGATATCAACTACCAATACGGTAACCCTATGCTGGGTACCAGTGTACAATGACATCTCGGGCAATGAGAAAGCGAACGAACTAGCAAGGAAGGGATCGGAGATGAATGAATCTCTGGCCCTTAAATCCATAAGAACCATCAGCACATTAATGCTAAGTATCGACAATGAATCCATGAGTAAAGCTAACTTACGTTGGATCAATCTTGATACATGCAGACACACAAGGGAGCTCTGGCCAGCGGTCAACCAATTGAAATCTAAAACCATGATCGGGTTTATTCGAACACTGACGGGGGTCCTCACAGGACACTGTGTAGTGGGTCTACACGCGGAGCGGCTGGGCATACTGCACAACGACTACTGCAGAAGTTGCAGGGACGTTGAAGAAATAGAATCTATACGTCACCTGCTATGCGAATGCCCTGCCCTTAGAACAAAAAGATTGAAGATTCTTGGCGGCTACTTCTTTGAGGAGCTGGAGGATCTGGCTGCTTTAGAGCTAAAGAAATTCCTGAGATTCACATATGAATCCGGGTGGTTCTGCTAAAGCGAATTACTGAGCTGTTAAACAGCGGTTTTTTTTATCTCTCTTTTCAGGTTCCCAGAAAATATTGAAGAATCCTGAAATGGATACAATGGACCCAACTGTTGTTCTAAGTGAGCCGTGGCACCCGTCACAAGAGCACCTACCTACCTACTGAGCCTAAGCCCAGAAACAAATTAAACGACCTTAAATCCTCTCCAAATCTCGAGATTTACCGTCCAAATTTTAATCTGAATAGCACTTGATCAAAATAAAACCGGAATAAATTTTATGTAGAATCCAGAAGATCGTATTCAAACCAAAGGGTACCTAATATATAAAACGGATGGCAAATAAAGAAACTTCATAAGAGATTTAACACTAACTTAATAATAAAATAATGAACAGCCGTTAATATGGAAAGCAAAAAGCAAATAATCAATGGAATCTGCATTGCTCAACAGTAATTTAAACTACCTACATATATCTGGCTCTTTAAAAAGAAGTGGAAAATAAATCGAAAAACACAAATCAATTAGACCTACAAACACAAAGTTTCTCTAAGGGGAGAAATGAGTGGTGCTTCTTTTTCTTTTTTGACTTCCATTACTTTGCCACTTCTTTCAGAAATATTAATCAATACAAAAAAGCCCAAAAATTTGTTTGATCAATTAGGTATAGGTACTCACCTATGTGCTCCATTAACAGGCTAAGCAACAGGAAGCCTAAGCCAAATTCTAAATGGGTTAAAGGCGAAAATATTCTAAAACGATTGTTCCTAATCGAAGCTATGGGTTCTGTAAGTCGATTATCGCCAGACGATATCGTTTTGGCGATAATCTTGTATCACGTAACTTCAATAATCGTCTTTCGTTTGGACGATATCGTTTCGGCGATAGTCTTGTATCACGTAACTTCAGCATACTTTATACCGAATACATGAAATCGTAATCTCCCTAAGTAACTTAGACACCACCCGTGGAGACAAGCCCTACAACTGCACCCAATCACTTCTTTCAGCTATCTCTCTATTCTTTCTAATACCAAGTAGCTTACACTATGTTCTTAGCATTATAAGGGTACTGTAATAACAGAAAAAATCCCTTTAGCGTAAGCAAATTATAAAAAAAAAAAAAAAAATCGCTATCGTCGGGTCGATATAGTTTTTGAAGATATAAAATTTGCTCCACGTTGCTTATTCACCAAAAATACGATATCGACAATACAAATACAAAAGGGTTTGAGCGCGTTAATCGTCAAAGCGATTATCGTGCACGTTCTCGTTTTTGATATTCTTCACGTAACTCTATCTCGTATCGTTTATTTCAAACAAAATTTGAGAACTTTGAATATCTTTCAAAAACTCTCAAACAATAATTGAAAAAGACACTAGGTGTCATTTCGTTTGTCAGAGAAAACATTTTATTTGCGGGCGAATAATACATTTTTAATTACAAAATGTCGGTAATTTTCATTTTTACGTTACTTATTTGGAGTGGATCATTGAGTGGAAATAAAAGTAAACGGCATTTGGCACTATTGTTATTATTGAGCGCATTCAATTTGCAAAAGGGAACATAGAATATCGTCTTCTGTTAAATTGTGTATGTATTGGTGAAATCTGAACTGGAAAAAATAAATAAAACAAATAATGTGCCTTGTTATACCCTTTTCTAAGAGTATTTACTTTCGAGTCATAGCCGTAGACCCTATTCGATATCCTATACGATACTATTTTCGTGATCAGCAACTATAGTAATTAGTAATTACGATCTAGCCATTTCCATCCGTCGGCAAAAATTAGGCTTTTAAACTCGAGCTAGAAAGCTGAATGTTTACCATAGAAGCTCTAGAAACGGAAACAAAGAAGTTTAATAATTTTTAAAATCGGTCCAGTGATACGCCCAGACGCCCACTAGCCCACTAAAAAAAAAAAACTTCGAAAAAATCGAATTTTGAGCTAGAGAGCTGGAATTTTTAAATTTATAATAATACTCCGGACATTTTAAAGATTTTTAAAATCCGCCAACTGACGCACTGACAATTTAAAAAAAAGCCGTTCTACAACACACTAATCGGCACGTACCAGTATGGACCGGCAGATCGACAGCAGGCGAAATTTCAATACCGAGGATAGTTCCGGAAAAGACAACAAATTTCAAGTCGAGACCCGTCATCTTTTCATTGACTTTAAAGCCGCGTATTAAACCATTCATCGTCTATGTGCCAATGGTCGAATTCAGGTTCCCGGCAAAACTGATCCAGTTATGTCGCGTGACACTTGAAAACACGCGGTGTAATGTGCAGTTTGCAAGCAGCTCTTCCGAATTATTCTAAAAAAAAAATAAAAAATCTAAGCAAGATATTCTGCGAATTTGAACGTATAGATGAGGCCAAAGTGTTGAAAATAATCAACGAAATTTGTTATATTGCCAACATATATTATTTGTAACCATTGGGAAACGGACTTTGATAAACTAAACAATTTGCAGGAAAAGTAAGAGATTCCAAAGATTCCACTAAAAACTCAAGGGGTGTGAAACTCTATTTCCGAAATCGAAAATGTGGTCAGAAGATCATACCCGTCAAGCAGACAGACCCATACAAAATAGTTGATATATGTAAAGGGTTTTTCAATAAGAGCGCTACAAAAGTTTTTTTTAAATAACATAAAAACGGTTTTGGATATCAATAAAATTCTTTATTCCTGTGAAAGTACGTTCGATGCCATTATGTATGGAACTCGATTTCTTTTGCATGGCCACCACGGGCACGCTTGCAGAAGTCCAATCGCTGAACCCAATTTTCGACGGTTTTCAAGCATAAATCGGCCGATACTGCTGTAATTTCACGTTCGATATTCGTACGAAGCTCATCAATCGTCGCTGGCTTGTTGGCATAGACCATAGACTTGACGTAGCCCCACAGGAAATAGTCGTACTTTCGCAAGAATAAAGAATTTCATTGATATCCAAAACCGTTTTTGTTTTATTTAAAAAAAACTTTTGTAGCGCTCTTATTGAAAAACCCTTTACAAAGGGAAATGGTTCGACGATAAATGCGAAAAAGCAAGGCGAAAATCCTTTGAATGGGTTAAGGTTTTTCGCAAGACTGAAAATAGATATTTCAAAAGTCTTTATATCCTAACAAATGCGGATTTCAAGAGGATCTGTTAAATAAAAAAGCGGCCAAGTGCGAGTCGGTCTCGCCCATGAAGGGTTCCGTAGCAGCAAGCAACATCATATACAAGTTCTTGAAGTTCGTTGTAACTTTGAACGGTTTACGAATAACAGAAGGCTATGTTTATGAAATTAAAAGTTTTTTTTTTATATTTGAGTTGATTGCTTTTGATTTGATTTATTTGATTATTATAAACGTCACTGTACGAAGATTTAACTTATATTAAGTACAATGAGAGAAGAAAAGAATACAATTTGTTTAAATCATAAAGTAAAAACTTAAAACTAAAACCTTCAGCCAAGTTTGTAAGACGAGAGATAATAAATAAATAAATAAATAAATAAATAATTAAAAGCGCCATGAATTTAAAGGACATAAAAGAAATAAATACAACTTACACCAGGAAAATGATCACAACATGCATTTAACTGTCTGTATTCGACCTTATTCCTAACATTAATCGGGAGACCGTTCCAAAGTCTAACAGCATAAATGAAGAACATTAGCAAGGTGAAATATAGATGAAATGATGAAATGAAAATTCAAAAAAGTTTGATTAAGAATTGTCTGCGAGATGTCAGGCAAAAGTGCGGCAGAGTCCTTATAACCATAAGACGGTTGGAGTTAGACAACGTTATCTTTGTGAAAAGATAATCAGGTTGTTTCCAATCAATTATTTTAAAAAGAAGAGCACACGACCGATATTTGAAAAAAGCTTCAAGACTGCACCCAAGTATTTGACGGGACTCTAAAGAGATATGATCGTATCTCCGAAGGTTGCAAACAAACCGAGAGATAGAGACTCTTTTAATTTTTCATAGAGGAATAGTCGGAGTCAGCAAAAATCTCACAGCCATAGGAAATAATTGGAACAATCAGTGCTTTTGCCAGCTTTAGTTTTACTTGGTTGGGTAATAAAGATTTAATGACGGATAGTCCACGAAATGATGCATAGATCTTAGAAACAACCCTGTCAATGTGGTTAGGTTAGGTTAGGTAGACGTGGCTGTCAGCCAAAGCCAACACACTTAGACCAATGATAGGTCAATTGTGGTACCACACAGATCTGGGGATTACCCTCACTGCTCGTTGAACCAGTAGGAGCTTCTTATGAAGCGCGAAAGACTTCTAGCGCCAGTGCTGGCTAAGTCGCTTGTGTCATTGAACAAGAAGTCCCCTAGATTGAGATTTCTTCTATGGGAGAGCGCAGGACACGTGCAGAGAAGGTGAAGTGCAGTCTCCTCCTCCTCCTCCTAGTCCATTCAGCTTCTGCAGAAGTCATTTGAGCACACACCGAGTCTGGATGCGTGCCTGCCTATTAAGCAGTGACCTGTGATAACACCTATAGTGGAGCTAATATGCAGTCGGTTTAATGAGATTAGACACTTAGAGCGTCGCAGATCTAGCTTTGGCCAGATCCGCTTAGTCGCTAGACATGTATTGCTACTCGTCCACCTAAGGTTTGTTCTCTCGATTGCGGATAGCTTAAACAAGAGTCTACAAGTAGCGATTGGTATACCTAGGGAACCTTTATCAGGTAAAGGAGGTAATGTGGTTCCTTTTTTGGCGAGATCATCTGCCCTACAGTTACCTGGAATGTCCCTATGCCCCGGCACCCAACAGAGGTGAATATTGAACTGCTCTGCCATCTCCGAAAGAGATGATCGGCAGTCTTGGGCTATGATGGAATTTGAAGAGACTGAATCCAGGGACTTAATCGCGGCCTGACTATCCGAGAAGATACGGATATCCTTTGAGGATATCACATTCCTCTTCAGCCACGTCAGGGCTTCTTTTATCGCCAAAATTTCCGCCTGGAACACGCTACAGTAATCAGGAAGACGGAAAGAGAGGCTAAGATTTAGCTTTTCTGAGAAGACTCCACCACCTACCCCATCGCTAGTTTTTGATCCATCGGTGTAAAAGTGGATCGATTTATCATTCGCAAATGCATCATCATCTCAGAATGATCTGGAAGGAATGGTGATTTGAAAGTTTTTTCCGAACTGCAAACGGGGTATGGTGTAGTCTATGTTTCTGGGTAGAGACTTAAAGTAGTCTAGAATAATGGAGTGGCCAATATTGTTATTGGTCCACTGCGAGGTAGCTTTTAAGCGGACAGCGGAACATGCCGCTGTTTGCATGCTAAATATATCAAGGGGTATCAGGTGTAGCAGAATGTCCAGAGCAGCGGAGGGGGTAGTTCGGAGTGCTCCGCTAATGCATAGACACGCTGAACGCTGGACTTTGCCCAGCTTGTCGCGGTTTATAGCTTTTTCTAGAGCAGTCCACCAGACAACCACCCCGTAAGTAAGAATTGGTCTTACCACCGATGTATATAGCCAGTGCGTAATGCGGGGTTGTATACCCCACTTGTTGCCAATGGCTTTTTTACAAGAGGAAAGTGCTACTGTAGCTTTCTTGACTCTTTCTTGTATATTGGGTTTCCAGCTTAACTTCCTATCGAAGATTAGACCCAAAAATTTTGCTTCGTCTGAGAAAGTTAAGCTTGTACCGCTAATAGAGGGAGGGTCAATATATGGGATTTTATATTTCCTGGAAAAGAGGACAAGCTCGGTTTTGTGGGGGTTAACGCCCAGTCCGCACCGATTAGCCCATCTCGTTAGCTTGTTAAGAGCGTTTTGCAGGAGTTCCTTTATGGTGTTGAGGTGTTTCCCAGAGACGGCAATAGCAACATCATCCGCATAGGCAATCACTCTGCAGCCCTCCCCTTCCAGGTTTATCAGTAGTTTGTTCACCACCAAGTTGCAGAGAAGGGGAGAAAGAACACCGCCTTGCGGCGTCCCTCGACTGACAGACCTCCTAGCAGATGTTACGCCCAGTTTTGAATTGATAATCCGACTATTTAGCAGTAGATTGATCAATTCACCAAGCGAGCTATCCACATTCAGTTCTGCCAGTGCGTTTGCGATTGCAGATCTGTTAACGTTGTTAAAGGCGCCTTCTATGTCAAGGAAAGCAGCCATGGTATACTCCTTGTGATGGAAGGGGTATTCGATTGTGCGTACTAAGGAATGAAGAGCGGTTTCCACCGACTTTCCCTTACAGTACGCATGCTGAGCTGTAGACAGCAATTGCGGGTTTATGTGCATACGGAGGTGGATATCAATGAATCGCTCCAGCGTTTTGAGGAGGAATGAAGATAGACTAATAGGTCAGAGGTCCTTTGGACTGACATGGGAATATTTGCCAGCATTGGGTATAAAAACCACTTTTACTTCTCTCCAAGCCCGAGTGATATGTACCAGATTTAGACAGCTTATCATGATCATCTCCAGCACAGGCAGGATGATATCCGCTGATATTTGTAGTTCGGCAGGTATTATGCCGTCTGGTCCTGCAGACTTGAAGGGTTTGAAGCTTTGTAGCGCCCAAGTCAGCTTGTCCCTAGTTATCAGACCGTGAGGGTAAGTTACCTGTGCATGTGACCTGTTAAGGCTATAATTGCCGGTAATATTGGAGCTACCTGGAAAGTGAGTATCAAGTAGCAGATTGAGCGATTCTTCGCTAGATGTCGTCCAAGAGCCGTCTTCTTAAGGCAGCTAGGCATAGTAGGATTTGAAGCAAGGATTTTTCTTAGCCTAGATGCCTCAGAGGATTCTTCTATTTTTCCACAAAAGAGTCTCCATGACGTTCTTTTGGCTTTCCTTAATTCTTTTTTGTATAATTTGAGGGATTCCTTGTAGGAGTCCCAATCGTTTATAGCTTTTGAGGTTTTAGCAAGATTGAAGAGTCTCCTGCACTCCTTTCTGAGTGGTCCCAGCTCAGTGGACCACCACTGAGGCTTCTTTTTCCCCATAGGTTGTACGAGGGGACATGATGCAGACATTGCTTCGTTAAAGGACAGAGGAAGCTCATCGACTTTATTGTCGAGCTCGTTGGAGTTACAGGGGGGACTTAAGAGTTCAGTGTTAACACGTTTGTATAGAGTTTCTCTGTATAATGGCCAGTTGGTTTTCCGACGATTGCGGAAGGAAGGTTGGCATGGAGGATCAACGTTAAGGTTGAATTAAAGATATCGATGATCAGAGAACAAATGATCAGCCGATACTTTCCGACCCGTTATCATGTCGTTGATGGTATCGGAGACAAGAGTAATATCAAGGACTTCTTGTCGGTTTTTGGTAATGAATGTGGGTTCATTACCTAGGTTACAGACAATGAGGTTAGTACTTAAAAGATATTCAAAAAGTGGCTCACCTCTGTTGTTAATATCTGAGCTGCCCCATACGGTGTGATGAGCGTTAGCATCACAACCGATTATGAGTTCAGCTTTCTGCCTCCTTGATTCATCGACCAGACTCTCTAGGTTATCACCAGGGAGAGGCCCCACGTGATCGTGGGCGAGATAAGCTGATGCCAGCCAGAATGATCTGCCTGCAGTCTCCAGTCTTGCCACAGTCATATCTCGATCGCTGAAATTAGGGAGTAAATAAGCATTAATGTTACTTTTCACTAGTATGCACGATCTGGGTTTACCTTTATCAGTCACATACAGTGGGTAGTATCCGGGAGTCCTGAGTCCTCGAATCTGGTTGTGTACAATCCAGGGTTCTTGGATCAAGACGATGTCTTCTGCGCCTTTGGCTAGACGAAGAATGAGTGCGGCCGAAGCCTTAATGGAGTATTGGAGGTTAATCTGTACTAACTGCAGCATTTTCGCTACAATCAGGCAGAGATACCTCCACCACGGTGTTGTTCAGGCCTTTCAATTCCGAGGATGAGCTGAGAAGCTCGTCTTCACTCAGAAGAACATTGTCTAGAGAATCAGTCTCCATATCTGACAGGACGTCGGAAGTGGATGGTGATTTTTTGGTTAAAGAGGGTTCATCATCCTCCAGCGAGGGGAAGGAGATTGAAGCTCCAGGATCTGACACTGCGATCATAGAGTCAGAGGGAGGAGGATGAGGAGGAGGGAGTAGTTTACCCGCATCCATTTCGTCCTTTTTTTAGACCCGCATTTTGACATCGTCCCATGCGAATCTAATCATGTAGTCGTTCTTGGCCAGAGGAGCCAAGGTTTCTTGGTTGATTACAACCACGACACATCTGTAATCGCCCTTCAGTTCTTCCAGTTTGGCAACCTTCCAGTTGTGGGTCGGAAGTGAAGGGTTGCTCAATTGCAGGACTTCCAGGATGCCCTCAGGGGTGGATGGATCCGCAGTGATCCAGATGAGAGATCTTGGTCGGCAGGGGATGTCTTCCCTCGCAACAACCTCGAGCTTTGCGCCAGGCCACACCTCTCCAAGCCTGCTTATTGCAAGCTTGTAGAGATCGGCCGATCTTTGGTCATCACACGCGACCAGTTTGATGTGACCTTGATGCCACCCGCCTTCATGCGTAAGCGGAAGAGGTCCGGGATGATTCCTTATGAAAGTGAAGAAGGAGCGCGAAAGCGCTCTCTTAATCATAACCCACTTCTCCTGGTTGATGGACCCGTCAATGTCGTTGCGATCGATGACTGCGACGACAATCTTGTCTTTCAAGATGTCGCTGAAAGACCTGAGAGGTGTAATGGTGGGAGAGATGCCGGTGTTGTGCACTCTCTGCCTCTTGGGAACCGAGCTGGTTCCTTCCACTGACCTCTGGCGTTTTATCGACGGGTCGCAGGACTTAAGGATCTGCTGCGCCCAATCTAGTTTGGCTATTTGTGCAGGCGTCCTATCCTTCTCCACGATGGTGCCACACATCTGCTGGATCCGGATGGCATTGCGTCGTTGCCTGTAAGAAGCCTTGGATCTGTTGATACGGGGACGCTTGGTGTTGGAAGGGAGGGGACCATGATACACAGTCCCATCACCATCAAGTTTTTTATTGTCAACGCTTTTGCCGACTTTTGCAGGAGGACCATGAGTAGCCACAGTCCGTCCTACAGTCAGCTTAGAAGCGTTGACAGCAGACGTTGTTGTCTTGTTAGGGCCGGCAGAGGGGGGACCATAAGTCACAGTCTTCTCCCTGTCGGAGAGGGATTTATTGAGCTCGCAACCACTAGTGGAGGGACCATGTGTATCCACAGTCCCAGCACTAATTGGTTCCAGGTGAGCTTTGCCGGTAGACAGCAACGTCGCCGTGCTACCGTCCGGTATAGAAGGAGAACGGGCCGTGAAATTTTTTGTTTTTGTTTGTTTTATTTTATTTTTGTTCATGATAGATCCCACGAGTAGCGGAGAAAAGAGGTCCATCTGCACAGAGATCCGCATTGTGCAGATAAGGCTAGTTAATCCGGAGCGCGCCAGGTATCCGGATACTCCGTGGGCGACTGAGCTATTTGATGACTGGGCCCTCAGCCAGGTTGACTCTCGGCACGGGTCGTATTACACCTTAGTCCAGCCCAGGTTTTAAAGGAGGGGAAAGGGGAAGGACGTTTTGTCCTGTGAAGGTCACATAGTAGCACGTACACGTACTTAATTTGCGCCTTGAAAAGAAAAAGAGGAGAGGGGACGTAGAGTCCGGGTCAGTACTTGGTTGACGCTTGTCAGCAGCCTGTTTGTCATGGGTGGACCTTAGACAGCATAGCCTGTTGAACCTGCGCCGTAAGCCTTCGCACCGGTACCATCGAATGCAATGATGGTACACACGGCAAGGTGACTGACCCCGCGAAGGTGTCAATGTGGTCATTCCACGTCAATCTTGTAATAAAAAATCCTCCAAGGTTTTTCACAAGCGTGACATATTCAACTGGAGTTGAGTTTAATTGAATGGATGGTAGGTCAGAGAGATGGAGTTGGTGTTTGGATATGGGGATAACTTTTGTTTTTGTAGAGTTGAGCGATAAACTATTGCGTGAAGGCCAGCCGACTATAGCACGGAGGTCATCAATAATTTTAATAATAGAGTCTTCCACCATCCCAATTGGAAAGCTAAGGTAAAGCTGAACGGCATCTGCATATACAGGGTGCCCCTTAATTCGTTGGCAATATTTTAGGGCATGATTTATGGGTATATTCTAAGGAAAAAATTGTTCTACAGTAAGGGCCTATCTCTAATTTTTATATCATTTATTGAGGATTTAAGAAAAGGCTTACTTGGGTGTATCCTGACCCATGTTAACGGTAATTGCGCTGTTAGTACTAATGATAGAAATTTCGTTTATGCCTCTATTTTTAGAAGAAATATTAGCCTTTGTAATTGCATTTAAATAAATTTTATATCTTAACTCAGTCTTAAGATATCCAATTTTTAACCTGTTCCATTTCTCCTGCCCATGCTAATTTTTTGATTTTCGGTTCAATTTTCTCCACAAAATGTGTAATAAACATAACTTTTTAATATTTTTTTTCAATGAAGGTAATAATAATAAAAATAAAAGCTTGCCACAAGTTTGTAGAAAAACCCATCGATTTTATGATACTTGAGAAAACATGGAACAGGTAAAATTTAAAAAAAGGGATTTTTTGCCCGATTACAGATTTTCTCCATGCAGGACATCAGAAGCTTTATGTCTGGAAAAATTGAATTGCAAAGCTAAGCATCTGATGCTGGTTGATGGCTCATTTGTAACAGCTTCCAGTATTCTCTGATCAATCGAAATTCTTCTTACTTGTGGAGCTCCCGCGTTAGGTCTTGTATTTGAAACTGATCCCGTTTCTCGAAGCCTTCGATATGTATTTCCAAATACATTTCTACTAGGAAATCGTCGGTTCGTATAAAGTTCATGCTATCTTTGTCGCGCACTATTTGAAATTCCATTGCACAGCCCCAAAACGTAAATAATGTCTGCGTATTCTTCGTTTGTAAATGAAGACATTTTAAAAAAAAAACTTTCTTATCAACTAACGGCTTGCCTTGGCATTTAAGATTAAACTGATGAATTAATTTTGATTTTAAATCTTTTATACCATTTTTTTAGGTAAGTCCTGACAGGTTCTCAAATAAACCAACGGAAAACCGCTCTTATTGTCAACTGTTCTTAGAAATGTAGGTACAAAATCAGAAACCCCTTTTTTTAACTGCTGCAGGATTTCCTAAGTATCATAAAATCTATGGATTTTTCCTATTAAATTACACACATTAAAACAAAAATTACCTAAACCGGAAAAAAAATCGTTTTCATTCATAACTTTTGCAACCTAAACCAATAAAACCTTTTTTTCTCATTTTTACCTGTTCCATGTTTTCCAAAGTATCATTAAATCTATGGGTTTTTCTACAAACTTGCCGTAAGCTTTTATTTTTATTATTGTTACCTTCATTCAAAAAAAATATTAAAACGTTATGTTTATTACACATTTTGTGGAGAAAATTGAACCGAAAGTCAAAAAATTAGCATGGGCAGGAAAAATGGAACAGGTTAAAAATTGGATATCTTAAGACTGAGTTAAGATATAAAATTTATTTAAATGCAATTACAAAGGCTTATATTTCTTCTAAAAACAAAGGCCTAAACGAAATTTCTATCATTAGTACTAAAAGCGCAATTACCGTTAACATGGGTCAGGGTACACCCAAGTAAGCCTTTTCTTAAATCCTCACTAAATGATATACAAATTAGAGATAGGCCCCTAATGTAGAACAATTTTTTCCTTAGAATATACCCATAAATCATGCCCTAAAATATTGCCAACGAATTAATGGACACCCTGTATATGAAAGCGACAATTTGACAACAGGGACGGTAAATCGTTGATAAACATGGAGAACAACATATGACCCAAAATTGATCCTTGGGGAACGCCACAATTGACAGGAAGGAGAGAGGAGACAGTACTATTGAGAGAGACAGCTTGGACACGGTTAGTTAGGTATGAACGGATAAGGTTTTTAGTAGGATTAGAGAAGTTGAATTGTGATGTAAGTTTGTTAGAAAGAATGCACGGATTTACGGAATCGAAAGTTTTAGAGAAATCCAATAAAGCAACAAGAGTTATTTTATCTGCATCCATGGCATTCCGAATGTCATCAGAGACTTTTAAAAGTGCGCTTATACAGCTATACCCAGAGCGGAACCCGGACTGAAAGGGTGTTAGGAGTTTCCACCTCTCCAGATGCTCTTTTATGCCAGAGCTTAAAATAGTTTCAAAGGCTTTGGATAAAAACGGGAGAATAGGGATAGGTCTGTACTCAGAAGGACTTCCCTTTTTCGGGATAGGTATAATTTTGGCCTTTTTGCAGGAGGAAGGGGTAATTAGATGTCATAAGGATAGTGTTAAAAATATGCATAATATGAGTCAAGATGATAGGGAGAAGTATTATAACAAAGACTGGGTGTATATTGTCTAGACCGACAGATCTGCATTTTATTCCAAAAATAGCTGATCCAACTGATAGCTCGTCAACTCGAGATATTGCAAATGCGCCATCATTATTATTGTTTGTAATAAGAGGAACACGGTCACTGGTATTTTTGGGGGGAAGGGTGGGGGCAAACTTTTGATTTATCTCGACTAGATTAAAGTTATCGTTCACGAAAATAGTTTTATTACTCAACCCAATTTCACGTACTTGTTTCCACAAAAACTTGGATGTGCGATCAGAATTTAATTTGGTGCTATAGTACATACGCTTAGCATATTTGATCATGTTGGTCACGAGATTTCTGCAAGATTTAAATTCGTTATGCATTTCTACACAGCGAAACCGTTTCCATCGACGGTAAAGAAGATCTCTCTTTTCAATATTTCTTACAATTTCACTAGATAACCAAGGACAAGTTTTGGTTCGAATGACACGAGTTTTTATTGGGACATGTGTATTGAAGAGGTTTCTTAAGCTTTCATTCAGGAACTCAACTTGTCTGTTGGTATCAGCTGTTGCATAGATCATTTGCCAAGCTATGTTTCTACAGTCAATAAATAAATTCTCAGTATTAATGGAACGAAAGTCACGATATTGAAAAGTTTGAGGGGGATCCGGGAGGGCAGAAATATTAAACGAAGCAAATACAAGACGGTGCGAGAACACAGGAACAGATAATTGACTATACAGTTTAACAAGGCTTTCATCACTGGTCAAAATAACATCTAACAATGACGGGGTACGGTTTGGCATGAGAATGAGAATAGGGTCAATCATGGGGGTATAATCAACATAACGGTAGAAAACTGTTAAGGTACTACATTAAAAGATGTTTCCTGTTACCAAGTACAACGCCAGATTACATGCTAATAATTCAGACAGGATTGTCACCATTATATGTGAAAACATTAAAGCTTCATGTAGATTACATATTGAAAGTTCTAGAGTTGCCTGAACAAAGACTCCCTAAAAGAATTGCCATGAAAATAATAGATAAAAAAATTCTTTGGTATAGAAAATTGGAGGATCTTGCGAGCTACTATGGAGAAGAATTTAATCTTGTGGAAATCGATGGTAGGTTTTCAAAGGAAACGCTCTACGAATACGAACTCATTTCAAAAGTGGATACGCAATACAGAGAAGATTGTATTAATACGGCTACTTCCTCAGTACATCGTGCGATATATAATCTTTTGAACCATAATTTATATGAACAAAATTACTTCAACAACGCTAACAATCAAGAACAGATATCAGGTATATTTAAAATAAGAGGAGAGCTCATTAGACTAAATTATGTCCCACACCGTTCCGAACTACTGATTTACTGCAGTCTTTGCAACCTGTCGGAAAGAGAAGATGTCATGCACTTTATTGGTAGGTGTCCTGTTCTTAAGTAAATTCTAGGAAGTTATTTTGGCAGCAACGTTCTATCCGGAGTTGAAGTTGTAGCACTCCTCAACTGCGAAAGAGATAAAAAACTGTTTAACTACTATAAAACAGCAATAACTTATAGAAATCAAATTATAAATGAAGCAATTTAATTTAGAAACAATTTAATACACAAATTAATCCTACTTATAATTTTTTAATTATTCTTTATCAAGCAAATTAACTACAAATCAAACTATATCGCACACATTATACAATAGGTACTGCAGTAACTCAAAATTTGTCATATTTGAGATAGATCATTATTCAAATGTAAAACTCAATTCTCTACACGTCAATAAAACCGTCGTCAGCATAGTGCAAGAAAGAAACATAGGGACGGGCTACAGTCCGCTTGGGCGAACTGTTGGATACCCTATTCTTATTCTTATCCCTCATGAGTGGACGTGACAAAAGTCTAAGTATTGTTGTTTTTATTACATATTTTGTTATATAATATTTAAAGGATTTTATCAAAAAAAAACGTAGCTTTTGTAAAAAAAGCTCCCTAGCTCAAACTTTGGTTTTCCAATAAAATTATTTTATGTAATTGTGGGCGTGTCAGTAAGCGGATTTAAAAAAAATAACACATGAGCATAAAGGGCCCCTAGAGAGTATATATTATAAATTTCAGCTCCCTAGCTCAAACTTTGGGTTTTTAAAAATGGTCAGCGGGCGGATTTTGAAAATTTTATCTCCCGAGCAGTTTTAGGAGTCATAGATCATATGTTTTCCAAAATTTTGTTTATTTGAGTTTGTGGGCGTGTCTGTGGGCGGATTTCAAAAATTCGTAAACTTGATTATTTCGGGACCCTAGAGAGTATATGGTTAAAATTTCAGCTCTCTAGGCCCAGTTTAAAAGCCTAATTTTTGCCGACTGACGGACGGACGGACGGACGGACGGACATGGCTAGATCGACATTACTATCGATGCTGATCATAAATATAGTAACTTTTAGGGGTCTACGGGCAATATTAAGGTATTTTACAAACTATGCGCCAAAATTAATATACCCTTAGAATAGGGTATAAATAAGAGTTGGCACTATAAGTCATTGTTCATGGTTGACTGCCTGTAATAAACCCCTAGCCAATATTGCATCATCTTTAGTTAAATCGACATTCGGCTAGGAAGGACGTGCCCCTTTTCTTTTAGAGAGCATTATTTCGAGTTGCAACGTTTTTGCTGCGTCAGGTATGTAAAAATTAAACTATTAATTCAAGTTAATACAGTACAGTTGATTTAAACCCAAAGATGAAATTGGTGTATGTCTAGTTGCAACACTATTATTGATTCAAAAAAATTCAATTTAAAATAATATTTTTACTTGTGACATTCTTATTTTTTAAGTAAGTAATTTTAGACTTAATACAGTTTTGTTGAAGAATTTTTATTAGGTGTTTTTTGTGATAAGTTGTTAACATTTAAACAAATACTTATAAGTTAATCACAGCATTTAAAATCACGCTTTTGAACATGTCCGAGTAAAAATAAAAAGATCCTCATTAGCTTATTTTTTTAATAATTTAGAGTTACTACATTCTAGCCCCCGTATTAATAAACAACGGATAGCGGCGAGTTAGCACTAGCACACGTGTTAACTCTTAATTTTGATTAATAAACGTGTGTTAGCTTTCACTGACATGTGATAACGAGTGGATAACTTAATTCACCGAATTCAGCGTATAAGGAGCGGATAACTTCACACATTCTCAGATTGTAGTTCATGCATTCACAAATTGAGAGGATGCGCATGTATGTTTAGAAACATATAGAGGATGAGAGAGAACACTGTCACCCATTTGGGCATATTACTCTTTCATAATGCGTTGACTCCATAGTAGTCCCATCGTATTGGAATGGAATACACAGAAATGAGTGTCAACTGATGAAATATGACAGATACACTCGATTTTTGAATATAATTTGGTTAAGTGCTGCCGTATTGTAGGTGAAGTGCTGCCGTATTGTAGGTGATAAAGAGCAAACAGCTAACACAGGGGACAAATATTTTTATTAATCAGAAAAGTTATCCTATGGACAAGTTCGTTATCCGTGTGCCAGCTAACTCGTGTGTTAAGGAGCGGATAGTGTTTCTATTAATATGGCTGTTGGTGATTATGTACAATATGTAAGCTGTTTTACACAAAAAAAAATGTTTTGCTTTGTAGAATAAGTATATGCATCGTGGGCGTTTGCTTGTTAAATTGGCGACAAAAACAACGTCAAACAATCACCAGGAAAAGGAAAACGACAAATATGTTGAAGAAACATCGGGCTCTTTGAATTCTTCACCTTCATTATTGAAACTGGTAAGTACTTACAATGACTGGCCCCAGGATGAGGATAACGAAGCTGTAAAAGAACAACCGGTGTACTCGATATCTTCACCTTCTGCAATCACTCCAGTTCTCCAAGAAATTAATATGGACAGTGCACCGAGTACTAGTAATGTTAAATCGACGACTGAATTCAACCAAAGGAAATATAACATTTCACCACTGTACACTGACCAGAGTTATTTTGATGATTCCGATGGTGACCCTAATTTAATACCTGGTACAAATAGTAAGCTAGACAGTGGGTGGCGACGGTGTAGAGGTTAGTGTGTTGGCTTGTTGCCCGTGCTGTGCAGGTTCAATCCCCATGGGGAACAACAACATACGCCACCCATTCAAATGCCTCTGCACCAAAAAGGAGGAATTCTTCCCGGTAGTACAATGGACCGTTACCGAGTCTGAGTGCTCTAGGATTTGGAATTCCTTTCTAAAAAAAAAAAAAAAAAAAAAAGCCAGACAGTTTAGTTCGAGGTGGAGCAAAATTGTCGAGTAAGTTCTTCGTCAAGTAGCTCTTCTTCAAGTAGCTCTTCTTCCAGTGGCTCCACATCAAGTAACTCGGATAATGAAGCTAAAAATACACCCCTTGCTTCAACTGGTGGATCAGCAATTCAAACGGCCATAGAGCCAAATGTTGCTTCGGAAGTGCAGGACAACACCAAAGGTATAAAGAGGGTACGTAATGTAGGAAATTGGAAGAGTAAATACCATTCGGCGACTAAAAAACAAGTACCTGAAAAGAAGAAAAGAAGATGCATCCGACATGTGGCGAAAAATGCAGATTAAATTGCAGTTCAAAGATAAATATGTCTCATTTATCTTTCTTATATCAAGATAGGATATTTTCAACAATTATTGGAATTTGGGAGACTTACAAAAACAAAGAGAATTTATAATTAGACATACTACAGACATTAAAACAAAATACAGATACTCATCCACTCAAAAAAATATAATTCCCAATGTATATTTTGATTCTTACTTCCGAGGTTTGAATGATTAATTTTAACGCAATAAAAGATTCAGACTAATGTAAAAAACTTTATAATATACTTAAGCTTATATTTTATATTTTTGTTCGCTTATATACAATTTAGTGACTACATAATACTGTGCAATTACAACAGTAGAACTGAATAATTAATTAGCAGAAAAATGTTATGTTTTTGAAGGTTTATATTGATACTTTTTTTTGTTTAAATAAGTAGGAAATGTTAAAATAATTTGTTTCTTAGAAGGATAAATTTGTGTTTTTGTAATTTTTTTTATTGATGAATGTTGAAATAAAATTTTATTTTATTTTTTCATAAGTCTTGTCTTTATAAACTGGTTTTCTTTAACTACAAAAAAGTTACAAATTGTTGTAACTTCAAAAAGTTTCTTGAAACCGTGGAGAAAAAGTCCATATAAAATCGTAGTAACTCAACATTTTTTAAGAATAATTAAATAATTCAAAATAATTCATCTCTCTGAAAACTTTTTTGCGGGCAATACCGGCCTAACTCAAAAATTGCAAATATATTTATTACTTGCAATATTTAAAATAATTCGTAAATAGATAATTGCTTTATTTTTATTAACAATCCTAATAAATTATTAATTTCTTTATAATCTGTAACAGGACGTGAGTTATCTGTTTTTCGCCGATTCTGAAAAAAGTCACATTTTGAGTTACAACAGTATTGTATTATTAGTGCGATATATTATTGTCAAAAACATTCAATGTCAATCGGGCAGACGGCAAAAGCCATGCTACAAAGATTGATGTATAGAAATATATAGTAACAAAAGAAAGAATGAAATAATAAATCAAAACTATCTATCTACCTATTCTAAACCAGCACCGGATTTCGGCAAGGAGATGCGCTATCATGTGACTTCTTCAACCTTGATCTGGTGAAATATATTAATAGTGCGAAAGCAGGTGTCAAAACGAAAGGCACTGTTTTCAATAGATGCGTCCATCTCATCGGTCTTTCCCAGCGTACTGTGTTAGAGGCTCTTACGGCGAAATAAGTTGGTGAACTTAATGAGTTATTGAAGACAAGACCAAGTACATGCTATCAACAAACAAACAAACATCTGTCCACCGCCTAGGACAAAACGTCACTGTTAATAGCAATAACTTCGAGGTAGTTAAGGAGTTCATCTTTCTAGGAGTAAACATCAACTCCACGAATGACAGCTTAGTGGAGATCCGGCGGAGAATTACCTTAGGAAACCGCTACTAGTTCTGTTTTTTAGTAGCTTAGGTAGGGTATGGTGTCTTATATGCTTATAAATACCAAGTTACCTTTCCGTGTTTTAAAGAAGAATATAAGCTTAGTCATAAGATAGTTTTCGATGTCGGTAGACCACTAGTTTCAATGATTTAGTTCAGTTTAGAGCGCTCGCCTAAGATTAGATAGCTAGAATAAGTTAGGCGTTAGTTATAAAAAAAATAGATTTTTCCCAATTTTTGTCTATCCTGACGTTTATTGAATGAACTTATAAAAATGAATTTATAAGTAATAAGCTGAGTCGACGTAAAAAAAGGGACTTAAACATGCCTGGAAATGTGCACCAAACCTTAACTGACTGCTACAATGATCCATTAACAGAACGCTCCGCTTTTCTGTGACAAATTAAATTCTCGTTTGGCCAACTTTATAGCCTCAATAATAAGAGGAAAAAATATATTTGCCAGGACCTTGCATCTGAAAAGATATTCAAATTTAATCATTACCCAACGACTGAGCAAAAGTTGTAAAAAAAAATCGTAACTCAGCACTTCTAAATCCAGAATAATCCACTACTTCAGCTAAACTACCTCCAAGTGGGAATGTCTTAATCCTGATCGTTATAGCTGGATTTTATTTCCTCTTCCAGGATATACAATGAATGTAGGTACATAGGTACAATTGCTGGGATGCATATGTGTTTATCTATCCGCAGTGGAAATAAAAAGTAGACACACTAAAATACCGCCGCTACTGGGTCAGGTATGTTGACGTTTCATTTAATTAAAGCGGGATATTAAATGAAAAAACATTTAGATCCCATCATGCTACAATGTGGCGAAAATCCCTCGATGGTGCCATCTGATTTAATGAAATTGAAAATTTTATTTCTTTTCTGAGGTTGCAATTTGCTCCGACGTAGAGTATGCAATTCAATTAGATTATCATCGTCGCGTCGCCCCGATGTGACACAACCTTGTACGTAGGTACGTCGTACATATATATATGTTCTAATCTAGGTTCTAGTAGTTTTACTGACATCCCCTTGGGGACATTTTAAGTGCCCTCATTAGGGTATTAAAGGATAACCATAATTCGCAATAAATTTATGAAATCCTCTGCATTTCTATGCACTAATATGCGTACAAACGAGTACATGTAGTGTTGCACAGGATGTTCGGTGAAATTTATGCGTAACGCTTTTAAAATAATTCAAACAACTATTTAAAATCGAGGAGGGCCTTGCTAAATAAATCATTGCCAGATCAATAATTTATAATTCTTATGTAGAAACATGCTGTGTTGGCCTTCGCCATCCAAAACAAACACAAGCCGAGCGGTATTTAGAACACGGTCCATTCAGGAATTATAACCTCGTACTTGTGTTTATTTTATGAGTCCTTTTTGTGTGCGTTCGCTCAGCCCACACGTCTCCTTTTTCAGCACCTAGTTATTTATACGCTTAAACTTTGACATATGACTTTTCGTGTGCGTTTCGGTTGATATTCATCATTCACGACACCCATCCTCCACATATGCACCGTGACGCTGAATGAACCCTTTTGCGACATTGGCGTTGACACTGTTACAAATGATTGTGTCGCTCAGTCAGTGTAGGTATAGCGTGCTTCAAACGATAGAACATAAACTGAACTCAAGCTTGGTGGGAGTGGAGTGGGAGACGGTTGCCATATGAAATATGAAATATGCTTTCAATGATCTGCCGTCAGGGTTGCAGTATGGGGTCGTCGTTGCTGTATAGTCACCATCAATGTTTGATTGTAGATGTCCTTATTTGCCAAGTGTACAGGAATTGATGGTATATGTATGTGGCCATAGGAACGTGCATATCTGCGTTAAGTAAACATTTAGGTAAGTGGCAGATTTTTAGTTGCTGGCAACATGCAAAAGGCACATTTATTATCGCCACGACACTGCAGGAAGGAACTGTGTTAAACGTGTGTGTTTGACTCTTTTTTCTTCTTGTGCATTTCAAGGCATAAAGCACAAAACAAATAAAATATTTCTGAGATGGGGTTCTGCCATGCTCTTACCGAGTCATGTCTTTGAACGGAACTCAAATAACATTATTTATGTCGTTTGCGATAAATCGCCTGAAAACAAACAAGCCATGAATTTTATTCATTGCACAACCGCATCTGCGTAATTGTGAAGTTATCTATGAGGAATTATGGGAGGAGTACAGGATAATTTTTAAAAAACATAAAATACTGTAGCTCTTCGCGAAAACCAAATGAAGCAATTTTTGGAAAAAAAAAAAACAAGGCGTAAAAGTTGTCTCCCTTAAATGGCAATGATTTCGATTTAACCCTATACGTCCGAGTTTATGTATTAAAAAGAGGCAAAAGTGGTGAAGGTGGTACAGAAGATGTAGCGTGAATTATGGAATCTTTTCTGTGACTCTAGCAGGATAAGAAAAGTCTTACAAATGACGTGTTTCATTTTAGTCCAAAATGAAGTGTAGAACTCATTCCTTAATTAGCGAGGGGACGTTGTGACCTCCCAGGTAACAGAAAATACAAAAAATCATTCTATCGTAATGCCGGCCTCCTGGCCAGAGTTCAATATTGATGTAGCAAGTTCAGGGCCATATAAGGAAGGCGATGATACATTTGCATATAAACTTTTTAGTACTATCATCATTTCGCATTTAGAGTAAGGTGGAATCATTGTATATAAACTTTTTCTGTCTTATACACGAAGTTTATATACAAAGCTTACACTCCTGCGGAAAAGCTTTAAGTTCAAAATGGGGTCTGCAGCTTAAGGTAGCCTATTGGTCGTACGTGGCGCCCTGGCGGTCATCAGCCCTTTACTGCTTTTCGGTATCGAGGCATGGTGGCCTTCGTTTATAAAAATTGAACCGTTTGTGGCATGAACCGAGTTGCATATGCGCTACAGAAAGTTAAAGGTCCGACATCTGCTTTGGGGGCTATGCTCTACCTTCTTCCCATTTCCATACATGAAAAGCTCGTGATCTCTAAGGCAGCTCTCAGAGTAGGAGAGTCCGATATATGTCACCGCTCAAATAATGGGCAGGTAATCAATCTCACAGCTCATACCATACCTAATAGAGCCTAACAAATCGAATTTATCAGTTGACTTCGGGATTAAATACAAGACCGTTCACCTAGACCAGTCAGCTGGGAGGAGGTAAAGTCCCAAATAATTCCACCTTCAGTAATCGGCACGGGTTCAGGTATCTTGTCAGAGCACCCTGAACTCCATTTCGCACTGCGACAGCATAATTCAGGTGTTAGTAATATCTGTTTGGAAAGCAGACGCCTTACTCTATTGATCTAAAAGACTATCAGACAATGATAAAAGTCATAGATTTATCGACATCAAGATTGAAGCTGGTAAAGAAAACATCTGTTGTTGGGTTCCCGTTCGCAGCGAGATTCCGGGAAAGTGAAGTGCGGATATATCAGCCTCAGACTAGGCTTTTTTGGATCTCTCTCCCAACCATTCAAACGATCAAATTCAACGAACCTGATGAGAATGCACTCAAGGAAGCAAATTTATAATAGGTGGAATGACACACAGTACTTGTACATGTTCCAAACAAATTGGGACAAAATAAGATGGTAGTTAATAGGTATAGCTAGACAAGACTGTTTCCTATAAGTAGGAAAAGCATTGGCTCTTTTGTAGGAGCAATTACTGGCCTTTAAGATTGGCATGCCACCAGAATGGAAGAACTCTGAAACGAATTCTGCGGAAGAGGAAATCCACACAAACCTCCTGTGCAACTGTCCTGCACTTGCCAATGCTACGAAACAAACACTGGGCGATTGCTTTTTCGAAGGTCTTATATAAGATAATCTCCTGAATTTGGACTCGCTTGCTCTTCGCCTGAACTTTTCAACGGCTGTATTCCAAGTCGATGAGAGCTATTTTTCATCTCCATTACGTCATCTGAATTCTTAATTGTTTAATCGATATTTTTTTTTGGAAAATGTGTTTAAGGTTGTTTGCTACATTTTCTCCTACCTACCTACTTTCTTTCGATGTTCTATGTTCTTTGGTTTTCTAGAAAAGAAAAAAGTGACACTTTCTTAAAAAAAAACAAACATGAGAATACCTTTTCATCTGTTATCTTCTTGAATATTCAAACAACCAATTTTGTATGCTGTTAAACATGTTTCAAGTGATTAATACTAAATTTGAGTGTTCAATCTCCTTATGAATAATTCAGTTATTGTTCAACATCCAATTTTCTCTATATTTTGCTCAATCTCCATATCATTTTCCAAAAATACCAATGCCTTGTACCATTGATTATGCCCGATTCGTATTCCTGATTCTGAAAAGTCACTGGTAAGAGAAGTCAGTGTTAAGTGATTTACCTTTCGCCAGGTCGTTGTAAATTCGCATACTTTGTCCAGAGCTCGTTGGAGTTTTCGCGTTGATGATTCAACAGTCTTACATGTAGGGAGGATACTGGTATCGTCCGCGAACGTGGATTCAACTGTCTCTTCATCTTGTGGTATGTCCTGGTGTATTGCACGTATCTACATAACACGATAGAGCCTGTTCTCTAGGTTCCATAGCTTGTCGAAGGCTTGCGATACTTCCAGATAAGCACTAGAGCACATTTTTTTTTTCCTCAAATGTCTTTTCAATCACATTCGTTTTTCGATAAACCTAATCGATTGTGGACTTTTTAACCCTAAGCCCAAATTGGTGATCCGAGGTCAAGCGTTTTTCTTTAATAATGCGTTTGACAACGGTTAAACAAAAATATCTTTTTTGCTATTTTATCGTAGGGACATTTCGCAGGATTTGGAACCGTTATGACTTTAAATTGCCTCGGAACATATACAATTTTACGGAAGATTCCTATTTCATATTATAAGATGTTACCAGTAATTAAGTCATATTCTGGAGCCTTCCTCTTATTGTCTTTCGAAGTTCAGAGAGCTATACGGCTTTAATGTTAAAGTTGTCGGTGTTTGCTTGCATCTTCCGTCAATGGTTGTCCGTTAAACGGCTTGAACGCTGCTTATATGTGTCCGCAAATAAATCCGCTTTCTATTTGCCTGTATTTAATTATTCACCGTTAGCTTTTTTTACGAGTGACTGGTTTCTTTATGGCCTTAACGGTTTTTCACAGCAGGTAGTTTGAGGTCATTGGTGGAAGCTGCTGAAAAAAATTCATATTTTTTCCTTGTGACTTCTGAGAAAGTTGCTGTAAAGCGTCGCGCGTCGAATTTAAGTGTAATATAATATCTTAATCTATATTCTGTCTGTTTACATGGGGGGATCACGCATCATGTTAAAATAACTCACCCAAAACGCATGGATTTTTCAGAATTTTTCAGAGCAGCATTAAGTTTTTAGTTGACGCAATCGGCCAACTCATTCACAAAATTTACAAATTAAAAGTTTGCTGATATAATGTCGCTTTCCATTGGTAATTTCTGATTTTGCTCTCAGATTACACATTTTCCGTGCCGAATGGAAAGCGACATCGAGATGGTTTTCTTTGATGAATCAAAATTATAAAACCCTTAGAATAGAATACATTGATTAATTAACTGTTCGTTTGTAGACAATTGTTCAACTTAATTTGTTTCCAAGCAAAGATATTCGTTTCCACAATAACGCGATTCTCACGCGCTATCTTTTTTTTGTACAGAATCCTTTTATATTATTTACTTTTTAGTGCTCAAAAATATTGTGTGGATATTCCTTCTTAAATCTTCAACTGATTTTTTTTTCGTAATAATTCGCTTTATGAAAAGCTTTGTACGAAATTTCGCGAAAAACTCATCTAATGTCATACAAATTCACCGATTTGACCCATCAATTAATTCAGTCGATTTCTTTTTTTCATTTGACAATGACGTTGTCGAGCTCTACAGAGTATTTTGAGTGAGAGACGAGTTTTGTAGAAATATTCATTATAAATTTTACGATTCTTTATAAAACCTACGTAAGAGTATAATATCGGCGATGCAGCTTCTTGACAGTTCTTATGGAGCGGATAAATACCAAAAATCATTAGATATAAATTATTATTATTATTATAATTTATTACTTGGTAATAAATTACCAACTAATATTTTAGCTTAATTAGAAAATAAACTTTCAGTACATCGCCGTTACATCTACCGAATTTAATGCACGCTTTTGAGTGAATAATATGGACACAGTTTTAAGTTTGTTCACTTTAACCTGATTTACAGTCAAAGTGAATGATTAAGACGGTTTTGACTAACAGCTACAAAGTTCATTATTAATAACGCTGCATTTGCTTATATGTATTTAATTGTATTCACCTTTATTTAAATCGGCATAAGAAAAACGATAGTACTATCCATCCAACCTCATACCATCCCTGTTAAGTAGATGCCTTGTATGGAGTCAAACTGTCAGCCTAACGTCATGCACTTGTCACTGTTGTTGTCTAACGCAAATTCCACTCTGTGATTGCATTGTTCAGCTTCTTGTTGTTTTAATATTCGTTTTCACAGTGCATTGATATATTTTTGTTGTCCATTAATTTAATCCACATTGTGTTCATAACAAAATGAGTCTTAAAGAAATATTAGTAGAAGCATGTGAGTGTGATAAGGCTGGGAGAATATTGCAAGCGCAACATCTTTACAGAGATGGAATCCTTGTGCTACTCGCAACAGCTGAAGGTAGGAACAAATATTCTGGGATGAATTGTTTTTAAGTAATACTTATGTACTTTGAAATGCACTAAGCTGAAAAAAATCCAGAGAAGCGAAAATATTACATAGGAAAAATCGAAGAATACAAATCTCAACTGGAGTTGATTCGCCGTAAAATCAATGCCTATTCAACGAAAGGCGACGTTATCGATAACATTCCCATAATGGAGGGATCCACTGGCCACAGCTATCGTCAACTATTCGGCAAGTATCTGGATAATGAAGTAAAGGAAGTCGAACTGGATGAAGCGTATTTAATGGAGAATCATCAGGTACTGCGTGGAATTGTGTACCAGTGGAGTAATCAATGTTTTCGTTCGTCCCTTCCCATTTTAGTTACAGAATTTGGTAATGTTCCTTGAGTTAGTTGTTAAATCTTGTCACAGCCTGCGATTCATACGTATTTTGACAAAAAAAGACGAACGACCACAAAGCAACCAGCAACAATCTTTCGACCTAATTAAGGCCGACCTTGCACAGAGAAATATTAAACTTTCTGTGGAATATCAGAGCGGTCTGCATGACAGGAAAATATTGTTGGTGATACTAATAGCTTCGGGACGAGGAAAAAATGTGTTTTACTTTTTTTTCATTTCGTTTATTTAGGCTCAGCAATGGCTATATAATAAAAATTGGAAGAGGATTGGATATTTATAAACCAAAGAGCAGTCGATTCTCACTCGGTTTGACGGACTATGATTTCCGTGAGTGCAAAAAGACAGAGGTGGACATCTGGCGATCTAAAAAGTATGACTGATATATTTGTATTATTTTTTGTAAGACTAATAAATATAAGAAAATACCAATTACTAGTGTTTTATTGCGGTTGTGCTTTGAATCCCGGTGAGGGGAGGGAAACATGTACGCATTTAAGAGAATTGTATTTTTCTTAGAAACAATGATCTACCTAGAACCCGGTTGTAACTAAGAACTCGGAAATTGATTTACTTTGGATTGAAACCTTAGAACTAGATCGAAAATGTATTCAGAGAGTAAGTGCAGAAACACTCAGTTCTGAGCTAGCAGTCGGAAGCGAGTGATAGAACTCAGTTTAAAATGCGTTGAGACTTGAGATTGGTTGCATGTCAAAATGACTGTCAATCAACCGAAATAGCTGCTTGTGTCACATCACAAGAGTGCACAACAAATGAAAGGAAACAAAAATGCATGCGTCAGAGTAAACAAAAAGGAAAGAGAACAGACGGTCGTTAGATTGTCAACTGCACTCTCAGGCAGTGGATTTACGCCCAAAATACATATGCAGAATTTCTGTATGCCTCAGTGCAAGTATCACTGCATGGGTTGCTGCAATGTCTGCCAGAACACAAGAGAGCTCAAATGAAAGGAAAGAAACTCTTTATTTTAAAAAAAAATAAAAAAAATTTATAGTTCAAGAGTAACAAAAACAAAGGAAAGCAGACAATCGAATTCGCTTATTACGTCTTTAGTGGTGTGGTTTTCTCTTTTGAAGTGCGGTGAGATTGGAATGGCACTCTCATGCAATGGATTAACAATTAGGGGCCCAGCCCATACAATCCGTCGCATCCTTTATTTTGACGCATCCATCAGCGTTAACGCAATTATGGGAAAGAACTGTCCCATAGAACTCGTCGGCAGCTTTGTCAGCCAAAATATATTGGCAGCATCTTAGTGAGTTGGATCATTCAGTGGTTTTCAGGTATATTTATGTAAGGCAAAAGGCATATTTCTTTTGCCTTACTTATATATACCTACTTAAATATACCTACCTAAAAAATAACTGAATGATCCAACTGCCTAAGGTGCCAGTGTAGTACAATTGTTCATTTCTCCTTACTCTCTAGTCCAGTGATTAACTGGCTACCTTACCGGCTAGAAGAAAAACCCCAGAAGTTTTAGATCTGTCACCATCTAATGCTAATACGAGTTCAGGGTTTAAGAAGTCAAATTCTTAAAATACTGTATTATTTTTTATAGACAACCTCTGTTCAATTTCTTTTAAAGAAGTAACGAAATGCAATCAATGTTGTTTTTTGTAATTAGCGTGCGCTAAAGAGTTTTCTTTTTCTGTAATTTATTGATACAGTGCCCTTATAATGTAACCACAGTGCAGGCATTATTTGTTTGTTGCTGCAAGCAGCGCCCAGCAAATAATTCATGGACTGTTTATTAGCTACTTACTACATAAAAGAATAGGAGGATAGGATAAAAGTATGGTGCTGTTGTAGGGGTTTTCCCTCACAAGTGGCGCCTGAATTGCTTTAGGTAGATCTGTATTGTTGTAGTATTCAATTTTTTAAATAATGGCCCTAGTCGGGATTCGAACGCACGATTAGCCTTGGTGAATACACTACCATCGCACCACTGCCATCCGCAAAGATGACATTTAGAAATTTATGATGTTATAAACTTAAATCTGAAGGCAATTTTACTGAAATAAAACATATCGAGCGGCTTTTTGCAAATAAAATCTGCCAAGTACCTAAATTATGGTTGTTTTCCTTACAACTTCATTTTTGAGCTGAAATTCCCTACAAGTGGGGATTTTTCTACACTTACTTTACTACTAGTCGAAGTACGGATTTTTCCCTACACTTACTATAACTACTAGTCGAATGTAAAAAAAAATCCCTCCAATAAGCACGACTGCCAGATTAGGCGCTTTGTCGTATTTGGGCTATCTATTTTCTTAAAAAACGATAGAAATTTCTTCCATGAGCGCCCAACACAATTTTATGCTATTTAACTGAAATTACTCAATTAATTATTTCAAATTATCTCAAATTATTCAATTTTAAGAAAAATTCGGAATTTCGGTCCGGGTATCTACTTAAATCATACGCATCCCGGATTCAGAGAAATTCCAATCGATATGCTTCCGCAGACGAAGAGAAATACATCCTACCTTGATATTTTGGAGGATCCGTGGAATAAATTAATATTATTTGACTGGAGAGTTGTGTTTCCGGTTGAAATACCACAAAATCCTGAACATTTTTGGGCTTACTTGTTATCTAACGTAAGAAACGGGTTCAATAAGGCAATTTTTAAGGATTTAAGTTTATTTGCAATCCAATTGCCAACACTTCCAGTGATAAATGCTGCAGTAGAACGAGCGTTTTCATTTATGAATTAATTAAGACCAAACCGCGATTGTCAACGGAATCTCTCGATGCTTTGATCCGCATACGAATCAATTCAACTGTTAAAAATATTTGTTGTAAAGATTTTATACCAACATCGGAAATGATCAACAAATTTACACCAGACATTTATACAGAGGGCAGTGATGATGATGACAATGAATATTTTGTAACCGAAGAAAGCAATAATAATAACTAATTCGTGATGTATTTGTTTAAGTGTTTGTATCATAATGATAAATATTCATTGTGATATTTTGTTTTTTTTTCTTTGTCTAAGTTTTGTTTACTTTAATAAACATAATACATGTGTAACTGTTTTATAATAAAATTCAAGAACCGAATTATTTTCAACGATGTTTGGGCTTCTTTCTGGGCAACGATATTGGGCTACATTTTTTAAGGTTTGGGCGAAAGCAAACTAAATTCTGGCGACCCTGCCAATTAGTGGTCGAGTTGCAGTTTCGCTGTGTTATGCTGCGCGTTAAATTTGCAAGGCAACTGGCAACTACTTTGTCGCTACTATTTTACCCTTCCTCATTGATGGAATAACTCACGTGACCATCGTTTGGCAAGTGACAGAGGTTTAACTAGTAGGGAACTCGCAGTTGCCTTACAAATTGAACGCGCCCAATATTTCGTTTCATATATCTGCCTCTCTCAATTTTGTTATACGTGAACCTCAATTCTAGAATGTGTGAAGTGCAATTTTTGTATGTAGATATGCATACATGGATCCGTTATTGGTTCCTTCCATAAGTATATGTGTATTCTATATTGCTCCCTGTTGAAATGAAACAACAGTTCCGAATGGTTGACGGATTATATGGGTTGGGCCCTTAAAGCTTAAACATACTTTTTCCGTCGACGCTCACGGGTCCGTTGGTAAAGGGACCAGCCTATAGAATCCGTTGCATACGTTGTTTCGACGGAAACATCGACTTTAACATACTTAACGGAAGGAACCGTCCCATAGAATCCGTCTCCAACTTATATTCCTAAATACCACTGAATGATACAACTTCCTAAGATGGCAGTTCAACAGTTCATTTCTTACCTAACTCTCTAGCCCAATTAAAAAAAAACATCTTCAGAGGTCGAGCTGCAGTTTCGCTGTGGTATACTAACTGTTGCCTTTTCTCCGTATAATAAACAATCCGTCAATCGGCAATGACAGAAAGTACAGCAGGTTTCTCTATTTTTCCAATATTTTCTCTAATTTTCCAATGTTTTTTCTCATTTTCCAATAGCTATTTCGATAAATGGATGTGCCTCTCTCAATTTTGTTATAACGTGAACTTCAATTCTAGAATGTGTAAAGTGCAATTTTTGTACGTATATGCATACGGCGACTAACAGAAAAGTAGAAAGTATACCTACTTTATACGTCGAAGTTCATGGATCGTTCCATAAGAATACGTGTATTGTATTAAAATTGATATCGCTGCCATATGGTAGAAACAGATCAGCATCTTAACTTCGACTTCGACTTTGACAGGAGCGAGAACTTTAGCGTTTGAAGTCGAGTCCAAATCATTGAAAAATGCAACTTCGAGAGCGAAACAAAAAATGATTGTAAACAAACCACAAAATTATGTGAAAATAAAAGCAAGAGAGAAATTTCGCTCAAAATATAAGCATTTGCATGTTGGAAAAACTGCAAGGTTGGTGGGATTTGCACTTCAACTTTGAAACCGAAGTCATTATGTTTCCCAAACAGGGGAAAAGTGCAAATGATAAGAAATCATATAGACCTATTTCGCTACTGCCGATAATATCCAAGGTCTTCGAGAAACTTCTGCTAAAACGATTAAAACCAGGAATTGAAGAAAGACGCTTGATACCAGATCATCAATTCGGCTTCTGGGTCAAACATTCCACAATCGATCAGATGTACCGAATAGCGAATGAAATTGAAAAAGCTCTAGAATGGAAAAAGATTTGTTCTAGCGCTTTTCTTGACGTATCGCAAGCCTTTGACAAGGTATGGCACAAGGCCTAAGGTATAAGCTAAGGGCAATCCTACCGAAAAAATTATACGAAATACTGGAATCCTACCTTGGAAACAGACTCTTTCGTGTTAGACATGAGACTGAATTCTCGGAATTTAAAGAAATCCACGCCGGTGTTCCGCAAGGAAGCGTTCTCGGCCCAATCTTATACCTGCTCTACACAAGAGATATACCACAAGATCGTAGTAACGTTCGCAGACGATACGGCTATCCTCGCAATGGATGAGTCAGTCGACTCATCAACGGGAAAACTCCAACGAGCTCTCAACAAAGTATGCGAGTGGACAAAGACCTGGCGAATCGCCCTTAACGAAACCAAGGCAACGCGTGTCAATTTCACGTACAAAAAGATAAACAACTTACCGGTTTTCATTAACTCTGTACAAATCAGTGGAGGATCTAGGATCTCGACTAGGGGGGAGGGGGGGGGGGGGGGGGGGGGGGGGGGGTCCATAAAATGTATGCTGTAATTTTTCCACTGGCCGAAGAGGCAAAGCATTTTAAAGGAAGCCATTTTGAAAATGCCGAAAAAGAGTGACCGGAGAAAAGAAAAATTTAATTCTTTCGCTGTTACAAGATGGGCTCAGTCTCATGAAGCAGTTTCAACTTACCTCAAACTTCAACCGATTGTTATAGAAGGTTTGGAAGAAGATTTTGACAATCGAATTTCAAATCTTCTGTCATATAATGGAATCTATCAATTCTATCGTCTTGCCTATGAGTCGGGAATTGCAGACGAAAAATCAAGATCTAGGAGAAGCCCCAAAGTTAGCTGATGATGCTACGAATGATATCAAGGAAAAGCGGGAAATCGTTGATTCAAATTTTTGTATCATTTACGACAATGTAGCTGAAATCTGTTCTTAATATGAAATTGCCTCGTCGTTGCAGTCAACAGAAAAACTGTTGCAACATTGAAACACAAAATGTCGAAGATTACTACAGAATTGCCTTCTACATTCCATTCCTTGATACTTACATTTTTCATCTCCAAAGTCGGTTCGAAAAACACAAATCGATCTTCCACAGTTTCGGACAACTATTTCCTTCCAAGCAGGAATTTAATGAGGAAAATTGCGCAGATCTTTACAAGTTTTATGACGAAATATTGGACTGTTCAGAAAGGAATTTTATCTCAGAGATCAGAATGTGGAGGCAACGGACCCTTGATCAAGATATTCAAAATGCGCTCGATGCACTATCAGTGAGTAACTTCAGATCGGAATTTTTACTTCAGAATCAGTTTCTATAACCCATCGAATACTTAACTTTCAATGGTTACGTTATTTTTTAGGTTATCAATGAAAAATGTTTCAAAAACGTGAACACGATCTTACGAGTATTGGCAGTGTTACCCGTAACAACAGCAGCTCCAGAACGATCATTTTCGACCCTAAGAAGAATAAAAAACTATCTGAGAAGTACAATAGGACGGGAGCGCCTGAATGGACTCGCTTCTTTGAGTATCCCTGTCCCTCTACTATCAAAATGTAAGGGGACTCCGCACAAAAACCGCTGAATTATATATAAACTCGCAAGCCCTCTCTCATGATATCTTCTCCTTGACGGAAACATGGCTAAATGCCGGAATTCTAGACACGGAACTCTTCAATCATGAGTTCTCCGTATTCAGAAACGACCGTCATAACAATGACCTGAAAGCGCTTGGAGGAGGTGTTCTGATCGCTGTTCGTTCCAACCTTGAGTCACGCAAGATTGACTTTCCATTTCAACTTAATGTCGAAGTTATCTGTGTAAAAATTACACTTAAGAACAAACATTTATATGTTGTTAATGCGTACATTCCATCGTCTCGTCTATGTTCTTTGTATTCGGAACTCTCTATGGCACTAGACCATATTTTTGACATATCTTGTTGTGACAGCACTGTCTTACTTATAGGCGACTTCAATCTGCCACATATTGGATGGGTACCTTCTGAGGATGATTCTCATTTCATTCCATCGTTTGACTCTGCCCAACAAGAGCTCGCTTTACTTGACAACATTTTGTCTTTTGACTTACAGCAAACAATCTGTATAAAAAATTTCAGAAATCGAACTCTCGATCTTGTTTTCTCTTCTGACTCTGTTAGTACTGTGGTTCTGGAATCCCATCTCAGTATAACTAACATAGATGACAATCATCCACCCTTGGATGTATTTATTGAGCTGGGCGCACATCTGTACGAAAACAGTAATTCGTATGACCGTTCGCAATCTTTTGACTTTCGGAAAGCAAATTTTCAAAGGCTTTCTGATGAAATTAACAGCTTTAATTTTAACCTTACTGCCTTATCTAATATTGAAGATGCAGTAGGTTCTTTTTATTCTCTGATGGATAACTGCATGAAAAAAGTGATTCCTGTGAAATCCTCTAGGAATCTGAAAACGTCCCATCCCTGGTACACTAAAGAGCTAAAATCGATACGAAACAGACGTAATAGGGCTTGGAAGAACTATTTAAAAAGTCTCTGCCATTCAGATCTTGAACTCTATTTCACATTATTCAATGAATTCAAATCTCTATCCTGCAACTTATATATTGACTATATAAGTAAAATGGAATGCTCTTTAAAATCGAACCCCAAACTTTTTTGGGGTTTTGTCAATTCTAAGAAAAAAACTGATGGTTATCCATCGAAGCTTACTTACAATAGTTCTACAACTGCTGATTCAGTAGATGCAAGCAATATGTTTGCAGATCATTTCAGTAAATCATTTAGGGGGACCCCTCTTCACATTGATGATCAATATTTTAGTTATCTAACTAGCTGTTCCCAAATAAGTTTTAGTAGTATCTCATTCGATTTGGAAACAATTTTAAAATGTATTTCTTCTCTCAAGAATGATTATTCATCAGGTCCTGATGGCATTGCACCGATCGTTCTTAAAAAATGTAGTCATGCAATTGCTCCATATCTTAAGTATCTGTTTGAATTGTCCATCAGTACTGGTAAATTCCCTAATCTATGGAAAAGTGCTTTTATCACACCTGTATTTAAAAAAGGCGAACGTGGTGATATCACTAATTATAGGCCTATTTCAAAGCTTTCGTGTATCCCTAAGCTTTTTGAACAAATTGTTTGCGAAAAGTTAATATTTCTTTGTCGCAATTTAATTTGTAATGAACAGCATGGATTTGTAAGAAACAGATCCACTGTCACTAATCTGTTAAGTTTCTTGCATGTTTGTTCTAATACCTTAGAGAATAAGGACGAAATGGATTGCATATACACTGACTTCTCTAAAGCTTTCGACCAGCTGTCCCATGAAATAATCGAGTTTAAGCTCAGGGCTTTTGGCTTCCCACCAAGTTTCATAAAATGGGTTAATTCATACCTTAGATCAAGGGTTTATCAAGTGAAATTTAGAAGATCGCTATCCGTATCTTTCACAGCGCAGTCTGGAGTTCCCCAAGGAAGTCACCTCGGACCAATATTATTTATACTTGCCATTAATGATGTTAAGGCATGTATAAATCACAGTAATATCCTGATCTACGCTGATGATATGAAAATATATAAATCTATCACTAGTCAGCAAGACAGAATGTTTCTTCAATCTGACATTAATAGCTTCGCCAATTGGTGTGATAAAAACGGTTTATCCCTGAACCCAACTAAATGTCAACATATGACATTCTCTAGAAAGAATATCCCTTCCACCTTTCAATACTCTCTGTCTCAACATATTCTTTGTAGTGTTGATAATTTTAAGGATCTTGGGGTTTATTTCGACCCCAAACTGGATTTTGCTAAGCATATTAATTCTATTATTAATAAATCTAATTCTATGTTGGGCTTCGTAAAACGGTGGGCCGATGAGTTTAATGACCCTTATGTTTCTATGTCATTGTACAATTGTTTTGTCCGTCCGATTCTAGAGTATGCCTCTCAAGTTTGGACACCGTTCTACAACATTCATTCAAATCGAATAGAGGCCATTCAACGTAAATTTATTCGATTTGCACTTAGAGGACTTCCATGGGATGATCCATTTAACCTTCCTCCCTACAGTCAACGTATCAAGCTTCTTCAAATGTTACCCCTTTCTCAACGAAGGCTTAATAGCGATATCATTTTTTTACAGCAGCTCATATCCGGTCAAATAGATGCACCTGACTTGCTGTCGTCTATTGGCTTTAATTTTCGTGGTGGTGCCCATAATTTACGCAGTGTTGAATTATTGTTCAGCCCCCATCATAGAACGAATTATGGAAGGCATGAGCCTATTAGTCGCATGAGTAGAATCTATAATCTAAATGATCATGTGATTGACTTGCATGTTAGTAAAATTAAGCTAAAAAATATTTTGCGTAATAATGCTTTAATGTCTTAATTGTTTGCATTATTTTGTGTCTGTGTTAGTACTCGTATTTTATAGGTACATAATTATTGTATTTTTAATTGTTTTGTCCTTACTAACACCTGCACTAAATGATGAGCCAGTGAGAGCACTTTTAGTGCCGGCAATTTCTGCTCGTGATAGTTGCTTGCTTCAAGCACTCCACGACACTGAGCTGATAGTGTATCCATCCTGAAATTGGACTAACGGAAGACGAAATTCTGCAAGAATTCTTCAAAAAACCGCGGAATTTTAAAAAAGTGAAAAAATGAGAGGAACGAATTTCATACTACTATGAGCGCGCGCGGCCGGTCCTCATAATGCCTCTCTGAGGGGTGAGGTTCAGCCCGTGGGCATACTAGATAATATATGAATCGGGCGTAACCAATTGGTATCTTAAGAAGATTCCTCACCTCCAGGCGCCACCGAAAAAAAAACTTTGAATTTGGGATTAAGGTCTAACGTTGAAGTCGAAGTTGAGGTTGAGGTGCTAATATCTTCCATTCCATTAAAAAGCAGAATTCCGTTCTTAATCGTTCAACCTCCGCGTCTGGCGTTCAAGAACTCTTTTTTTTCATCAAAAAATTGAATTATTTGTTTCAATTATTTTTATTATGACTTAAGAATAAACTTTCTGTGAAGATTAAGACTACAAATTTCATAGAGTGACAAAAATCAACAGAGTTATTTTAAATGCAGGTGTTTATAATATTAATATTAACATAATTTCTGTAGGTTTAAAAGTTTATAAGTAAAGTGTTTTTTTTTGTTGATAATTGATGGGGGTGGATGGAGGTGGGTGGGGTTTGTCAAAAAGTCTAGTTGCGTTGATGAGAACAGAAAAGCCTTAACTCGCTCTTAAATCGACGTGTGTCATCCAGTTTTCTTAGATTACGCGGAAGTGAGTTTCAAAGCCGAATACCTTTAAAAAAAAATTGTATCTCAGATGTTAGGCAAACGGGCAGATCTGTTGGATGCCGAAAACTGAATTTTGTTCTAGATATAAACACACTGTTTTGTTTTTATAATGCTAAAGAGAAAAACGAGAGTACGAAACTTGATGTAATTCTGAAAAGACATATCCAACAAGTGTTTTGGCAAATGTGAGACCCGTCAACAGATCTACACGCCGTGTCGCCAAATTCTCGCCTGTCCTAGATCTTAGTTGACTTATTTATTTATTTATTTATTTGTTTTATTTGCATACTTGCATTTTAAGATACAATATCTTATAAACTAATACAAGTTTTAATATGAACTACTGTTAAGCTACTTCAGGTAAAAAATAAAAATTTTAACACGCATATCAATTTATAAATTTAAAGTTTTAAAAAAGAGAAAAAAAGAAAAAGAGAAAGAAGGAAATAAAGAAAGAAAGAAAAGAAAAAACAAAGAGAAGAGAGAAGAGAAGAGAAAAGATAAAAATTTAAATTTAAGAAAGAATTGTTGAAATATTATTCATTTTTACATTTGTACTCAATCTATCACTTAAATTCCTATATATTGGTCTGGGTAGAAACAATAACACGGTTTAGTTGGAGACTAAATAAGCCCTTAGATCTTTTTTGAAACCCCGGTCGTCTCTGATACGTCGTATACTTCGAGGTAAATTGTTCCACAAACGAGAAGCGTTAATGATGAACTGGCATTCAGACGTTAAACACGGGAAACGAAATTTGTTACGACCTAATCGATGAGGACATTCGCAATCTGTCAAATAGATAAGAAGGTTGATGTGTTTGCATTATCCTAAACAGCAAAATCAAAGTTCTATACAGAATGAGATTATCAAATGAAACATTATAGATAGCTTTCGAAAAGGACGATATCCTATCATATCTTTTTAGCCCGTATATGTATCTCGCTACACTATTATATGCAACATTTAGTTTTCTTTTGCCGTTATAGTCGCAGTTGCAATTTATCTCACATCCATAGATCAATATTGGTATAACCAATGATTTAGCTAGCAATATCCTAATTTTAAGAAGAGTACAACTTTGCGCGACACATAAAGTACGCAGTACACCATATACTTTCCCTATTGCTGTATTGATGTGTGTGTGTGTGTGTAATTTCCGGTTAAATAACATTCCCAGATTTTTTGCATTCTCTACACAATGAACTACAGTACCATCAAAAGATTTGTGGGAAGTATGACAGATCAACAGGTTTTTTGGAGATAATGAGGCATTTAGACTTACTCGGATTCAAAAAGAGACCATTACTTTTGGCGAAGAATAAGATCTTTTCTAAGTCTTCATTAATAACCGAGACACAATCTTCGAATAATCCAAGAGGGCAGCCTTTGTATAACTGGACGTCGTCTGCGTACATTTGGATTGTGGATTGGAAAGCGATTTGAGGAAGTTCATTAATGTAGAGAGAGAATATCAAGGGACCAAGTATTGACCCCTGGGGAACACCTCTGGCAGTAGGAAGGAAACGGGACATTTGACCATTAACACACACAGCTTGCTTTCTTTCAGCTAAATATGAATTAATGAGTTGAACGGCAGAGTTTGAAAAGGTGAACAACTGTGACAGCTTGTTGCAAAGATTCATATGGTCAACCGTATCAAATGCTTCTTGTTCTTGTTGTTTTTCTGTGGATCTATGTGAATAGCTCTTAGCAGAGGCGCTACGCTAAAAGCGCTCGGGATTTTGTTTGGTTGTCACTTTCGTTTTTATTACGGAGGAGTCGCAAAAATGATGGAAGGCGGTGTCTTTGTATATAGAGTTCCATAGTAGTCTCACTTCGAGCATTCGACTTACACACCATCTTACGACTTAAGTATGCCATTAAAAAAGCTACATTTATACAACCATATTGTAGAACCTTTTCTACAAAATGCTAGTATGCCTTTGAATATGCATATTCGCAGTTATTTTTGTTGTCTTCCATTCTCCTCATTTATCGAATTTATTTTGTTTACTTCTGATGATGGGGATATGATGTTTTGTTGAGAGGGGTGCGGGATATGGTTGGTAAATTATTTGTTGTTTTTAATGGAAGTTTTTCGTAAGTGTGTGGTTTGTCGTTTATTTATCGATTTTTTTTTTTACTTCTCATGATGGGGATATGATGTGTTGGTGAGAGGGGTGCAGTATATGGATGGTATATTAGTTGTTGGTTTTGATGAAAGTTTGCGTTTCATTCATAATTGGTATCAAAAATCATATTATGTGCAATTGTTTTCCACAAACAATTGATTTCAACAGTTTGGACAGCTAAATGTAATTGATTAATGTATTCTTTTTGATACAAACTGTGCATAACTTATATGTTTTCTACACTGTTTTATGAATAAGGATTTATGCATAAAAGCTGGAGAAATATTTAAACACTGCATAAGAAGATATGCAATCATTTTGAGATGTTTAAGCGAATTCTATTGAAGAATGCTCTAAGTTGTTTTCGTTGATGGGTGTGTGGACTAGGTAGGCACTAGCGGTTGACCACTTAAACTTCAAAAATTAGTAATAATTACTGTAGTTTATATTCCTTTTTATAATTTCCACGGTTGAAATATCCCTCCTTCAGAATATCCTTTTTTGTGAGTCGAAGAGGTGTCCAGAGTTTTAATTTTTGTGAGTCTCTCCCAGGAAAATATCATCCCGCAAAACACCAGAAATCGGGCGCGTTTCTTGGACGTTAGGACAAAAGCTTTCAAGATGTTCTACTACGGGACTTTTGTTCTTTGGCGGAGATTTGAACGGTAATGTCGGTTAGTCAATCGAAGACTGTGATAACTGCCATGGAGGACTGGGATACGGCACCAGGAACTCTCCGGGTGAAGGTATCCTAAGCATGTGCAAGTCATAAGGTCTTATCGTTCTCAAACAAAGCCGTCACCTGGTCACTTACAGCAGTGGCGGAAACGAAACTCAGATTGATTGCCATTTGGTGGCATGTTTGCATTAAAGATTGCAAAGTGATCCTGTAAGAGGCAATCGCCCAACAAAACCGCCTCCTCCTGCCAGAAATTTGTATGGCTGCGGGGACGAAACAGAACTAAACAAACAAAAGTGTTTGTGAGAATCAAGTGGTACAATCTGGACAAAAAAAAGTCAAGCATTTATTGCAAATTATGCAAAATTATCTGCATCAACAAAGCTGTCAATACGGCAAAGAAATATTTTGGTCGGCAGATGAAGATAAAGCAGTGACAAAAAAGTGTCTTTCAAAGCTTAGTCAAAGTACTCCACTAATTATGGAGATGAAAAAGGTCAATCGGAATACAGACTTTACAAGAGGCTCGCAAAGAGAAAGTGCGCTCAAAAGATGAAGTTTGTGGAGGGTCTGTATCGGTAGTTAGAAGAAAATTCTTCCTCGGCTGGTGATAGAAACCAGGCTGTCCACGAACTCCGACAAAGCAGCTTGAACGGGAATAGGTCTATGTACAAAGACTAAGGTAAATAATGCAAAACATTTAATGTTCCAGCGAAATATTGTTTTCCATCTGAAGATACTTCTGCAAGCTGTTATAGGAATGAGCTTGAAGGTTTTTTTTTCTCTTTAAGAACATCCAGAAAACCTTTTACTGTATTTAAATAATTAGTCTCCAAAACTGATTCACTTCGCATCCATAAAGGAACACAACAATTTTCAAAATTTGCCGCTGCGAGAAGGAAAACCGTTCGCCAAAGTTCATCAACAATGCTCAAGGGCTGCTTCTTGTGGATGACGAAAAACTTCTAATTGAACAATGGCCTAGGATATATTTTCCGAGAACCGTTTCTAACACTGAAAAAGTACACGACATCACTGTCGAAAAAGTTATGAAGAGACTTCAAAATCGAAAAGCCCAACTCCAATCGTCTTAAGAAGAAAATAAATATATAATAAAATTTAAATAAAATAAATATTGATCTTATAGGTAGAAACCTATTAACTATTAACCCATAAGTGGTGATGCAGCATGGCGCAATACTGACACAAAGTAACATGTCATTTCTTTATAAATTATATTAAATATTTCTGAATCAATTACAAAAGAAATGATATAAATCGGAACATTTTTCGACAAGATATAGCCAAAATAGTAACAGTCTAAAAAGCGATAAACTCAAAATTTCTAATTTGAGGAAAAAGACTGAAATCAGATTTTATTAAATATTTCATTTCAAGACCTTTCGTCCCTTCTATCATCCCCCTCATCATACATGCTACTTGCCGAGGCGACGATGCGATGTTAACCCCCACAGCATTTTGAGCGCCTTAAGACAATATATTCAACATTTCAGCTTTCTAGCTCACAAATTTGTTCTTTTGAAATTGTGGGCGTGTCAGTGGGCGGATTTTAAAAATTCTTAACGTTTATTATTTCGGGCCTATAGAGAGTATATGGTTTAAATTTCAGCTTTCTAGCTCCAGTGCCTGCCTCAATATTAATGTAGGCCATCAATTCGCTAATAGATAAATATACCTATCCAACAACTATTTCGTTGAATAACGGCTGATACAACACAAATTGAATATTTGCGAATCAAATACTGAAGAAATGATATAAATTTTTACATTTTTGAACGAGATACAGCGAAAATAGCAAAAGTCTAAAAATCCATAAATTCATAATTCCTTATTTGATGGAAAATACCGAAATTAGCTTTTATTCAATTTTTCCTTTCGAACGAATCGTCTTTTTTATATACATACATTCTACTCGCAGACGACAAAGCCAGATTACTAATTTTTCTATCATATCCCTGTCATCCTACATACTATTTGCCGAAGCGACGCAACAATACAAATCATCAAAAGTATTCGGCTGTTACACAGAAAAATAAATACTTACATAATATCAGAATGATTCGATAAAGAGAGGCAGCAAAATTTAAGACACAAACCTTCAGACGACATCACTTTTGCTCCCGCCTCTGTCGAGTTTGCCGTTTTCAAATTCGTGTTCATGAGACTACTATAAACTCTATATACAATGGCGGTGTGGAAATGAGTGAAAAGTAAGGGACACGTTCGGCGTCTTGTGGCAAGGCTGTTTTAACACTAGGTTTGTGTTAAACGTGACCGCCGTTGCGGTGCGTCTGGAGTTTCCCTTTCTCCCAAATTCCTAAAATCAGCTTTTGATTTGCCTTAAAAACGGCAATTGTTTTATGCAGCCTTTTTATACCCTATTCTAAGGGTATATTAATTTTGACGCATAGTCTGTAACATACCTTAATATTGCCCGTAGATCCATAAAAGTTACTATATTTATGATCAGCATCGATAGTAATGTCGATCTAGCCATGTCCGTCCGTCCGTCCGTCCGTCGGCAAAAATTAGGCCTTTAGACTGGGCCTAGAGAGCTGAAATTTTAACTATATACTCTCTAGGGTCCCGAAATAATCAAGTTTACGAATTTTTGAAATCCGCCCACAGACACGCCCACAAACTCAAAAAAACAAAATTTTGGAAAAAATCGAATTTTGAGCTAGAAAGCTGAGATTTTTTTTATATGATCTATGACTCCTAAAACTGCTCGGGATATAAATTTTCAAAATCCGCCCACTGATACGCGCACAATTTAAAATAAAAAACTTTTTTTGAAAATCCAAGGTTTGAGCTAGGGAGCTGAAATTTATAATATATACTGTCTAGGGGGCCCTTTATGCTCATGTGTAAATATTTTCAAAATCCGCCCACTGACACGCCCACAATTAAAAAAAAGATGACGTGAAATAAAACCAAACGAAATAAGGCCGAATTCCCAAAATTTGGCTTTATTTCGTTTTCCAAAGCGAAATTAAACCAAATTTTTAGTTTGGCTTTATTTCGTTACTGAAAACGAAACAACACCAATTTGGCATTATTTCGTTTACATTATTTAACAAAACTGTGAGCCCAAATTCGGAAAGTATTGAACATTTTCTTTACGAAGTTGTATTGTTCATGAGAAAATAAAATGAAATCATAGTCTGATAACAAAATAAATTATTTATTGGAAAAGGAAAAGTTTTGCTAATTAACAACAATAACGTATTTAAACAAAAATACATATCTATATTATCCAGTACAAAACAAAGGCCATAGTCCAAAATTCATAAAATGAAACAAAAATAATTGTGTATTAATGTACGTTTCGTTTTAGCAGTATACAGTTACCGAGTTTTGCACAATTTGTCTACAAATCGGACACAAAATCGGAGAAAGGTTTCGCATACTTGTATTTTTAATATTTGTATAATAATTTAAGCAAAGCTTAAAATGATTACATGGTTGTAACAAAATCGAGCGCGGATTTTCCATACAAACAACACATACTACTTTGGTTTCATTAAAATTGGAACATTTTTGCAGTTTTTCTTCGCATTCGGCTTCGTCATATTCCATCGACTGCTCATCCTGTTACTGAAAATGATAGAAAGGAAGTAAATTATTATTTTTGTTCGAAACTTGCTTCAAAAAATCTTCAATGGATATTTTTCCGTTTTCTAGTTTTGCAGTATCAAGTTCAATCAAAATGCTTCGATCTATATGTTTTTTCTTTTTCGGCTGAAAGACGTCAAAGGTTCCATCGGTTGTCATTATAATGTCTCTGGAAACAGACTGATCTTCATCTAGAAGACAATCGAGGAATTTAAAGAAATTTCCTTTTTTCACCAACTGTCTGCTTAGTTTGCTGTTGAATCCTTCAAGCGCGCTAGTGGTGCGTATGGCATTTTTGTACACGGATATCCCATTCGGAGTTTCCTAAGTACACAATTTTGAAAATGTTTCATCGTTATTTTACGAGTACTAAACGAGCACTTTATTGTTTTACTATTTGTTTAATTGAAATTTAAGGAATAAATTCTCAAACAGCATTTTATTAGTTCGCGCGAACTTTTAACTTTTATTTTCTCAAATTCCCAGCATAGCTTCTCAAAAAAAAACTTTTATTTAAGCTTAAGGGAATTTGGAAAAATAAAAGTTAAAAATTCGCGCGAACTTTTAGGTATTTTTTTTTTTTATATTTTATTACGCCTTATTTTAATTACATACATTTTCAATTCATTGTTTTTGAAAATACACGATAAATTCCTTAAAAGCTCTTTTTGCGTTTCGTGACCAAGCTTGCTCATCTACTTCGGATTTTATGAAGTTAAATGCTATTTGTATATTTGATGCACTCATCAGCGGAAGAACTAACAGTTTTTGAAATATTCGGTGTACGTCGTGGTTTGTGCGCACGATATGAACAAAATTTTTAATTTTACTAGTTCTTCTTCTTAATGCCTGGGTGTAATGAAACCAGCAAGTATTTAATGATGCTGAAGGAAAAACATTTCTTAATCCGTTTCGCATAGCAGCCTCAAAATCGGTTGTAAACTCATTGGGTTCAAATTTGAAGCAACTAGACTCAATAAATTGAAACACATGCGTATATATAACTTCCGATTTGTTACTCATTAAAATATAAATGAACGGAAAAGTCTAGAATGATTTTGAGAAAATAATATAGAAGTTCTTAAACTGCATTATCTTAAATTTAACTTACATGCTCGTTGTATGCAAAATGGACAATTAGTAGCTGCTTATAATCGCATGTTGGTACGGTACTAAATGTCCCATCCAATAAATATTTCCTTGGAGTAGAGCTAGGCAGTTCTTTTATAGTCTTCGCAACCGTTGGTGAAATAAACATGGAGTATGAAAAATTGTCTTCGACAACAAAACTTTTCACTTTTTTCATACCTAGAATTCCCAAATTTTTCGAGTACATTTTCTTGCTTGAAAATCTCAATGATGTCTTTGCTATTTTTAGGACATTTCGGAAAGGCACTATTTCGAATGTTAATCAATTGTCTTTGCATTTTACCAAATTGCAGCTGCAGTGCACTTTCCTGATCCTTCGCACATTCTTCATTAAAAACTTCTCGCACACCATTTATTCTTAAATGCACATCAGCACACTTTCTTTTTATCGAATTTGTTAAGCTTAACTTTTTTCTAATGTTTTCTTGAGTAGAATGCAAATGAGAAATATTTTTAGGTATACGGCAATATTTAGAACCTTCAAAGTCAATTACTAAACTAGAATTGCATGTTTTCTGGTAGCAAACATATCTTTTTATTCCACCAGCATTCGATTTAAAACTATATAACTGGCTTAGTTGGGGAACATAGATTAAATTACTTCCCTTTCTAAATCCTTCGCAAGATTCAAACTCAAAAACACAATTTTTTTTTCACTCATTTCAAGTATTATTTTTTTTCACTTCGACCACTCACTAGAACAAACCGCGAACTAATGAAGAAATACTGATGGCAGAAATCACAAAAAACGGGAAAACAAGTGGACTAATGGTTTTACCGTTAAGTCTGATAACATAATTGTAAGCAAACAAATCGATAATAGCTGCACATTTGGGCACAGAGTGGTTTGGTCTTATTTCCATTAGTTTTTTGGTATTATTTCGTTTTGCATGACGAAATAAAGCCAAATTGGCTCTATTTCGCTTTCGAAAGCGAAATAATGTCAAATTTGGAATTTGGCCTTATGTCGTTTGGCTTTTTTTCACGTCACCAAAAAAAAAACACTTTTTTTGAAAATTCAAAGTTTGAGCTAGGGAGCGGAAATTTATAATATATACTCTCAAGGTGCCCTTTATGCTCATGTGTTATTTTTTTTTAAATCCGCCTACTGACACGCCTACAATTAAATAAAACAATTTTATTGAAACACCCAAGTTTGAGCTAGGGAGCGTTTTTTTTCGATAAAAACCTTTAAATGTTATAGAACAAAATATGTAGAGCGTTCTTAACAATTCAACCATACTTAGACTTTTGTCACCCCCACTTCTGAGGGATAGGAATAAGAATAGGGTATCCAACAGTTCGCCCAAGCGGACTGTAGCCCGTCCCTATGTTTTTTTGTATTTTTTTCCGTTTCGATACTGTACCCTAGTTCCGTTTATTTTATTTTTTTTCTTCTCGTGTTCGACTAACAAACTTGGCAGTTCACTATCACACCCCCATGCTGAAGACCCGCAATCACTTGTCCGCCGACGTATATCATGTCTATCCTCTTTTCTTGTTGATGTCCATCTGAAGTGACATCCCCGTTTCCCTATTTTTCAGCTAGCTTTGTATGCGTACCAGATGTATAAAACAATTAATAATGGTATGTTTTGCAAATTGTATATGATTCAAAATTATGTTTATAGGTAATACCCTAAGAATAGGGTATAAAAAAAGCACGAATGGTAACCTTTATATATTAAATAATATTTCATAAAGTATGTTTAAGTTTGAGTATTTCAGGGCGCTCTAGTTTTTGAAAGTAAAATGTTTACTTTAGTACATAGATACGTTTTCACTATCAAAGATAGCAACATATAATAACATTACATAATGTTTCGCTCTTTTTGATACACTCTTTCTGACAGTAGTTATTCACTCTCATAAAACACTTATAGTTTCCTTATGAGGCTTTTGTAGCTCTTGTAAGTAGATTTGTAGTATCTTTATAAGATGAAAAATAACTCTTGTGGATGGGCCACTAAAACCTTATTTACAGACAATTTAGGCACCCTTCGAGAGTGAAATTATGAGAGTTCATCTGTTGGGATATACCAATACCCTCATTAGACAAACATGTACAAAATGTTTGTTGGGCTGTCAGTCCCGGATCGGAACTCAGGCATCTGGCATTGCTGATCTTGGCAACAGGTCTGGATGAGTCGGCTGAGGACACCGTACCGATACCGACATCGCAGTGTCCGACGCCATTCGCCAAGGTGTGTACCAGTGCGAGGGGTAAATATTCGCGGTAAATCATCCACAGCTTCAATCCAAAGTATACAGATCATGATGGAAAACCATCGTCATTCCTTAAAAAATTTACATACGCTGCTGGTTGATTTTGAAAAGGCTCTTGAAAGACAACCAAGGAATCTGTTATAGATGGCGCTAATGCAACAAGGAGTTCCAAGAACCTGCGTACAAATGATCATGGACATATATGAGGGAATAAAGGCAAGAGCAAGATACCCCGCCGGCGTCACGGAGGAGTTCGCAATCAAAGTCGGTGTTTACCAGGGAAGGGTCTTAAATCCCTTACCCCCTTATATATTTATTACAGTCCTTGATTATCAGCTTGATGCAAAACTGATGGACTCAAATGTCCCTGCAGTTGATGTATGGGTGGAAGTTTTGGAGGGGAATGGGTATCGTATTAGTCCGGAAAAATGGAATACCTGTGCTGTCCTTTCTCTGATCCAGTCCAACCTATTCCAGACATTTATATTAATTTAAGAGTGATTTCCAAGTGCAAAAAGCTGAAATATCTGCGATCTATGATCAAAAACGAGTAAGCTATGATGACGACATTAAGCATCGCGTAAACGTAGGTTGGATAAAGTTTCGGGAAAACTCAGCCATATTCTATGATCGAAAAATGTCCCCTAAGCTGAAAGGAGGACTTTTTTTTTTTTTTTTTTTTTTTTTTTTTTTTTTTTTTTTTAAATTCTGGCTCGCCAAGGCGATTTATAAAAGGGGGGGGTACTTCGACCTAAAAGATCTTTTGTACCGTATGGGCCAGAAAAATTTTAAACTAGTAAAATTTCCACTTTCCGTGTAAAGCGGACAATTTTACCAGTAGAAGAATTCTTTATGTCCTCGGGGCTCAATTGTTCCCTGAGAAAGATCTTCTTTCTAATTCCATTAAGGGCTGGGCATTCACATAAAATGTGTTCAGCTGACTCGTCCTCTTCAAGACAGAGTCGGCACTCAGGAGAATCTGCTATTCTCATTTTGTGTAGATGATATCTTAAACCGTGGTGACCAGTAAGGTAACCTACTAGGTTTTTGATATCATGCCTGCTTAGGTTTAGACATTTGCTGGCATTATGATTGAAGGGCCGAATGGCTCGTTTGGCCTGCCTTAGACCTGGGATGTTATCCCAATGATAGATACATTTTCTATGTTCCCAGCTTTTAATTGCTGCCGTTGCTGCTGATCTAGGGGTGCAGCAGAAAGGTTCGGGACCTATGAAAGGTGTTTCTGAACCTTTTCTGGCCAGTTCGTCGGCCTTTTCGTTACCTTCTACCCCGACATGACCCGGAACCCACCATAATTTGGTTTTGTTTCTTGCTCCGAGTAATTGTAGGGTATTGAAGCAGTACATGACTGATTTGGAGTCAATGGTATACGAGCTAAGGGCGTTTATAGCTGCTTGACTGTCCGTGAAAATATGGATGGTTGCACCTTTTATGCCAGATAAGATAATGTGGCTGGCGCATTCTTGAATGGCGTGGAGCTCCGCTTGAAATACGCTGGGACTTTTTCCCATGGGTATCGTAAAGCGTTTGTGTGGTCCGTATATTCCCGCTCCTACCCCCGTTTCCATTTTAGAACCATCCGTATACCACTTTATGCCGTTATGGCTGTTTGGTGGGTTATTGCTAACCCATGCTTCTCTCTTAGGGATCTCCATGGAGAACCGTTTGTTGAAGCATAGTGTTTTTTGAATGCGGTCTGTGACCGCGCAGTTCATGTTAAGTTCTGGTAGTTCATCGGGAAGGGTCTTTAGATCCGGGTGATCATTAAGACTTATCCCGTTTAACTGTATTAGACTTATTGCACTGCGGATCGCCACTTTTTGAATGTATATGTGGAGAGGTGTGATTCCTGTTATTGCCTCTATGGCAGCTGTTGGACAGGTTCGCATGGCTCCGGAGATACCAAGGCACGCAAGCCGTTGTACCTTTTTGAGCTTCTCTATTGCGACCTTTTGTGTGGATTTTGTCCACCATACTATGGAGGCGTATGTTATAATGGGTTTTATCATCAGTGTGTAGATCCAGTGGACGATCTTTGGAGATATTCCCCAGGTTCTGCCATATGTGCGACGACAGGCCCATAAAGCTCTATTAGCTTTACTGATTTTGTTGTTTATGTGAGAGTTCCAGTTAAGTCTCTTGTCCAGGATTACTCCAAGATACTTGACTTCGTCGGAATACTCTACGACCGTGTCGTTTATTGTGATTAGGCCTAGGTCTAATTTCCTCCTTTTAGTGAAAGGAACGATGACGGCTTTGCTGGGATTTATGGAAAGATTTTCCTTAATGCACCAGTCTATGGCTGTCTTTAGAGCATTTTTCATTTTTGATGTGACTCCTATTGAGTCTTTGCCCCTAACTATGATGACAATATCATCGGCGTTTCCAATTGTGGTGTAGCCCAAACTGCTCATCTTGTGTAGCAGGTCATCGATGACCAATGACCACAGAAGGGGTGAGAGTACTCCCCCTTGTGGGCAGCCCCTTACGGCTGTTACTGATACTGAGGTCGTTCCTGACGAGGAAGTTATTTTGCGACTTTCCAGCATCGCTTTAATCCATATAATAGTTGGTTTATCTATATTTCTATGGTACAAAGCATTTGATATGGATTCATATCCAGTGTTGTCGAAAGCACCCTCTATGTCCAGAAAGGCACAAAGTGCGATCTCTTTGCAACGGTAGGCGTTTTTTATCTCTGTAGTTAGTCTTAACAGAGCGCCTTCCGTGGATTTGCCCTTTTGGTACGCATATTGGTGAGGGTGCAGAGGCATGCTTTTTGATATGCATTCTCTAATGTGAATGTCAATAATCCTTTCCATTGTTTTCAAAAAAAACGATGTCAGGCTTATCGGACGATATGATTTAGGTAATTCTCTCGGCTTGTTTCCCGGTTTAGGTATAAATACTACGTTTACCTCCCTCCAGGTAACTGGTATATACCCCCAGTTGAAGCTGAACCTAAATAAGGCAATCATGGATGGTAGTAAAAATTCTATTCCATTTTGAATGAGGGCTGGAAAAATACCGTCTGTACCTGATGCCTTGAATGGTTTAAATGAGTTAATTGCCCATTTAACCTTATCCGGAGTAAAAAGTGTTCCGGATAAAATATGAATTCTGCTGAGGTTTCTTGGAATTGAGACCTCCGCTGTATGGTCGTCTGTAATGACCATCGTGTGAGAACCTGGGAAGTGAGCCTGAAGCAAAGTTTTCAGCGTTTCTTCCCGGTCGCGTGTGGAGGACTTTACAGCGCAGTTGTTCGCCCGGCGCTCACATACGGTTCACAATGTTGGACAGCGTACAAAATTATGAGGCAAATTGAAGGCAGCTGAGATGAAGCTTCACATTACAGCAGGAGTAAAAAAGACTGATCGATTAAGAAGTTCCAGGATGTGAGGAAGCGTTCATGTCAAAGAACCTATCGCGAAGGCAATGGAGCGCCAGCGGCTGAGTTGGTACGGTACGGTACTATCATGTTCAAGGGAGAGATCATACGAACCCTGTCAAAAAGCAATATCAATAAACACACAATGGTATTTTCACACAATCGTAAAAGAGAGGCAAGCCATAAAACTCCTGGATCACAAATGCAGCAACATAATCATTTGATTGGTCTCAGTGGTGCAGTGATTCAAAACAGGGAGGGACCTCAGCAGAGGTCAAACCCGCGAACCCCACAGGCGGACCAGGAGGGACGCAGTTAAGTGGAAGGGTTATGATCCCTTCAATCCTGATTATAGCCTAAATCCCATTGAGGAAGAAGAAGAAGAAAGTTCCAACGTATAAGAAAAAGTTAAATATGTAGTTAATATTGGAAAAGGAAATGCACAGAGCTTTGATTAGGTCTGCCTTACCTAATTTGAATAATGGATCGGGCAGCTGAAGCGGGTCTGCAGAAACTGCCCAGTTACCTGAATGCATGAATAATAATATTGTAAAGGGACCTACCTGGGAACCATACCTATGCTGATCTTTTATTCCAAATTCATCGCAAAAGTACAAACTCCCTAAGCCGTTAAATCTAGTAAACACAACTTAACAAACAAATTTTGAGTTTGTTAGCACTTCCAACAACATTCATATATATCTACATTTCGTTCATACAACAAAGGTATAAGCACATTTGCACAATTTCGTTCGCGCCTATCAAGCCCACTCCAAGTACACCCTCAAAAATCAATTCGAACATCGAACAAATGTCACAAAAAAAGTATGGCAGCAAATAAAAATATGTTGACATTTTCGCATTTTCTGTCACCAACGTGTGTCCACGTCCATTTTGGCATAGCAGCGCATTTTCATCACATACTCCACAAAACGAGCATCCAAAAACACAAACTGGCAATAAAAATTAAGTGAACCGGAGACCGGGTCCGCTCTGCAGATACACAACCAAACACGACTAAAAGAAAAAGCGGTCATTTACAACCGTAGTTCGGAAAACAAATTTATGTATACCTATGTGCTAGTCCACTTGATGTGGACAGAGGATTTGTGTAGTCGCCAGGATGTCCAGGAACACAAAAATATTGCGTTCGCAAAAATAAGAAGAGCAGAAACAACACAACACAAACGAATCCGAAATCGACCAACACAATATAAAAATACAAAAAAACCGAACTAAAAATAAAAACTACGGATATTCCTCTCTAAATACAAATGTGAACGAAACATGGAAGGGATGAGTCCTTTGAGAAGAATTCCATCAAGGCAGTGTTGTTCATTTTTCAATAGATTTTTAGCAGAGAGACCATGACGACGGCAAAGCTTCCCATCGAACGGCCGAATAAACTTAATTAGCGTTAGCCCCCGATTTTTGGACATGGTTGAATGGTTTCGCAGACCAGGATCACAAGTAGAGTTATAAACCAAACGAGTTGCCACAGGAGTAAAAAGTACACATTTATTTTTATAGTAAAACCGACAGAGGTTGTGAGGGCGCATGATGCGTTTGATAAATTGAATTAATTACAATGAGTGTCTGAATGATTAGTGGATTATGTCCTTTTTGAGTATCGTCGATTGACGTTTTGGATCATTAGACAGCTTTCCAGTGAGCTTCGATGTGTGTGATTTCTTTGTAATTTGTCAATTTGTTGCTGTTTTGGTATGGGAAGGTTTCTACATAATTTATATATCCAAATGCAGGCCCGGTGATATTTGGCTGAGCGCCCGCGTGCAAAACTATCTATGCCGCACCACCCTATAGCCTGTTTTCCCTAATTGGGCTTGTTTAATTTGATATTAATTTATTATTATTAGTCATCTCTTTAATTTTGCAGATATACAAACCGTTCGCTTTTTTATTTCATGCCTTCTGCGAGCGAAGAAATAGGGGGTCTGCGAAACTCAAACCGCATATCTGCTTCTTGCCTGCAAATATAAAATGTTTTTCTTCTGCACGCATTCGGCAAGCATGCGAAAATCATTTCTATTTTAATATAAGCTTTATAAGCTTCTAATAATTGCAACTGTTATTACCAAGAGCAAATTTTTGGAAAAGGGCGTTTCGGCTCCAGTCTTCCGCCCCTCAGGGAGACTTGAACAGTTCCTTGGGAAGACTTGAACTTGAACTAGACAAATATAATAACAAAACCATAGTGGGCTTGCAAAGAATAACATTTTTGTTGTAGGTATTATTAATAAACAAAAGAACGTATTGGGTAAATGTGTACAGGTGTATTTGTAAACACTTTTAAAACTTTTGGAACTATTCGTTTATGGAAGCAGCTCATGACACTGTATTATAAATATTTATAAACATTGGCGATCACAAGGATGAGGCCATACATTTAGTAATCGGTTTTCAGTCTTTATACCTGTTGGAAATTTTATACCCGTAAACTATTACTACCTGTGAACAGGTACATATTTTCCCAGCAGTAAGTCATAAAATTAAAGGGTAAATATGAAACGACCGCTGGAATTTCCAAGATTAAACAATGAACTGTTTGAATAGGGTATAAAAATATGCGCCACTAGGATGAAGTCACATGCAAAATTTTCGAAAGAAAGAAAAAAATGAATAAAATGTTTACATTTTATGGTTTTAAAACATTTATTTATTATGTTTTTCTACCTCTATTAGGCTTTTTTGACCTCTATAAGACTGTTTGGAATAGAATCATAGTTTTTTTTTTTTTTTAAATAATTAAGAGAAATTTGGGCCCAGTCATCACGAATAGCTTCGACTAAAGCGCCCTTGTCTTCAAATTGTCTGCCGCCTTCATACACTTTACGAGATAACCATGCCCAAACATTTTCGATTATGTTTAAGTCCGGTGAATAGAGCGGCCATGTCAAAAGTTGCACGTCTTCTTGTTGAATCCAACTTCTAACAACCCTGGAAGTGTGGATAGGAGCATTGTCTTGTTGGAGTATCCAAGACAGGGGTCCAATGTTCGTTGGCAAAATTCATTCGATGCTCCTTGTCTTGCCTCAAAACAGGTTTCTTTTTAAGTTTTTTTCTCTGTATAGTAAGACTTTTTCGTATTATCCTTCGGACCGTTGCTATGCTGGCTGATACTCCGCTCTTCTTATTTAGATACCCTTTAATTATACCCTATTCTAAGGGTATATTAATTTTGACGCATAGTTTGTAACATACCTTAATATTGCCCGTAGACCCCTAAAAGTTACTATATTTATGATCAGCATCGACAGTAATGTCGATCTAGCCATGTCCGTCCGTCCGTCCGTCCGTCCGTCCGTCTGTAGCCAAAAATTAGGCCTTTAAACTGGACCTAGAGAGCTGAAATTTTAACCATATACTCTCTAGGGTCCCGAAATAATCAAGTTTACGAATTTTTGAAATCCGCCCACAGATTCAAATTCAAAAAAAAAAACAAATTTTGGAAAAAATCGAATTTTGAGGTAGAAAGCTGAAATTTTTTATATAAGATCTATGACTCCTAAAACTGCTCGGGATAAAAAATTTTCAAAATCCGCCAACTGACACGCCCACAAATAAATAAAATAATTTTGTTATACCCTATTCTAAGGGTATATTAATTTTTGAAAATCCAAAGTTTCAGCTAGGGAGCTGAAATTTATAGTATATACTCTCTATGGGCCCTTTATGCTCATGTGTAAATATTTTCAAAATCCGCCCACTGACACGCCCACAATTTTTTTTTTTTTTTTTTGAAAGTTCAAAGTTTGAGCTAGGGAGCTGAAATTTATAATATATACTCTCTAGGGGCCCTTTATTCTCATGTGTTAATTTTTTTTAAATCCGCCTACTGACACGCCCACAATTAAATAAAACAATTTTATTGAAACACCCAAGTTTGAGCTAGGGAGCGTTTTTTTTTTTGATAAAATCCTTTAAATGTTATATAACAAAATATGTAGAGCGTTCTTAACAATTCAACCATACTTAGACTTTTGTCACGCCCACTTATGAGGGATAGGAATAAGAATAGGGTATCTATGTTTTTATGACTTACTGTTGGGAAAATATGTATCGGTTCTCAGGTACAATGCTTTTTAATGGGAATTAACACATTATCCACTCAACCTCAACTTCGACTTCATCGTTAGACCTAAGTCTTAAATTCAAAGTTCACCATCATCATCAACCTTACGGCGATGATTTTAGTTTTCCAAACATGCAAATGCTTATATTTTGAGCGAATTTTCTCCCTTGCTTGTATTTTGACATTTGTTTACAACCATTTTGTGTTTCGCTTTCGAAGCTGCATTTTTCAATGTGTTTGACTCGACTTCAAGGACTGAAGTTCTCGCTCCTGTCAAAGTGAAAGTCGAATAAGAGGATTGTTTTTTGGCGATTTTCGGATTACAGTGTTGTTATTTTTTTTTGTGGTTTCTCAAAAAAGTTGTAAGCGCACTGAGTACGTTTTCGATTAAATATTAGTTGAAGATATTCCTCCATGCACGCTGTTTGTTTTTAGTTGATTTAAACAAAAAATTAAAAGATACTGTTTGTTTACATACATACTTTTTGACTGCATTTGCAATGTAATCACAAATGGGGTTAAAGTAAACACATGGGGGTTATTGGAAACATTTTGTTAAACTCTGCGAAAACAAGCTGGTCCAAAACAACACGTCCAAATATATTTTAAATGCCGGAAAAATTTAGTAAATTAAAACAAAACCTATCCATAAGCTGTAGAAACTTACCGCGTACCAATAGTACTAATATTTAATACGATTAAGGTGCGATAAGAGAACGGCTCTTACCATTGTGCCACGGAGCAAAAAAACCCGATCACAGCTGACATGGAAGACGGCGAAATGCGTGATGTGCTCACACACTGGTTATCCTAGTGATAAAGAAGACCTGCTTAACTAAGTTGCTACAAAAATATAGGTAACTTCAAAGAACATAGTTAACCCTCTTACGGATGGAAGAAGAGGAGAGGGTAGAAATTTCATCGCAACACATAGGTACTAACCTCTCACTGAAGAAAGCAGAAGTCGGGTGATATGGCACCACGGGAGATATGGCAAATGGCACCCTTCCAATAATTTTTTTTGAACAAAAACATCAAAATACCATTTAGTGCTAAGTAAGCACTCGACGGGTGCCGTCGAAGTCTTAATGGCAGGTGAAACTTTCTTTATACAAACAAAAAAAAAAAAATAATAAGCATGTAAATTAGAACAATTTTTTTTTGTGTCTTTTGTGTCGGTGTCCTGTGTTCGTAGTTACAAAAAAAAATAAAATGTGTGAGCCACGCTGCACTTACGGTATAGTTGATGTGTAAACATTTAGGCAAAGTAGCGCGTAGCTACCTTATTTGTTATCTAGCTAACGCCATAACTAAGTAACTAACGTAGTTAAATTAGCTGCGCTAAAAATGCAATCGATTTGGTGGTTAGCTATCATAATGACAACTAATTTTTGCTATTAGTTATTAGTCGTTAGGTTGCCAAAGTTAGTTGCGGATGACAACTAAAAGTTGGTTAGTTTTTAGCTGTAGCTTTTTAGCTGCCTAGGTAATAACGAATAACTAAATCAAATTTTTTTATTTTGCTATAATGGTATTAATTTATTGGGATTTAATATGCATATTGCGTTTAAAATAAAAATTGATTGAATGCCCCTTTTATTTTACATCAGGTTATTTTACAAAAGACGTCCTTGGAGCCACAATAATTAAACCCGAAAAACGATATTTTTCCAAAATGCCTTTAGAAACGGCACGGTATATATGATCTCAATGTTATTTGCTAGGAACAACAAACATTTTGGTAAAATATTCTTTAATCGACTTTTAAGGACCTTTTTGTTGTTCCAAAGACCTCTTAGTCAAATAACATTGAACGCAGATATACCGTGCGAATTCTAATGACATTTTCGAAAAATATCCTGGTTCGACTATTAATGACCTTTTTTGTTGTTGCAAGGACCTCTTAGTCAAATAACATTGAGCAGAGATATATCGGGCGGATTCTAATGACATTTTGGAAAAATATTTTATATTCGACTATTAAGGACCTTTTTTGTTGTTGCAAGGACCTCTTAGTCAAATAACATTGAACACAGATATACCGTGTGGATTCTAATGGCATTTTGGAAAAATATCCTTTCTTCGACTTTTAAGGACCTTTTTTGTTGTTGCAAGAACCTCTTAGTCAAATAACATTGAACACAGATATACCGTGTGGATTCTAATGGCATTTTGGAAAAATATTAATTTTCTACTTTTAAGGACCTTTTTGTTTTCCAAGGATCTGTTAGTCAAATAACATTGAACACAATATACAGCGCGGTTTTTTAGGAGTTTTTGAAAGAAAAAATTTTTTTCGGGCTTAATGACCTTATTTGGTTCTCCAAGGACCACTTGATAAATAACCTTATTACAACTAAAAGTGACATTCTTAAATCGGCCATCGGTTACCGAAGTACAAATAAATATTTTCCTCTTACCTTTAACTGATGTTCAACAAACTTCAAGCTATACAACCTCAATTATTCAAAACAAATCTACTTCCACACAACTTCCCGGTGATTGTAAGGACATAATAATCTCTAAAACTGAACATAATTAAAACTGGAAAATGTATAACGAAATAAATAAAATAAAAAAAAAACTACGACACGCGGTTGTTCTCAAACGGGCAACCATCTACGTACTCACGTGGTAATGAAAATCTGACGATGACGGTGACGGGAAAATCTGACGATGATGGTAACGCTAGATATTTCCAACTAGCCCCTACCGAGAAAAAATATATTTACACATCAACGAGAGCAAAAATATTTACACATTAAAAACAACGACACGCGGTTGTTCTCAAACGGGCAACCATCTACGTACTAACCGCGCCCAACGTCGTTTTATTGCGGTGATCTGGTGAGCACCGATTAACTCACGTGGTATGAAAATCTGTCGTTGACGCGAATACGAGGGCGGCTCAATAAGTCCGTGACTTTTTGAATTTCTGACCTCTTTACTGAAACGGCAACACTGCTCCTGTCAACAGGCATCTGCCAGTTGACTCCTGATTTAAACTTGCTGCGTCAGTTAGTTTGTGTTTGACAGCTATTTTTATCAGACTACTCACTAATTTGAGGAGAAAATGGAAAAAAGTGAATTTCGTGTGCTTATTAAGCATTATTTCTTGCGAAAAAAAAACCATTACCGAGACCAAGGCTAAGCTTGAAAAATACTCTGCACCATCGATTTCAATGGTAAAAAAGTGGTTTACTGAATTTCGTTGTGGCCGTACAAGCACTGAAGATGCCGAACGTCCTGGACGCCCAGTTGAGGTCTCTACACCCGAAACAATCGAAAAAATTCACGATATGGTGGTGGCCGACCGAAGATTGAAAGTGCGAGAGATTGTGGAAGCCGTAGGGATCTCGCATGGCTCAGTGGTTTCAATTTTGAATGATCACTTGGGCATGAAAAAGCTTTCCGCAAGATGGGTGCCGCGTTTGCTCACAGTCGACCACAAACGCAATCGTGTAACAACTTCACAGGAAGGTTTGGCGTTGTTTAATCGCAATATGGAGGAGTTTTTGCGCCGTTTTGTAACCGTGGACGAAACATGGATCCATCACAACACACCAGAGATCAAACAACAGTCAAAACAGTGGGTTTCTAAGGGTGAATCGGCGCCAAAGAAGGCCAAGGTGGGTTTGTCAGCCAATAAAGTTATGGCGACTGTTTTTTGGGATGCACGCGGGATAATCCACATTGACTACCTTCAAAAGGGAAGAACAATCAATGGGGAATATTATGCCAACTTATTGGACCGATTCAATGACGATTTGAAAAAAAAACCGACCTCATTTGGCCAAGAAAAAAGTTCTTTTCCACCAAGACAATGCAAGGGTGCACACATGTGCAGTTGCCATGGTAAAAAACCATGAATTGGGCTATCAATTGCTCCCTCATCCACCCTATTCTCCAGATTTGGCTCCGAGCGACTACCTCTTGTTCCCAAATTCCCAAACCTGAAGAAATGGCTTGGTGGAAAAAGATTTGACTCCAATGATGAAGTCATCTCGCAAATAAAGGCCTATTTTGAGGACCTCGACAAATCATTTTTTTTGGAAGGGATAAAAAAATTGGAGAAGCGTTGGACAAACTTTATAGAGCTCAAGGGAGACTATGTTGAAAAATAAAATTATTTTTTTATCAAAAAATCTGTGTTTTATTCCAAAAGTCACGGACTTATTGACCCGCCCTCGTATATGACGATGACGGTGACGCTCGATATTTCCAACTAGCCCCTACCGAGAAAAAAGATATTTACACATCAACGAGAGCAAAGATGTTTACACATCAAAAAACGAATCGTGTATTCTTATTTATATTTACCGTTACTTCTATGTGTACGATTTTATTCATTAATTTCATTCGCAAAAAAACAATTACAACATAAATTGGGAATTATGGCACCCCTGAAGTTTGAATCACAAAAATTGAAAGAATTGAAAAAAACCTCCTTAAAAAACCTGAAAAAAGACTATAAGAAAACCTGAAGACAGCACTTGTAAGATGATAAAATGTCCATCCATGATGAGTCAGATTTGCCCAAGGATTTCGGCAAAAACATTTCCCTTGAATGCGAGGAAGACTACTTACACATTAACAAAAAAAAAACAGTTGAATGGATGACAGTTCTGGTCGCCCGAATCATTTACACCTTTCTTAAATACATGCAATAAGTTTGGCAAGAAAAATGTCAAGAAACAGTGAGGTGCCATATCACCTACCACTGGGTGCCAAATCACACTCCATTTATTTCAATCTTTTTTGTTTTTAACAATAAAGTACCCTTCAATTATACTCGTATGTATCTTCCCATTTTATGTTTTGAACTTTAATAAAGAAGTTATGTATATATTTTTATTGAAGTTAGAATCTGTTTTTTTTTTTGAGTTATAATGAAAATTAAACATAGGGACGGGCTACAGTCCGCTTGGGCGAACTGTTGGATACCCTATTCTTATTCCTATCAATCATAAGTGGGTGTGACAAAAGTCTAAGTATGGTTGAAATTTTAAGAATTTTCTTTTGTTATATAATATTTAAAGGATTTTAACGAAAAAGACGAAGCTTTTGTAAAAAAACGCTCCCTAGCTCAAACTTTGGATTTTCAAAAAAAAAAAAATTAAATTGTGGGCGTGGCAGTAGGCGGATTTTGAAAATATTTACAAATGAGCATAAAGGGCCCCTAGAGAGTATATATTATAAATTTCAGCTCCCTAGCTCAAACTTTCGTTTTCAATAAAATTGTTTTATTTAATTGTGGGTGTGTCAGTGGGCGGATCTAAAAAATTGTATCTCCCGATCAGTTTTAGGAGTTCTAGATCATATATACAAAATTTCAGCTATCTAGCTCAGATTTTTTCGAAAAATTTGTTTTTTTTTTGAGTTTGTGGGCGTGTGGGCGGATTTCAAAAATTTGCAAACTTGATTATTTCGGGACCCTAGAGAGTATATGGTTAAAATGTCAGCTCTCTAGGTCCAGTTTAAAGGCCTAATTTTTGCCGACAGACGGACGGACGGGCGCACGGACGGACGGACGGACGGACATGACTTGATCGACATTACTATTGATGCTGATCATAAATATAGTAACTTTTAGGGGTCTACGGGCAATATTAAGGTATGTTACAAACTATGCGTCAAAATTAATATACCCTTAGAATAGGGTATAAAAATGGCTGCCATCTCTCCCGACTTTACCCCACACAAATTTCGAAAAAAAGTTTTCCAAATTGTTGATCGAATCTCGTTCTTTTTGGAACTCATTCCCTTTATCTCTCTTTTTCGAACTGTCGAACATGACAATGTCAGAATGTCTTGTAAATAAAAAGAAATTTGAAAAACAGAACACCAGAAATATAAATAACTAGCGCACACGTGCAAGAACTAAAACTATGGAATTGTAAACGTTAAATGAAAGTTTGAAATATATATTACTAGTACTATATCCATACGAGAACCTTTGGTTTGGATATCCGTTCGGCGCTTTATCATTACAAAAACCAGACTGCGATTTCTTACCATTTTGATAATAAACGTTTTAATGTCAAGTAACTGCCAGCTGATTTCGAATTTTTGAAATTTTTGAGATACTACTGCTGTCGCTTGTTAATCTGCACTAATAATGCTTGGTGAATAGGTTTACGAAGCTCATAGTTTAAGATTTGTCGCCCTAAACCTATCTTTCCCTTACGGCGAAGTTATGATCACAATTCAGGAGATCATATCTGTCCCACTTGTGTGTTTGTTGGGTTTGCTGGTTCGACCTCATGCTTCCCGTTTTGTGATAACTTCTTAACTGAGGTCAATCAATGAAGTTGTTATTGCATATAATCCTTGCCTCCCCCTTGGTTACAATTTTAACACGTACATGATCCTGATATTGGTTTTTTTTGGATCTTCAATTTGCGACAGTGATCTCCAGTCATGTCAAAAACCACATGCATGTAAACTTGTGGAAGAGGTTCAAGTTGTTAAATGCGTCGCTCCGTTGTTGCTCTGTTTTCTTATAAGGATCATTGTAATGCAGGTAAAAATCGTAGTTGAGAAAATCGCTTACAATTACCTATCTCCCTTGACAATAATGTACGCATAAAAAAATAATTAAAACAATTGTTATGCATTTTAAAAAAATTAAACGAAAATTAGGTAAAAACCAAAAAAAAACATAGCAAACAATAATAAATATATAAATTTAATTGTTTAAATAAATAATCCTACATCCTACTATTTTGATAAATTTGACACATAAAAAAAATAATTAAAACAATTGTTATGCATTTTAAAAAAATTAAACGAAAATTAGGTAAAAACCAAAAAAAAACATAGCAAACAATAATAAATATATAAATTTAATTGTATAAATAAATAATCCTACATCCTACTATTTTGATAAATTTATCACAAGATTACTCATTCTTGACTATCGCTATAAGGACTTGAAACACTGTTCAACTCTCCCTCCAGAAAATGCCTCAAGTCTTAAATTCGATTACCTCTATTTATATCCCTTTTCATAATATCCAAAGTTAAATTATCCTCTTTAAAATTCTACTTGAACACACTCCCCCAAAATCCCCCAAATAAAGTTACTCCAAGCATATGGGATCTACCATAAATATCACAAGTAGATCCCATAATAGATAGTACCTCGGTGGCCTGCTTCGCGGGTAAAAGAGTTAAAACTCTAGACACCTTTTCGACTCACAAAACTTAAGACTCTGGACACCTCTTCGACTCGCAGATCCCATAAAAGGACCTGGGTGGACCGGGAAAAGGGTTTAAAACTTTGGACAACTCTTCGACTCACAGCAATTAAAACTCTTGACGCATCTTTGACTCGTAGATCCCATAACAGTACCTGGGTGGACCGCTCCGCGGGCAAAAGAGTTTAAAACTCTATACACCTCTTTGACTCACAAAAAAAGGATATTTTGAAAGAGGATATTCTCCAGCGATATTTTGAACGCGGATATTATAAAAAAATGATATCTACAGCCTACACCTTCCAATTCACACTTTTTACAAAAAATAATAATTAACTTTTGTACGGAAGGTGACACCAAATATCAGTAATAAAACTGGTATTTAAGAAATGGAATATTAATAAAATACTAGGGGTCGCCCCATGGTCGCCCCAATTCGACCAATTTATTCTATAAGTTGAAAAACAAACAAAGTCGACTGTTAATACATATTAATCGGAGAATGCAATTTTTCGGCATTGCATTCTCTGATTTCACATGATATAAAAATTTCCCGACATTTTCAAGTAACTTCGAGCATTTTCAAGTAACTTCAAGCATGTCCAAGTAATTTCAAGTATGTGCAAGCATTATCAAGTAACTTCAAGTTTTCAAGCATTTTCAAGTTACTTCAAGCATTTTCAAGTAACTTCAAGTAACTTCAAGCATTTTCAGGTAACTTCAAGTAACTTCAAGCATTTTCAAGTAACTTCAAGTATTTTCAAGCATTTTCAAGTAACTTCAAATAACTTCAAGCATTTTCAAGTATCTTCTAGCATTTTCAAGTAACTTCAAGCATGTCCAAGTAACTTCAAGCATTTTCAATTAACTTCATGATATGAAATTTTTCCGTTCCGATTGGCAGATTATTGCCACATGTGGTAATTTCATCCAATTCGCTTCATTTTACCTGCTGTAATTAATAATGTGTGTTATATATGTGGATAATTTTTGTATTGTGCACTCCTATGTATTGCCCCCTACCCAAATATGTATAGTGTTGGCATATCTATGTGACGTATAATAGCAAAAAGGGGGGAAACACGTTATAGGCAACTGCGTATTAATATATAGATGATAACTAAAAGTTCCTTTACTTACTGCGTAACAAAACAAAAAACGGAACCCTTATAGATTCGTCATGTCTGTCTGTCCGCCTGTCTGTCTGTCAGTCTGTTCTGTGAACCGCATTAAGATTTTCACATAAAAATAGAAAAAAAACATAGGGGCGGGCTACAGTCCGCTTGGGCGAACTGTTGGATACCCTATTCTTATTCCTATCCCTCATAAGTGGGCGTGACAAAAGTCTAAGTATGGTTGAATTGTTAAGAACGCTGTACATATTCTGTTATATAACATTTAAAAGATTTTATCAAACAAAAACGAAGCTTTTGTAAAAAAACGTTCCCTAGCTCAAGCTTTGGTTTTTCAATAAAATTATTTTATTTAATTGTGGGCGTGCCAGTAAGCAGATTTAAAAAAAATTAACACATGAGCATAGAGGACCCCTAGAGAGTATATATTATAAATTTCAGCTCCCTAGCTCAAACTTTGGATTTTAAAAAAATGTTTTTTTTGTAAATTGTGGGCGTGCCAGTAGGCGGATTTTGAAAATATTTACACATGAGCATAAAGGGCCCCCTAGAGAGTATAAGTATATATTATAAATTTCAGCTCCCTAGCTCAAACTTTGGATTTTCAAAAAAAGTTTTTTTTTGTAAATTGTGGGCGTGCCAGTAGGCGGATTTTGAAAATATTTACACATGAGCTTAAAGGGCCCCTAGAGAGTATATATTATAAATTTCAGCTCCCTAGCTCAAACTTTGGATTTTCAAAAAAATTGGTTTATTTATTTGTGGGCGTGTCAATAGGCGGATTTTGAAAATTTTATATCACGAGCAGTTTTAGGAGTCATAGATCATATATAAAAAATTTCAGCTTTCTAGCTCAAAATTCGATTTTTTCCAAAATTTTGTTTTTTGAGTTTGTGGGCGTGTCTGTGGGCGGATTTCAAAAAGTCGTAAACTTGATTATTTCGGGACCCTAGAGAGTATATGGTTAAAATTTCAGCTCTCTAGGGCCAGTTTAAAGGCCTAATTTTTGCCGACGGACGGACGGACATGGCTAGATCGACATTACTATCCATGCTGATCATAAATATAGTAACTTTTAGGGGTCTACGGGCAATATTAAGGTATGTTACAAACTATGCGTCAAAATTAATATACCCCTAGAATAGGTTATAAAAAACAATAAATTTGGGGGTTCCCCATACTTAGAACTTTCATCAAACCCATGCGCGTGGGGTATCAATGGATAGGTCTGCAAAAATGATTTTGAGGTTTCTAATATCATTTTTTTCTAAACTGAATACCTTGCGCCAGAGACACTTCCAAAGTGGTAAAATGTCCCCCCCCCCTCCACCTAACTTCTAAAATAAGGGAATGATAAATCTAAAAAAAAATACAATTTACCTTTCATTCAATCAACTCAAATATAAAAAAAAAACATTTAATTTCATAAACATAAACCTTATGCGTAAATTGTGAACCATTATTTTCTAATAATAAATCTGTAATAGGTGCCTAAGTAAATAATAATTATAATTCGCGCGGAACCCTTCATGGGCGAGTCCGACTCGCACTTGGCCGCTTTTTTTCTCTTATAACCGCCAAAAACGCCGTCCAGCAACCGAATTCAGTTGGAAATTTCGAGTTCCTTTTGTTTGCAGATAACGGGTCACTGTTAGAAGTGTTAGCATCGTTGACACTTATATATATTTTGTAGGATTCGAGTGGAATTTGAGTAAAATATAGCGAGTGGTTCGAGTCGCCCAAATGATAGTCTCTCGTTTTCCCCAACGCTGAACTTTTCGCTTCTGTCAAAGTCGAAGTTGGAGTTGAAGTGTTGATCTGTTTCTACCATTGCAAGCAAATAGAGGCGGACCTGTGGGGATGCAGTAATGTGGGAGGGTTATGATCCCTTAACCCTGATCATAACCTCGCTGTTAAATAAGAAGAAGGCTCTTGTAGATATTCTTAGACGGGTATCTTAGGTAGGTGCCTCTTTCGGCTCCATGTGAAATGTTCTAACTCTTTTTGTTGAACCGCCATTTCACGTACTATACCATTTCTATCAAATTGTTTTCTGGCAACATTCTCGCCAAATTTAAAACTCCTGAATGTCCAACCGTTATCCGCGTACAGAGCTGTCAAAGCCACACAACAAACTTTATTCAATTTCATCATCGTCATAAATGGTCCTCACTCTCCATCCATTAGCCCGCACCAAGCCAAACATAATAAATACTGAACAACTGACAAAAATGGATGGACACCCTTACCAGATAGGTGTCCATCCGGAAAATAAAACACACAACTATGTAGGCACTCATCCAGAGGCGCAAACAAAATTGTTCAACTCCACCTTACCCATTATTATATCACAGAAAATGTCACTCAGGGCAAATTTATATGACTGATATCCAATTACGGTCCCGTCAGGGCAAATTGCATTTTATTTCCATTTGAATCATCGTCCACCGACTGGGAGAAGCGGCACAAAAAATTACCCAGGTTGCTCGGGAATCAAAAGGATGTTCGCCTTTTTACTGCCTATGTTATGGCGAGCAACAATTATTGCATTATAAGTTTTATTTTTTCGTTTGTGTTGGTCCCGCTGTCAGTGTGTGAGCTTAAATAGTCAACACGAGTTGCAATTAGCTAAAATGCACTTCGGAGAGTCCTAATGAACGACAATTGCAGGGAAAACCCCCCACGAATACGAAGACCAGCCAACCATCATCATCATCAGAGACTGAACGTGCAACAATGAATTTAAAACTTCTGACGTATTTCGATGGAAATTTATCGAATAGAATCGCGATGCTGCTGTTTGGCTTGAGTTTACTTTATGAATGCAGGACATCGCGCGCCGGGCCGCGATTGCGATACAAGTAATTGGTTTGGTCGTTCGTTCCATGTACAAGTACATGATGCGGAGTTTGCAAGAGAGACGCCGGACGCGTCGATCGGGGACACAGACACAGTTTAAATCGTGAGTTTTATAGGCGAGCTCTCGCTCCTGGGCCGTGGGTGTGATCCGAAATGGGAGATTTGGTAATTGGGGGAAAACCTGTCAGGATGTTTCGCTACAAAAATATAGCTCCCTGTATTGGTGGCGCTGCTGCTAGGTCAAATTTAAAATTGTATTTAATATGTTATCAAAAGCGATAATTGACCGCTACGTAAATTGTATTAATTTTCCCTCTTTTAGTGAGTATGCGGATACGGGTTGTATAGATGTGTGTGTGCGAATGGGCTACATGGGATATGCCAGGACCAAATTGTGCACGTTAAATGGGGGCGGGACGGTCTTTTTTTTATCGCTTTGTGTGCACGCTGATTACTAATTATAATGTCGATTGTCTTTGAAATAAAGTGAATGTCAATTGCATGATAGAATGCTTAAATTTATCGGAACGATGGGAAATAGGGAAAAGAGTCCTTAGCCTGAAGCTTCATACGATTGCCAAGTGGAAAGGCTAAATAAAGCGGATTATATGGGTATGCGTGCTTGCCTTCGAAAATGGTTGTAGAAAAACATTTTTGTTTTTGGTTTTTTTTTTTATGCTGAAAATGTTGCATACCTACGTAGGTATGAGGGCGGGGTATATTAGGGCTTGTAGTCATACTCGTAACTCTTGATGAATGAACTACATTTAATTTCAGCACTGGTGCATAGGTTCGTTTAGGCAGCTTTGCTTTTTTACAAACATATAGAGCTGCCTAAAGTGACTATATATATTTCCCGCTTTATCGACTGCTACTGGGTCTTCGAATGCCTAATTTAAAAGAGATTCGACATGGTAGTTAACTGCCAACCAAACAAGTTTTTATTCACCTTTCTGCAACAAGATGGATTCTAAAATTGGTGCGTTGCAAAACAACATACTAGGTCTTCAAGCTTCTTTTGAACAGTTCATCGACGATCTGCCACACGGTTCAGTACCCGGTCCGCCTCTTTTCAACCTTAACACAGAGAACTACGCCAAACTCAATTTCACATAAATGGAAGATTTAACATGTGCTAAATCGAAGCACATTCATTTAACCCATGACAAATCCAAGCCGTTGGAGAACCATTCTTGTAAAAGGTTGGTGTTGGCCATATTAGTTAGGGTGGAAGTCGAAGCAAAAGAATGGTATATTTTTTAAATGACGAGAGTTTGTGCTTAGAAAAAGTTATTTTACGTTCGAGTTTTCGGACAGTCGATATATCCAGTTGATAGTACAGCATTCCCAGCTTAATTGCCATCAACACTTTGTTCGATTTGCCTGATCAATTATCCGGGCGAATAGTTGCATATCGTTTAAAATTGGTTTATGTGTTCTTTTAAGCTAATTTAATTAGTGGGAATCGGGGAATACTGTATGTTGTGATAGTATTTTCGAGGCTGTCCAACGGCTGTGTAAATAGACTCGGTGCCATATGAGTAGAGAATTCTTTTGACAGCTCCAAGTAAAACCCAGAGCAAAATTATCTCTTATCTTAAATACCTGTCAATATGATCATGGAAATTGAGTTGAGTTTCGCAGATTATACCTAAGTCTCTAATGGAAATAATACCGCTGTGACTAAGGCGGGCATTTACGTGAGAAGTTAGAGCTAAAATTTATTAACGTTGAGGTCAAGAAAAATTGTTTGACAGCAGGTAAAAAATTGTTCAAGTCAGCAGCGCTTGAGCTTCAACAATATATAAAATATGCTTTGAAGACTGCATGTCGAGAGCGTAAATTTCAAGGAAAAGCTCCTGCCACATTAAAAGTCTTTGTCTGAAACACTGCGGGAAGCAACTTCCAATTTCGTCTGTTGTTGAAACGCCATAAAAGCCCCTTACATGGCACACTGAGATCGGTCGATGTTATCAATATCGTAAACGTATCCCAGTAGTTGTACGGATCTGTTGAAGATAGTGCCTTCCGCATTGGCAGCGCATATCCTTCCCGGAATCCGGTACAGGTTTGAAACAGTGCCGAAGAACTGTTTCCATACCGCACATTGCACGGCGTGTTTTTCAGCGTCGGACGACACAACTGAATCATTTCTGCCGGATCCCGAATTCGGCTTTAAAGTCCATGAGAAGATGGTCTGCGAAACTTTTGAAATTCGTTGATCTTTTCCAGGATTTGCCTTTGTATAAAGATTTGGTCTTTTGTCGATCTTCAAGTCTGGAGGGCACACTGGTATGTGCCGATTAGTGTGTTTCACAACGGCTTTAGAAGTTTACACATTACATTGGATAGGATCTTATATGCGTCATTCCTGCAAGATATAGGATTGACTTTCTTGTAAATGGGACATATTGAGATGATTGTCCAGTCATTGGGCCTGCTTTCTGCCACCCATACTTGGTTGATGATTTGGTGAATGCCTCCTACCAACACATCAGCTCCGTATTTGAAAAACTCAGCTGGTTAACCAGAATGGTTGTTCTTTACCTTTTTTACTGCTAGGTTAGCCTCTTTAATATCGGGCGCTGTGGCTCAATGGTTTAATCGAAAGGTCCCAGGATCGATGCCCGCCGGGGCCAAGTAACATCTTGAGTATTTTCCACTGCCCCACTTCTTGCGAACGTCTGACAAACATCAAAGAGTATCAATTGTCATGAGAATCTCCTCAAATTTGCCGTTTGGATTCTTCTCAATATTGCAGGTCCCTTCCACTTCACAAAGAAAGTGGTTGGAGAAGCTAGGTTTTAGGGCCTGTATGGGTCGTTAATGCCTAGAAAAAAAATAACCTCTTCAATACTGGGTGGTGGAAGCGGTTCTTCGTTGGCTGCACGTGGGTTCTCTTCTTGCCCTTTGCCACTCGAAAGGGAAGAAATAAAAATATGAAGGTACATGTATATATACTAACGCAGATGAAGATGACGACTTTCTAAATATTTGAACATATTCCTTTTTATTGCCTTTTCCATTTCTTTCATCAACATGTACACGAAAGTAACTGAAGGATACTTTTGTGGCAGAAATTGGTGTTTTTCCTTTTTGGTAATAGGTTGAGTGTGGGAGATGTTCCAGCAAAGTAACACACTTTTATTTTGAGCGATAATAAGCACTGATTCGAACACTTAAGTTGGAAAAGGAAGGTAGACAATGGCGACCTGTTACCGCCCCGCAATGACTTGACAATAAATGCTTAAGGCAGAATATTTCTCATTTCGTTGGATAATGCCATATTCTCACGGAAGACAAGGTTTTCAAAGTACAAAGTACAAAACGCAACAAATAACTTTTTAAAATTGTTGAAACATAGGCTATCGTCCGGATGAACGCTCTACTGACCAAGCCTCGCTCGTCTTCTTCTTCCTGACCTGCGAGGACATGATCATGATTAAAGGGATCACAACTAGTGCCCGACCGAACATTCGGCTTCTGCCATCTTCTACAAAATATTCGGCTTCGGCCAAAGGAAACCAAAAAGTTTGCCGAAGCCGAATTTTGAATTTCGTGTTTTCTGTAAAAAAAAATTTATTATTCCGTATTATTTGAATTTGTCTGTGCAGTACACACCATTCCACGTGTTTACGAACAGTGAGTTTCTTGATATAATTTTACAACATTTTTTAAATCCTTCGATAGTATGGGAAACAACAGATGCAATATGAAAGAAGGCTATATTCTGTTTATGTTGTAAAAAAAAATTGGGATTAGGCAGATAAATTCAATTTTTATGATGCTTTTCCCAATAAGGTCATAAAATTAGTCCTTTCTAATTCCACCTGTTTACGAACTGGAACTCAATCTACCTCTTATCGTATTTTTAATGAAATATAAAGGCATTAAGAGTACCGGGGACCTAAGTTCAAAGCATAATTTCAGCAACAAATTATGGGTAACCAAAAAATGCATTAACTAAGGAGGAAATAGGTCGAATTGGAGGCAAGGCAAGATCAACTGTTCATCACGGGTTACAGCAGGCAAACCATATTAGACACAAACAAATTAAAAAGATACAATTATTGAACCCGGCACGCAAAAGTCAGCGATTCATTCGTGAGCTTCGAAAATAAAGTTCTACTGTGCCGTCAAATCCAACTACTCGCCATACTTTCACATCGCCTCTCATGCTGTGTTTTCTATCCAAGGTTATTTCACACTTCCCCAAATCATGTAAATAATAATTATATCCATCAGGTCCATCCAAATTAAACTTTATTCATCTGAAAAGACAACGATATACCATTATGGACTCCACGTGATGTCACTTATTGCAAAATCAATGCCTTGAATTTTGGTTGCAGCGTTCAATGGTGGTATCTTTTTATTTTTTTTAGCAGTCCAACCGCTGTATCACGCGATAAACAGTTGATATACTAGCTTCAACTCCAGTTTCTGCCTTGAATTTACTCTTGAACTTGAAGCATCTCTCAGTATCGCCCGTCGAGTCTGACTTGCTGTTGCTCTGATTATTCCTCCTTTAAGGTTTTTCCATAGTTCTCAGGGTCCTTAAGATAGCTGTGAATAACAGTTGGTCCCACTCCAATCTTACGGGCTACAAAAGGGATAGATTTGCCTTCCTCCTTATAAGCTCGAATTTGGCCTATTTCTCCTTGGTTTATGAATTTCTTTTCACCATAGTTGTTGTTTTTATTAAAAATGTGTTTTGAACTAAGGTCTTTCGTACTCTTAATGCCTTTATATTTGATTTAAAATATGATAACAGGTAGATTAAGTTCCTTCTTCGTAAACAGGTGGCACGAAAAATGAATAATTTTATGACCTTACAGGCAAAAGCATCATAAAAATTTAATTTTTCTGACTAATCCCAATTTTTTTTTACAACATAAACATAATATAGACTGCTTTCATATTGCATTTGGTTTTTCCAATATTATCGAAGGATTTAGGAGGAAGGATACAAATTCGTTACATTAAATCAAGAAACTACGACAAGTGAAGTCGCAATTGCAAATTGCTGTGTGTGTTTTGTTATTTGAGGATATTTTGCATTTTAAATTTCGATTGTTTCCCGTTTCAAAAATAAACAAAACTTATTTTTACTAAGCTGGAATTTCAAAGTTGATAAACTTTAAGTGGTCGGTATAAGACTATGTAATTTATTTTATTTGGGTGGAAAGAACACATCAAAAAAATGTCAGTTAAACCCGATTTGGGGTAATTTCAGTAAAAATTATTCAAAAGCAACTAGCAAAATATGTTTCAGTTCATTGTCCCTTGGTAGTTCGCTACCAAATAACCAAACAATAACAAATATAAAAAATCATTTACTAAAAGTACGCAAGGAGAAATGAAAAAAAAAAATATACTGAAGAAGCAGAAAACCACAGTTCGATAAGGTCAGAAAGAATTAAATCGCAATATAAACATAAACTATAATATTATGCAGTCGACTTTGACAAAAATAATAGAACGAAAGTTAGCAGCAGCAGTTTGGCCGTATTGATAAAAGCATAATGGAACTTATGACTGTGGACATGCTGCCGTAGAACATTGTGGAAGATATTGAATTTCAAAGGTTTTGGAAAGCGATATAAGGTCAAATTTTAGTATTTGGCCTTATGCCGCTTTCCCAAAGCATCATATGGCCAAATTTTGTTGAGACATAAGACCAATTATGGTTTTCTATGTTTTACAATAACAAAAACAGTTTTCCCGTTTTAATTGCCGCATTTTATTTTGAAATTTAATTCGGGGCCTAATTTCCGTTTTCATAATTTCACTTTCCATTCTTGTTATTTTCAACAATTTGCTTACAAATTAGACTTATAGCACGTACCCCAACCTCGTACCTCCTCCAAATCCTACACTGACCCCAAGCAGGGGGTTGCAGGGAGCAAAATGCCCTCTCATACTCTTTGCACTGATTTCGCAACTCTAGAACCCGTAAACAGTATATTTTGTATATGGTGGGCATGCTGCCACCTGCAGCTGCTACAGCCTCCTTGGTATCACTGTTGGATTTGGAGTAGGTGCAAGGTTGGGTATCCATTCCAAATAAACCCATTCAATACTCTACCTGAAATCCATTTCCTTTTCACTTCTTCCTAAATAAGTTTAATAATGCCAAAAGCTGAGAAAATTAAAGTGAATATTAAAGATCGATTGGATGACAATTATATAGATTTAAGCCTGTCGGAACTGACGGAAGTCCCCGTCAAAGACATAGCTTCGTTCAAACGCGTTACTATTTTGGATCTATCCAATAATAAATTAATTTCTCTGGGGAAAAACCTTTCCAATCCTAACTAATTTAACTAGGCTTGATTTGAGCAGGAATCAAATCAAAGTTTTACCCGAAGATTTCGGTAATCTTTGAAACCTGAGACACTTGGCCTTATACCATAATAAGTTAGAGAATTTGCCGTTTAGTTTTGGTAATCTGGCAAACTTGAGGTATTTAGACTTGAAGGCAAACCCATTGACGCCTGCTTTAGCCAAAGTTGTTGGAATATGCTTAACAGCAAAAGACTGTAACACTTCTGCAAAAAATACGATAAAATGTATGGCCCGAATGTAGGAACAAGTAGAAAAAGCCAACGAAAAAATGGAACTGGAAAACGAAGCTCTGGTAAAGATCGTTGAAGATGTAACTCAAGAAGCTCAAACATCAAAAAAGTTAAAGAAGTCTAAAAGTAAACCAATAAAATCAAAGAAGTAAACGCCTCTCCAAAACCAAATACCAATGTCAAGTTGGCTAAATCAAAAGTCGAGGGAAGTCCTGCATTTAGCAGCGACGTTCAGCGAAAATCCAGTATAGCTTTTAGAACAATTTATTTATATTAATGTTCTCGTAATCTACATCATAATGTTTAAGAATCTGGAAATAGCTGAGAGACTAATCGAATGTATTCCTCATCAATAACGCGATTGGATGCTCACTAAGTCGGAGTACTTTCGCTTACGAGTTTCGGATTGGATTCAAAACATCCGAACGCCATCACAGCGTAATTGACGGTTAATATTCTTTTAACTTTAAGGGAATCTTGAGGAGGAAAAAGCCATCAAATGGTCTCACAATAACAAATGCGATAAATAAAAACAATTTTCTGTCACCTCATCATCTCGTCCATACATACAAACTACCTTTATTCTTTAGACAATTCTAATATTAAAGTTCCATAAAACATACAGCCTAACATGCAAAAGACCAAAGAGTTAAAACAATTCTTTATATAGACTTAATTTATTAGAGTTTTTAAGTCAAAGTATTTTACGCAAAATATTTCTTTAAAACCTTAGCTGCACGTTTTTACATTTCTCTATTAGAAATTAAGTTTCGGGATATTTAGCAGTCATTTATATTTTCTACAATTAATAAACATTGATTTACACAAATATTTATTAAAAAATCCCGAAAAGAAGAATCCAGAACTGTTTGTTGTTTCATTTTCGAAAATAAACTTCAAAATAAAAAAAAAGAATTGGGGTGTGGTACAGTGAAAGCCTTATGTCACTTGGCTTTATGTCGCGGCACCTAATTTAAAAGATTTTTTTTCTGTGTTTTTAGTGGTTTGAAGTGCCACACTATCGCAAGGCTTTCAATGATTTTCACCGAGTTACACAAAAAAAACAAAACAAATGGTCCGCTCGGTTCACAGCTCAAATTAAATTTTTAATTGCTAGGGCTGAACGCGCTACTGGATATGCATCGCTCACAAATGAAAAGAAACACTATCTTTTATTAAATTGGATAACCTAAAAAATATTAATCTATCTGTCTATGTTATCCATTCGCATATTCTCATATTTATAAATATGTACCATTCATTATCCTTGACACTTTGGCAGTATATCGTCCTTGGTAAAAAATGCTCCGAACAGTTGCATTCGATAACCAATCTCAGCTACATAGAGAGAGATTCAAAAACAATCACAGAAATCCTTGAAATCCCTACGAAAACATCAAACGAACTGTAACATCTGTCCAATCCGCGACGAAGGAAAGAAGTAGAATTGCACACGCAGATTGGTTCACCGCTGTTGCTGATTTCAAAACTGCCAACGCACGGTTCAATTTACAATTTTCAATTTAAATGCAGATCCTGTCATTTCAGAAAAAAACTATCATTCCATTACACCTCCATCGCTATTAGAAAATCCGCAAAAGTCCCTTCATCCGCACGCTGGTTTTGTCTTATACACGTGCCCTTCACTTTATTAGCAAACCAAAAGGAATCAAGTCGATGTTGGTTATATCCGGAAATTGGTCACAAAAGCCTTTGCTTTAATAACTTTTTGACCAGCAAATATTTACAAGGCCACTTTTCTTGGCTCACACTAAAGTGCTTGACAACAAAGAGTTTGATAGACATTCAAAGCGCTCCACACTTAGCCAAAATCATCGATGACTCCAGCAGCAAAAATTAAATAATATCGAGCCATAGTCCCTCCTTTATCGACTAGCAACATTGCATCATGCTTGTCAATGTCGGTGTGTGTTATAATCATAATAATAATATTGTAATAAGGTCTATGAATAAACCCTTAGAGGATAACGATAACAGGATCAATAGCAGATGCAAAGTACAGCACCACCGGAAGTGCACCGCACAAACGACAATGGCAGCAACAACTCCAACTATTAACCAATGCTGCAGTATGCTGCCCACAGCCTGAACGTCTGTTTAACAAAGGCTCTTAGTAGGTAACGGACCCAGCAAGACAACACAGAAAGTGATAAATAAACAAACGAACACTGGCCTTTCCTTGTTGTCCTAAGGATCAGAAAACACTGTAGAATAGGGGTGGGTGGGGTCGTGGGTAATAATGTAGGAACATTTAGCCTGGCTTATATACCGGAACAGTTTTGGGGCTTAAAACGGAACGTGGTGGTTAGTAAAAGGATTTTCTTACTCATATCGGAGAAAATTACGTGAATGTGCATTGCCGTTGTAGGTGCACGCATTATTGGTGATGCCCTTATTTGTTGACCACATTGTGAATATTGATATTGTGGCTTTGAAGTTAAACAGTTAAGTGGCTTCTTGCCCAGAGTGTATGTGCAACAGCAGGAGCAACTTGTGCAAGTGCTTGCGATTCCTAAATGGGATTTTTTTATTTCTACTTAAGCATACCAAACATTGCCGCAAACGTTCCGGTATCAGACCAGTATTCAGATAAGTCTGTAGTAGACCATAGGTGGCTGTGGTCGGCATAATATTTAAAGTGTGTTTTTATTGACTTTTTGAAGATAAATAGAGAGAGAGAGTTTGCTTCAGATTAATACTACTGATCCAAGGGCCCGGTTTTAAATCACTGTTACGTTTGTCCCAATTTCAACTGTAAATAATTTAGAGGTTTCTGTGCCTCGAGGAAAAAAAAAGGCATATCCTGCATCTATCGAAAGCTTGTACGTAGTTTTCTACATATTTTGTCAGAAAATAATCCTAATCAAGACGTCCCTGCACTACTCGTAATACAATATGCATCCACTTTAACTAGCCCACTTTATTGATCCCAGCGCAACAAGGATTTAATGGAATGGACGATACTCGGGGTGCTTTTTTAATCTCACAAACCGCTGCAAATTCACATTGCCATGAAACCAGCTTTAAGATAAATTAAATTGTTTTGGGGTTAACTTATCGAATCGATTTCATTTACGGGTGCTTCTTTCGAATCTGTAACCTGTGCGTCAAAAATGTATTCAATTTCGTTTTGTTATTTTCCTTCTTGCTATTTTTTTTCTATCCGCTCAGTTTTGCAGACAAAAAGGAGGTTAAATCGCAAAACAAAAACAAAAAGGAAAACAACTCTGAAACTAGAAAACATGGCAGCATTTTTGCGGCCGGAACAGACGTATGCTGCGATATTAGAATGGGTTAAAGTTCCACTCTTTTGACGTTCCGCAGTTTGCTTTCATGTGGTGACTTTCATTGGACCAAAAATGTTTGCGGTCGTGGCTTTTAATCTCTGCCTCCGAGGCCCGCTCAGTGCCAGTGAAATACAACAGAAGCTGTGGTAGCAACGGAGTAAAAAAAAAAACACTGTACGAGCTTTTCCTTTTCTATTCCATGTCTCGAAATGGTATTTTCCTCCGGGCTTTACTTTTCTGTAGTAGCCTCAAACTGCTGCAGCTAATACACTTTCGCTAGCGTGTATATGTGAAAAAGAATGCGCCTTTCGTTATGCATGTCTTTTTGTTAGGACCTTTTTACCTCCACCCTGTTTTTGTTTTTTTTAGCACCAAAACCGAAATTTCGCTCATGTCGTGGTAGTTGTTGTGAAATAAATTTTCTTAAGTAAAATTTATTTATATTTAACGCGGGAGCTGCAGACAATAGTCCGCGGGATTCTTGTGCTAAATGTTATCTATCTGCGAGGATATAAAATCTATACGCAAAGTCGGTCTTTCTATTAAAAATGATTTATCCTCATGCATTTGTAGGTACATAAATTCCAGATAATATATATGAAGTGGAAATGAAGACTGAAAGTTTTTTTTAAGGTTTACCTTTCAACCAGGACTGAGTTGTATAAGCGTTCGTGGGGTACCCTTGTGTCAAATATAATAAATAAGTCTATTATGCACCAAAGTGAAGCTGCGCCATAAAATCAATCAGTTGTGAACTAATAACGAAACGTATTGATATAAAGCGACTGCGTTTTCTCTACAGGTTGGAAATGAAAGAATATTCGGGTTGATGTCAATCCGCATACATGTCCCAACCAACTTTGACGACTGATACAAATTTTGATGATCTCGCTATGCAGCTCATAGAGTTTGCTGATAAACATTCTCCACAAAAGAGGCTGACAAATAAGAACAAATACATAGATAGGCTTAATTGCTGGAAACAAAAGCCCGTTTGATAGGACGTGTCTCAAAAATAATGAAAAACAATTAAGAATATATTCGTCCGCCTTGGCTCATGTATCCTTCACCATAGAACGTATATGGTTTAATTAGGGTCTTCTTATCGTTTCTTAATAAAGTCATATTGGCCAATTGATTTTTTAGAAAGCTTGCGCTTGGTAAGTGTATCCATTGATTTCTGTCAATTCAGAGTATTTTATGACATCCTGAACGGAGTCTGTCTTATGTCACCGTTGTGGTCCGGGGACTCCAATGCTATCCGTAAGGAAATCAATCTTCTGCGGATTAATTGGAAACTAGGTCTTAGGCCCTATATGGGCCGTGAATGCCAAATATTTTTTTATTTTCCAGAACTATAGGTTTGAATTAAACAAGATAAAAAAACGTATAAAAAATACATCACAGAAGGAATTTTCATCGATGCGAGAGTTGCTAAACACAGAGGCTTTGTCATGACCCGAATGGAAAAGCTAGTTCTGATTTGCATCGAGGATCAAACTCATCGAAAGATTCCACTTAGTCAATGGCTAAAATAGGGTGTTTTTTTATAGAGGTATAAAACCTCTGATAGGGATAACTGTCAAACTAGCTGTCATACTAATAAATTAAATTTTTTTTAGTATACTTTGGCAAATCACCATGGAAAGACTAACACCAGAACAACGTTTACTAATCGTTCGCCAAACTTATGGAGCACTTCGTCAAGTTTACGGTGCGCATAATCGTCCATCCAACACGCAATACTGTGGATCGATGCATGACCACATTTGTTCTTTGTGATAATATTCATCCAAATCGAGAATGTGCCGTGCGTACAGAAGAAGCAATCGTCGCTGTGGACGTGAGAGTGAGAGAGGACCCGAATTTATTGATCCGACGCCGATCTCAGCAACTCCGTCTCTGCCTGTCCACTACTTGGAAAATTTTGAGGAAAGCTCTTGGTCTACATACATATAAGATCGAACTGGTGCAAGAATTAAAACCAGCGGACCATCAATTGCGTCGCGTGTTCTGTGAATGGGCTAAGAGTCAACTGGAAGTTGAACCAGATTTTTATCGTCAAATTATCTTTAGCGATGATGCTCATTTCTGGCTTCACGGGTTTGTATACAAGTAGAATTGTCGTTTTTAGAGTGTACACAATCCTCATGAGACTCTTCAGACTCTATTACATCCCGTAAAAATCACTGTTTACTGTGGTTTACATGCCGAAGGCGTCATCGACCCATTTGTCTTTAAGTCCGAAAACGGTGCCAACATTACCGTAAATGGGGAACGCTACAGGCAAATGATTCGTGATTTTTTTATTCCTCACATCATTGGAAATCATTTGGAGGAGAAATGGTTCCAACAAGACGGCGCAACATGCCAAACAGCGCGTGCAACCATGACTTTATTGAGCCAAACGTTTGGTGAACGAATTATCTCAGGAAATGGGCCAGTGAGTTAGCCACATCGTTCCTGTGATTTGGCACCTTTGGACTACGTTTTGTGGAAGTACGTCAAATCTCTGGTCTATGCTGATGAACCAGCAACTATTTATCAATGAGAAGCCAACATTCGACGCACTATTGACGAAATAAGACCTGGTATGCTCGAAAAGAGGTGCGAAATTGGAACGACAGGATGGCATTCATCAGGAGCAGTCGCGGAGGCCATATGCCAGAAATTATTTTTACATACTGAATGCCATGAAATTTGTGAGCTAATAAAGACAAAATTAGGTCATTCCATTTTATTTGTTGTGTTTGATAAACTTCCCAGTGGAAGTTCTTGTAATGGGGTCGATTTTGTGAATCGCGGATTTTGACATATCTCCACGTTTCAAGGTCACCAGAATCCAAATTCAACGTTTTTATAGAGATGTATGTCCGTGTGTATGGTACGTATGTGCGTATGTACGTATGTGCGTATGTACGTATGTGCGTTCGGAATTATCTTTCGTCACGATTATCTGGAGAACCAAAGATGATATTGACATGGGACCGGGTAATTACGTAACTCAGAACTGTTTAAGTTTACAGCCAAATCGGTGTAGCCGTTTATTGTAAGTAAATAAATAACTGAAATAATTGGCCTTTATTTGTACTATTTATTTTCATTTATCATTGAGCAAATCATTATTACATTGTGCTCCGTTATTTCGTATACATGTAAATTTACAGGTCTCCGTATTAATAACAATGGTTGCATTAATATATATCACATTTCGCTGTTATTAACAACATTTAATTTCCATGAACAATATTAAAGAGCGTTTTTTCAATATTAAATAATTCTTAACCATATCTTATGGTTAACCACATTTCAAAATTCCCTACTAATCGCATAATTCATATTGATCCCACTGGGAAGTTAGTCGTATGGACCTTGCGGGTCGCACCCAGACCACTTTTTTTTTGGAAAGTTCAAAGTTCAATTGTGAACAAAATCCCGCCAATAAAACGTTGTTCAATGACCCTAGACATTCGACCGATTTAGAAAATTTGCCGGACGGAAAAGTGAAGGCTGTTTTTCGACCACTTAAATATGAATTCACTTCTGCAACCCATCCAATATTCATTTGCTTATTTTAAACATCACTATACAAAACTAGCATCGTCGAAAGCATTGGATGAAACAAACGGCGGCGATGAGAGCATAAAATTGTTTTGGAACGAATTAAACATTTTGCACAGCATTCAGTTGATAACAAAGCTTGGGATAAGGTATCAACAAAATGTTTGCAAGCATCCTGGAAAAAACTGTTCCCAGAAGTTTGTCCCAAGACGAGCCTACCCCTGAATAGATGCAAAATGAAATTTTCAGCTTAGGTAGGCGTCTTAGCTTTTACAACTTACAGGCTGCTGGAACTAGTGATGTTACATGATCAAGAGTTGTCGGTCGAATGCCTTATAGATTTGCAATCAGTGATTTCTGATGATAAGGATGCTGAAAATGACGATGAAGCTGTAAAAGATCCTCAACTAGACTCTAAGTTGAGCGATTTAAGAAGCAGTATAAGCAGAAGAAAAAAGGCGGCTATACAAACAACTTTTCGTAAACATTTTCTATAGCAAGCATCCACAAGTGAAGTACTCGTAGTACCGACGTCTTCGTCAGTAAGTATAACGAAATTTAATTCTAATTTAAATATGTACGAACATACAACGATTTATTTCACTCGAAATAAATTTCCGTGTTCTACATTCCGAGTGAAATCATTTTTTTTTAAATTCACTTCGAATTCATTTTCGAAATGCCAAAATCAGCTGTTCCTATTTTCTAAATGATTATTTCGTTAAATTTGAAAATGTAAAACACAAATTTCTTTTAAATATGGACGGATTAATATTATTGCCAGTCATAAGAGAAAGGAAGGTGGAAAATCGAGGTGAAAGAGTTCGCACTAGTTTTACGCGAAAAAGCCAACATTTTGGATGTTCCAGAAACAGTGTAAGTGTGTAAATGCAACATGTGGGGAATCATAAATTAACTTGAATAATTGCAGTTTCAAAAGCAGCTTTAGACTGATCAATGAAGCATTTGTGTGCATCTTGAGAGAACTAGATCCTGTGATAAAGTCATCTTAAATTTCTTTAACACCTAAATTAGCTGCAACACTTCGCTTTCTAGCTGAAGAAAGTTATCAGAGGTCAGTTGGGAAGGATTTTGATAAAGGCGTACTAGCCGCTGTGCGATTTAAGATAGGTTCGAAATGGATAAAACTTCAAAGAAGAGCAAGATGCGAAGTTCTTTTTTTAAGAAAAATATGAAATCCCAGGGGTAATTGGTTGCACATATAAAAATTCTTAAGCCCCGCCGAGAGTAATACCTTTTTATACCCTATTCTAGGGGTATATTAATTTTGACGCATAGTTTGTAACATACCTTAATATTGCCTGTAGACCCCTAAAAGTTACTATATTTATGATCAGCATCGATAGTAATGTCGTTCTAGCCATGTCCGACCGTCCGTCCGTCCGTCCGTCCGTCCGTCCGTCGGCAAAAATTAGGCCTTTAAACTGGACCTAGAGAGCCGAAATTTTAACTATATACTCTCTAGGGTCCCGAAATAATCAAGTTTACGAATTTTTTAAATCCGCCCACAGACACGCCCACAAACTCAAAAAAACTAAATTTTGGAAAAAATCGAATTTTGAGCTAGGAAGCTGAAATTTTTTATATATGATCTATGACTCCTAAAACTGCTCGGGATATAAAATTTTCAAAATCCGCCCACTGCCACGCCCACAAAAAAATAAAACAATTTTATTGAAAAACCAAAATTTGAGCTAGGGAGCTGAAATTTTTAATATATACTCTCTATGGTCCCTTTAAGCTCATGTATAAATATTTTCAAAATCCGCCCACTGACACGCCCACAAATAAATAAAACATTTTTTTTGAAAATCCAAAGTTTGAGCTAGGGAGCTGAAATTTATAATATATACTCTCTAGGGGCCCTTTATGCTCATGTGTTAATTTTTTTTTAAATCCGCCTACTGACACGTCCACAATTAAATAAAACAATTTTATTGAAGCACCCAAGTTTGAGCTAGGGAGCGTTTTTTTTGATAAAATCCTTTAAATGTTATATAACAAAATATGTAGAGCGTTCTTAACAATTTAACCATACTTAGACTTTTGTCACGCCCACTTATGAGGGATAGGAATAAGAATAGGGTATCCAACAGTTCGCCCAAGCGGACTGTAGCCCGTCCCTATGTTTTATAATAGAAAACGATATTTTAACATTAATGCATAAGTTGTAAGTAGATTTTTCATATAAGTTAGTGATGTTCAAAATTAAGTGTTAATTTTAGATTTGTGACCATAAAATGAAGTTGAAAGCAATCGATGCAACTCGTCCTGGTTCGAGCCATGATGCTTTGATATGGCGAATTAGTGATGCCAGGAATCATTTCGTTCAAAAACATGAAAGTGATCGACGCGGCTCTTGGTTATTTGGTGATGCTGATTTCGGTATTGAACCGTTTGTATTAATACCGTACATATTTTTTTTTTTTTTTTATAATTTGCTTACGCTAAAGGGATTTTTTTCTGTTGTTACAGTACCCTTATAATGCTAAGAACACAGTGTAAGCTACTTAGTATTAGAAAGAATAGAGAGATAGGAAAGAAGAGTTTGGGTGCAGTTGTAGGGTTTTTACTCCACGGGTGGTGTCTAATTTACTAAGGGAGATTACGATTTCATGTATTCGGTATAAAGTAATGGACTTGGCAGGGATTCGAACGCACGACCTTCCATTCCGTAAGCGAATACACTACTACTGCACCATTGCCACCCGCATACATATTACCCCAACCACAAACAATGCAGTCAAATTTTAACAAAAAGCACGCATCAGCTAGAAATGTTGTTGAAAGGATAATTGGTAACTTAAAAACTAGGTACAGGTGCTTGCTAAATACTTTGAGCTATGAACCAAGTAAAGCTGTTAAAATTTTTGATGTTTGTTGTGCTCTTCACAAAATATGAAAAGAATATATTCTAGAACTAGAAGAAGGAGTAGAAGTTGTGGACCAAATAGAAGAGCCCATAAGAGCCGATATCGAAAATGAAGAGTTTGGTGGGAACTTAGATAAGATCTATTACTTTTGTCCTAAGCCGATTTCCCACTAAGAATCCGCACCCTAACATATGCAATCTTTTATGGCAGCTGTAATAAATGTCGCAATTTATTCTTTCATCACGCCTGATCTGCCTTGCACCGCTTGAGGACAGACTAAAGTTTTTGAATATCACCTGGAGTGTACAGTACGCACGTTCCAGGTGCATACTCTTAGATCGTTGTCCTTTGACGTTCCGGGTCTGGTGGCCATATGAGGGTATCTATTATCCGAGGCTTCATATGTTTCTCTCATAACTATGTATTTATGTTTCACATGGTCGGGAAGTCACCCCGACGGCACAACCCCCAACCTGGGGCCTAACTCTGTAATTCGATTCTAAAGTTAAATCGTTCGAATTTGGAAAATATGTACTGTGTAATTCGAAAATCGAAAATGGAAATCCGAATTTCATTTATCTACATACATTTGCTCGAAAATCGGAAATATCGTATTTGACAACTCTGTTTTCGGTGCTAAATAAATTCGAATTTCCGAAATTTGATTCGATATCTATTTACCATACGGAAAAGTTTTGCTGAAAACCAAAAATGTAAGTACATATTCATTTAAAAAAAGACATAAATAATATTTGTTGATAAAATGTTATAAATTAATTGCAAAAAAAATATAATAAATATTAATATGATGATATGAAGATTGGAATCCTGTGAGTCGTGGGATGCTCCACCGTATCATCCATTAACAGCTCGGATAATCATCCGATGATCACATATCTGCAAGAAACAAAGCTCCATAAATTCATTAAAAGAAATCAAGAACTAGATTTTAAAGTAAACTTACCAGCATTGCATTTATGCTGTGCTTCAGTTTCCAATTGAAAAATAAATGTTCATTGTTCCTCTGTCTAATCATTTGAATGTGTGTTCCATCCACGATTGCAACAATTCCCGTTATGCCAGATTTCAAAAGGAAATATTTTTTTGCTTCTATCTTTTCCTCATTCGCCATTTTCAAATTTAGATGTTTTGGACACAGCTGTTCTATAGCTTTACAGATTTCAGAAATGTGGAAACCGTCTGCTGCGCCAGCCCACTGAATCGATTATTGTAGGTATTGAAGACGATCTTTTCCTTTCCCTAAGTTCATCACTTATGCTGTTCTTAATAAACACAAATGCATCTTTTGAAAGACGAACAAAACTAGAAATAATATTTAGTAGTGTCAAGGGGGGTAATTGTGAACAGGGGTAATTGTAAACACACTTTATTCTGCAAAAACTGTTTGTCCGACGAGGCATGCCATGACTTTATATAAAAATCCATTATATTTCCGATGTGTTGACACGTGATGAACTTTATATCTATATGAGTTAGGTAAAATTTTGTCGTCGACGCGAGTGATTTAGATTTCCTTGTTTTTCAAGTTTTTGTGTCCCAGAAAATATTGTTTGAGAAAAATATAACCTTTCACAATAAGTCAAAATTTATTTATGTTTATGTTAAAAAGGTGTGTTAATATATATGTTATGTTTTTATTCTATTTCATAAAGAAATACAAAATCTATTGGCTGTTTACAATCGGGTAGGCGGTACCGGTTACCCGGCTGCCGGTTATGTGTGAAATGGGCCTCACAGTATGAAAATTACTCGTACCCCCTCTCTCGTCCGCTGCCACCAACTACCTTCTACCTTCCAAAAGGTTGGTAGTCGTTCAGTGAAGTTTTACTTGCTACCAGTAAAAAGAAAATTTGAAATTAAATAAAAACATAGGAACGGGCTACAGTCCGCTTGGGCGAACTGTTGGATACCCTTTTATTATTTCTATCCCTCATAAGTGGGCGTGACAAAAGTCTAAGTATGTATGGTTGAATTGTTGAGAGCGCTCTGAATAATTTGTTATACAACATTTAAATGGTTTAATCGAAGAAACCGAAGCTTTTGTAAAAAAAAGCTCCACTTTGGTTTTTCAATAAAATTATTTTATTTAATTGTGGGCGTGTCAGTGGGCGGATTTTGAAAATATTATCTTCCAAGCAGTTTCAGTAGCCAAAGATCATATATAAAAAATTTCAGCTTTCTAGCTCAAAACTCGATTTTTTCGATAAATTTGTTTTTTTGAGTTTGTGGGCGTGTATGTTGGCGGATTTCAAAAATTCTTAAACTTGATTATTTCGGGACCCTAGAGAGTATTTGGTTAAAATTTCAGCTGTCTACGTCCAGGTTAAGGGCCTAATTTTTGCCGACAGACGGAAGGACGGACTGACGGGCACGGCTAGATCGACATTACTATCGATGCTGATCATAAATATAGTAACTTTTAGGGGTCTACGGGTAATATAAGGTATGTTACAAACTATGAGTCACGATTAATTAATATACCCTTGGGTATAAAAATAACGTTTACATCGTTTTAAGTAAGTTTTGATGTGTAAACATCTTTGCTCTCGTTGATGTGTTAATATCTTTTTTCTCGGTAGGGGCTAGTTGGAAATATCGAGCGTCACCGTCATCGTCAGATTTTCAGGTCGGACGGCAAAAAACCAAAGTTTGAGCTATGGAGCTGAAATTTATAATATAGGCTCTCCAGGGGCGCTTGATGCTCCAACAATTTAACGAAAAAATGCACAGGAGCAATTCTTTTATTTCGTTATACATTTTCCAGTTTTAATCATGTTCAATTTTAGAGATTACTATGTCCTTACGAAACAGCGGGAAGTTGTGTGGAAGTAGATTTGTTTTGAATAATTGAGGTTGTATAGCTTGAAGTTTGTTGTACATCAGTTGAAGGTAAGAGGAAAAATATCGATTTGTACTTCGGTAACCGATGGCCGATTTAAGCATGCCACTTTTAGTTGTAATAAGGTTATTTACCAAGTGGTCCTTGGAGAACCAAATAAGGTCCTTCAAAACTCCTTCAAAAACTCCTAAAAAACCGCGCAGTATATTGTGTTCAATGTTATTTGACTAACAGATCCTTGGAATGACAAAAATGTCCTTAAAAGTAGAAAAAAAGATATTTTTCCAAAATGCAATTAGAATCCACACGGTATATCTATGTTCAATGTTATTTGACTAAGAGGTCCTTGCAACAACAAAAAAGGTCCTTAAAAGTCGAAGAAAGGATATTTTTCCAAAATGCCGTTACAATCCACACGGTATATCTGTGTTCAATTTTATTTGACTAAGAGGTCCTTGCAACAACAAAAATGGTCCTTATAGTCGAAAACAGAATATTTTTTCAAAATGTCTTTTGAATCCGCACGGTGTATCTCTGCTCAATGTTATTTGACTAAGAGGTCCTTGCAACAACAAAAAAGGTCCTTAATAGTCAAAAACAGGATATTTTTCCAAAATGTCATTAGAATCCGCACGGTATATCTGTGTTCAATGTTATTTGACTAAGAGGTCTTTGGAGCAACGAAAAGGTCCTTAAAAGTCGAAAAAATGATATTTTACCAAAATGTCATTAGAATCCGCACGGTATATCTCTGTTCAATGTTATTCGACTAAGAGGTCCTTGGTCCTTGCAACAACAAAAAAGCTCCTTAATAGTCGAAAACAGGATATTTTTCCAAAATGTCATTAGAATCCGCACGGTATATCTGCGTTCAATGTTATTTGACTAAGAGGTCTTTGGAACAACAAAAAGGTCCTTAAAAGTCGAAAAAGGATAGTTTTATCAAAATGTTTGTTGTTCCTAGTACCCCTCATTCAAATAACATTGAACTCATATATACCGTGCCGTTTCTAAAGACATTTTGGGAAAATATCCTTTTTCGGGTTTAATTATTGTGGCTCCAAGGACCTCTTTGTAAAATAACCTGATGCAAAATAAAAGGGACATTCAATCAATTTTTATTTTAAACGCAATATAATAAATAATAAATCCCAATAAATTATCGCCATTATAGCAAAATAAAAAATGTTGATTTAGTTATTAGTTATTACCTAGGCAGCTAAAAAGCTACAGCTAAAAAGCTAACCAAATTTTTGTTGTCATCCGCAACTAACTTTGGCAACCTAACGAGCTTAGTTACACAACCTGCAACTAATAGCTAATAGCAAAAATTAGTTGTCATTATGATAGCTAACCACCAAATCGATTGCATTTTTAGCGCAGCTAATTTAACTACGTTAGTTACTTAGTTATGGCGTTAGCTAGATAACAAATAAGGTAGCTAACGCGCAACTGTGCCTACATGTTTACACATCAACTATACCGTGAGTGCAGCGTGGCTCACACCTTTTTTTTAACAATTCGAATTTTTCAGACTAAAGGAACAAAATGTGTTTTTACATTTAGATTTTATTTAAAAACAAAACCCGATTCTTCATCACATGAAAAAAAATATAAATTACGTTTTAATTAACAAGCAATTGATAAGTATAGCCCGTTCCAACTTAAGTAAAAATTTCTTGCGCAGGTCTCTTCACATCAGCGATTTTATTCTCTTAGCGACAACAAAACTACTTTTCCAACCAGAACTACAACTTAAAAAAATATGTGCGCATTTCATACAACAAATATACCCCTGCTTGCGAAAACATCTCTCTCGATCAACGATCGAGACATGAGTGATTGTCCACACAGAACCGTCGTTCGCGCATGCAAAAGATACACATTTACCCGCCCCAAGGAAAAGGGAAATTTGCTGGGTGTTGCACTTCTCAAATATGTGTTCAGTAATGAAAGCCAGAGTTTTGAGTAACGTAGGTCTTCACACGAACGCAGGTAGACAGGAAGATTTTTAGGTTAGATGAGAAAAGATGTGTCACTTTTCTACTCACTTAAAATCGACCTGGCTCGCCCGATACGACTTTCATGGAAAGGCCTAAGTGTCCAATTGTCTACCCACATTTAATAACCCATTTTTTCAAGTGCATAAAATTTATACTTTTACTACAAATAAAATCTCAACTATTTATCTTTTCGAACAATATCTTTTATTGATATGTATTCATTTTCTTTGCTTTACATTATTTTATATCAATTGTGCTATTTTTCATGATTTCTTTATTTTCTTGATTGTAATGTCTTACTTCGTGCATGCAACTTTTTGCATGAGTTACTAAAATAATTAATTGGTGAAACTAGATGACAGTATCAATAATAAAACAATTACGTTTTCCAATATCGCTGCAGAAAAGATAAAGTAGAGAAAAGCATTAACAATTTCATGCGATCAAAAATACTTTAAAAGAGAAAATATCCCTTAAATAAATTGCTACTGCGCATGTTGGGATCTTTCTTTTACTTTGGGATGGACTATACCTTCATTATTTTACTTAAATGGTACACAGACGTACTTACTGATAAGAACTGATAAAGAAAACGTCGAGAGTGTCCCTACTCATTATATGGATATACTCTGCACGCGACAAACTTGAAGCACAAAAAAGACCCTTCTCGTTCAAAAGCGATTTGAACGAAATGGTCGATACAAAACAGGATTTGTTTTGCTTGTGCGTTCCTTACTTTCAATTGTATCATTTCGTTGCAGAATCGTTTGCACGAGTACATACATACACAATATCAGATGGTTTGAACGAAATGGTTGTTACAGCGCTCGATCTATGTTTTGTCTTGTTTCTGTATTCGTTTCACACATCATACCAAGCTCGCCTCGTTCGAAAGCGACTTGAACGAAATGGCCCATACAACACGTGAAATTCTTTTTTTCTTTGTGCCTACCCTATACTTTTCATTGTATCATTGCGTTGCCGATTCGTTTGACCGAGTTGAAAACATTACAGCAATGGGAAGAAGAGTATAAATGTATTGTATATACTCGTAGTTTAGATAACGCAAAAATTGAGATAAGTTCTTGTGAAAGTTAGTCGTTCATGAACGACTTGAGCAATATGAGGCTTCGCCGCTGCCCAGCAGCCACCAATGCAATGTGGGGGTGTAGAGTAGGAGTCTGAGGTGAGAGGCTATCGGGAGAACGCCTGTGCTCTCATATGTTCGCAGCACTACAATTTATCTGCCAAACAAAATATGTAGATCCTTCTTAACCATTCTCCCATACTTAGATTTTCTTCTTTAGACTTGTGTAGAATTAATGGGTGATTTCTCTCTGTTTGCACTACTTCAGACTCCGTGGTCAACATTTACATGAAATAGTCATTAAAAAGTAAATGGCAAATATTGATTTATCAACTGAAATAAAAATTGTATATACTTCTGCAATTTTCCTGTTTTTTTTACAACTAAAAATCAAACGCTTAAAAAATGTCCCTTTATATACGAGTACCTGCAACATAACGATGCGCCTATTCAACATATTTCTGTTCGTGACAGCTGCTTGCAGCAAGCGCTCTACGACACAGATCTGATAGTGTATATTTTAAAATCCAGTGAGTATCATTGGCAAAGTATGCGATACGTGCTTGTAATCCACAAGGACTATCCATTCGAAAACACTTGACAAGACCAAATAAATCACGAAAACCTTCATTCCATTGATTTTCATTTAAGTTTTCTAAACTAGCCACAAGCTCAAAGTATTTTCTTTACTTCATAAATGTCCTAGTGAGACCATCAATTCTCTGATGTCATAGGAAACAGTCTCGTTTATTCAACGAAATTTGATTAGATTTCTGATGCGGCCCTCTCGCATTGTGTCCTTTTCGCAAATGGAGGTGGTTAGAGACAATGTGCACATTTTCGTCCTGTTTTATATGCCACACCATTTGTGGAATATAATTTATAATGGTATCGTAATAAATGGTCATTGTATAACCATATATCAAGGATGTGGGCTCATCCGTTTTTTTAGTCCCCACTCTCGTGCACTTCTGCCATACTGATCCGGTGGTCTTTTGGGTATTTCGGGACTTGCCACTCTAACTTTAGTTGTTATGAAGTTATCCTTGTTGCAATGAGAGTTTGACTCGATTTTAAGCATTGTTGAGCATATGCAGACACTGGTAATATCCCAGAACCATAGATCGTGTTTCTCTCTATGCAGGATAACTTTTGCGTAAAACCATTTTAATGGTTTTAACTTTAAATTCAACATGTGAGTGCCAATGTGTGTCTGTATCTGTGTGTGTTGAGGCGACTATTGATGGCCACTCGACGAGCTATAGTGCCATGGCAAAGTTGATGATGATAGCGTTGTTGATCATGGTTATGATGCGATTTCTACTATCCACCGCCAACCGAAACTCTTGCCCCCATTTAGTCAACTTAACTTTTTTTATCCGATGGGTGGAGATGAATAGTTTTCCATTTATTTTCCATTTCCGCTGGTGGCGGTATACTTTCCGGTGGACTTGATTCCTCCCCCCCCCCCCCCCAAGTTGAAGCGCTGGCATAGTGGCATCCCCATTTGATGTGGATTAGGATGAATGTGCGATGCTGGAAAATATTTGTATTGTCGAGAGGCAACACATTTCTTTTATATTTAGGTAAATGCACTTTTGTTGGCCCTTTTTTACCCTCTGGCATAACTAATCATAAAAAAAGAATAATTTTTTTGATTTATAAACACAAATTTGTTAGTTTTGGTTGAACTAGGTGTACTCAATGGAGTAAGTTTCCTCTTTACATAGACTTTTCTTTGAAGTGCTCTATATGTTTTGTTGTAAAGCAGTTCATTCGGATTAAGGGGTTATTGTTCTTTTTTCTGCGGAATTTGATCAAAATCATTTGCACGAGTTGCTACATTCTGTCGAAAAAGTAGAGTTGTGCAACTTCACTATATGATTATCTTGATGGTAGAAAAGAGAGGCAACTATTAAGTGTTTTGTAAACCGGCTTTTATTGAGGTGAAACTTGTGAGGGTAAGAAATAGTTAAAGCAATTATGCAAATGAAAAGTATGTTTGACATTTTAATTCCCGGACAAAATACAACCCATTGGCCCGGTTCATGCGTGAGTGAAATAGTGTGCATAGGACACCTCTTCATCGATTTGTATTGTTTAAAAAGGTTACTTGGGGGAGACGTGCTGGAATGAAAAATCCAGAAATTTAAAAAGATTGGATTCCAACAGAAACACATCATAGGAGAACTTTGGAAGGATTTATTATATACAGAGCAAACACATCATGGCAGAATTATGTATGGTTGACTGATTTAGCTTGAGTTGCCTTAGTACATTCTTAATCGTTTTTTGATAAAGTACGAAAAACACAAAAGCAATAGTATTTAATCTATGTATCTTCCTCTCGTAAGAATACCTATCTTTCCTCATATGTGAACCTGTCAATTAAATTCTATAATTTGACAAAAAAAAACAAAGTCGACTGTTATACATATTAATCGGAGTATGAAATTTTTCGACATTGCATTCTCTGATTTCACATGATATAAAATTTTCCCGGCATTTTCAAGTAACTTCAAGCATTTTCAAGTAACTTCAAGCATGTCCAAGTAATTTCAAGTATGTTCAAGCATTATCAAGTAACTTCAAGTTTTCAGGCATTTTCAAGTAACTTCAAGCATTTTCAAGTAACTTCAAGCATTTTTAGGTAACCTCAAGTAACTTCAAACATTTTCAAGTAACTTCAAGTATTTGCAAGCATTTTCAAGTAACTTCAAACATTTTCAAGTATCTTCAAGCATTTTCAAGTAACTGCAAGTATTTTCAAGTAACTTCAAGCATTTTCAAGTAACTTCATGATATACAATTTTTCCGTTCCGATTGGCAGATTATTTCCTCACACAGCAATGTTGTTGTTGTTGTTGTAATTTCATCCAATTCGCTTCATTTTACCTGCTGTAATTCATAATGTGTGTTATATATGTGGATAATTTTTGTATTATGCACTTCTATGTATTGCCCCCTACCCAAATATATATAGTGCTGGCATATCTTTGTGACGTATAATAGCAAAAAAGGGGGGAAACTCGTTATAGGCAACTCCGCATTAATATATAGATATGCGTAGATACCTACATACTAAAAAAAAGATAAACGAATTTGACGAATATTTTTGGAAAATCCGTTAGCATTTGTTTTTATACCCTATTCTAAGGGTATATTAATTTTGACGCATAGTTTGTAACATACCTTAATATTGCCCGTAGACCCCTAAAAGTTACTATATTTATGATCAGCATCAATAGTAATGTCGATCTAGCCATGTCCGTCCGTCCGTCCTTCCGTCGGCAAAAATTAGGCTTTTAAACTGGACCTAGAGAGCTGAAATTTTAACCATATACACTCTAGGGTCCCGAAATAATCAAGTTTATGAATTTTTGAAATCCCATAAACTCAAAAAACAAAATTTTCGAAAAAATCGATTTTTTTTTAGCTAGAAAGCTGAAATTTTGTATATAATGATCTATGGCTCCTAAAACTGATCGGAAGATAAAATTTTTAAAATCCGCCCACTGACACGCCCACAATTAAATAAAATAATTTTATTGAAAAGTCAAAGTTTGAGCTAAGAAGCTGAAATTAAAAATATATACTTTCTATTGGCTCTTTATACTCATGTGAAAATATTTTCAAAACACGCCCACAATTTAAAAAAAATCTTTTTTTTAAAATATATAGATTGAGCTAGGAAGCTGAAATATTATAATATATACTCTGTAGGGACCCTTTATGCTCATGCGTAATTTTTTTTTAAAACCGCCGACTGACACTCCCACAATTAAATAAAACAATTTTATTGGAAAACCGAAGTTTGAGCTAGGGAGCGTTTTTTTACGAAAGCTTCGTTTTTTCGATAAAATCCTTTAAATGTTATATAACAAAATGTGTAGAGCGTTCTTAACAATTCAACCATACTTAGACTTTTGCCACGCCCACTTACGAGGGATAGGAATAAGAATAGGGTATCCTACAGTTCGCCCAAGCGGACTGTAGCCCGTCCCTACGTTTTTTTTTTAATTCGCTTTCGCTAAAGAGGCTTTGTATATGTACAGTACACTTACAGTGTTAAACACAACTCATGCATTTTTTGTTGAACAGTTAGCAGTACCTAGCAATGAAGTATTGTATTGCATGATTTTAGGTGCTAGTTACTATTCGAAAGAATAGGAGGATATGAAAGAAGTTTTTGGTGCTTTGTATTTTTTCTCCACCAGATTGCGCCAGACTATTTACTTTTTGCTTAAGCGCCTGGCTCGCCAAAGCGCAGAAAATGCACTGCGACTTATAAGATCTGTTGTGTCGTATGGGCCAGAAAAAATGTAGGCTTGTAGCATTTCTACTTCATTATCCTAGGCTTGACGGGTCTGGACCACTGGAAGCATCGTGACCGGTGTCGCAGAGGATTGAAGGCTACAGTATTTAAGGCAAACACTCTTTACTGGTCGGAAGCTCGTTAAGTAAGTAACAAAGCCTTGCTCCTTTCCGTATATAACAGATAATGCTGCCAAGTGCCAGCAGAGGACTTCTTTATATCTTCGGAACTCACTTGTTCCCTAAAGAATACATTCATTCTTCTTTCATTCAGTGCTGAACATTCACATTAAATGTATTCAGCTGTTTCGTCTTCTTGAAAATATAGCCTGAACTCTGGGGAGTCAATTATTTCATTTTGTTAAAGTTGTTTCGTAAACCGTGGTGACCAATAAAATAACCTACTAAGTTTTTGATATCATGCCGACTTAAATAAAGATATTTATAGATATTCACCCCTATCACAGAATCCGTCGTATTCGGAATTCCGTTACGAAGGATCCAAAATTTCGTGGTAACAAACACATAAATGTCAAAATCTTAATTAATTAGGATTCAGTCAAACCATTTTCCAAGAATCTCAAAATTTGTAGCAAATATTTCCACTATGATGGATTCTGTAAGAATATCTTTTTTAGTTCGTAGCAAAATTCCGAATCCGACGGATTCTGTGATAAGGGGGATTAAATGACCGGATGGCTCCTTCGGCTTATCTAAAGCCTGCGTTGCTCTCTCAATGCGCCAGACTAAGTTGAAAACATACGGTTTGGGTGAATTGTTGGGTACACATGCTTTACCGTATGCCGATGATTAGCGTTATTTGATAAGGTTCTAAATTTGAGGTCATCAACACTTTACACAGCGCGAATTTAATGAAATTAAGATTGCGACAACTAGAAGTTCAGCATTCAGAAGTCGGACACAGCTCTGTTTAGAAATACATAACCGGTATACACGATCCGATGCAACTGGTCTATCATTGCGAAAGTGCGAAAGTACAACAACCAAAGATACTGACTTAAATGTTGCAACAGTTTTCGATTTTAGCTATACCCCGACCCTATTGCAATAGAAAAATTGAGTTGCTTTTTTGACAGTTCGCCAAATGTCATTACTATTGCTCCACGCGCTATCTAGATATAACGAAATCTCAATTTACTTTAGAATTTTGTTGCCCAAAATACAAATGGAAATTAATCCAGGCAATAAAAGCGCCGCCGAAGGGAAAGACCAGCCAAAAAAAGGGGACAGTAAAAGGGAAATATAAAAGGTGTCCCAAAATGTACGCAAGATTTGAATTAAATAGATAATACATTTGTTTAGGCTCAATCTAAAGGAAAAAAAACTTTGTACTCTATTGCGTTGGGACACCCTTACAAGTATCTTCCTCTTCCTTGTGAGGCTATGACCAGGATTGAAGGGATCATAGCCCTCCACTTAACTGCATCCTTACTGGTCTGCCTGTGCGGTTCGCCAGTACGACCTCAGAACACAACGGAAGGCCTCCCTATTGTGAATAACTACGTCACTGAGGCCAATCCAATGCTGTTTTTGTCTGATCCATACGTACATGCTCCTGGCATTTCTCGTTTGATATTGCTTGTATGACACCGGTGATCGCCAGTCGAGACAATCCACGGATTTCCATGCACACTTGCGGGACAGCTTTAAGATGTTAAATATGTCACTAGCCTCACCTGAATGTTTAAATTGCATAGATGCGGTTTTCCCCTTAGTCGCCTTTTACGACAAGCGCTGATTATCGGGGTGCACTGTAGCGATATTCTTAACCTGTCCCTACACGGGGCAACACCCTTTATAATTATATGATATTGATTTTGACTTATGGTTTAGTGTTGTTACAGATAAGAAAAAGTGCGTTAACGAAATAAATAAAATTTCTTTTACTAGGCCTGTTGGATCAGATCATGAATACCCTTATTGTCTTGTGCCGTTGACGGTGAGAAGTGCAGTCATAAACCTCGGCATCCGGCTTCACCAGTCTCTGTACTTAGATAAAAATATTGACACCGTCTTGCTGGAGCAAAGGCGGTTCTCTGATAATTGCCCATTGTGGTTCAATATAGCGCCTACTCATATTTCGAATTCCTAAATCCCAGTACAAAAAACGTTATCCCAACAAGGTCTTATGCGATGGGGCTCTGTTGAAGAGGATTGACACTTTCCCCATTTAGTTCATTCCATGGAACCTTCGCCAGCGACAGTAGCTCACACTTTGGGGCTTATTATTTCAATAAAAGGAACCTAGAGAACACGCTCCGGACTGGCTTTATCCCGACGGAGGCATTTCCATATTGATGTTAGATGACGAGGGATAATATCACGATATCTTAGATTGTAGATTGCAGAGTAAAAGTGGTAGAATAAACCCGAATCACCGGGGCCACTTGCAGGCACTAGTTTAAAGCTTATCCATGATCACAGACATTGTCTTGTGCCATACCCATAGCAATAAGGTGTTTGTTGACACTGCTGTGCCCCGTCAGGAAACCTGTGACTAGTCGATTCTGACTCCTGTTTAGTTTCTCATTGATCGCCATACCTATCTTCGCCGCCTCTGTCTCAATACTCACGAACGCGCCGGTGACATCCCGCTGCGTTCTGCCTATTATGTCGATGTCGTCGGCGTAGGCTAGTAGATGGACGGACTTTTGAAATATAGTGCCTCTTGTGTTTGCATTTGAGTTTTGCACTATTCTTTCAAAAACGATTTTGAAGGAGTCACATGACAGCGCATCGCCTTGTCTAAATCCTTTTTTGCCATCGAAGGTCTCGGTGAGTTCTTTACCGAGCTTGATGGAGCAGCATGCATTCTCCATTGTCATCCTGCACAAACAGACGAGTTTGGCAGGGATGCCAAAACTAGACATTGCTCTGTATAGCTCGTCTCTATAAATGCTGTCATAAGCGGCCTTAAAATCGATGAAAAGGTGGTGGGTATCGATTTGGACTTCCTGGGTTTTCTACAAGATCTGCCGCAGTGTGAATATTTGGTCGATGGTAGATTTTCCTGGCCTGAAGCCACACTGATAAGGACCAATCAGGTTGTGGACGAAAGGCTTCAGGCGTTCACACAGCATGGTAGATGAGATCTTGTAGGCGATGTTAAGAAGACTAATACCTCTGTAGTTGGCGCAGTTCAGAGGGTCTGCTTTCTTGAGGATCGGGCAAACAATGCTGAGGTTCCATTCATCGGGCATACTTTGATCCGACCATATTTTACAGATGAGTTGGTGCATGCTCCTAACCAAGTCATCGCCTGTCGCTTTGAATAGCTCGGCGGTTATGCCATCTGCTCCAGCGGCTTTATTAGACTTAAGCTTTGATATGGCTATCTTCAGTTCGTCCAGGTCGGGTGGACGGAATTGTTGGCCTTCATCGTCCAGGTTGAATGGTGCATTCTGTCTTACAGAGGGGTTTAGTTCGTCATCGCCCTTAAACAGTCTGCAGAAGTAGTTCTCTAATATCCTCAGCATCGACTGCGATTCTACTATGATGTTCCTTGCAGGCTTCGGTGCGGGCTCTGTAGCCTTGGCAGGTTCTTTTTACCATTTGGTAAAACTTCCGAACCTCATTCCTGCTGTAACATCTCTCTATTTCCTCGATCGCGCGCTTCTCCTGCTCTTTCTTTTTTCAGCTGAGAAGCCGGTGTGCGTCTCTTCTTTTCTGCGCGTAGAGGGTAGAGCTCACGAGCAGCCCTGCTCCTTCATTGCAGCGCCGCTTTGTATGCGTCTTGTTTCGCTGCATGTGCTTGCCGGCACTCATCGTCAAACCACGGCTTTCGTTGTGGTGGCTAAGTGAAACCAAGCACATCAGAGGCGGTGTCTCTGATGGCTTTTTGGCAATGTTGACACTGGTCTTCAATACTTGATGCTTGCTGCATGGAACCTCTTGAGAGATTGAGAAAGACTCGATCGGAGAATTCTATGTAACCTAGACTGACAAAATCAACTAGCTTTGGAAAAGGCCGGACATTATGTACTCGTATTGATGCCTCCATGGATCATCATTGGCAAAGTATGCGATACGTGCTTGTAATCCACAAGGACTATCCATTCGAAAACACTTGACAAGACCAAATAAATCACGAAAACCTTCATTCCATTGATTTTCATTTAAGTTTTCTAAACTAGCCACAAGCTCAAAGTATTTTCTTTACTTCATAAATGTCCTAGTGAGACCATCAATTCTCTGATGTCATAGGAAACAGTCTCGTTTATTCAACGAAATTTGATTAGATTTCTGATGCGGCCCTCTCGCATTGTGTCCTTTTCGCAAATGGAGGTGGTTAGAGACAATGTGCACATTTTCGTCCTGTTTTATATGCCACACCATTTGTGGAATATAATTTATAATGGTATCGTAATAAATGGTCATTGTATAACCATATATCAAGGATGTGGGCTCATCCGTTTTTTTAGTCCCCACTCTCGTGCACTTCTGCCATACTGATCCGGTGGTCTTTTGGGTATTTCGGGACTTGCCACTCTAACTTTAGTTGTTATGAAGTTATCCTTGTTGCAATGAGAGTTTGACTCGATTTTAAGCATTGTTGAGCATATGCAGACACTGGTAATATCCCAGAACCATAGATCGTGTTTCTCTCTATGCAGGATAACTTTTGCGTAAAACCATTTTAATGGTTTTAACTTTAAATTCAACATGTGAGTGCCAATGTGTGTCTGTATCTGTGTGTGTTGAGGCGACTATTGATGGCCACTCGACGAGCTATAGTGCCATGGCAAAGTTGATGATGATAGCGTTGTTGATCATGGTTATGATGCGATTTCTACTATCCACCGCCAACCGAAACTCTTGCCCCCATTTAGTCAACTTAACTTTTTTTATCCGATGGGTGGAGATGAATAGTTTTCCATTTATTTTCCATTTCCGCTGGTGGCGGTATACTTTCCGGTGGACTTGATTCCTCCCCCCCCCCCCCCCCCCCAAGTTGAAGCGCTGGCATAGTGGCATCCCCATTTGATGTGGATTAGGATGAATGTGCGATGCTGGAAAATATTTGTATTGTCGAGAGGCAACACATTTCTTTTATATTTAGGTAAATGCACTTTTGTTGGTCCTTTTTTACCCTCTGGCATAACTAATCATAAAAAAAGAATAATTTTTTTGATTTATAAACACAAATTTGTTAGTTTTGGTTGAACTAGGTGTACTCAATGGAGTAAGTTTCCTCTTTACATAGACTTTTCTTTGAAGTGCTCTATATGTTTTGTTGTAAAGCAGTTCATTCGGATTAAGGGGTTATTGTTCTTTTTTCTGCGGAATTTGATCAAAATCATTTGCACGAGTTGCTACATTCTGTCGAAAAAGTAGAGTTGTGCAACTTCACTATATGATTATCTTGATGGTAGAAAAGAGAGGCAACTATTAAGTGTTTTGTAAACCGGCTTTTATTGAGGTGAAACTTGTGAGGGTAAGAAATAGTTAAAGCAATTATGCAAATGAAAAGTATGTTTGACATTTTAATTCCCGGACAAAATACAACCCATTGGCCCGGTTCATGCGTGAGTGAAATAGTGTGCATAGGACACCTCTTCATCGATTTGTATTGTTTAAAAAGGTTACTTGGGGGAGACGTGCTGGAATGAAAAATCCAGAAATTTAAAAAGATTGGATTCCAACAGAAACACATCATAGGAGAACTTTGGAAGGATTTATTATATACAGAGCAAACACATCATGGCAGAATTATGTATGGTTGACTGATTTAGCTTGAGTTGCCTTAGTACATTCTTAATCGTTTTTTGATAAAGTACGAAAAACACAAAAGCAATAGTATTTAATCTATGTATCTTCCTCTCGTAAGAATACCTATCTTTCCTCATATGTGAACCTGTCAATTAAATTCTATAATTTGACAAAAAAAAACAAAGTCGACTGTTATACATATTAATCGGAGTATGAAATTTTTCGACATTGCATTCTCTGATTTCACATGATATAAAATTTTCCCGGCATTTTCAAGTAACTTCAAGCATTTTCAAGTAACTTCAAGCATGTCCAAGTAATTTCAAGTATGTTCAAGCATTATCAAGTAACTTCAAGTTTTCAGGCATTTTCAAGTAACTTCAAGCATTTTCAAGTAACTTCAAGCATTTTTAGGTAACCTCAAGTAACTTCAAACATTTTCAAGTAACTTCAAGTATTTGCAAGCATTTTCAAGTAACTTCAAACATTTTCAAGTATCTTCAAGCATTTTCAAGTAACTGCAAGTATTTTCAAGTAACTTCAAGCATTTTCAAGTAACTTCATGATATACAATTTTTCCGTTCCGATTGGCAGATTATTTCCTCACACAGCAATGTTGTTGTTGTTGTTGTAATTTCATCCAATTCGCTTCATTTTACCTGCTGTAATTCATAATGTGTGTTATATATGTGGATAATTTTTGTATTATGCACTTCTATGTATTGCCCCCTACCCAAATATATATAGTGCTGGCATATCTTTGTGACGTATAATAGCAAAAAAGGGGGGAAACTCGTTATAGGCAACTCCGCATTAATATATAGATATGCGTAGATACCTACATACTAAAAAAAAGATAAACGAATTTGACGAATATTTTTGGAAAATCCGTTAGCATTTGTTTTTATACCCTATTCTAAGGGTATATTAATTTTGACGCATAGTTTGTAACATACCTTAATATTGCCCGTAGACCCCTAAAAGTTACTATATTTATGATCAGCATCAATAGTAATGTCGATCTAGCCATGTCCGTCCGTCCGTCCTTCCGTCGGCAAAAATTAGGCTTTTAAACTGGACCTAGAGAGCTGAAATTTTAACCATATACACTCTAGGGTCCCGAAATAATCAAGTTTATGAATTTTTGAAATCCCATAAACTCAAAAAACAAAATTTTCGAAAAAATCGATTTTTTTTTAGCTAGAAAGCTGAAATTTTGTATATAATGATCTATGGCTCCTAAAACTGATCGGAAGATAAAATTTTTAAAATCCGCCCACTGACACGCCCACAATTAAATAAAATAATTTTATTGAAAAGTCAAAGTTTGAGCTAAGAAGCTGAAATTAAAAATATATACTTTCTATTGGCTCTTTATACTCATGTGAAAATATTTTCAAAACACGCCCACAATTTAAAAAAAATCTTTTTTTGAAAATATAAAGTTTGAGCTAGGAAGCTGAAATATTATAATATATACTCTGTAGGGACCCTTTATGCTCATGCGTAATTTTTTTTTAAAACCGCCGACTGACACTCCCACAATTAAATAAAACAATTTTATTGGAAAACCGAAGTTTGAGCTAGGGAGCGTTTTTTTACGAAAGCTTCGTTTTTTCGATAAAATCCTTTAAATGTTATATAACAAAATGTGTAGAGCGTTCTTAACAATTCAACCATACTTAGACTTTTGCCACGCCCACTTACGAGGGATAGGAATAAGAATAGGGTATCCTACAGTTCGCCCAAGCGGACTGTAGCCCGTCCCTACGTTTTTTTTTTAATTCGCTTTCGCTAAAGAGGCTTTGTATATGTACAGTACACTTACAGTGTTAAACACAACTCATGCATTTTTTGTTGAACAGTTAGCAGTACCTAGCAATGAAGTATTGTATTGCATGATTTTAGGTGCTAGTTACTATTCGAAAGAATAGGAGGATATGAAAGAAGTTTTTGGTGCTTTGTATTTTTTCTCCACCAGATTGCGCCAGACTATTTACTTTTTGCTTAAGCGCCTGGCTCGCCAAAGCGCAGAAAATGCACTGCGACTTATAAGATCTGTTGTGTCGTATGGGCCAGAAAAAATGTAGGCTTGTAGCATTTCTACTTCATTATCCTAGGCTTGACGGGTCTGGACCACTGGAAGCATCGTGACCGGTGTCGCAGAGGATTGAAGGCTACAGTATTTAAGGCAAACACTCTTTACTGGTCGGAAGCTCGTTAAGTAAGTAACAAAGCCTTGCTCCTTTCCGTATATAACAGATAATGCTGCCAAGTGCCAGCAGAGGACTTCTTTATATCTTCGGAACTCACTTGTTCCCTAAAGAATACATTCATTCTTCTTTCATTCAGTGCTGAACATTCACATTAAATGTATTCAGCTGTTTCGTCTTCTTGAAAATATAGCCTGAACTCTGGGGAGTCAATTATTTCATTTTGTTAAAGTTGTTTCGTAAACCGTGGTGACCAATAAAATAACCTACTAAGTTTTTGATATCATGCCGACTTAAATAAAGATATTTATAGATATTCACCCCTATCACAGAATCCGTCGTATTCGGAATTCCGTTACGAAGGATCCAAAATTTCGTGGTAACAAACACATAAATGTCAAAATCTTAATTAATTAGGATTCAGTCAAACCATTTTCCAAGAATCTCAAAATTTGTAGCAAATATTTCCACTATGATGGATTCTGTAAGAATATCTTTTTTAGTTCGTAGCAAAATTCCGAATCCGACGGATTCTGTGATAAGGGGGATTAAATGACCGGATGGCTCCTTCGGCTTATCTAAAGCCTGCGTTGCTCTCTCAATGCGCCAGACTAAGTTGAAAACATACGGTTTGGGTGAATTGTTGGGTACACATGCTTTACCGTATGCCGATGATTAGCGTTATTTGATAAGGTTCTAAATTTGAGGTCATCAACACTTTACACAGCGCGAATTTAATGAAATTAAGATTGCGACAACTAGAAGTTCAGCATTCAGAAGTCGGACACAGCTCTGTTTAGAAATACATAACCGGTATACACGATCCGATGCAACTGGTCTATCATTGCGAAAGTGCGAAAGTACAACAACCAAAGATACTGACTTAAATGTTGCAACAGTTTTCGATTTTAGCTATACCCCGACCCTATTGCAATAGAAAAATTGAGTTGCTTTTTTGACAGTTCGCCAAATGTCATTACTATTGCTCCACGCGCTATCTAGATATAACGAAATCTCAATTTACTTTAGAATTTTGTTGCCCAAAATACAAATGGAAATTAATCCAGGCAATAAAAGCGCCGCCGAAGGGAAAGACCAGCCAAAAAAAGGGGACAGTAAAAGGGAAATATAAAAGGTGTCCCAAAATGTACGCAAGATTTGAATTAAATAGATAATACATTTGTTTAGGCTCAATCTAAAGGAAAAAAAACTTTGTACTCTATTGCGTTGGGACACCCTTACAAGTATCTTCCTCTTCCTTGTGAGGCTATGACCAGGATTGAAGGGATCATAGCCCTCCACTTAACTGCATCCTTACTGGTCTGCCTGTGCGGTTCGCCAGTACGACCTCAGAAAACAACGGAAGGCCTCCCTATTGTGAATAACTACGTCACTGAGGCCAATCCAATGCTGTTTTTGTCTGATCCATACGTACATGCTCCTGGCATTTCTCGTTTGATATTGCTTGTATGACACCGGTGATCGCCAGTCGAGACAATCCACGGATTTCCATGCACACTTGCGGGACAGCTTTAAGATGTTAAATATGTCACTAGCCTCACCTGAATGTTTAAATTGCATAGATGCGGTTTTCCCCTTAGTCGCCTTTTACGACAAGCGCTGATTATCGGGGTGCACTGTAGCGATATTCTTAACCTGTCCCTACACGGGGCAACACCCTTTATAATTATATGATATTGATTTTGACTTATGGTTTAGTGTTGTTACAGATAAGAAAAAGTGCGTTAACGAAATAAATAAAATTTCTTTTACTAGGCCTGTTGGATCAGATCATGAATACCCTTATTGTCTTGTGCCGTTGACGGTGAGAAGTGCAGTCATAAACCTCGGCATCCGGCTTCACCAGTCTCTGTACTTAGATAAAAATATTGACACCGTCTTGCTGGAGCAAAGGCGGTTCTCTGATAATTGCCCATTGTGGTTCAATATAGCGCCTACTCATATTTCGAATTCCTAAATCCCAGTACAAAAAACGTTATCCCAACAAGGTCTTATGCGATGGGGCTCTGTTGAAGAGGATTGACACTTTCCCCATTTAGTTCATTCCATGGAACCTTCGCCAGCGACAGTAGCTCACACTTTGGGGCTTATTATTTCAATAAAAGGAACCTAGAGAACACGCTCCGGACTGGCTTTATCCCGACGGAGGCATTTCCATATTGATGTTAGATGACGAGGGATAATATCACGATATCTTAGATTGTAGATTGCAGAGTAAAAGTGGTAGAATAAACCCGAATCACCGGGGCCACTTGCAGGCACTAGTTTAAAGCTTATCCATGATCACAGACATTGTCTTGTGCCATACCCATAGCAATAAGGTGTTTGTTGACACTGCTGTGCCCCGTCAGGAAACCTGTGACTAGTCGATTCTGACTCCTGTTTAGTTTCTCATTGATCGCCATACCTATCTTCGCCGCCTCTGTCTCAATACTCACGAACGCGCCGGTGACATCCCGCTGCGTTCTGCCTATTATGTCGATGTCGTCGGCGTAGGCTAGTAGATGGACGGACTTTTGAAATATAGTGCCTCTTGTGTTTGCATTTGAGTTTTGCACTATTCTTTCAAAAACGATTTTGAAGGAGTCACATGACAGCGCATCGCCTTGTCTAAATCCTTTTTTGCCATCGAAGGTCTCGGTGAGTTCTTTACCGAGCTTGATGGAGCAGCATGCATTCTCCATTGTCATCCTGCACAAACAGACGAGTTTGGCAGGGATGCCAAAACTAGACATTGCTCTGTATAGCTCGTCTCTATAAATGCTGTCATAAGCGGCCTTAAAATCGATGAAAAGGTGGTGGGTATCGATTTGGACTTCCTGGGTTTTCTACAAGATCTGCCGCAGTGTGAATATTTGGTCGATGGTAGATTTTCCTGGCCTGAAGCCACACTGATAAGGACCAATCAGGTTGTGGACGAAAGGCTTCAGGCGTTCACACAGCATGGTAGATGAGATCTTGTAGGCGATGTTAAGAAGACTAATACCTCTGTAGTTGGCGCAGTTCAGAGGGTCTGCTTTCTTGAGGATCGGGCAAACAATGCTGAGGTTCCATTCATCGGGCATACTTTGATCCGACCATATTTTACAGATGAGTTGGTGCATGCTCCTAACCAAGTCATCGCCTGTCGCTTTGAATAGCTCGGCGGTTATGCCATCTGCTCCAGCGGCTTTATTAGACTTAAGCTTTGATATGGCTATCTTCAGTTCGTCCAGGTCGGGTGGACGGAATTGTTGGCCTTCATCGTCCAGGTTGAATGGTGCATTCTGTCTTACAGAGGGGTTTAGTTCGTCATCGCCCTTAAACAGTCTGCAGAAGTAGTTCTCTAATATCCTCAGCATCGACTGCGATTCTACTATGATGTTCCTTGCAGGCTTCGGTGCGGGCTCTGTAGCCTTGGCAGGTTCTTTTTACCATTTGGTAAAACTTCCGAACCTCATTCCTGCTGTAACATCTCTCTATTTCCTCGATCGCGCGCTTCTCCTGCTCTTTCTTTTTTCAGCTGAGAAGCCGGTGTGCGTCTCTTCTTTTCTGCGCGTAGAGGGTAGAGCTCACGAGCAGCCCTGCTCCTTCATTGCAGCGCCGCTTTGTATGCGTCTTGTTTCGCTGCATGTGCTTGCCGGCACTCATCGTCAAACCACGGCTTTCGTTGTGGTGGCTAAGTGAAACCAAGCACATCAGAGGCGGTGTCTCTGATGGCTTTTTGGCAATGTTGACACTGGTCTTCAATACTTGATGCTTGCTGCATGGAACCTCTTGAGAGATTGAGAAAGACTCGATCGGAGAATTCTATGTAACCTAGACTGACAAAATCAACTAGCTTTGGAAAAGGCCGGACATTATGTACTCGTATTGATGCCTCCATGGATTGACTGAAATTACGAACTCGACCAGCTGACCGAGGCGATGCGTTTGCATTATGTTGGCGATGCGCTTACATCATGTTGGCGACTGCCATTGGCACCCGGAATGCAGTCAGGATGTAGACCACTCCAAGCATCAAGCAAGTGTTCATCATCCTGATTATATTCATTTAGGTTAAGTAGGCAAAGAAGTAGACAGATTGTAATGGTAGAAATAGACTAACCCTTTAACTCCGACTCCGACTTTGACAAGCACGTCATACCTTTTAGACCCAGTAGAAATTAGAGGATGAAACATATTACCGCCTCAACCTCAACTTGACCCAAATCATTAATTCGAAGAAGTAGGGCAAATCCTACCAACCTTGCCGCGATGTTTTCAGTTTTCCCAACATACAAATGTGGCATTGGTGCGATGGTATTGTATTCACTAACTGATTGGCAGGTCGTGCGTTCGAATCCCGGCCAGGGCCATGATTTTTAATTGAATGCACACAAATAGAGATCTGCCTAAGAAATTTAGGCGCCACCCGTGGAGAACAAAAATACTAAGCACCAAAACTTCTTTCCTATCCTCCTATTCCTTCGAATAGTAAGTAGCGCTTAAAATCGTGCAATATAATACTTCATTGCTAGGTGCTGCTTACTGTTCAACAAAAAATGCATGCGCTGTGTTAAACACTATAAGGGTACTGTATATCTACAGAAAAACAAAGCCCCTTTAGCGTAAGCGAATTATAAAAAAAAACAAATGCTTATTTTTTAAGCGATTTGTATTTTTGTATTTAAAAAAATCTTTTCTTATGTTTACAACCATTTTTTGTTTCGCTCTCGAAGTTGCCTTTTCAATGTGTTTGTCAAAGTCGGTGTCGGAGTAATATAAAAACAAAACATAAACCCTCTAAATATAAGCTGACTGTTTTTAGATTTAAATATAACATGTAAGATGCGCTCGTAAGATAGTTTGTTTTTAAAGTCGAAAGGCAACATTATATTTAAGTTGATACTGCTTGGCCTAGATCCAGTATGCTGGAATAAATAAATTTATTAAATTTAAATAAGATTTAGTTGTTTAAATCTAGCATGGAAGTTTGTGAATTAAAATAATAGGCAATGTGTTTCTTCAATAAAGTGGCATGAATGTTGTTGAAATAAGATCTGGATTAGGTATTCGTTGATTCATGAAAAGAAAAGCCAATCTATGGTTTTAATTATATTAAACGTTGGGAAGTAATGGAGGAGTCTTCCTCTTTAACTAATAGAACTGAAATTGTGCATTAAAATCGTTGACACTCAGCGCATTGTATGTTGCGTTTAAACTTTAGCATTTTTTAATTTGAATGTGAATGTGAATGCAGCAACCTTTTAGTCGGAGATATTAATGCGAAGCATGCGGCATGGGTAAATGTTACTGTAAATCTCAGGGGAAACCAGTTTCATAATTGGTGCCGCCTCAATATGATTGAGTACAAACTCGAGTTGTATGTGACGGATATCCTTTCTTTTTCAAGGAGCCCGGTTTTCCTGGACTTGGCCTTAACGGACGCAAGACTTCAATTTACGAACATAGATCAAAATACGCGGAACTGTTTGCTTGCGTTTGAGTACGAGAGTGACCACTACAGACTCGCCGCAGCAATACGGATCCCAAACGAGCAAATGCTGCTGGAGGAGTACCAAGGCGGGTGGCAACAGGTGCAGTAGTAGTGTATTCGCTTACTGAATGGAAGGTCGTGCATTCGAATCCCGGCCAAGTCCATTACTTTATATCGAATACATGAAATCGTAATCTCCCTAAGCATCTTAGACACCACTCGTGGAAAAAAACTCTACAACTGCACCCAAACACTTCTTTCCTATCTCTCTATTCTTTCTAATAGTAAGTAGCACCGAAAAGCATCCAATGAAATGCGATAGTGCTGCTTGCTGTTAAACACAAATGCTTACGCTGTGTTACGCACTATAAGGGTACTGTAACAACAGAAAAAATCCCTTTAGCGTAAGCAAATTATATAAAAAAAAAAAAAAAGCTCTGTGGTCATTCGATTATCGAAGGGCACAATGGTGGCCCTTCTCCAGATTGTTAAAGCGGGATATACGTTCGAGTGGGATCGACCCACCGACGAACAGTAACATGACAAATGATGACATTGATCTGCATTTATTGCAAATGAACGCCGCCATCAAACGAACGATGGAACGAGCTATTCCTCGGGTAAGAATATCCGACGACGACCAGACAGAAAAACACAGAAACCCTACAATCGACGCAACCGACAGAAAAGTAGACTGCTGTCAGTCTGTATTAGGGCAATGAAATTCGGGCTGTTAAAACCTGTAGTCGGAATATGTTCACACTGATAAATAATCGACGAATCTCTCAGCCAGCAGAGAACAGACAGACAGTACTGACTGCTGGAATAAGTCCAGAAGTATCGCTTCAAACGACTATTTTTTCGTGGTCGAGGACCCACAGGGAAGGTGGATTTGTTGGGCGCTTGTTTCGAAGCCACGGGGAACAATCTTGTTCGCCGTAACAACGACATGAAGAATAGGGCTCTGGTGAACAACTTCTTTCTGCGCACCGAACTTGAGAATTGGCGATCTGATAATAACGGATTCACCGTATTCAATGATGAAAACCATGCTAATGCAGTTGTCGCCAATGGCCGAGATGCATCGCACTTGTTCGTGTCGAAGGCTGATCCTCTGTTCATCTTCGAGTTGGGGTGGATGGTGTCCCAAACGTCGTATTGAGACACCTGCCTCTGGGGGCTGTAGATATTTTTACCACGTTGTTTAACAATGCGCTGAATAATGCACATTATCCGTCGCATTGGAAGGTAGCTGTGGTACACCCCCTCGAAAAACGGTAAAGATAGGACGAACCCTGCCAATCTCTGGTCGATTAGTTTGCTTCCGAATCCGAATATTAGCAAGGTATTTAAAAGGTTATTACAGCCCTGTTGAAGTGGGTCGATGACAAAACATCATTCCGGACAACCAGTTTAATTTCAGGGCGGGGCATGACACTATTCATGCCGTCATGCCGCGTCGAAATTGGTTTCCAACAATCAATGGAATGAATGCTAGAACCAATACAAGGGTACTTGTCTGGTTGATTTTGAGAAGGCTTTCGACACCGATTGGTTAGAGGGACTTTTCTACAAGTTGACAAGGCGGGGGATGCACAAACCTTTGCTATATGAATTTATAATATGCTTATGCGAGGAGTTCGTTGTCAAATGTGGCAACTGACTTCGAGCAGAGTCTTTGAAATTAAAAACTGCTTACAGCAACAGCAGGGAGCGGTGAATTCTCCGATCCTATTTAACATTTACACGAGTGATCTGGTGGGTTCACTCAGACATCGTCTTCATACGCTATATATGAAGATGATTTGGTGGCATACAGACCAGGTCCTAAAATCGAGGTCATTAACATTCTTTTGCAGCGTGACTTCGATCAACTTAAGGGATATTGCGACGACTGGAAGTTGAAAATCAATTTTCAGAAGACGGAAACAGTCTTGTTCAGAACAACATTGGCTGGTTCCTCAACGGATACTAGAAAAAACTTGAAGAAATTGGTCATTATTGGGAAAAATGGACAGCCATTGGCGGTGAGAAGCGTAGTTAGAAATCTGGGTATCTGGCTTGACCATTATCTATTTTTCGATAGACTTATAGTTGCCTGTGTTGCAGGGGCCAATAAGGCTTATGCTCTGACAAGGAGACTGTTTCATAGCAATCAACTTGACTCCTGTCATTTGTACGTTGCCCGTATAAGGCCGATCATCGCTTAAGGTTGTCTATTGTGGTTTAGATTAGCGCCTAGTTATATAGAAAAGATTCGGGTTTCGGAAAGACAATCTCTTAGCGCCTGTCTCCGGCTGTTCCGAACGCCTGAATCCAACTATATAAAATACTATCCCAACAAGGTACTATACGATGGGCCTCAGTTGAATAGAATTGACAATTTGCTTATTAAGATGACTCGAAGGCGCATTGCAAGGCGGTGGCTAGCGACAATAGACTGATCTTTGGGGCTTACTAAACCATAGAAATGTACTTAAAGAGTACGCTCCGATCTGGCTATAAGGCTGGTCCAGACGAGGGATGGTATCCCGGTATTATACAACCGCGACCGCAGCGCGAGAGATAAGCTGCTCATAAGCGGTGGGGATGTCGCAAAAGCGCTTGAGCCCATGCGTTTTAGTACCGGAGTAGGATAAATTCGCGACGGAAAAGTAATTCGCCGAATTTTAGTGTCTTTTTGAGGGGCACCATCTTGGGAGGGCATGTTGACCGCTCAACATGCCCTCTCAAGATGGTGTGTTACTCTAGGTAACATCCTCTTAGTTTATAATTTGGACTAGGTTAAGTTAGGTTAGGTTGCTGGGTTAACGGGGCAAGAGAGTCCTGCTCCCGTCACACTTAGGTCTATGTAGACCCTTTGTGATACACTGGAGTTTATGATTCCCTTACTTGGGACCAATGAAAAACCTATGAAAAATGATGAACTTGCGCAAGTCGTTCACAGACTTGCCGGAGAGTTCTTCTAAGTCCTGGAAGAAATATCTGACGAGGACATTGTTTCTTATATGACATAGTGCAGGGCAGTGACAGAGAAAATGAAGGGGTATCCTCATTCACCTCCTCGTCCCCGCAACCTCTGCAGAGTTCATATGTGCTGAGTTTCAATTTCTTTGCATGGCAGCCCCGCATGTTGTGTCCGGTGATAACACCTGTGAGAGAGGACAACGAATTTTTGTTCATTTGAAGGATTCTCTCACTGTGTCCGGGACCCAGCAGAGTCTTACAATGTGCTGCGCGCCAAGAGCCCGCAGCTCTTCGCGACAGCTACTTACAAGCTTCGATTTTATTCTGTGGCGGAAATCGATTTCATTGCCGCTTGGCTGTCAATGAAGAAGATAATATCATATATATATAAAGCTTGTGGTATTGCCATCATTGCAACCCGTTTAGCGGCTGTTGCCACCGGCAGAACCTCAGCTTGGAGGACACTGCTGTAGTCGCGCCAACGCCAGTATCCGTCTTGGAGCCATCTGTGTAGATGGGGATCGTTGTTGCACGGACTGGTACTGCATTTTTGCATTTTTTTGCATTTTTGCCATTCTTCCATGCAGGGAAGAGAGACAGTAAATGGTTTTATAAAGTCTAGTTTGGGAGTAATGTAGTCTGTGCATACATTACCACCCGTCAATTTCTTTAGAATCCGTGCATATCCTGTTGTTGGACTAAGTTAGCTAGGGCGTTTCTGGGAGAGGCCGGGCTCGTCAACTTATGGCGATGCTTCCGAGAGGTGATTGACGCTGTAAGACTTCAGTCAGCTCCCGACACGGCGCGTTTGCACGTTGACGACTGCCAGGCGCTCTTGAAGCAATGGGAATTGTGACCACTTGTTGCGCAAGGCAACTAGTGCACAGAATCCCAATTATAGTTAGAATACGTTAAGTAGTTTAAGTAAGTTGAATTGGTAGTTTGTAATTTGTTTTATAACAAAAATATAAAATCTTAATAATAATACCGAGTTTTATTTAATTTTCTCGATGAATACATATGTAAGATTAGTTAGTAAAATAGTTTTTAGGCCGAAAGGCAATAATTATAAGATATAGTTAAATTTAGGGCATAAAGAACAATAATCTAGAATAAGTATCCTGTTAGTTTTAAGTTAGATTTAATAATTTTTGCCTAGTACGAGTATGTAATTTGATATTCAATGAACATTAAAAAATTAATTTAAAAGTAAGCAGCAACCTTTTAAATACAAATGAGAAGTTAGCAGCCAAGCTGAGTGTCAAACACTGTCAAAAAGTTAGCAAATTATTGGTTTGTATAAAAAAGTTCAGCCTGCCTTAACTTAAATCTTGATAGAACCTTTAAAATGCCAATTTCTTTTTAGTCAAGCAAGGTTTTTTTTTTCGCCAGCATATTTAGTTCCAGTGAAAATCGTTTCTTAATTGTCATTGTAAACGAGCAGAAGGGAGCTCCAATTTCATCAGTTTGTAAGCATTTAAATGACCACTGACAACTCAGGTGTTTATTGAATGGAGTAAATCCCTTAATGAAGTACACAGATAAAAAACACACCCACATTACACTGCCCCTCGGACATGGAATCGAAAAAAAGGAAAAGAAAAAATATATTTTAATGTATTTATCGGCTTAGCCCTTGATATATGACCACAGGCGAGCACTCTCACTCTCGTTCAGTTTACTCGGCAAAGGTATCGTTTTCCCCAAAAGACAGAAGTTGTCTGGTAATTTAAGTAGCTTCCCAGACGGACACTTCGGTCAGGAGCAGGACAGGGGCTCATTGTCGCAGGGCCATAATCATGGTCGTCGTTGTAGACATCCGTCGGTCGGTAGTAGTCGCATCTAATCGAAAAGTAATCAATGCCTAAGTTAAGGCTCTGCACGTACAACTGTCGTCGCAGGACCGTATACATTACGTTGTACGAGAGTATGTGCTTGCCTGCCAGAGTTTGTATAAAGACTGAATGGCGTACGACCGATTCGAAATAAGGAAGATACAATAGAGCTCCCAATCATATCCTTCACACTTCATCCTTCGACGACTGTGAGGGAGGTAGAGTGTGTACATGAGATGACTATGACGACGACGACGAGTATCCTTGTAATGGGTGTCATTTCGAACGAAAGGTTGGCTTTGATCGGCTTAAGAGCGTTGAAAAACGAAGCACTTCTCCGTTCATTTATGTCAATTTCTGGTGAGAAACTCTCATCCGACAATCTGGAGTGGGATCATCATCGTCAACGGGTGAGTGTGTGCTTTTCTATATGCTGTTGGTGGTGCGAGGGGTTTTTTCCGAAGGCGGAAGGATACTGATGAGACGACGACGACGACGACAAAGTGCCTCCGAATATTTGTCATTTGGTTTTCTATTTTGCCTCCGCCTGTTGTAGTATTTTTTTTTATTTTTTATTATCCTAGATAATGGGTTCTTTCTGTGAGAATAGGGATTTGAAATGGGCTTTTCAATGTTTTTTTTTCTGTTTTGCTTTTCTTTATTATTATTACTTTCCCCTCATTGAATCGCATTAAAAGAGAATTGATTAGCAATTTAATCCTGTTACGATTTCGTATTTTATATCGTCATCCTCTAAAGGCATGCTAATTCTGGGATTGTGAAGTTGGGTGCCCACTTAAAAGTAAAAACATCCCTTTAATCTTGATTTAGAGAGCGAGCCCTGTTTGGGATCCTTCAGCAGGAAAGTTAGTATACTTACTACCCGCACCCATAGGCATATACATGTGTGGGATATGCTGTGGACGCATGTTTTTATGTCGCCATCTGGTCATAAATAAGGACGACATCTGAAGTTTAATTACGAAATAAATGGGCGTAATGTCTCGACAGCGAATATATTCTTGCCGCTGGATAGTGGATGTTTTAAATGAACAAAGTGATATAAATGCAGATAAAGCATTAGACAGCAACACTGAAGTGGCAATCAATTATCCGTTTATCATTTTAGTGTGTACGCCTATGATCCGTTATTATTTAGTTAACCTAGCTGTTCGGCCAAGTGAGTGTGATAATGTTAATATTCGATTATGCCATATCTATGCTTAGGAGTTGTATTCGGCACTGGTAGGATTGCGGTTTGTTGCTTTAACCTTCCTATACCCGCGCGTTGGTCTGTCAGACCACTAATTTAAATTTTTGTAATTTTTTCAATAAAAGAGCTTACTGGTAGCTTCATGATTCGCCGCGTACTTCAATTCAGCATGGCGCAAGCGCTTCTGCCGAAATGGCATGGGTCAGTACACGGCATCAATCGGTCATTTCTTTTGGAACATGTAATTACGGAATGCTCCGACTTCTGTTGTGAGACGTCTGTGGAAAATTAGTTTATATAACTTTTTGTCTAAGGTCCTTAAGGTTTTTGATATATTTTTTGTTTATTTTGAAAAATTAAGATTTTATAAAATTTGCATTGCTCGCAGAAAAACTGACTCTTTTCAGAGGCTGTAATAAAAAAACTGTTAGTTACTAATTAAAGCAAATATTTACCCTATATTTTATTTAATACTTTTAACCACATCCATTAGTATTCATACAAATTTAGTTTGATAAAGGCTTTTGTAAAAAAATATGACAAATACACTCTAGAAATTTCGGTCCCAGGGACCGTGCGCGGGTATATATGTTTTTTTTTGTACGCGAGTATAGGAAGGTTATGGTCGTTTTATGAGGTCAAATGCGATCTTCGTATTCAAAGAAAAATATCAGCCATGGATTTGTTCGCATTTCTCTTCGAGTATAATTATTCCAGTAAATGATTGATGCAGCAAATGTCTATCTCTCTAATATCTATCGCTCAGGTCATCAATGAAGTCTTCTAGAATTTGCTTCATTGTACTGGCAATCGTTAGAAAACAGGTACCTTCATTCAGGTGGCATGTTTGCGCAAAAGGCAGTGACCAATTTTTGCTCCGACCACCGAGCTGATGTTTTCGGAGCGGAGAAATAACTTCACGGCCAATAATTTCACCTCGAGTGGAAAATAATTTAATTTTTTGTATTTAAAGTTATTTGCCACCTATAATTCGAGAATTTTTCGATAAATATTGATGATGATTGGATATATTCATTTCATCATGAACTTATAATGAACAATCGGAACAAAGTTGTTGGGCGATTGTGGCGTACACCTTAAACATATAGTTTTGTCACATACGTTTCGTCAAGTTTTAAATTTAACGCCTGACTCCCCATGACACCGGGCTGCAGGGTGATTGCCTATGCGGATGATGTTGCTATCGCCGTCTCTGGAAAGCATCTCAACACCATAAAGGAACTCCTACAAAACGCTCTTAATAAGCTAAAGAGATGGGCGTAAACCCCCACAAAACCGAGCTTGTCCTCTTTTCCAGGAAATATAAAATCCCACATATTGACCCTCCCTCTATCAGCGGTATAAGCTTAACTTTCTCTGACGAGGCAAAATTTACCTAGAAACATAGACTACACCATACTCCGTTTGCAGTTCGGAAAAAGCTACCAAATCACGATTCCTTCCAGATCATTCTGGGATGATGATGTATTTGCGGAGGATAAATGGATCCACTTCTAGACCGATGGATCAAAAACTAGCGATGGGGTAGGTGGTGGCGTTGTCCCAGAAAACCTAGATCTTAGCCTCTCTTTCCGTCTTCCTAATTACTGTATCATGTTCCAGGCAAAAATTTTGGCGATAAAAGAAGACCTGACGTGGCTAAAGAGGAAGAGGAAGGATATCCGTATCTTCTCAGATAGTCAGGCGGCGATCAAGTCGCTGGACTCAGTCTCTTCAAATTCCATCATAGCCCAAGATTGCCGCCCATCTCTTTCGGAGATGGCAGAGCAGTTCAACATTCACCTCTGTTGGGTGTCGGGACATAGAGACATTCGAGGTAACTGTAGGGCAGACGATCTCGCCAAAAAAGGAACCCCATTACCTCTTTTACCTGATAAAGGTTCCCTAGGTATACCAATCGCTACTTGCAAACTCTTGTTCAAGCTATCCGCAATCGAGAGAACAAACCTTAGGTGGACAAGTAGCAATACATGTCTAGCGACTAAGCAGATCTGACCAAAGCTGGATCTGCGACGCTCTAAGTGTCTAATCTCATTAAACCGACTGCATATTAACTCCACTATAGGTGTCATTACAGGGCACTGCTTAATAGGCAGGCACGCATCTAGACTTGGCGTGTACTCAAACGACTTCTGCAGAAGTTGCATGGACGAGGAGTAGGAGGAGACTATACTTCACCTTCTCTGCACTTGTCCTGCGCTTTCCCATAAAAGAAATCTCTTTCTAGGGGACTTCTTGTTCAATGATATAAGTAACTTAGCCAACACTGGCGTTAGAAGTTTATCGCGCTTCATAAGAAGCTCCTGCTGGTTCAACGAGCAGTGAGGGAAATCGCCAGATATGTGTGGTACCCCAATGAACCTGATATTGGTCTAAGTGTGTTGGCCTTTTGCTGACAGCCACGTCAACCCAACCTAACCTAACCCCATGGCACCACTTGAACCGGACGTTAAACCAACACACCCCTACGACTATCGTGAATCCATAATTTTCGCCACTGAACTATATTTTACACGGTCATGAAAGAGCTATTTTCCGATCCACGATCGCCTCGTTTCTTCTTTTGCATACAGACCGTGATCGTGGTAAGGTGTTCTCGTCAAAGACAAATCAACCAAAGAAACCTCGAGAATTGTAATTGCAATAATCCACCTAAAGGAGGTAAGAAAACTATTGAATTATTTTAATTCATTATAATATTATCTACACTTACGTTAAGATTTCTGAAAAGTCTTGTGGCCACAAATTTCGTCGACACGGGAACACTGTGAGTAATTCTACTACAAGAATTAAATAATTTCTTTGGCAAAACTCGTTTTTACTTCCTTTTAATTATATTTTATTAACGTTCGTACTAAGAGGAGTAAAAATACCTTTAATAAATACTTAAATAATAAATGAACTACTTTAATATCTAATTAAAATCCTAATTTGAAGGTACATCTTAGTAAGCGACACATAACGCGTTTAAGTTCAGCGTAGTTAAGGTTGTGATCGGTTAACTAAGCGCAAGGGGATCGTAAGGGACTATCCCAGATTCATATTTGGACACAGGGTAGTCACGGTGCAAGCGGTTTCGACCAATTGCAAAGGAGAGGACAAGTCCTTATGTTTCTCAACATCAGAAACGACATCAGCAATGGTTTATATTATCGTTTTCTTTAGTTTTTAAAAAGTTCTCTCTTGAACAATTTAACAATTTCTCTGTCAACCCCCCTTTTTTCGATGTAACATCCAGGCACGAAATCTTATGTCTGCATAGGGAGGCAGCAAGATCCCACCCCACCGTCGAGCTAATGCCGTGCGATTGCAAGCGTGTCTATTCTGCCATGGAATTCAGGTCAACCAAAACTGAAATTCACTTTCCCCACCTAGCTATGCTATAAAGTTAAAAAAAAACGAAAAGTATTTTAATAAAATACCCAACATAACACATACCCCAACCTCGTACCTACTCCCAATCTAACAGTGACCGAAAGCAGGGGGTTTGCCGAACGGCAGCACGCGCCAGATACTTTTTTGAGACAGGTTTACTTTACCTTAAAGCTCATAGTCATAAGGTATGAAATAGCTCAATAGATAAAAGGGCAAGAGTACGATAACTCAGGCGACAAGAAAAAATAACGGTTTTGTGTAGAACAGTTATGCATTTTTTTTCAATGGGAGGGGGTCTATCTCGCTCCATTTGGGCGGGAGGGGCGACTGTAATACTTACAAAAGTATTGCACATTTTTTTTAAAGCGGCATGTTTCAAAGCTCATAAAAAATATGAAATAGGTTTAAATCCCTGGACATTTCTTCGACACCCACCGGTCTTTGGCCTCGATTTGTACAGATAAACTCTATACTGACTTAGTTATTTACCGCTTGAAACCAGTGACGCCATTGTAACAACAGAATACATCGTGTTTCTTATTGTAAGTACAATTTCTTTCGATACCAAACTAAGAAATTGAAAAATCGCCAACAAAATATGCAAAATGACCCAAACAAAATGAAAATACGCTCCCACTTTGATAATAATTTTTGTTGTTGTTTGCCATTCATTTTTCATTTTTAAATGGCTCTATGTCGCAAACGGTGCAAGAGAATCATCATGACGATCATGACGAATTATCAAAAAAAGCGAAGAGAAACTATTTCCCAAAATTTGAAATTACTGACCAAATAAAGTCCGCTTTGCAGTTGCCTGGAATGCGCACAGCACAGCGAAATCACATATGAAGCCACCTCGTTCAGAGATTCACGGCATTGTTTTACCAACTTGGATCTTCTTGTTGGAGATTCATGTCTACATGCTGCTTGAAAAACACTGCAGTGGTCTGGGAGCCTTAGGCCGACATTGACTTCAGGGCGATCTCGGAAGATGCCTTGGCAAGGGAGCGTATGCAGTCTTTGACCAGTCGGTGGTGATTCTCACAGCCGGTTCGATCTGGAATGACTGTCTTATCGTTCTGACTAAAATCAGTTGTTGTTGAGACCAAGACGTCCGCAACTACTATTGGGAATGTTGTACGCTTTGAAGATGCTCATGTGACTAGATTTACAAACCCATTGCCATTTTCTAGTTATCCTCTTAGGTGGCCCCATGCTATTCAGCTTAACCATTGCGCTTTGATAATTAGTTTGCTAGAAGCGTACTGTCATTTTTAAACAAAGAATATATTTAATTTATTTCAGTTTTTATTGTTGAATTACTTTATTTATATTGGCTTTGTTATATTGTGTGATATTCTTAGCCCGTCCATGGAAGGGAAAGTAGAACAAAATCACCAACAACTCTTAATGCAAACTTTCTCTCAAAGTTGTGCTTAACATCCCTGAATCTCAAATTAGAGCCCAACTACAACTCAACTCAACACAGTTTGTTAAGCGTTAGCAAATACACCAACCCACACTGGCGCAACGCGGATGTCATTAAGAATTTTCAACCAATGGTCTGGCATGGGTTCGCTTGGTCTTTAATAATGAGATTCGGTTTTTCTTGCGGACCTGGGGGCTCTGACTCGAAAACTTTCTGTGCTGGAGCATTATAGTCCATTCGCTCAATGTGGCTGAGCCAATGTAGTCGACGTGATTTAGCTTCTTAGACTAGATTCCGATTTTCATAAACATTGAAATCTTGGTTCGCTGTTGTATCTTCTCCTCTCTATTTGCCGCACACGGGACGAAATATCCGACGGATTACTTTTCTTTCAAAAGACCCCAATAGTAGTTCCTCTTTCTTATTTATTGTTCAGCACTCGGTACCAAAAAGTAGGACTGGCTGGATAAAGCTTCGCATGAAAAATTTGGAACCTATTTGTTTTGCCAAACGCAAGTAGCCAGCCTACGGTTATTCTCCGTCGGATCTCGAGTAAGGTGTTATTCGTGGAGTTGATGTTTACTCCAAGGTAGATGAACTCCTTAACTTCATCGAAGTTATAGTCACAGGGACATTTTGTCCTGGGTGTTTTTTTTTTTTTTTTTTTATAATTTGCGTGCGCTAAAGGGATTTCTTTTTTCTGTAGTGACACATAACCCTTATAGTGGAAACCACAGCGCAGGCATTTTTGTTTTGTTGCTGTAAGTAGCTCCCAGCAAACGATTTTTATTTTTGGGTGCTACTTACTGTATGAAAGAAGAGAAGGATAGGAAAGAAGTTTGGGCGATGGGATTTTTTCTCCACAGGTGGCCCCTAAATTGCTTTAGGGAGATCTGTTTTTGTTGTGTGTATTCAATTTATAAAAATCATGGCCCTAGTCGGGATTCGAACGCACGACCTGCAATCACTTAGTGAATACACTACCATCGCACCATTGCCACCTTCTATGGTGGAAAGATCTTTGTTTGTCCGTTAAAAGCATGTATTTGTCCTCGTTAACTTCAAGACCAATTTCGCCCGTTCTTCAATCGCCGTTAAATTTTCTAACACGGCACGGCGCACCCTACTCGCTATTTTCTCCAGAACAAAATTGAAGAGGTCACATGAAAGCACATCTCCTTTGAAGAGCTCCTGACGATGAATGCTTTCAAAAGCGGCAAAAAAATGGTGAGTACCGATTATTGTATTGCAGAATGTCTTGCGACTTTGACTTTGGATAGAGTTTTATATGAGACATCAAGCTGGGATATGCCTCGATAGTTCTTGCAAGAATTTACACCCCGTTCGACAAAAAGTCGCAGGAAAGATTGTCCGTCCGTGTTAAAAAACCAAGTAGGCTATCCCTCTACTATCAAAATGTAAGGGGACTCCGCACAAAAACCGCTGAAGTATATTTAAACTCCCAAGCCCTCTCTCATGATATCTTCTCCTTGACGGAAACATGGCTTAATGCCGGAATTTTAGACACGGAACTCTTCAATCATGAGTTCTCCGTATTCAGAAACGACCGTCATAACAATGACCTGAAAGCGCTTGGAGGTGGTGTCCTGATCGCTGTTCGTTCCAACTTTGAGTCACGAAAGATTGACTTTCCATTTCAACTAAATGTCGAAATTATCTGTGTAAAAATTACACTTAAGAACAAACATTTATATGTTGTTAATGCGTACATTCCATCGTATCGTCTGCGTTCCCTGTATTCGGAACTTTCTATGGCACTAGACCATATTTTTGACATATCTTGTTGTGACAGCACTGTCTTACTTATAGGCGACTTCAATCTGTCACATATTGGATGGGTACCTTCTGAGGATGATTCTCATCTCATCCCATCCTTTGACTCTGCCCAACAAGAGCTCGCTTTACTAGACAACATTTTGTCTTTTGACTTACAGCAAACAATCTGTATAAAAAATTTCAGAAATCGAACTCTCGATCTTGTTTTCTCTTCTGACTCTGTTAGTATTGTGGTTCTGGAATCCCACTTCAGTATAACTAACATAGATAATAATCATCCACCCTTGGATGTATTTATTGAACTAGGTGCACATTTGTACGAAAATAGTAGTTCGTATGACCGTTCGCAATCTTTTGACTTTCGGAAAGCAAATTTTCAAAGGCTTTCTGATGAAATTAATAGCCTTCATTTTAATCTTACTGCGTTATCTAATATTGAAGATGCAGTCGGTGCTTTTTATTCTTTGATGGATAACTGCATGAAAAAAGTGATTCCTGTCAAATCCTCTGGGAATATGAAAACGTCCCATCCCTGGTATACTAAAGAGCTCAAATCGATACGAAACAGACGTAATAGGGCTTGGAAGAACTATTTAAAAAGTCTCTGCCATTCAGATCTTGAACTCTATCTCACATTATTCAATGAGTTCAAATCTTTATCCTGCAACTTATATACGAGTATTGACTATATAAGTAAAATGGAATGCTCTTTAAAAGTGGACCCCAAACTTTTCTGGGGATTTGTCAATTCTAAGAAAAAAACCGATGGTTATCCATCGAAACTTACTTATAATAGCTCTACAACTGCTGATTCGCTAGATGCAAGCAATATGTTTGCAGATTATTTCAGTAAGTCGTTTAGGGTGACCCCTCTTCACGTAGATGAGCAATATTTTAGTTATCTAACTAGCTGTTCCCAAATAAGTTTTAGTAGCTTCTCATTTGACTTGGAAACAATTTTAAAATTGATTTCTTCTCTGATGAATGATTATTCATCAGGTCCTGATGGCATTGCACCGATCGTTCTTAAAAAATGTAGTCATGCAATTGCTCCATATCTTAAATATCTGTTTGAATTGTCCATTAGTACTGGTAAATTCCCTTATCTATGGAAAAGTGCTTTTATCACACCTGTATTTAAAAAAGGCGAACGTAGTGATATCACTAATTATAGGCCTATTTCAAAGCTTTCGTGTATCCCTAAGCTTTTTGAACAAATTGTTTGCGAAAAGTTAATATTTCTTTGTCGCAATATAATTTGTAATGAACAGCATGGATTTGTAAGAAATAGATCCACTGTCACTAATCTGTTAAGTTTCTTGCATGATTGTTCTACTGCATTAGAGAATAAGGACGAAATGGATTGCATATACACTGACTTCTCTAAGGCCTTCGACCAGCTGTCCCATGAAATAATCGAATTTAAGCTCAGGGCTTTTGGTTTCCCACCATGTTTCATAAAATGGGTTAATTCACCTCGGACCAATTCTATTTATACTAGCCATTAATGATGTTAAAGCATGTATAAATCACAGTAATATCCTGATCTACGCTGATGATATGAAAATATTTAAATCTATCACTAGTCAGCAAGACAGAATTTTTCTTCAATCTGACATTAATAGCTTCGCCAATTCGTGTGATAAAAACGGTTTATCCCTGAACCCAACTAAATGTCAACATATGACATTCTCTAGAAAGACTATCCCTTCCACTTTTCAATATTCTCTGTCTCAACATATTCTTTGTAATGTTGATAATTTTAAGGATCTTGGGGTTTATTTCGATCCCAAACTGGTTTTTGCCAAGCATATAAATTTTAATGTTAATAAATCTAATTGTATGCTGGGGCTTCGTAAAAAGGTGGGCGAAAGAATTTAATGACCCATACGTTACTATGTCATTGTACAATTGTTTTGTCCGTCCGATTCTAGAGTATGCTTCACAAGTTTGGACGCCGTTCTACAACATTCATTCAAATCGAATAGAGGCCATTCAACGTAAGTTTATTCGATTTGCACTTAGAGGACTTCCATGGGATGATCCATTTAACCTTCCTCCCTACAGTCAACGTATCAAGCTTCTTCAAATGTTACCCCTTTCTCAACGAAGGCTTAATAGCGATATCATTTTTTTACAGCAGCTTATATCCGGTCAAATAGATGCACCTGACTTGCTGTCGTCTATTGGCTTTAATTTTCGTGGTGGTGCCCATAATTTACGCAGTGTTGAATTATTGTTTAGCCCCCATCATAGAACGAATTATGGGAGGCATGAGCCTATTAGTCGCATGAGTAGAATCTATAATCTAAATGATCATGTGATTGACTTGCATGTTAGTAAAATTAAGCTAAAAAATATTTTGCGTATTAATGCTTTAATGTCTTAAATTGCTTGCATTATTTTGTGTTTGTGTTAGTATTTTATAGGTACATACATATTGTATTTTTAATTGTTTTGTCCTTAGATACTAACACCTGCACTAAATGATGAGCCTGTGAGTGCACTTTTAGTGCCGGCAATTTCTGCTCGTGATAGTTGCTTGCTTTAAGCACTCCACGACACAGAGCTGATAGTGTATTTAAAAAAAAAAGACGTGAGATCGCCTTTCTTGTATATTTGGCATATGGAGCTGATAGTCCTGGCCAAAGTTAGCTATGCTTAAGGCCCAAATCGACAATCACGATTTGCTCTAAAGCATACAAATTATTGTGAACCACTAGCAGCTTAAATCAAACTTGTTATGACAACCTGAAATTTAAATGCATGTCGCTTATTGAGTGGTACTAATCAATGATACATTAGCCATTATGCTCCAGTTGCCTAACACGTGCAATTATTTTGAAGTAAATGTTTTCCATAACAAAAACATTTAATGTGCAAAGATTTCATCCTTTAAAAGCTTTCCATTAAATAACATTGATTCAACAACTTTTATAAAGCTTCAGAAAATAATTGCGAATGGTTTGATAAATTTGTATGCACTTTATGGATGGGTTCCAAACGAAAGCATCCCAGACATATGTCTATATTTCATTTTCATAGCTCATGATCCTATATATTTTGTTCTCCATACAACCAGCATCGTAGTCGTATCTTTTCGCCTTCATCTTGATTGGAAAACTAATTTTTTGTCGCTTCTGTCAAGCGCAATGCCACTGCAATAACCCCTTCCCACCTATAAAAGTCATAAATCTTTGACAGAAGCCAGTTGCTTGGCTATTAACATGCATTCGTAGCTCAGTGCCAGAAACCCAGCAGGATGCATTCATACTACGATGACGATGGCAACGATGGTGCAGTGATTGCGACAGAATTGGTAGTAAGCAGCTCTTACCAAAATCATTCCCGTATCGCTATCGTAGCGGTTTCTTATGCTCTCCAAAAAAATTGCCAGGACAACCAGGAGTGGTGAAATATATCTGTGATTTTATTTCTCTCCTTACTCACATTCTTATGCACTGCACCCACTTACTGAAACGAATGTGCTCTGCAATTGAATCCTGCAAAGGTGTTCGAATGTTATAAAAGCCATGGTGCGCTGGTTGTTATATAAATTTATCAGTGACATATTTACTGCCCAATGAAAGCCGGATAATAGGTATCTCAGATAAGCGCACCCACATGACCATGATATAGTGAAAGCCCCTATGCTCCCCTTTAATTGATTTAAGAAGGCTGAGCAAATTTCGGTTACACTTTTCGGAACACCACATTTCAACGGATGGGGAAAATACCATTTAACCAGTTCTAGGTCGTCCGGTTTTACTCTTATGCAGAGTGTGGGTATCCTCCGTCGAACTCAAATTATAATTTCAAAGAATTTTTTGAACACCAGAAGTCCTGTTCGCTGTTTTGCCATAACTTCCTTCCTTTTTTTTAGTATGAATACAATTTTCCACCATGAAAAAAGAATACACACTCGTCGTATTCCTTAAACTATAAAAAAAAATTGGCTGCGGCATAAAAACCGTTTTAAACGGATGCACATACGAGCACATCCTTGCTAAGGAAAGAGTTGTTGCTGATGCAAAACGGAAGGAAAAAATCCAAACAAAACGGAAAATGACGCAAAAACCAATATGGCGCATTGGTTTTGAATAAAATTTTCGCACTGCTACTACTTATACAACATACATGCCAAGGCGAGTGGATTGCATCCAGTTGTTCCTTATTTTATTTAGAGCGGAAGTGATGTGCTTCATGTTGTTTGAAGGTGGGCTTGCTGAAGTCTGTAGATGTTTTAGCACAGGCAAAGTTGATAATTTACTTAAACTTGCGGCGCTATAGTTCGTAAAATGATAAATGAGATGTTTATCTACTCTGCAATCGGGGGGCCAACAATTCAAGGTACCTACCTTAAACTATTATTAAGCTGTCGTGGGCAGTAATTGTTCTTAAAAGATATTGGAAGCTTTAAGGAAAGATGGTTTAATAGAGAACGCTTGAGGATGAGTTGGTGTGCGAGTCCTTTTCTCTGCCAAAAAATGTAGGTATCTTCGTTTCGGCTTCTAGCAAAAATTACTGCAAAAAAAGAAAGAAATAAAACAGTTGATTGTAGGTATTAAGGAATCACCTCGGCCATTGTCAATTATGCAGCTGAAATAATCCATTGAAACAGTAAATTAATGAAAAACTGCAATTGCATTCATTTTAAGAATCTTTTGCGGATCAGCTGTCAGGTGATCTTATGATCTTGGGAGAGAGACCTTAAAGCAGAATTTTCACCAAGGCTGGTGTCGCATCACGCTGAGACATATATAATAACGAGGCTATGATATGGACTAGAGATATCCAGTGGGTTGACCTCAAAAGGTATCGGCTGGTCTCCTGGTTTCGGATTGTTTGCCTTACTCTCTTTCGCGATCTTATAGGAATGTTGAGTGATATTGACTTTTTGGTTGGGTTCGTAGGATCTTTCCATTTAACATGCCGGCGCTTCATGTTGGCGAACGCGTCCTTTTCCAAAACCCTCTTAGCTAAGTCTCGTCAACTTAAAACTATACTTATGACTAAGAAGATGCATGAATATGAGAAAAAAAAAACAAAAAAGAAGATGCTGCAGAAGACGTGTTTCGTTCATACCGGTGTTGACCCCTTCCCCTTGGAACAGTCCTCAATACGTGGTGAACTGTTTCCCAGTTCTGTCCTCTCCGCAATCACGGAACTAAAACGGAGGAGGAGAAGCCCAGGAACATCGGGGACGTACCGTTATGGTTGATCAGGTTATTATCTTGCGCTGCGGTGGCAGTCGTAAAATACTGGGATACGTTTCTTCCACTACTATACCAGCACTTTTGCATCAATATAAATAAATGCCTGCGGCCGGCGGGCACTATAAAACCAGACTAGGTCATGCGACATAAACCCCAAAGATGCTTTTGGCGCTTCCCATAGCCCTTCCAACGTCCATTCGAATCACCTTAACGAGAAAATTGTCAATCTCGTTCAACGGAGCCCCGTCGTATAAGACTTTGTTGGAATAACATTTTTTGTATTGGGACTGAAAAGTTTGAAACAACCCGACACACATCTATCGTACACCCCAATCCCTTCTATGTTACTAGCTCTTCATTAAACCACAATGAAAAACCATCATCGATGATCCGTAGGCCGTATAGAGCTTGATTGATGAGGAACAATCTCCTTGTCAGGGCAAAAGCGGCCTTGGCTGCAGTAAGACAAGCATCTACCTATATGCTTATCAACATACATACTACTGATCGAGCCGGATACCGAGGTTCTCTTCAGTTTGCTTCTACTTTGCTTCCATTTTTTCCAAACCTCGCGACAGATTCGACAATTTGAAGCCTGTTGATTCGGAATAACAAATTTGCAAAAAAGTATTGAATTGTTTTTTCTTTTCATTTGCCATTTGTAATTCTACAGAAAAATTCATAGCTTCTGAAAAGTTTACACAACCCATTTAAAAATCTGTCTCCAGAAGAAGATTGCCATCTGAGTGGCCCACTTTCGGAACTTAAACAATACCAAAAAGCAGAATAACCAGAATAATTGGAGAAAACTGCTGTACACATGGTTTCTTTATTTAAGTAAATTAATCTTTGAAAGAATTTCAAGTCGACTTTTGAGCCACATACACTTCGCTTCAACTGAATAAGCACAAACATTTTCTAAGCTACATACGTTGTCCATTTTTTCAAAACCTTGTGCCGTAATATATCATTTAATGATGCTAACTATTTGCTTATGATGTTGAGAAAATAAATCGAAAAGAATAATTCGAAAAGTGAAATTTAACTTGGGGCACATCCGACTTATGTCAAAACTGCCTCACGTGCTTTCGTCGAAAGTGTTCCATGATGTGTTTTTCAAAAATCAATTATTTTTCACAGAACTTATAGACTGTTAACCACCACAACTATTGAAGGAGAACTGTCGGAGTTCGTTAACGATCCAAGAGAAAAGATTGACATGATTTTTTATCAAACTTACTTACTTACTTAACGGGCCTCTGCCTGCGATACTGCAGCCTTCCATCCTCTGCGATCGCGGGTACGCTGCTCCAGTTGTCCAGACCAAGCGCTTGAGCAGCTGCGATGGCTTGGTCTTTAAAACGGAGGTTCGGTCTTCTTTGTCTTCTAGATTCCGGTGGCTGGGAGTCGATGATCCTCTTGGCTGCAGCATAATTGTCCATACGCTCAATGTGGCCGAGCCAATGTAGTCAACGTGATTTAGCTTTTTGGACTACATCCACATTTTGGTACAGCTCATAGAGTTCGCGGTTGCAGCTTCTCCTCCATTCGACCTCCTCGCAGACAGGAGCAAATATCCGACGGAGTATTTGTGTTTCAAAATAACGAAATATTGACTCCCCTTTCTTACTTATCGTCCAGCACTCGGCCCCATAAAGCAGGACTGGCAGGATAAAGGTTCGGTAGAGCATGTATTTTGTTGTTCGAGTGAGGAGTTTAGAACCCGTTCGTTTTGTTAAACCGAAGTAGCAGCGTCAGATCTAGAGTTAGGTGTCATTTGTGGAGTTGATGTTTAGTCCAAGGTAGTTGAACTTGTTGACTACCTCAAAGTTATTGCTATCAACAGTGACGTTTTGTCCTAGTTGGGATTTGTCCCCCGTTTGTTTGTTTGTTAATAGCATGCACTTCGTCTTGTCCTCAATAACTTCAAGACCAAATATTTTCACCTGCTCTTCAATCGATGTAAAAGCCTCTAACACGGCACCCTGGGAACGGCTGATGATATCGATATTCCGCATACCGCAGTAGTTAGCATGCTGCCCCCCCCCCCCCCCCCCCCCCCGAAGCTCTTCTGTTCGATTGGGAGTAGGTACGAGGTTGGTTTTGATGCTATGTTATATATATTATTAAAATACTTTACGTTTAATTTAGACGGATTGCAAATAAGTTAAGTGGGGCATAAGTCCCCAACATTTTGCCCGTCTTCTTTAGGCGCAGGAATATGGATAGGGTCTCCAACGGTTCCCCAACGCACTGTGGCCTATCCTTATATTTTTGTTTGTAAATGGATCGACACAAAATTGGCTTAGTTTCAGAAATAAAATAGCCATGGAACGACCCTTGGAAGAACATTGTCGGTTCCAACAATAAGAGAAAACACGGTGGGTACGACCCAGAAGGTCCACACGATCAACTTCATTTCCCGGAACGTATAACATAAGTAATAACACAAAGAAAACTAAAGGAGAGTACGCGAGAACTCAATAAAATCAATAATATTTGATTCTTCTCCTCATTCCTTATTAATATTAATTATTTAATGTTTATTTTACATTTTTGTACTATAATAAAACACTTTTTAGTTGCTGTTTGATAAAACAAACTCTATGAAATCTTTTATTTTGAAGTATATTAATGGATTGCCACCAGAACATATTAGATTAGAGAAATCTTTCTCAAGAAATTTCAAAACCAATATTTTTTGTAGTTAGATTAAGTTAGCTAGTGCGTTTCTGGGAGAAGCCGTGCTCGCCAACTTAGGGTGGTGCTTCCGGAAGGTGACTGGCGCTGTATGGCTTCAGTCGGCTCCCGGCGGCGCGGATGCACGTTGACTACTGCCAGTCTCCCGGAAAGAAATTGTGATTTTGACCACTTTTTGCGCAAGTCAACGAGTGCTCAGAATCCTACGAGTAATTATAGTAAGTAAATTAATCAGTGTATGTAGGTAGTTTGTATTTAGTTTGTTTTATATAAAAATATGAAACTTGGGTACTAAAGATGCCGAGTGAAATTTTCTCGATGAGTACGATAAGTGAGATAAGTTCATAAAATAGTTTTTAGGCCGAAAGGCAATAATAAAGGGGTTATAGTAAAGTTTAGATCATAAGGATCAATTATTTAGAACTAGTATCCATTTAATTTTAAAATATTGTTGCGTATTCGAGGATTTTAGGATGCTCAAAGAAGTGATGGCTAGAGAAAGTAAAGATGTAAAATGGAAAACACGAGATTAAACTTTTGGTAAAACTTTATTGATTCGAGATTAGATAGATGAGAGAGACACTTGTCAAGCGTGACGTCTGTCGATTGCTTTTTTCTTTTGGTCTAACATCAGCTATTGTTCCTGGGGTGCGTTCACAGATGCGTAACACTCCTCCGCCTTGAACTGGAGCCTCTTCGGTCGAAAGCTTTTTTTCGGAAGGCCGGGCATCAAAATTGTTGACTCGGTAGGGGGTGGTCCGAATGCACAACCTTATGCTTTGAACTTTGAATTTTGATGGTAACATGGTTAGGACTTCCATGACACGGTATGGTCCGTCTAAGTCCGATTGTAGTTTTGGGCAGACTCGAACTCTCCTTCAGGGGTTGTGGAACCACACAAAGCTTCCATCCTGGAATATCTAACGTTTCAAATCAAGATGGGTTTGGCGATCAATGAGGGCAAGAAAAAGTATAATATGCTGTCATCAAGAAAGGACATCCAACACCGACGTCTCGGACAGAATGTCACTATAGACAGATAAAACTTCGGGGTGGTTCAGGACTTTGTCTACTTAGGCTCCGCAATGAACTCAGGCAATGACACCCGCGCTGAGATTAAACGAAGGATAACTCTTGCCCATCGCTGTTTCTTTGGTCTAAGAAAGCAATTGAGTAGCAAAGCCCTCTCTCGAACAACTAAAGTGACCCTTTATAAGACCTTAATAATTTCTTTCCTTCTCTATGGTGCTGAGGCATGGACTCTAGCACAAGCGGATGCGGTCACTCTTGGCTGTTTTGAGAGGAAAATTCTTCGGGTAGTTTTTGGTCCCGTCTGCACAGACGGTGAATGGACGAGGAGATACAACAACAAACTGGATGGGCTGTACAGCGACATCGACTTAGCCAGACGAGTGAAGGTCCAACGACTGGAGGTGGCTCGGTCATGTAGAGCGAATGGACGTCAATGCTCCGGCCCGGATGATCTTCGAATCCACACCCGAGGGACGGTGCAGTAGAGGAAGACCGCGACTCAGGTGTTGCACGCAAGTGGAAGGGGACCTTAACCAACTTAGCGTGCGAAACTGGAGACAGCTGTCCAAAGATCGTGCTGGCTGGAGACGCTTGTTAGTTGAGGCCCAGTTCCACCCGGACTGTAGCGCCACCCTACGTAAGTAAGTAAGCTTTCAAATCATACCTACTTTTCATTTTTTTAGCTGAGCGTTGAAGTTCAAATCTGGCCCTGTTATGAATCTCCCGAAACTGGTCCTGTAACTGTTAAACTATGTTGCACATCAGGATTTTCATTTTCGGACCAATCACAATAACTAGTAGTGAGTCGGAAGTTAATAATTTCGGCCGACCAAGTTGGCTTCGAACTGGGTATAGGTAGCTGAATGCCATTCAAAATCTAGATTAATACGCACTTAGTCAAAGCTGCGACTGTTATACTCTAACTTTGGTCAGCACCTTTACGGAAAACCAACGTTTTTATGGGCACAATTGCAGTATCTCAGTGGTTAGTGCGTTGTACTTCTGACCGAGGGGTCGCAGGTTTCAATCCCACTCCATAAAATCCCAGACTTTCCACTCTTCCCGAAGTCAGACAAGCATCAAAGGATACATTTTCTCATGAAAAGCTTCTCAAATTTGACTTTCGCAAAGTACTTAAAATTGTAAGTGGCTTCCCTTAGCGACAAAAAAATTATTTCGCACATACACAAATGGTATGGGCCGTTAATACCTAATATTTATTTATTAGTTTTCAAAGTTTTTACATATTTATTTGAAGTGGGCACCGATATTAAATGTTGAAAAGGTAGGGGATTTATAGATATAAACAAAAAAAAACTCTTTAGTCATTTTTTTTTCCAACAAAGTTGATATGAGGTACACACATGCAACCAATTCAAATAAAGGAAGAAAATATTTCTAGACATCCTTTTTACTACGCGATTCATTTGTCATTTTGTTAAGATTAAGATAAAAGCAATGCGCCAAACAAAAGCTCGATCAGAATCCCGTAGGAGTTCAATAAAAAGAGAAATTGATTAGCTTAGTTATAAGTTTGTGTCTGTGCACAGGAATGAGAGACCAAAACTGAATCGCATCAACGAAAAGCTAACGAACTGCCTTACGATACGTTCGTGTGCATAAATTCTTAGATATTAAAAAAAAAACTTGTTTTTTTTGCTTGGTCTCAATGCTGCTGGCGGTACGTGTGTTCACATCCTATCATCAACTTCCCTTTGTTAATATCCATTTTATGCTGGCTGAAATAACTGAAGAGGTCTATACATACGTTTATGGATGTACTTGAGAGAGTCATCAGGAAGAAGAAACGAATCGAAGCAACCGTAAACCGACTACAAAACCACATAATGGATGGCAGACACATGATGGTGAGTTCTAAGGATTAAAGATGTTGCCAAAGACAATCCGCCGCATTCAGAGTGATTCATTTTTCCTTATTTTGTTTTTGTGTGTGTGAGTTTGTTGCCTCATATTGCATTGGATTGTCTTTTAAGGATAACATTGGGGGCATAACCACACAAAATTGTGGGCGATGTGGGGATGGAGAGGTGGGAGATAAACAACATACAAATTTGCCTATTAAATCTTCTGGCTGAAGGAACATTGCAAATAAGCTACACGTGTTCGAGTGATTTATCAAAACGATACTGTGAGAAGCAAGCAATTTTAAATGTGTTTAACCAAGGTGCACTGGCCTCAATTCGTTGAATTTTTATGTTTCTTTTTTTCTATGTTTCAAAGCTTCCACGGGGTATGCCTTCTGAGATGGAAGTCTTCAGAATGGTCTCCCTCACCCACGACAGGCAGGCTGTTTGATGAGCAATGATGTAACTGTTTCGGTCCTTCCACAATCAGCTTGGACAGGATTTTCGAGGAAGAAAACAAGCAAAAAACATAGGGACGGGCTACAGTCCGCTTGGGCGAACTGTTGGATACCCTATTCTTATTCCTATCCCTCATAAGTGGGCGTGACAAAAGTCTAAGTATGGTTGAATTGTTAAGAACGCTCTACATATTTTGTTATATAACATTTAAAGGATTTTATCGAAAAAAACGCTCCCTAGCTCAAACTTGGGTGTTTCAATAAAATTGTTTTATTTAATTGTGGGCGTGTCAGTAGGCGGATTTAAAAAAAATTAACACATGAGCATAAAGGGCCCCTAGAGAGTATATATTATAAATTTCAGCTCCCTAGCTCAAATTTTGGTTTTTCAATAAAATTGTTTTATTTATTTGTGGGCCTGGCAGTGGGCGGTTTTTGAAAATTTTATATCCCGAGCAGTTTTAGGAGTCATAGATCATATATAAAAAATTTCAGCTTTCTAGCTCAAAATTTGATTTTTTCCAAAATTTTGTTTTTTTGAGTTTGCGGGCTCTGTGGGCGGATTTCCAAAATTCGTAAACTTGATTATTTCGGGGCCCTAGAGAGTATATGGGTAAAATTGCAGCTCTCTAGGCCCTGTTTAAAGGCCTAATTTTTACCGACAGACGGACGGACGGACTTACATGGCTAGATCGACATTACTATCGATGCTGATCATAAATATAGTAACTTTTAGGGGTCTACGGGCAATATTAAGGTATGTTACAAACTATGCGTCAAAATTAATATACCCTTAGAATAGGGTATAAAAACAAAGTGGTGCCTGATATAAACCTGACTGAGGAGAGGAGGAGCAAAAAGGAAGCAAGCTGGAATTCGTTCCATCTTAAATCCACCGGGGCGACACCAAATAATGCAAAGCTGACCAAGGAGAAGAAAAAGGAGGTCTGCCGGTTTTCAACTTTTCTTCTAAGGCAGGGCGAAATGCCTATCAATGGACACAATTCTTTTTGCATAATACAAACCGCAAAATAAAGCAGTTTTGAGGTTGTGAACCCGCTTACCTTCATTCAATAGCACACGGCCCGCTTCGTACCTGTCAGGGCTTTTCTATCTGAAGGAGTCATTATTTGTAAGACATTGGGGGAAGGCAAACTAGCCGTAAAAAGAAGGCTGACAAGGCATTATGTATAAATGTATTTTATCTAGTGAGTATGGTCGAAGAGGAGTTCCACATCAGCAATAGAAGCAAATTGGAAGTGAAGCCAGCAGCTTTATTAGCTGTCCGCGCTCCGAGATCTCGAAGATAAATCGATCAACGTTTACACCGATGGATCTAAAACCCTCGATGGGGTTGGTGGAGGTGTGTTCTCTGACAGGTTGAACCTTAGCCTCTGTTTTCGTCTCCCTAATCACTGCAGTGTATTCCAGCCGAAAATGATGGCGGTTAAAGAAGTCCTATCGTGGTTTAGGAAGAACGTGATATCCGCCATGGACATCCGAATCTTCTCAGATAGTCAACCTGCGATAAAATCTTTGGATTCTGTCTCTACAAACTCCATCGTAGGTTTAGACTGCCAATTATATCTTGCGGAGATGGCGGAGTGGTTCAACATTCACCCTTAGGCATCCCAATTGCTACATGCAAAGTCATGTTTATGAGGGAGGTCATTGACAAAACTAACCTTAGGTGGACAAGTGGCAACACTTGCCTGGCCACAATACAGATTTGGCCAAAGCTGAATCTGAAAAAGCTCTAAGTGTTTGAATTCTTTGAGCAGACTGCACTTTCGTGCTACAATTGGTGTAATCACCGAACACTGTCTTATAGGCAAGCATGCAACAAGGCTTGACACCTATATAAATGACTTCTGCAGAAGCTGCTTGGACGAGAAGGAGGAGGATATTGTTTTCCACCTTTTCTGCATATGCCCTGCTCTCTCTCTCAAAGACGAAAACTCCATTTGGGATCTTTCTTTTGTAATGATCTCAATGATATTATAAATGTTGACATTAAAAGCCGTTCAAGCTTTATTAAAAGCTCCAACTGGTTCAACGAGTAGGAAGAAGAGAGCTTCATGTGGTTTATAATGGACCTTTTATTGGTCTAAGTGTGTCGGCTTCTGCTGACTGCCACTATAACCTAACCTAAGTGGGTATGTATACTAAAATCCATGTGTTATTGCAATTTATTGCACATACATGCTTTGGGCACCTACTTCCTTCTCCGAAATGTCAAATGAAATTTTCAAAGTTCAGTGGGAACGGTAAAATAGAAATCAAAATTTGTTCGTGAAATTTCGCAACGTAGTAAATATAAAGCAGACCCAATCATCAATATTAGCTGACGAACGCAACACCACCGATTCACATCCTGAGAAGACTTCTTCGGAGCCTGGACGAGCAAATTCTTCGGAGATCTCTTTTCCCGTGATGCGAATATGATCTTTCTTTATAGGTGGTTAAGGGATTAGAGGATAGAGAACAGGTATTGGCTTATGAGAAACAACGATATAAGTAGAGAACAACTAATAGCACCTGATTTCTCCAACCTCTTCACCAAAGCGAGGATTTTTATCTGGTAGTACGATGGAGTCTGGATGCTCTAGGATTCTTTCTGATTTATTTTTTTTTATGAAAAGAATTTGCCTTAAGTGCAGCTATGGCTGCCGCTGCAGACACACATGTTTCGCCTCCTGATTGCAATACAATGTGTAAGGGCCGACGGATATCTATCTGCCTTATGAGAAATCTAGTCACTTTGCGTGTTTTTGTCATCATCACTACATAGTATAAAACAAAGTCGCTTCCCGTTGTCTGCTTGTCCCTATGTATGCTTAGATCTTTAAAACTACACAACGGCTTTTGATGCGTTTTATTTTCATAGGTAGAGTGATTCAAGAGGAAGGTTTGTATGTATAATACATGCATAATATAGCAGGTTAGGTTAGGTTAGGTTTATGTGGCTGTCGGCAGAAGCCGACACACTTAGACCAATTTAGGTCCATTGTGATACCACGTATATTATCTACCTCAACTCTGTAGATGGGACTGGCCAACGACACGCGGTTGTTCTCAAACGGTCCCCCATCTACGTACTAACCGCGCCCAACGTCGTTTAATTACGGTGATCTGACGAGAACCGATTAACTCGACGTGGTATAGTCGTTGGTTAATATAGTAAGAAACGCTGATAAATTTTATAGGTTTCTAATGATGTCGTAAATGAACACATTTTTCTGCGCTTACATTGCAAACGCTGGCTGAACCCTACGATATAGATCAAAATAATGTACTACAGTACTTTAGACCTTAAAAAGGTCTACAAAAAAGTCCGCAATGGTATACGTCTATCTCTTAGGGATAACTCACAATAACCATTTTTTTTATCCTTTACTTTTTACGAGAAATAATATTGCATTAATCCTTATCCAATTAAGTACCTTAAGTACCTTTTTGAAGATATTACAGATTTAAAATGCAGGGGCATAGTGGTTGCTGTAGTACCGGCCGGGGGGCCGCGCTTCGACCTATAGCACTTTATGATTAGCAGCGATCGCAAGCGTTTATCGGAGCTCAATAGAGAGGAAAATAACAACACTTAATAAAAACGTGATTTTCAGCGCGACAACCTAATCCGTACTTATAAGTACGTTACGATAAATGTATGATAGTATTTAAATACTAAAGTGAATTCTTTTTAAAAAACAAAACGTGCTTTTCAGCGCGACAATTTTTTCGAAATTGTATGTTCGTACTTTGGTCTGTATTAATTTTAATTTTTAAACCGCACTTATAGTAAGTACATTAGGCTAGATAGGATAAGATTAAAACCATAATTTATAAATTGTATTTCTTCTACGAGTATTAAGATCTTGGTTTGAATTTAGAAGGCAATTTAGTATTAGGGCAATTATTTTGTAAGTATTTTTAATTATAGAAAATCGTAGTTTAAGGTATGGTATTTAAGTTCAAAAAAGAGCTGAATAGAATAGGTATCTTTTGTTGTTGATGATTGTTGATTATCTTTTGTTTTAAGTCGAACGAATAGTAAGTACAATATTTTTTACTGCGGCACATATAAATAATATGGCAATTTGTTCATTTATCATACGTATAGTTTTAAGGTGTGAGTTCAAACAAGAACTGAGTAAATTGTGTACAGAAATTATATAGTCAGTCTGGAAGACGTCTTCGTTCAAACATAGGTCGTAGTACAGTGAATGCCAGAAGAGCATGTTTAGCAAGAGATGAAGAATCGTCAACGGGACATGAGGCTCGCCTCAGCCAGCTTGGGGATAGATATAGAGCTGAGGGAGAAAGAGAATCCTCAGTAGAGCGTGAGACTCACCGCAGCCAGGATCGGGATAGACAAAGAGTTCAGAGAGCCAGAGAATCGTCTGTAGAGTGTGAGGCTCGCCTCAGACAGGATAGGGATTGATATCGAATACAGAGAGCCAGAGAATCGTCTAAAAACTTTCATAATAGAGTGCAAAATACTCACCGGATGTGGTACCGGAGAAGATGTATTGATTCCCCCAATTCCTTTGATACCATCGGATTTACTGTTCCAATTTAAACACCTACAATTTCCGATAAAGATATCTTTTGCAATGACCATTGATAAATCTCAGTGTCAAACTTTCAACGTTGTAGGCTAAGATTTGAGCGTTGAGTGTTTTTCACATGGCCAATTATATGTCGCTCTTTCAAGAGTAACCTCTAAAACATGTTTGTATTGTCTAATAACAAAAAAGCTGTGAACATTGTATATAAAGACATTCTATAGTATATTTAATATCAGTATTGCATCCGCGCGAACCCGGAGCGGGCCGCTAGTATTCTATATAGGCTAAGATTTAAATGGAAAAAACGCCCATCTTTTGACATTTCAATAGCACTGGCTGTAGTTCACAACAACATTTTAAATTACACAAATATCTGGAGAGTGTTCTGCAATAATTTTATAAAGAAACAATAAAATGATTAACTCAGCGACCACGTAAGTACCACTGCTTAAGGGCATAGCTCAGGCTCAGTTTTTGTTGTATTTTGTATGTGCATTTTTTTCTAAGGATTTTTAAATAGTTTACCAAGAAAATACTCATATATTGTTACACACCAAGAAAGCACCAGCACCTGAACGACGACAGGTTTTGGAAGTTTCCGTGAAATTGCGGTTGCATCTCTCTCCTGGCTTATATCTTGCCCGGCATTCGGGGTAAGAAAAATACATCAGACTGAGGTCATACTCGTATGATTATTCTCGCGCAGTATCATGGAAAGTTCAGTGCGATTTATAAGAGAAATCATTGCTTTTTAATTAAGTAATGAGTATGCCAAATACCGCATAAATATTAGCCAACTGATATCACAGTTCAATTAAGGGCTGTACTTTATTTGCTTGTTACCAATTTTGGAGATTTAATTGACTATTAGGCTTTTCCTGGCACCTTAAGATGGCGCCCTCACAAAATAACTGAACCTTCGAAGTGAAGTGTACACACTAACACTCAAAAATAAGGAGTAAACCTCGCTTGTAAGAAACACTATTCGTTTTCACACATATTCCAGACTTTGCTAACATTTTAATAAAATTAATCTCTTTAAGCACAAGTGCCTTTATTGACTCATCTGTGGTCCTATTGTGTTACAACAGAGTCTACATGGTAATGCACGCTCTCGACTAAAGAAGAGTAAACAAATAGTCACCTCTCCCCCTGCATATGTGGGGAATTGTGGGGCAAATTTAAAGTAAATATTGAACTTTACCTTCTCCCCAGATCCTTCTGAAATCAAATGCTGGTCATCGAAAATATTTAATTAAATAGTCCCTGGTAAAGAAGGCGATGCATATATGTACGATCCATCCACCCCAGCCCCACATCAGACTTAGTATGTAAAGTCTGACCATGAATTCCACACCTTTCACTCGTGCACCCGGCGGAACCCCTAAAAGTTGTGCCACAAAATTTCACATGTTTGTGGATGTTTTACAATTCTCCGACAATGCTGGCAAAGTATTTGCTAGCGTCCTGCGTCCACTTACCACCGGAAAAGCATCGAGTGTGAAATATGAACTATAAGACCATCACCGAATGGGGCATCCTAACAGTGACCAATGCTTGGCAGTGAATCTCGAATGAACTCCCTTTCCTTGTGGGTTGTTGGTTGTATTTTCTACGATATTAATATTTTCAATTTCATGCAAGAAACGGATATGGAAATAGTTTGGTTTATGGAAATTCCTCCCGCACTACTCTGTGTGAGGAAAGCACAACAAATAGGAAGGAGTAAAAAAAACTGCATACCACACAATTTAGAGAGCATCCGGGTTGTCTGCTACCCGGTTCCAGTCGTAAATTATTTATTAAAATCAATTTTTCATTTGAAAACGTCGCTAGATAAAAATTTACGATTTCAAAATTTCTGCTAAGCGTCGCAAATCGGGGGTGGACTCGAATCAGTTTTACGATGCTGTCCCATAACGAGCAGGACCCAATGTGAATTCGAAAACAGAAAAAAAAGTTCACAAAGGGAAATAAAATTAAGGAAGCAATTATATTGAATGTCCTTTTAACTTCCTTTTTTTGCCACATTTATTTACTGTTAGTCTGCGGTCTGATGCCAATCTTATGGCTGCCTGGAGGTGCCGCAATGACTCACGGATGTATCAGGAATAAGTTCCTCGCAGCACGCACTCAGATAAATTTATTCTTAGACGAAATAAAAGTACACAAGGATGTTTCAAAATATGCGAGTAGGAGCAAGCTTCATCCCAAGGGTCTGGCTGCGTAACAATTCTAATTACAAGCCAACTGAGCGCGTAATTCATTGCGTACCCTACGGCACCCAAGCAACTCTCTCTTCAGTGCCAAGATGTAGGCCCATCTGGGCTTCCGTCATAGCTTCATTCTAACTGATAGAGGCACACAAAAAGACTTGTAAACTTTGACTATTCAACTGATGCGCTTTCAGTTCCTCTCGGAGTGAAACCAGAAACAATATGTCACATGTTATTTGGGCTATGACTTGGATCAGGATACAGAACCTTACGTACGAAGATTTGATGAGCAGATATCGCAGAAGAATATAACTTAAAAAAAAGAAGAAGCAAACAAGAAACAAAACATAGAACAACAAGAAAAAAACAAAGCCCCGACTGAAGGAGATTAATAGGCTTTCTGTCTCTCATATGATGGAAGTATGTGTTCAGGAATTAAATGAATATTTGTTTTGCGTGTAGGCATAACAAATGGGAAATTGTGTTTTACTGGAATTTATAAGTGAGATTGCCACAGTGGTTCTGGTGGTCTTCAGTCGGAGTCGGCTGGAGATGGGAAAGAAATAATGGGAGATAGTGGCTTATGACAGGGGACAGGATCGTTCCCTGTAGATTTATGGCGATAAATTGAGGGTTGACGCAGTGTGGTTATCAAATTCCGGCCAAAGGAAAAATATGAGTTATACACTCAGAGATATCTTCAAGTTGGTAGTAGGTAATGGCTAGGAATGGGTTAGAGTGGGAGTCATGACGATGTTTTTGTTTGGTTTTTTGGTCGAAGGAAAATTTGTTACCTTATTATTTGAGTTATTACTCAGCAACTGCTTGAAAGGAAAAACGATTCACTGGTAATAAATAATTTGTGATTTAATTTGAGCTATGGCAGTGAGGCCCTCCACACGCGGAGCTACTCAAAAAAAAAATTAAAACTGAGTTCCTGTTTAATTGTTGAGTCGGTTACGCACATGACACTATGAGCCACCTCAAATTGAACTACTCGTAATTACAGACGAATTAGGTACCAACCAGTTTGTTGGTAGTTGCGCCGTGTGCAGCATCCTGATTTAATTTACTAATCCGTTTCTTTTGAGTAGCTACGTGTTTGGACGGGCTAAGCAGTCGAGGATAAAGCCCAAAAGTACTTTGTTTATTTTTTCTCAATTCAAATAAATAAAAATATACACAAAAAATTAAGACAGCACTATCATTGTATGTAGTTCCAAACAAGGTTTAATTCGAAAAACTATATGCTAAGTGAAGTTAATACCTACTTGTGTTCATAAAGGACATTCTACATATGCCGGCAAATTAATACAAACTACGCAATAAATCATTTTGTATCGTAACTGTTTCATTTGGTTATATTTCCAAATTGTTCTCCTCGGAGGATACTTGTTCTTTAAATGTATTCTCTATCCATACTAATATTATAAATGCGAAAGTAACTCTGCCTGTCTGTCTCGCTTTAACGCCAAAACTACGGAACCGATTTAAATGAAATTTGGTACACAGATAGTCTAGAGCCTGAGAATGGACATAGACTACTTTTTACCGCGGAAATTGCTTCATCCGCTGTCCAGAATCGGAGATCTAAGCTGATATCTAAGAAAAGTTGTAACTCTCGAATGCTTTCTAGCTCCTAGCTTTGGAATGACTCATCCAAATGAAATATGATTTTGTTAATATAAAGTTCAATTATGTACAAAGATTTTAAGATATAAATCATCTTTGTAGGTTATCCTGAAGTTGATCAATAAGCCTTAAACTATAAATTTTATACGATTCAAAAAAGTAAAATGTTCGATTGAAGCTAGATCGTTGTATTTTCCCAGCGTTCAGTGGAGGAAATTTTGTGTGTGTTTGCGGCACAAATCTGTTTCTCTACCTGTACCTTTTGTGCAATATGCTTTTTCTTTCTTTCTTTTTATGCACCTTTTGCAGTTTGTGTTGTTTTTTTTTTATGGCGCATGGCCATGGGATTGAGAAAGATAGGGTATGAAATGTAAATGAGATTGAGATGGAGTCACACTCAGAGTATATCCATATAATGAGCAGGGACACTCTCGACGCTTTCTTTATCAGCAAGTATTTTGTTTTAAATTTGAGAAGTGGCAGACTGGCGAAGCAAGGCGAGCACTGGACAGCTAGTTAGAACCATATAAACACATATCCCACTGCTTTCATAAACGGCGGGCGAAAGAAATCATGTTACCGTTAATTTTTTCCTGTTCCACGAGTACAGTTGCTTCTTCAATTGTTGAGCACTTTTTTACATTCTGCTTTTCTAACAAGTAGAACCACCACTATCGCCTAAAAAAGAAAATCGTCGCCTTTTGGAGAACTCCTAGTCACGAATAACTTTCGCCCCTATCATGGAATCCGTCGGGGGGAACGATCCGCTAATAGTTAACAATTTGCATCGTGTAATCCGCAGACGTGAACCATCCACATGTCAGTAATGTGAATAAGATTCACTGTATCGTGGAAAACGAACGCATCGAATCTCCGCATGCATTTGACATCCGCAGTTATCTCATTGCGGATCTGGTTGTTATTTTGTGAACTCTGCTGCGAAAAGGACCCGAGTCGTGAAAAATATAGGTCATAATTTTTTTGTATTTGTTTTCTTATTTTTATGTTCTTTCTATATTTTAGGGAAAAAACCACGAATAGAGAGCAGTTTAAATCATTAGTATGTGCAATGAATTATAATCCTGACATTGCTAAAAATAACTCCAAAAGACCGCCGGAGGATATACGGGAATTTTGGAGGAATCTCCAAATTAAATTAAACACTTTAGGTCCTCCATGTAAGGAGGTTATCGAATGGAAGAAGGTAATTGACACAGAATTTTCTTTTCATCATCTATAATACAAAATGTATTGTTTCAGGTTTGGAGCGACCATAAATCCCACCTGAAAAAAAACTGGCTCCAAATCGAAAAGAATTGAAGGCTACAGGTGAGGTGGTAGACCAAATGTAACATTACCTTTCACTCCCGAGGAGGAAGAGGTTACAAATTTGGTTCAACTGACTGAGTCAGCTGAAGGAGTAGAAGGGGCAAGGAGTTTTGGAGTGCCTACCCAAGTAAGTGAGTCCGAAACGACTGCGGTTAAGTCAAAATGAGGATGTTGATGCTACTGGAGTCGATGAATTCGAACTGTTTAAAGAAAATAAAAAAAAAAAACTGTCTTCTGTCAAAAAATCGTAAACACGCCGCTAACTTATGTGCTGGGAAGATTAAGGACTTTGAGGCAAGAGCCAACTCCGATGTTAAAATATCAATACGTAGGAAAATGCTGTTTTATTGTGCCTGAAGCATTTTGTAAACCTTTAAGTAAAAAAGTAGGAACGAGTTTAAACACAAAAATGGTATATGAAATCTTACGTTGCTTCTGGTAGTTCCATAACATTTTACGTCCTTGGCCTTAACTGAGAATGCCTTTTTCTGTCTAAAGACGATCTCTCATTAAAAAACAATGCAACGCTATCCATTTTCACACAAAATTTATTTTCTTTTCACTGAATTTAATTTTTACAAAACACATGTGTTTGAAATGAGCTGTCACAATTGAACTTCCTAATCACCAATAGTGGTCGGTAAGGGAGAGTATCCGACGGATCCGACGATAGCATTTTTCTGTTCACGTGAATGGAATAGAAAGAGAAAGAGAAAGAGATCGAGTACAAAGAGAGAAAGAGATCGAAAGTGATCGAGTACAAATATAGGGAATGTATGTAGTTGGATTAGTTTAGAATCATCTCTTGACAAAACACGATAAAAATGTAGCGTATCGTGTGCGAATGTAAAGGGTGATTTTTTAAGAGCTTGAGAACTTTTTTTTAAAAAAAAAACGCATAAAATTTGCAAAATCTCATCGATTCTTTATTTGAAACGTTAGATTGGTCCATGACATTTACTTTTTGAAGATAATTTCATTTAAATGTTGACCGCGGCTGCGTCTTAGGTGGTCCATTCGGAAAGTCCAATTTTGGGTAACTTTTTCGAGCATTTCGGCCGGAATAGCCCGAATTTCTTCGGAAATGTTGTCTTCCAAAGCTGGAATAGTTGCTGGCTTATTTGTGTAGACTTTAGACTTGACGTAGCCCCACAAAAAATAGTCTAAAGGCGTCAAATCGCATGATCTTGGTGGCCAACTTACCGGTCCATTCCTTGAGATGAATTGTTCTCCGAAGTTTTCCCTCAAAATGGCCATAGAATCGCGAGCTGTGTGGCATGTAGCGCCATCTTGTTGAAACCACATGTCAACCAAGTTCAGTTCTTCCATTTTTGGCAACAAAAAGTTTGTTAGCATTGAACGATAGCGATCGCCATTCACCGTAACGTTGCGTCCAACAGCATCTTTGAAAAAATACGGTCCAATGATTCCACCAGCGTACAAACCACACCAAACAGTGCATTTTTTGGGATGCATGGGCAGTTCTTGAACGGCTTCTGGTTGCTCTTCACTCCAAATGCGGCAATTGTGCTTATTTACGTAGCCATTCAACCAGAAATGAGCCTCATCGCTGAACAAAATTTGTCGATAAAAAAGCGGATTTTCTGCCAACTTTTCTAGGGCCCATTCACTGAAAATTCGACGTTGTGGCAGATCGTTCGGCTTCAGTTCTTGCACGAGCTGTATTTTATACGGTTTTACACCAAGATCTTTGCGTAAAATCTTCCATGTGGTCGAATAACACAAACCCAATTGCTGCGAACGGCGACGAATCGACATTTCACGGTCTTCAGCAACACTCTCAGAAACAGACGCAATATTCTCTTCTGTACGCACTGTACGCATTCGTGTGGTTGGTTTAATGTCCAATAAAGTAAACTGAGTGCGAAACTTGGTCACAATCGCATTAATTGTTTGCTCACTTGGTCGATTATGTAGACCATAAATCGGACGTAAAGCGCGAAACACATTTCGAACCGAACACTGATTTTGGTAATAAAATTCTATGATTTGCAAGCGTTGCTCGTTAGTAAGTCTATTCATGATGAAAGCATACTGAGCATCTTTCTCTTTGACACCATGTCTGAAATCCCGCGTGATCTGTCAAATACTAATGCATGAAAATCCTAACCTTAAAAAAATCACCCTTTATATTTAATTTTTCTTGTTGGGAATAATATTAATGCCGTGAACTTTCGCTTATGCATGTGGGATGTGAGTGCGTTATTTTATTGTTTAATATGTGGTCGAAAGAGAAAGCTGTACACAATAAATGCAGACATCAGTTGTGTGTGGCTCATAATATGTATGTGTCGTACATATATCTTTGGTTTTGTATTCGACATTCATTTATTTCGCCAAAATGAGATGTTGTGAATTAATCTTTTTGTTTTATTTTCCCAACTGGGAAATATTGTTGGTTGTTTCTTCCTGATGCATTAACATAGCTAGTTTCCAGTGCATTTCAAAATACGACAAAAATGTTGAAATTTAGTTTTTGCTATCCACAAGCATTATTTTGGTCTTAAGATCCCGGAAAGAACATTTAAGATGAACGCAGCTATGCCAGAGCCATTATTTTACGGTAAGCGGAAGATGTAGGCTTTGAGGCTATTATATATCTCAGCAACGGTTTTCTGCTACAAATATTGCGTCTTGGGTGTTAACCCCTCCCCCCTCAAAAAGTCTCGAAAATTCAGCAAAGGTTTGTGCATCACCCGCCTGGTCAATTTGTAGAAAAGTCCCTCTAACCAAACGGTATCAAAAGCCTTCTCAAAATCAACCGGACAAGCGCCCGTACATTGGGTCTTGCATTTATTCCACTGAATGTTGGAAACCAATTTTGACGCGGCATGAATACCAAACTGGTTGTCCGGAATTATGTCATTGTCCATGACCCGCTGCAAGAGGGTTCTATTGACAATCTTTTCAAAGACCTTGTTAATGTTCGGAAGCAAACTAATCGACCGGAGATTGACAGTGTTCGTCCTATCTTTACCATTTTTCGGGACTGGGTGTACCACGGCTTCCTTCCAATGCGCCGGATAATGTGCATTATTCAGCGCATTGTTAAACAGCGTGGTGAAAATATGTACCGCCTCCAGAGGCAGATGTCTCAATACGACGTTATCACCCAGTTTTAACACGTGTACCATAATGACTGTTCTCCAGCCGAATTTTGAGGCATGTGCCGTCGCGTCGTGGCCACTAAGTTTCTCTTGGTACGGGATACCACTAGGCCAGTGCTCCCCTGGATACACACCCGCCAAATTGTGAGCAGGTAGGGCACGACTATGAGGTGAAAACTTGACATACAATTTAAACCATAACATAATGCACAAAACTTTTAATCAGTTATAAGATTTCGACAGCAAGTTTTCTAGTTTATTGAAGATATTATTTTTTTCTCTGACGATTTTGTTAAAATAAAAAAATAGCTTTGATTTCAAAAGCGGAATTATAAAAAACTAAAATAAAACAAACGGGATTATAAAAAAGCGATACTATAAAAAACGGGTTATAACAGCCGGATTATTAAAAAGGGGATTTTAAAAAGCGGGATATCGTACCCAACCCACAATTTTCCATTTAACGCTTAAAATAAAAGTGAGGGAAATTTTGTTTTTATTTTAATTTAATAGTTTGCGCTAATTTATATTCAACACCTTAAAATAAATTTTAAATGAATATGTTAATATAATTGGATTATCGCGTCAAAAAATTCAACATAAATAATAAGCAGTTGCTTATTATTGTTGCCTTGCGCACAAATTTTAAATATTCCGTCCATTTAAAATGTCTAATTCGCTTCAGGGATGTTTTGTTTTATCAGGGTCAGCAAAATTGCCCTCTTCGATTATGCATGACGTGTAAAACGTTCTGCAACTTGTTTCGTCTTTTGAAATGCCAAATATGGTTCAAATGGCTTCCAGATTAAAGATCTAAATGATATGGTGAGGAGTTTCTGGAGAGGAAATATAAGCTTAACCCAAATATATATTGCAATTCTCTCCTTATTTTACAGAAATCAATATTTTTATTTTCTTATTGATAGCTGTTAACTAAATAAAACAAGTTAAGTAAACTAAATATATTAAAGCCTATGAATGTAAATATGCAAACATTATTTTTATATTGAATATATAAATAAATATATACTATAATTAAAGTCCGTGGTTTATAACCTTGCACAATTTTTACGAAATGCTGTACTAATACTACTTAGCTCCCCTTCGTTCCTGCCACATCTAGACAATCATCTTTAATTTTATTGAGGGTTTTCAATTGTTTGTATGATGCTCTGTCCGACACATGGTTGTGCTCCACATCAACTCAGCCAAGATTCAATCACTTCCTCGCAGGAATCGTCCTTTACACATACCTCACAGTATTCTTATAATTTGACTTTTTTTTTATATGTCATCATTTCGTCAAAAATATATAGAAGTTAGCAATTCGTCCTGCACAATAAAAATTACCAAACTGATGCAGTCGCTATGAACAACTTTTTCTGACACAAGTAATTCTTGATAGAGAAGGATTTTCACAGCGTCCTATTTTCGTTGATGTTGCAATGCGTGTCTAATTTGTGGATCTTATTTCGTTTTTTAAGTTATTTCCTGTAACGTAATTTCGCAGCGCGCATTTTATCAGCGGTTTTCGCCCCATTCCACACGAATTTAGGAAATTTAAGTTGATTGACTTTAGGCTGACTGTTCAAGAAAATGAACAATTAGCAGTTGGCAATGGTGTGATCGTAGTGTATAACTGATGGGCAGGTCGTGCGTTCGAATCTTGACCAGGGCCACGATTTTAAGTTGAATACTCAAACAAATACAGACCTCCCTAAGAAATTTAGGCGCCACTCGTAGAGGAAAACCCTACAAAAGCACCATACCTCTTTCTTATACTCCTATTCTTTTGAATAGTAAGTAGCACCTAAAATAATGCAATGCAGTACTTCAATGCTAAGTGCTGCTTACTGTTCAACAAAAAACGCCTGCGGTGTGTTCCAACACAACAAGGGTAGAAAAATAAAACCATTTTAGCGTAAGTAATTAATAAAAAAAAAAATCCGTTGCTATTGGTTTTATAGTTACAGATGACCAACTGAGCAGCTTTCTTAGCTGCGTAGTTCTCAGCTTGGAAAACGCTGCCCTCAACTGTCAGTCGGTTTGACTGGTTGATACTCAGCGCTTCTGAAGAGACTCTTCCTCCTGTTGCACTTCGATGACAGTGTTGGGGGAAATTCAACCTGTCCGTTTAGAAAAAGGATTTTTTTTCTAAGGCATTCCTTAGTCGTTCGTTTTAATGGCATATGTCCTCTCTGGTTAAAGATGATCATGCATATGACATTCGATTTCGGTCGAACGTTTGTCGAATTGGAAGAATCTGTATTTCAAGATTCGATCGAGTAGAAATTTTATTCGAGGAGAACCGGTTTAATTCGATCGAATAGACATTCGAAAGAATGGACTAACCATTCGAATCTAAAAATAAGCAAAATTAAGTACGCTCGATTGATCGAATGAGCAAGGCTCTCAAATGTTGATCTCTTTAAGTCTTAGCACACCTTTGGCTTTCACGTTCGTTGTAAAGTGCTCTTTTTTTGTCGGGGTGCGCAGTTTTGTACACTTGAGCACTCAGAATCAAAACTGGTCCATTGTTCTGACAAATAAAATGTACAGACCTAGATTCGGTTTGGATTTTGGTGAATCCCTTTAGGTACTGATAAGGGATCTAAGAATCTTGTTAATCGAGATATTCTATGAGAAATCAGAAAGGACTCCCCTTTGCGGGGATGATCAACCTGGCCCCAAAACCAAGATTTACGACTCTGCTGTTGAGCATTGTCTTAACGCAATTCGAGAGAAAATTTCTCGAACCAAGGTCCTCAAGTGATTAGATAAATCTTTCTGTATTCAGAAAAGTATCTAGAGAAGCAGCCAAGTTGAATTCATTATGGTTAAGAGACTTCATAACTTCATGTTCGTTTCCACGGAACTGCCCTTAACGTTAGTGTCTTGTGCACTACATAGAAAATTAGTTGGATAGATGTTGTTCCTCAATTGCAAGTGCAACAGTTTTCCCAAGGTTTTCATGAGAAATGATGAAGGACTTATTGGCCTGTCATCTTTGACTGTGCAGTAGCTAGGTTTCCCCGCTTCTGGGATGGAGACAACTCGTACTTCTTTCCACCTATCTGAAATCCCCACGCATCCACAGCAGGCTCTGAAAATTACCCGAGGTCACAGAATAGTCTGTTCACTTTTCCTCTGTAGGATGGTAGCTTTAATACCGTCCGATCCCGCCGACTAGTATGGTTGGAAGGATTTAAGTAGTTTTTAGCTATAATTTTCCGGATCAAGTCGCCACTATGATAGATTCAATGTTGGAACAGAAGTTTGCCCAGGTTGTTCTTTTAGCTGCTCTTGCTTTCTTTTTGAACTGATTGAAACTGATGCTGTATTCGATAGCAATTTCCAGGTTGGGTAAGGTTGGCTGTATTAAAATTGTTATTACTTTTGTCCCGAGAAGTCGTATTTTCCTTTTTAACCACGCTGTAAAATTTCTTTTAAGGTTCCGATTGAGAGAATTCAACCTGTCCGTTAAATCACGCAATACCTGCTGGAAAAGGTTGGCTGTTTCATTAACCTGTGTCGTGTTCAGCAGGTTACCTACGAGAGCAGGCTTTAGCTGCCGTTCGAACAGACCGGAGAACTTAGTCAAGTCTGTCCTAGAGGGATTCCTAACGGTTTTTCCTTATTGGACTCATAAAGGATTGTAAAGGTTATCCTGAAATAATCGGCGAATGAGTTCTTCAGGGAAACCATCCAATCATTGACCCTGAACCTGTCCAAGGGTGGCGCTAAGGCTAGCTCTTACCTCCACCCTAAATTTGTTGTGGAAGTTGGGGTGCTTTTCACTTCGCAGGAGCAAATAGTTGGAGAAGCTTGAAGCATTGAGATATGGGCCGCTAATGGTAAGCAAGTGGCTCAGTGGTTAAACTACTTATCGAGGGTCTCAGGCTCAAATCACACTGGGGCCCAACAATACCTAACGTTTTCTTTCAACTGCGCTAGCTCTTGCAAAAGTCAGACAAATATCCAAGAGTATCAAATGTAATGAGAAAATTTTCAAATACGTCATTCGGAGTCGGCACACAGATCTGGGGATTTCCCTCACTGCTCTTTGAACTAGTAGGAGCTTCTTATGAAGTGCGAAAGATTTCTAACGCCAGTGTTGGCTAAGTCGCTTGTGTCATTGAACAAAAAGTTCCCTAAATGGAGATTTCTTTTATGGGATAGCGCAGGACAAGTGCAGAGAAAGTGAAGTATAGTCTCTTCCTCCTCCTCGTATATGCAGCTTCTGCAGAAGTCGTTTGAGCACACGCCAATTCTGGATGCGTGCCTGCCTATTAAGCAGTGTCCTGTGATAACACCTATGGTGGAGCTAACATGCAGTCGGTTTAATGAGATTAGACACTTAGAGCGTCGCAGATCCAGATTTGGACAGATCCGCTTAGTCACTAGACATGTATTGCTACTTGTCCATCTAAGGTTTGTTCTCTCGATTGCGGATAGCTTGAACAAGAGTTTGCATGTATCGATTGGTATTCCTAAAGAACCTTTATCAGGTACAATAGGTAATGTGGTTCCTATTTTCGCGAGATAGAAGTGGATCGACTTATCCTCCGCAAATGCATCATCATCCCAGAATGATCTGGAAGGAATGGTGATTTGGAAGATTTTTCCGAACTGCAAACGGGGTATGGTGTAGTCTATGTTTCTGGGTAGAGACTTAACGGAGTCTAGAATAATGGAGTGGCCAATATTCTTATTGGTCCACTGTGAGGTAGCTTTTAAGCGAACAGCGGAACAGGCCGCTATTTGCATGCTAAAGATGTAGAATGGTATCAGGTGTAGCAGAATGTCCAGTGCCGTGGAGGTGGTAGTACGGAGTGCTCCGCTAATGCACAGACACGCTGAACGTTGGACTTTGCCCAGCTTGTCGCGGTTTATAGCTTTTTCTAGAGCAGTCCACCAGACAACCACCCCGTAAATAAGAATTGGTCTTACCACCGATGTATATAGCGAATGCGCAATGCGGGGTTGTATACCCCACTTGTTGCCCATGGATTTTTTGCAAGAGGAAAGTGCTACTGTAGCTTTCTTGACTCTTTCTTGTATATTGAGTTTCCAGCTTAACTTCCTATCAAAGAGTAAGCCCAAAAATGTTGCTTCGTCAGAGAAAGTTAAGCTTGTACCGCTAATATAGGGAGGGTCAATATATGGGATTTTATATTTCCTGGAAAAGAGGACAATCTCAGTTTTGTGGGGGTTAACGACCAGTTCGCACCGATTATCTCATCTCGTTAGCTTCTTAAGAGCGTTTTGCAGGAGTTCCTTTATGGTGTTGAGGTGTTTTCCAGAGACGGCATTAGCAACATTATCCGCATAGGCAATCACCTTGCAGCCCTCCCCTTCCAGGTTTATCAGTAGTTTGTTCACCACCAAGTTCCAGAGAAGGGGAGGAACAATACAGCCTTGCGGCGTCCCTCGACTGACAGACCTCCTAGCAGATGTTACGCCCAGTTTTGAATGGATAATCCGACTAGTGAGCAGTAGATTCAATCATTCTCAATTCATCAATTCACCAAGCGAGCTATCCACATTCAGTTCTGTCAGTGCATTTGCGATTGTAGATGTGTTAACGTTGTTAAAGGCGCCTTCTATGTCAAGGAAAGCAACCATGGTATACTCCTTGTGATGGAGAGAGTATTCGATAGTGTTTACTAAGGAATGAAGAGCGGTTTCCACCGACTTTCCATTACAGTACGCATGCTGAGCTGCAGACAGCAATTGCGGATTTATGTGCATGCGAAGGTGGATATCGATCAGTCTCTCCAGCGTTTTGAGGAGGAATGAAGATAGACTAATAAGTCTGAAGTCCTTTGGACTGACACGGGAATATTTGCCAGCCTTGGGTATAAAAACCACTATTACTGGGATATGAACCAGATTTAGACAACTTTTCATGATCATCTCCAGCACAGATATTATGCCGTCTGGTTCTGCGGGCCTGAAAGGTTTGAAGCTTTGTAGCGCCCAAGTCACCTTGTCCCTAGTTATCAGACCGTGAGGGTAAGTTACCTGTGCATAAGACCTGTTAAGGCTATTATTACCGGTAATATTGGAGCTACCTGGGAATTGAGTATCAAGTAGCATATTGAGCGATTCCTCGCTAGATGTCGACAAAGAGCCGTCTGCCTTCTTAAGGCAGCTAGGCATAGTTGGATTTGAAGCAAGGATTTTTCTTAGCCTTGATGCCTCAGAGGATTCTTCTATTTTGCCACAGAAGATTCTCCATGACGTTCTTTTGGCTTTCCTTAATTCTGTTTTGTATAGTTTGAGGGATTTCTTGTAGGAGTCCCCGGAGTCGGGTTAAAATTGTAGGTCCCGTCCGCTTTGCTTGCTTGGTACCGGCGGGAACATGAGATATTTAGATTAGTAGTTCAATATACTAACCTCTGCGCCAATACGCCCAGATTTCAGTAGAAGATTCTAAATAATTTAATGGATACAAAATTAAATATTTTCAGAGAGAACAACAAAATCATAATAGAGCACTACTTAGCAGAATTTTGAACTTCACATATAAAAAAAAAAACCAACTATACAACATTGAAAAATCCGTTTTTATTCAATTTAGTCTAGTAAACTATAACGATAACCTAATGCGTAATTGCAATATTTAATGAGGCGATTCCAACAATTCAATTATACCTAGACTCTTCACTCGTCAAAGCACTCTTAGAAAAGTACATGAAATATTGGGCATGTTGCAAAAAAAAATATAAAACATTTTCGATTTCATTACAGTTGCATAGTCCACTAATTCCTCGAATACCTTGTCTGTGCGGCAGTGCCGTGGCGTGGAAAATGTTAAATGGTAAGTCGGAAAAAATATGCACCTGCAAACGCTTTCTGAAATTATATTGTGTACTGCAATAGAAGTAAAGCAATTCAAGCGAATTTTTTATACTTCAAGTCAGTTAAGCTTAAATTTACAATGAACATGAATGGCAGATGCAAATGCTGTACCTTAAAGAAAATTGATAGTAAGTAATAAAAAAAAGGAACTTCATAAATTACGGTTTGTTAAATAAATAAATACATAAATAAAAATTTTAATTAAAAAGCTTCACGCATAATATTTCCAAAAATGTATAGATTTTATATCTATAATATATAAAAATATTTTAAAAATAGTTTTTGTACAAAGTTAAAAAGAGAAAATATTAATGATTAATATTTTTTAAAATCAAAACCAGTAGAATTTGGAAAAAAATGTGAAAAGTTTTGTTAAATATTTTTTTTTATTTGTACTCTAAGTCTATTCTTCTACCTTTTTTCACGTATTCTGCAAGAACTCTTTCATAAAAGTTAGGCCTACTTTTTATTTTTAAAAGGAGTCGCTTTCTATGGATAAAAGTGCTAAATCAGAAAGCCTGTCTTCTCCTTGAGAATTTCTCAAATATGTATGAACTCTTTTCAGAGTGGAAAAGATCTCTCCACGGAAGCAACAGTCATTGGTAGTGTTAAAAATAGTCTACTTAATTTTAAGATTTGGGGAAATGTTTCACACAATATTTCACTTCTTAAATGTTTATAGAGGGATAAAACGTCAAGTGGTTGAAGTGAAGACGTAGTATAGAGAACTTTCAGCTCATTTTTTAAACCTGCAAAATCGAAAATTCCAGGGAAAAAGTTAATCACCGAAGATATTTTATCATCTGGGTTTGACTGAGCAAAACGACTGTATTTTGATTTATTGAGTAAATCCAAAAAAATTAAATCCGTGAAACATTTATATCGTGTCTTAATTTGAGTTATAATATTGTCCTTTATTTCTACAAAAAGGCGCTTATAGTGAGTCTTTAAATCAAAATCAAGTAATCGGCGTTTCCGTGGAGGTTCAGCACAATCATTTATACTTTCAAAAATTAAATCAAATTTGTTTAGAAACTCAGTAGAAAGCCAAGACTCAAAACACTCGATTTCTCGCTTAGCAACTTCAACATCTGTTTGTTTATTTTGTATTAAATTAAACAATACATCGGTTTTAGCAAATATTTCGGAAACCGCGTGCAGTAAAAAGCAAAAATCTTTCCCTTCTAACTTAAGCAATAAACTTTCGGCCATTGAAAGTGCGTCAGTGTCCCATTCTTTTGGATGGTCTAATATTTGCTTAAATTCAATAATATCTAATCTACAGTTAAAAATAACGTTAACTATTCGGGAATGGTAATACCAGCGAGTTTCTGATACTCCCGGCATGCGTCTGTTTGCTATTTGTTTTAAAATATTTGAACGTTTAGTTGATTTATTAAAGAAGCGTACTATTGTGTTTATATTGCCAAAAAAAAACTTTCAATTCAGGTATATTTTCCAGTGATTGAGATAACACCAAATTTAAAACATGTGCGTAGCAAGGAATAAAATAAGCCATTGGACAAGCATCCAGGACTTTTTTGTTAACAGCACCTACTTCCCCTGACATAACCGCGGCCCCATCGTAAGATTGCCCAACTAATTTCTCCTTGCAACCGTATACATCAAGTATATTGAAAATGTGTTTTGAGAGCTCATCGGCATTTCGACTCTCACTCACGTCAAAAAACCCAAGAAACCTTTCCTCTACTCCTTCCTCCGATAAGTAACGCAAAACTGCACTAAGTTGCTCCCTATGGCTCGTGCCTGGTGTTTCATCAATCATGATGGACACAAATCGCGTTTCACTTATTTCTACTTTAATTTCGCATTTGATCACTGCGGCTATAGTTTGTATTAAATCGTTTTGGATGTCATTTGATAGACCCGAAAAAATCGGATTACGTTGTTGCGGTCAATTTTACCACAACAAGGCCTGCTCTTAGTCCCTAGTCTTTTCCTTTCCGGGTCCCTCTTTTATTCGGCTGCGAGTTCACGGTCTCGGAAAGTGATAGGGGCACCCATGGCACCATCAGCCATTGGATCACTTTCGGCGACTCATGGATGAGCAACCACCACAGGGTGACGATCTTGGAGGTTCCAGTCACCTCAGCCTGACGGGCGGTCAGGAGAGTGAGGCCCATAAGGAATACGCGGACGAGCGGAAATATACCTCAGCCTGACGGACGGTCAGGAGAGTGAGGTCTGCGACAAGGATACAGGCGGACGGCCTGTGACAGCGGATACAGACGGGCGGTCTGGGGAGAGCTAAGACAGACGGACGGTCTGTAAAGGCGGGGTGCAAGTTCATACCACTCTGCAACCAGACGGACGGTCTGCAACGGCGGGGTGGACACGTCCCAAGGTACTTAAACACCCACCCTGCAAAAACAAAATAAGCGAGACAAAATGAAATTCGTGGGCGTGGGCGGACGGCCCGAATAGTCAAAGGCCCAAAAGCGAATTAAGATCTACCACGAACACGGTAGTGAGCTAAGTTCGATGGGGGAAGGGGCGACGATCCCTTTTGATCGAACTCCGTCGAGGGAGCACCGAAGGAGCAGCAGAGGCGTGTGGGCGGACGGCCACGTTATAATACACCCTCCAACACTAAATAAGCATGGACGGCCAACCAAGAACGCCGTCGCACACTATCAACCGATCGGTATTGACAGATGTCACGTCAAGCTGACCCAACTCAAGCGAAACCTGGAACCAGAATGGCCGAGAGCCTACCCTAAATGTTGACATATTGTAAGGTATGACACGCTATTGACAGATCCCCATGTCCCCAAACCTGCGCAGAACTCCACCAGACTCAGGTAATTGGCGCGTAGGTAGTGGACTTTGTTTCCTCGTCCGCCCTCAATAGCTAGAGTTTAACTTGCCATAATGTGTGAGATATTTATAATCGCCCCGAGGTCGTCTTTCTTCCTTACGGCGGTTTCCTGTATTTCTTTCGCCTTTCGCACTTTTAATTGTTATGTAGTGGGTTTAGCTACGGTTGACCGTTCAGCAAAATTGCCTAGCGATTGTTAGCATGAACGCGGGAAAACACCAATCAGGTTGGATTGGAAAGATTGTCCCAGGTCGGTCAGAGAATTTATCGCAAGCTGGCTTTCCAGTCGCGCTGAATTCGGAACTCGGAGAGTGAATGGAAAGTAAGAGCGAAAGGGTAACGGCAGGCATACGCACACCACTGCAAAATAGCTTTGGATGTGCTGAAACTTGCCGCCCGTTGGTTCGCCTTACTGTATGGGTGTGGACAGTGGGATGGCGGATAGCCACCAACACAAGTGGACATCCATTGTACGCCATCAGTGGGATTGCACTGTCAATGGGTGTGTGTGAGAGAATGAGTCCAACACTGACCGACTTTGGACAATAGAAAAATCTGGAAAATCACTTCTTGGTTGACCAGCGATTTAGCGAGTTGTGTTTGAAGTGTTCGGCAATTTTGCTGAAAGTTATAGTGAAAAAAAAAAGAAGTTTTCTTAAGAAAGTTAAGGAAGACTGCAGAAGGCAAATAAAGGAAGCTAAATTTGGAAGACAGGCGAAAGGACGAATTTCAGAGGAAAATAAGGAAGATTGAGGATAGGACAGGAAACAAAGGAGCAGGGTTACTAAAGCTAAGTATAGTCTCGTTTGATTCCGTGTTAACGTGATAGTCTGGTAGGATTCTGTTCCGTAACAAAGAAAAATCCCGAGAATAGACGGGACACGCGACCCCTTAAAAATTCTATAATTTTGTACTCGGGACAAGTGATAGCGGGTTATACCAACGGTCCGTAACGACCCGTTGTACCCACCAGTAAATTTTCAGGGAATTTCAAATCCCGCAATAAAGACCGTGCTCCGACGGAGAATTATAACGTTGTGGAAATTTTTGCGTTCTGTTCATTTTTTTTGCGAAATTATATTTTATTTAAATTTTCAGTGGTTCTGTACCAAGGTTTCGCAATTTCCCATAAGATTGTGTGGCGCCCACTTGATTTCGTGACATTTTCCTGGTTCCATTCATTGGAGCGAACATTTTTTTCTTTTTTCTTCATATTATCAGCGATCATTTTCATTGAACCCACCCCGTCCCACTCAGCTACCGGGAAGTAGCAGTGACCTGTTACTCGTTGTGTAATATTTTGATGGTCTGTGGCTGTTTGACAGCCCATATTCGATATTTTTCCTTCGGGCGGTGGCGGCCGCAAATTTTCTTTTCGTTTCCCCGCCGATTAAACATTCAATAAGTAGCTTGTTCTCCGCGTTTCCTTAATTAAATAATTACACAACAACGTGCACTTGAACACTGTTCCAAATGAGAGTCCATTAACTGGTCATACTTAGATAAGTATAAAAGTGTTTCGACATAATTGCCACGATTATTAGAATCTGGCTTTTCATTATGACCCCGAAATGCTTGTTCCTGTTTGCCTAAAAGAACTACCGTATCTATAAAACGTTCCATTAGTTTACGGTTTCTATCAACTTTTTTGTTGTGAGCTACAAAGGAATTACATAACGAGGTTTCAATACGATCAGTACCGAATTCGTGCAAAGATAAACAGCTACGAATGTTTTTTTCCGTCCTGACATGTTTATTTGCCGAATTAATTAAATTGTTTATGTCAGCGTAGCCCGTGCGACTCCAAACACTAGGAGAATTAGAAAAAAGGAGGCAAGGAAAACAAAACATTTTATTGAGCTTACAACTAACAGCCAACCAAGTATATTTTTGATATATGGATCCGTTGAAATGCGAAACAAAACCATCCTTGCGCTTATAATCTATTTTCATAGAAGGAGTAGAGCGTCCTATCTCTATAACTTTTGTTTTTTTAAGAAAACTCAACTTACAAAAATTATTTTCTTCTTCCAAAAGCAAATCTACTAAACAACAATTTACTGTTAATAATGCCATTTTCTCCTTTGCTGAATCTAACTGAAAACAAAACAATTTAAACTTTTCACACTTCTCACACTTTTCACTGTTTTCGATTCACTTTTAATAATTTTATATTGCACAACAATAATTCCACTCAATATTACTTTAAGTTACACATCGCAGTCTGCTTCACAACTGAATTTATCAAACAGAACTCACTTCAGCTACTCGTACATACAAAACTCGCCAAATAAGTCGCTGAAAAGCGGGTTATATTTTTGCATAAGGAAGCGTGTATCAAACAGAGAGGAGTCAAACGCGATGAACGATAAGGGGAAAACAAAGAAAGAAAGCCAATTTGTTCTAACCGGTGCAGGGAAATAACTTCACGGCAAATAACTACACCTGGGCAATAACTTCACCTCGAGTGGGCAATACCTTCACTTTTTTTTTGTGAAGTTATTGCCCACTGATGGTGAGAAATAACTTCACCCAAAATTTTGTTAAGTTATTTCCCACCTATAATTTGAGAATTTGTCTATTATAACTAAAGACCCTTGCACCCACTCCAAATCAAACAGTGACCCCAAGCAGGGGGGTTGCAGGGGGGCAGAATGCCCCCCGATATGCATCGCACTGTTTATGGGATTAGTTGCGAAATCGCAAGTAGATTTCATAATTTTTGATTTGGGGTGGGTGCGAGGTACGTTTCTTGAATTATCATAAAATGTTAAGATAATTTATTTCCCACTAAAAAGTGTAATTATTGCTCACCATCAGTGGGTATTAAGTTCACAAAAAAAAAGTGAAATTATTGCCCACTCGAGGTGAAGTTATTGCCCAGGTGAAGTTATTGCCCGTGAAGTTATTTCCCTGCACCGTTCTAACCAGCCACATATTTCATAACGCGAAAATTTCCGGGTTACTATGCTTTGTTTTGCTATCGCTTTGCGTATATGTTTCTTATGGGGTATGGAGAGGAGTATGTGATGTTGGAGAATAGGCATGCAATGGTGTGAGTATTTGTGTGCGTAGAGCAGTAGAACGATATGAGAGCAGGTGAATAGCAGGTGGTGGGTTGGTAGAATTTGTTGCTTGCAAGTGCAGGTGTAGGAACCATACAAATCTTATGTTTATATACGAGTACACACATTAAGATGCATATTGCTTGTTGGATTGAAACATTGTTGAAAGGTAGAATTTTAAAAGGTAACCCGGCGTGAATCGAGTTATATGGGCGCCTCGCCACTGCTGTGCGGTATATAGTTAAGGCATATAATTTCGGTTCAAGCTTTATGTCATTAAATGGAAAACTGCTAGCACCTAAAGCATGATCAAGATGTTTGTTTATATGTCTGGATGGAGAAGCTAGCTCCCTTTTCAAAAAGTGCTCATAGAAAAGCTCATCAATCCTAGCGATACCCATAGAACTAATTCTTCCAATGTCATACATTTCTTTCAGTCAAATCCAGGTCTTTAATGGTTGCATTGAAAAGCAATCAACATTACCTGCTTTTGGGGATTATTGCTAGGCCTCTGCCAAACTTTGTTACATAATCTGCGTTGGCTTTTAAATTTCTTATGTTAATCTGCGGTAGACCAGACTCTATGTGAATTGCGTATGTGGGGTTTGTTGGAAGCAATTTAAATATTTGTTTGAAGAAACGGCGTTGAACAGCTTCCAATTCCTCTAGATACTTATAGCCATATACTTCGTTTGAACAGCAAAGGCAAGAGTTTATAGTAGACAGCATATAATTTTCCGGTTACATGTGGACGTACGACTTTTTTAAATGAAATGAGAAAACCCAAGTATTTGATCTGTTCAACTACCTCGATTGAAGTAAGTTCCTTTGGCATTCAAAAACCATAATTTTAGATTTTGAAATATTAATTTGTTAATCATCAGGTGCAATGTGTCATGATTACCCGTGGGAATAATAAGATTAACAGCGATCAATAAAACTTAAATGAATACCTTCCCTGTATACCGCTCACTTGCAAATATTCACATAATCATCTACAAAGAGTGCAAATTAAATTGGACTTAAGATTAACTTATTTCGGTTAATACAGACCTCAAGATCTCAAGAATGTAGGGAAAAATAAAAAAAAAACAACAATAAATGCAGTCACTTTATTAGCTAGGCGGATCTAAGCTATTTTGGCATGAAATTTGCAAAAAAGTCACCCTAATCAATTGGCCTAGCCGGTACCACTTAACAGTGAGCTAGGAACCCCGTTGTTGAATTAAAATCACCATAAAACAAACACCGACCTGAGAGCAATCACGTTGAACATGAGCAACCCTTCGTTCATTCTATGTCAACTTCAAAACAAGGACATTTCAGTAATCGAGCTGTAGCCATAAATATTATTCGTTGGCTTAACACCAATAGAAAAAAAACAAATAAAATATCAAAACGAACGGAAAAAATAATGAAATCCCGTAAAAAAGGGACCAACAAAATCCAAACTGTTACAATTTGTTACATGTGTAAAGCTGAAAGCACTCCAGGGACTTTTCAAGCCAATATAAATTTTTATCCTCATTGAAAAATAACAACAACCAACAAACAGATACGAATGTGAAGAAATCCAGGAAGAATCACATTCACACACATATACATTCATCCTTTCTCTGGAGACATGAAAAACAAGAAAAAAATGGATAGAGGGGATAATCGAAGAAATAGCAATGACTTCTATTTTCAGAATTCCTCAAGCTCAACCCTTTTGTCAAGCTCCCAACTCCAAAAAACCAAAGCAACAAACAACCATCAAGAAGAATGAAAACAGAGAAGAAAGAGGTCGACAAATCTGTGGCAGTAGTTTAGTTTTACACTTACCCCAACTCTATTCGCCCATCTACCGAAAAACTTCTTCAAAAGTCACTGAAACCGAAAATAAATATGAACCAAAGGACGAAGTGAAAAACAAAACAACAATAAAAATTCAGGATAAGGGAAGGGAGAGTACAAGCTCGATATCGAAAATCGTTTCTCTTTCGAATTTTTTTTTATTATTATTATTATTAGTATTCTATGTCCTGCTGCTACAGTTACAGTCTAGCAATGTTCCGTATCGAGGTTAGGTATCCTTGCATCAGTGGCACTGGCAGTATGTCCCTATTAATGTCATCTCATCATGTATATCGTTTACAGTGTGTCTCTCGTATTCCCCAAAACGATGCAGCGATGGACGTATAACAATCACAAAACTTCAATTGCGTTCAATCCTTTAAGCCTGACCGAAGGACATACACGCAGCGTCTGAGTGGGCGGGGTGTTTCCGCGACACTTCTCATCCGCATCTTCCAGGCTGGGCATTGCGGCTGCTGGTGAATAGTAAATTCATCAACACAATTTTCTCGAGGACTTCAAAGCACGATATGGTTCAATATCAGCTAACCGGCTGGCGATGGATGGAGGTCGACTGCTGCGCTGACCAACAGCAGAAGGATACGAATCACTCTCATCGAAGTAGCAACAGCAGGACTTCAACCCGACCGTACAAGTGTTTCGTATAAATGACATTCCAGCAGAGCTCGCATGTGAAAATAGCTATTAAATATTGTCTATGGGTTTGCGGGAGTGGGAGTAGTAGACAGAAGGAAACAACAGTCCAAGGATGTACATATTTCTCGCCCTCGTTTGCCTTTTGCTTGATGTTATGTTTTTTCCTCATTTTGATTTTCCTTCTTCACGAACGATGGTGCGTTCTGTTCTGAATTTGGGTTCTGCTCATAGATCTGAATCCTTCCACTACACAGCAGTTGAAACAACTTTTGATCTGCGGCGATATGCTGTATAATGGTCGGCAATTTTCCACCCACCACCAGTTACTGGGTTTGTTTTGATGCCCTTTTGAAATAAGACCGCTGGGATTTAAGTTCATATATCAGAATCTCGTTCGTTTTTATTTTCCATTTTTTGTTTGTTTTTTTTGCTCTGTTTGGCTCCGTTCGTCCTTGCTCCTGGATGATGGTTTAGTTAGACCTTCCCCTTTTCCATTCGTTTTTATTATTATTTCTATTTTTTTTATTATTATTATTTTTAGGTGGCTCTGACTTGGTGTTTTCATCTCTTTACATTGTAATCCATATCGGGACGGTTGTGTTGTGTTTTGTTGTGTGCTGGATATGCGCCTTAGCCCTTAGCCCACTCTGATGTGATTACTTTTGCCAGGAGTGGTGTATTTAGTTTTGTTTGCTCATTTAGTGTTTATCCTTTTCACATGTGTGCGTGTGTGTGGCGCAAAAGATGGACATAACTCATCGATGGAAGCCTTCTCACATAATCCTTCCTTTGCACAGCCCAACCACCCATCTATTACATTTCTCCTTGTTGAGTAGCTATATGTACCACTTGTCCTCTCAAACCGTTCGTTTATACTTCTTCCTCGCATAACACATCTTAAATGTGAATGTTACACGCTCTGGTCGTTGAAACGTTTAGTTATGACGAAAGGTCGACCGGAATGTCTTTATTTCTTTGTCGAACCTTTGTGGATCGTAACAATTTAAGGAGTGTATTCGTTTTTGATGGAAACGTTTGTGCTCAGATTCGCGCGGATGAGATGTAAATTTTTATTACTTGTAGTGGAATTAAATTTTTTTCATCTGTGTTCTTTTTTTATACGTTTCACTTTTCTTAGACTGGTTATAGGTATTTATTGAGTGTAATATTCCCCATTTAAGTCGAGGAGCAAGGAGGATACATCAATTGCAAAAAGGCTAGCAAAGAAAAGGGTTATAGTTCGAAGGATGAAGGGATTTGTGAAGAGGTCGTTAAATTTTTAATGACTCAATCTTAACTCGCATAGGTTAATACACACACTTGGATGTGCGGCGGTCGGCAATTTAATCGCTGTGACATTTATTTTGTTATCGGATTTGTAACACAGCGTTTCGATATAGGGTCGATTGGTATACGCTTAACTTTTTAGCCTTTTTCGAAAAGTTATTCGTTTCTGAGTAGTTTTATTTTGATGCTATTCGGACTTATTAAGCCTTATTAGGAAAAAGTAAATGCGAAACTTATTTTGTCGCTCAATGAAAAGAAAGAAGAAAAAGTGAAAAGTTGTTTCAGCATTTTCAAGTATATAGTAACAACGCAATTAGTAAATTACCTTTGTTCGGAACGCACATCAAAATTACACCAATGGCCAATGCTTATTCGGTAAAACCAATACTTACATTTTGACTATTGAATTTTGTGCAGTGATCATTTATTTTGTTTAACTTTTCGCTTTAATAGGTAATGAAGTTGAACTGTTGGATACCCTATTCTTATTCCTATCCCTCATAAGTGGGCGTGACAAAAGTCTAAGTATGGTTGAATTATTAAGAACGCTCTACATATTTTGTTATATAACATTTAAAGGATTTTATCAAAAAAAAAAACGCTCCCTAGCTCAAACTTGGGTGTTTCAATAAAATTGTTTTATTTAATTGTGGGCGTGTCAGTAGGCGGATTTAAAAAAAATTAACACATGAGAATAAAGGGCCCCTAGGGAGTATATATTATAAATTTCAACTTCCTAGCTCAAACTTTGAATTTAAAAAAAAAAAAAAATTAATTGTGGGCGTGTCAGTGGGCTTATTTTGGAAATATTTACACATGACATAAAGGGCCCATAGACAGTATATATTATAAATTTCAACTCCCTAGCTCAAACTTTGGATTTTCAAAAATTAATATACCCTTAGAATAGGGTATAAACAAATTATTTTATTTATTTGTGGGCGTGTTAGTGGGCGGATTTTGAAATTTTTTTATCCCGAGCAGTTTTAGAAGTCATAGATCATATATAAAAAATTTCAGCTTTCTACCTCAAAATTCGATTTTTTCCAAAATTTTGTGTTTTTGAGTTTGTGGGCGTGTCTGTTGACGGATTTCAAAAATTCGTAAACTTGATTATTTCGGGACCATAGAGAGTATATGGTTAAAATTTCAGCTCTCTAGGTCCAGTTTAAAGGCCTAATTTTTGCCGACAGACGGACGGACGGACGGACGGACGGACATGGCTAGATCGACATTACTATCGATGCTGATCATAAATATGTAACTTTTAGGGGTCTACGGGCAATATTAAGGTATGTTACAAACTATGCGTTAAAATTAATATACCCTTAGAATAGGGTATAAAAAATCCTGATTAGGATGAAGTCGCATCGCATATTCAAATTTAAATATTTATCTGAATGCGTTCATTTTTATATCTACGTAAGGGTATATTAATTTTGACTCATAATTTGTTACATACCATAGACCCCTAAGAGTTAGTATATTCGTGATCAGCATCGAAAGTAATGTCGATCTATGCATATCCGTCCGTCCATTGAGCTAGAAAGCTGAAATTTCAACCAGGGTCCCGAAATAATCAAGTTTAAGAATTTTTAAAATCCGCCCACTCACAATCTCGAAAAAACAAATTTATCGAAAAAATGGAAATTTGAGTGTTTCGGGGTCAAAACTTCTCATGTGTTTAGATTTTCAAAATCGGCTCATTGACACCCCCACAAAGTAAACAAAACCGAATAAATCAAAGTTTGAGCTAGGAAGCTGACATTTAGAAGAAAAAGCTCTTTAGCGGCCCTTAAGTGTTAATATTTTTAAAACCCGCCAATTAAACCCACTATATGAAAACCGTTTTGTTGAAGAATTCATTCGCAAAATATTTAGTTTAAGTTGTTTTGAGCATTTCCTTTATATAAAGTTTTCTTCCATGCATAATCCGCTTTTTTTTACGAAAACTTAATTTCTTTTATAAAATCCTTTAAATGGTGTAAAACAAAATATATAGATCCTTCTAAACAATTCTCCAGTACTTAGGTTTTTGTGATGCCCACTTAATGAGGGATTGGAATATGGATAGGGTATCCAATAGTTCACCCAAGCGGACTACAGCTTGTCCCTATATTAATTTTTGCATTTGCTGATATGAAACGCCAAAAACGTGGTGCAGGGAAATAAGTCCACGGGAACTAAGTTCACTGAGCGACTTAGTTCCCACATAGTGGGAAATAAAACCACTTTCGCGAAGTGGACTTAGTTCCCATGTAAAGTGGGAACTAAGTCCATTTTTGTATGGGAACTTAGTACACATTCAAAAATAAGAAGAGGGAACTACTCGTAACATCCAACATTTAGAATTAGACAAAAGACTTTAAAGTGCCGTTAGTTATCACACTCCTTAAGCAAAATCTTAAGCTTATCATGGTGACATAAAGCCAAAGTTTCAAAACCGTACCTCGCACCTACTCCAAATCCAGCAGTGACCCCAAGCAGGGGGGTTGCAGGGGGGCAGCATGCCCCCCATATGCATTACACTGTTTATGGAATCTACTTGTGATTTCGTAACTATTCCCGTAAACAGTGCAATGCATATTGGGAGGGGGGGGGGGGGGGGGGGGTGGCATGCTGCCCCCCTGCAACCCCCCTGCTTGGGGTCACTGTTTGGTTTGGAGTATGTGCAAGGTCACTGTGCCTATATTACTCTGTCTCAGTTAAAAGTTAATTTCTCTTTTGTTAATAAAAATTGCAAAGTACCTACTTGACTCTTTGACTCTTTAATTTTATTTTGTTCTTATTGACAGTGAGAATTAACTTCTCATTAAAAGGGAACTAAAACCACTTAGAGTTTTCGGAATTTATTGCCCACCTTACATGGGAACTAAGTCCACTTGGCGAAAGTGGTTTTATTTCCCACTATGTGGGAACTAAGTCCCTCAGTGGGCTTAGTTCCCGTGGACTTATTTCCCTGCACCCAAAAACGTGACCCGCGTCTCGTAATATTTTGTGTACAATAGCATTTTGTTTTGAGACGGGTAATTTGTTTGAATTGTTTTTAAACAAATATTATTGAATTTCTTTATTTTTTTACACAAAAATGTCGGCAGGAAAAGGAAATCCAGACAGGATAGTTGCAGTATGATGAAAGTGCTCTCTGAAACTCTCGCATACATTTTTAACGCTTCTCTTTCTGAAGGCGAATTTCTTCCCGAGTATAAAGAATCGTTCATCATCAATAATTCTCAAGCTCTTTGAAAAGATTGTTTACTCTAAAATCACGTTTTTGCTCAGAGAAGTTATTTCACCCTTCCAACATGGGCACTACACTACAATGAGCCGTGCTTAGTTCTATTGCGCTCAGCGATATGCCGTCGGTTGAGTTAGGGGCCAATGCTCGCTATCATAAATAAACGAGGTTGTTGTGATAGTTCCCCAACCAATGCCAATGCACTCAAATGGCAGCGTTGCAATCTGGCATTGGATGGGCAATAATGCAGTTCGTTGTGATGGCTCAGCTTTGTTGCCCTATCGATGGTATTGCCCTCGGCGCAGCAACGACGGTATGTTGACTGGGCGAAATGATATTGGAATGTAACTGTCTATTTCGTTTGAGCACTTATGTTGGAAATAACGATAAAATAACGAGAGACTGGAGACTTTGCGACGATGACTAAGAGAGTCAATCGATCTTGCGATGTCTCGGTCGCCAATAACCTTTATCGCGCGTTTTTGGATCCTGTCAAGTAGCTCCAAATAAGCTATTGGTGCACCACGCCTTATAAATTGTAGCCAGATCAGAAGGGGTGACATATTTCTTCGCTTAAGGACGCATAGACACTTTGCAGCATTCTTGGCGACATCGAATTATGTGGGCATTCCAACGAAGCTTGTCATTAACACACATACCGAAAATGGAACTCTTTCGGTTTCAGTGATGCAAGTGCCATTCATGGATAATGGCAGTGTGATTAAATTTCACTCTATTGGTTGTACTCCACTGAGTTATGCTGTTAAGATCGGAATTTAATGAGCTTAACATACTTTGCCGTCCAGTTCCACACCCGAAGGAGAGATGGGTGATCCAAGAAACGAATATGAGAAGCTGAGGGTACTGTCATCAGCGATGGAATCGATTGGATTCAAAGTAACAGACAGGAGATCATTTATAAAAATGAGAAAGAGAGTCGGGGACAGAACAAAGCCTTGGGAAACACTAACATATATTTGGTGAGGTAGACTTGAAACCGTCGAAAATAACTTCAATTCAACGGTATCATAGATTTCAAATGCACTCATTTTCGACAAGAGAGCATAATGCCAAACTCTGTCAAATGCCTTTGGAATGTCAAGCGCAACAATCTTACTTTCACCACCTTGGTGAAGAGATTGGTTCAACTTTTCGTTGCTGCGAAATCCATACTGCCGGTCATTAAGCAGTTTTCCCGATTCAAAAAATTTCAATAGCTGACGGTTTATCAGCGGTTTCATGACCTTAAAAAGAATGGGCGTAAGTGCAATTGTACGGTAGGAGGAGGGAGAAGAAGATTCGCCTTATTTTGGTACAGGCTGGACAAATGCAGTGGTTTTGCCAGCGTAGAAGAAATACCATCTGGACCAGCGGATTTGTGAATGTCAAGATCTCGAAGTACTCTAGCCACTGTACGAGTGCGAAAAGGGATTGGTCCCATTGAGTATTCTACGCGCTCGAATACAGGGAGAGATAAACCACAATCTGGGAGCGTTGATCTAGCTGCAAAGTGAGCAGCAAGCTGATTGGCTCTATCTATAGAACTGAAAGCTGGATTGTCATTGATTGTCATTGAAAGTGAGGACGAATTTTTGATATTTTTATCAAACGAGCAAAAGTTTTTACTTCCCTTGGGACTTTGACTCAGATAGACACAAACCTTAAACCGTCCCGGATAGTAGTAAAATATGGAAAATATACTGAAAAATATTCAGAATATGTTTTTACGGTTATGTTTTACAAATCCACCTGAGAATAGTTTTTAACTACAAATCTGGTTTGATTTCTCGGCGACGAAATATAATGCCGATTTTTGGAGAAACTTTTGTAGTTTTCCGCCAAGGTGAAATATAGATGAAAAAAATATAGCTATAGATAGATCAAACATTTTCCTGCAATATAAAAATTTCATCTAGCTTGAGTTTTACTTGCAGTAATGACGAAATCTGTTAGATAAGGTCCCTTTTCCTTTTTCTGTACCACTTGTATTTCATTTAACTTATTTCGTTTTCAATAACGAAATAACCTCAACTTGAATTATTTCTTTGGCAAAAAACTTATGGAATTAAGACTAAATTTTTCAAATCAGTTTTTAGGTTTTACTTCTCTTTAAAAATATAAATTAAGCCAAAACATTTCGAATTATCATCCAAAAACTCCCAAAGGTACAATCGCCCGAAAAATGCTAAAAAAAACAAAAAGTTGTGAAATCACAAGTAGATCCCATAAGCAGTTCAATGTGTGTGGGGCATGCGGACCCCATGCAACCCCTCTTGTTATGCTCACTGTTGGATTTGGAGTAGGTCTAGGTGCGAAAAAGATGCAAAAGATTAGTTATACAATAATTGTGACTTTGGTGTTTTTGTGTTAATATTATAGTCAAAAAAGAAATAAAATAATGAAATACACATTGTGTATATACTCCATGATGATGTATATATATTTATTAATAAGGCATTAACGGCGCATTCAGGGCCTTAAACCTATCTTCTCAAACGATTTGCTTGTGTGAAGTGGAAGGGACCTTCAATTTTTAGATGATTCTGATTTGAACCTGAAAGCTTTCGCTTAGTTTCCAACACACTAACCACAGAACCACTGCACTCACACTCCATGATGTTATCCATCTAAATATTCTAGTCAGTACACCAACCGTCATAATTTGTATTCAAATGCACTTGAATTTTTATTCATATAATTTTCATCGAAGGAATTGCTTTCCAAATCTAGAATTGCTCTTTTCAATGAAACATGTTTTGGTTCTGATCGGTTGATTATTTAAGAATTGGTGAGGGTGGAGTTTCGCACACAGTATCTCTCCTACCTACAGATATTAATTCAAAACCACGTTTTCCTCACTTTGACATTACGTCGCCTGAGAATTGTTTTGTTCCATACGCCACTTTTGTCGTTTTTGAGTTAGGAACGGATTCTATGGTAATTTTGTATGCTCTTTTTAAATCTGTGATTCGATTTGCTCTAAGTCTTTCCAATCCTGAGATATCAAACATCGACTTTGTCCCATATCCACCAAAATCAACAGTTTGTAGAATTGTTTTGTGCCATAAACCATTTTTTGGCGTTTGGGACAAATTTTCCATATAATTTATCACAACTTTTTTGTGAGAATTGTTTTGTTTGCACTGCGACAAGAGATACAGAAAATGTTAACAAAGTTTAGAATTGGTTTGTCCTACGTGCACTCGTGTTAAAGAAAAGCTATGTATGTGGAACACAGATCGCAAACAAAATTTTAGTATTGGTTTGTTCCACCTCCATTACAGTTGTGTAGATAATAGTTGATATTATGAAGATATGAATTCCAGCTGAGAGGAGAACATTATGATTCGAAGCTGTAATTTTCTGATCTGATTTGATCTGACATTTTTCACTCACTGGTTTAATGCTAAACGCATTGAATAATTTTCTTATTATACCTTATTCTAAGGGTATATTAATTTTGACGCTTAGTTTGTAACATACTCGTACCTTAATATTGCGCGTAGACCCCTAAAAGTTACTATATTTATGATCAGCATCGATAGTAATATCGATCTAGCCATGTCCGTCCGTGCGTCCGTCTGTCGGCAAAAATTAGGCCTTTAAACTGGACCTAGAGAGCTCTAGGGTCCCGAAATAATCAAGTTTAAGAATTTTTAAAACAAACAACAAACTCAAAAACAAATTTTCGAAAAAATCGAATTTTGAGCTAGAAAGCTGAAATTTTTTCTATATGATCTATGAATCCTAAAACTGATCGGGTGGTACAATTTTTTAAATCCGCCTACTGACACGCCCACAATGAAATAAAACAATTTTTTTGAAAAACCATAGTTTGAGCTAGGGAGCGTTTTTTGCAAAAGCTTCGTTTTTTTCGATAAAATCCTTTAAATGTTATATAACAAATTATGTAGAACGTTCTTAACAACTCAGCCAAACTTACACTTTTGTCACGCCCACTTATGAGGGATTGGAATAAGAATAGCGTATCCAGCAGTTCGCCCAAGCGGAGTGTAGCCTGTCCCTATATTTTTATTGTATTTTTTGAATTAAAACTTTATTAACGAAAAAGATGAAATCGATTTTTCTTTTCAAATTTTAGCATCCAACTCCATGCTTTCTTGCCTTTCAGATATTTTGAATGAGAATTGCTTTGTGCCATATCCATTTTTTTGTGTTCCACGTGTATGAAAAAAAATCAGTTTCAAAATGTAGGAGGTGGGACACAAGTCAAAAAGGACACTTTTACGTTAATTAACGTGGCTTGTTAACGGTTTGGCAAAACACTTTGAAAATTGGTAGGTGAACTCTTTATAAGACTAACTTCAAACTAAAAAAATAAAAAAAAAATCGTATCACACAGTTTCGGAGTACCAAGTACGCAAACCTTTAAATGCGTTTTTCTCGAAAAAGTGCCTATGGCATATGGAACAAAACAATTCTCAGGCGACGATTAGCCGCATCGCTATTTGTATATATTGCTAATATATAGAATAAATCTCTGAAACATTTTAGATCACATCTTTTGTATTAGGCCCCAGTTATGGTGATGCGTGAAATGAGAACGTAAGAAATTTGGATTTACTTTTTTGGTCCAGTAATGAATAAATACTCGTAGATCTTTGTCTTAAATTTTTTATTTTTTTTTTATAATTTGCTTACGCTTAAGGGGTTTTGTTTTTTCTGTATGTACTCGTATATAGTATCCTTATAGTGTTGGAACGCAGCACATGCATTTTTTTTTTGAACAGTAAGCAGCACCTAGCAATGCCGCATAAATCAAATGTTGCGTAGGAGATATCAAACTAATTTGGCATAAATAATTACAAAATTGAACATAAAATTGGAAAAATGGAATGAAAAGAATTTGTCCATCATTTTTAATGATTTGTTCATTGTAACTGTTTTAAATTATTGGCGTCTGATAAGGCGGCTTTTGAAAATCTTCAAAATCAAAAAATTATAGTGCATATTATATTATTTTCAGAAAATTTTCAATGAAAATTAAAAGGATTAAAAGGATTAAAAGGTTAATAAAATTACATAGACAATTTAGAAGTCGCATAGGTCGTAAGAAATTGCGTTGATAGGTACACAATGTATTGGGTGCTTTTTATAGAGGTATAAAACTTCTGAATGGGGTAACTGTCAAGCTAGCTGTCATACTAATAAACTGTATTTGACCTTTGTTTCAGTATACTTTGGCAAATCACCATGGAAAGACTTACACCAGAACAACTTTTACTAATGGTGGAAATTTATTTCCAAAATTCGCGCTCTGTTCGCCAAACTTATAGAGCACTTCGTCAAGTTTCCGGTGCGCATAATCGTCCACCTGAGCAGCTAATACGCAATTCTATGCATCGATTCATGACCACATTTACTCTTTGTGATAATATTGATCCAAATCGAGCCCGTACAGTGCGTACAGAAGCAGCCCTCGTCGCTGTTGACGTGAGTGGGAGAGAGGACCCGAATTTATCGATTCGACAACTCGGTCTCTGTCCGTCCACTACTTCGAAAAAGTTGAGGAAAGATCTTGGCCTACATCCATATAAGATCCAACTGGTGCAAGAATCAAAGCCAGCGAACCATCAATTACGTCGTGTGTCCTGGGAATGGGCTGAGAACTAACTGGAAGTGTAACCAGATTTTTATCGTCAAATCATCTTCAGCGATGAGGCTCATTTCTGTCTTCACGGGTTTGCCAACAAGCAGAATTATCGTTTTTGGAGTGAGCACAATCCTCATGTGACCCTTGAGACTCCATTATATCCCGAAAAAAATCTCTGTTTGTTGTGGTTTCCATGGCGAAGGCGTCATCGGCCCATTTATCTTTAAATCCGAAACCGGTGCCAACATTACCGTGAATGGCAAACCTTACAGGGAAATGATTGGTGATTTTTTAATTCCTCATGTCATTTGAAATCATTTGGGGGAGAAATGGTTCCAACAAGACGGCGCACAACATGCCATACAGCGCGCGCAACCATGGCTTTGTTAAGCCAAACGTTTGGTGACCGAATCATCTCAAGAAATGGATGTGTGAGTTGGCAACCTCGTTCGTGTGATTTGACACCTTTGGACTACTTTTTGAGGGTGTACGTCAACTCGCTGGTCTATGCTGATGAGCCAGCATCGATTGATCTCGGAGACCTGGTATGCTCGAAAAAGTGGTGCGAAATTAGACCGACAGGATGGCGTTCATAAGGCGCAGTCGCGGACTCCATATGCCAGATACTATTTTTCAACATTAGATGCCATTAAATTCGTAAGCTAATAAAGCCTAAATTTGGTCATTCTATTAAATTTGTTGTGTTTTATTTTTAAAAAAAAGTTGTATGCCTTTTTAAAAAACACCCTGTACCTATAGGAAATCTACCTATAATTCGCATGCAAAAAAAATAAGAATTCCACTGTAGAAAACAGGTCTCATAAATATTTGAGCAGGTTCGCACCCATGCCCATTTCCCTTTTTTTCAAGGGAGTAGGTAAATGTGTATTTTTGGCACGCGCCAACGACGATACTGTGTGGAAAGCAATCTTGTCTCGATCCTCGATCGAGCAAGATATCTTTCGGAAGCAGGAGTTTATTTGTATTTATTTTTGCAAAACTCTATTATGTGTCGATAAAAGAGGATACAAATTTTGCATCATTTCACTTAAGCTTGGACTGCCTATATGCAGGTACCTTAAGAATTATTTTTTAGTTTCTTTGACATGAGAATGTTAAAGTTTTATATGTGATACTGATAGGTATTGCGGTTTGAATCGCGCCGGGGCCAAGTAACATCTAGAGTTTTTTTCCTTTGCCCCTTCGCTTGCAAACGTCTGACAAATTTCATGTCAAATCATTTGTCATGAGAATCTTCTCAGATTTGCCGTTCGGATTTTGCTTAAAATTAAAATTCCACTTCGCACAAGCAAATGGTTGGAGAAACTAGGTTTCTGTATACCAAATATTTTGTTTTCTGATACTGGGCCCCAATATATCACACTGTCATACAAATTGGTCTTAGCCAGAAGGCTCAAAGAATGGGCGAAACAACAATACGTCGGTCAAACCAGAAAATTGTGTAACTCCACTTTTACCAAAAGGCGAGGTTTTAAATGGCATCTATTAGCTCACACCCATAACTACATTTCGGCGAAATTTGAACCGCCTAATAAGTTTAATTATTCTGTTATCGGAGATTTAGTTAGGTAGTAGCATATCTCCAAAATTAGTGCATTTGGTGAGAACGTCGTGTAGGAAAAATGCTCCCCTGTTAAGTTTGCTAAAACTGCTTAACCGACGAATAGTTAATCTGTCACAACAAGGCATGCAGAAAAAGATTTGTGGTGGTTCTGGTATGCAACCAATCTAACAAAGGTTCATATTTAACTCTAATCAGTTTTCATTGCACACAGATCGCTACAGCGATCAACAATGTCCATAACACGTCTCTAGAAAGCAGAAAACTTAAATGAGGAACTTACCACAATCATCTAAATTACTTAATACAACAAATCCTCTCACCCATAAAACCACACCAATCGAACACGGACAAGCAATCCAATCCAATGTCAATCGTTGACCTCCGCAGTCCATTCCCGCACTCTCAATATCTCATTAAAATAGGAAAATTAATTTATCGCAAATAATTCAATCGACTTTTTCAAAAATATAATTTATTACCCATGACCACGCGCACACATTCACAGCAAGGTCCACAGGACTGTTTTATATCAAACAATAGCGATGTGCCGCAAACAATACATCCTGCCATAACCAGGTATCACCCAGCTCCCAGCATAACTTCCGAAAAATTCCACCACACCAACCCCACCATCACCCATGTATCCCACACTGGCGAGCAATTTACACATGTAATCTGAATTTTTGGTGGACCGCAAACGATTGACTTTAAATAATTAAAATGTTGAATTGACAAATTTGATTAAATCCAATTAAAATTATTGATATTTCTGTTAAATTTTACCCATACCTGAACGTGTTTTAATGAATCCTCCATCACTCAGTCTCTGTTGAGTGAACAGGACATGGTCTTTGCTTCGGTCCATAGTGAACATGGAATACCTGTATAGACTTGCCATAAGTATGGGGCAGCTGATTGGAGCAGGTTTTGCCACAAAAACGCCGAAATCAATATAATGTGGCCTGACCTGCCTTCGGGACAGTGCAGGTCGAAAGCGAACCCACCTATGGCAATCCATTTATTTGGTTTTCCAGGAACGCCGGAGCGGAGGAAGTATGTTTTCGATTTTAATAATATTTCTCGTTTTACCAAATAATATGAATCGAATACATTCAGACATTGTTGACCAAATGAATGTCGATGAAAAATTCAATGTTGTCCTTTTCGAGTGAAAAACAATAAATAGAATTTTATAGCGTTAATTGAATTCGCAGCGCGGCTAATGCGAGTTTTACCCAGATTAGGCAATTGGTAGATTTTACATACGTAAGCGTGGGGAGCGAAAATTATTTTTCAAATAAAATATTTTGGGAAGGTTTTTTTTTACCAGAGCTACTTAACTGTTTCGATAATAAACGTACATATTCCAACAAAGTTCTATTAGTCTAGCTTTAGGTTGAACAAGAACATATTTTTTTAATAAAACATCAGCGTATGCTGCTATTCGAGCGCGCATTAAGCCGAGATTAAAATATAGGGACGGGATACAGTCTGCTTGGGCGAACTGTTGTTTACCTATTCTTATTAATATCCCTCATAGGTGAGCGTGACAAAAGGGTAAGTATGTTTGAATTGTTAAGAACGCCCTACATATTTTGTAATATGTATAACATTTAACGGATTTAATCGAAAAAAACGAAGCTTTTGTAAAAAATAAACGCTCCCTAGCTCAAATTTTGGTTTTTCAATAAAATTGTTTTATTTAATTGTGGGCGTGTCAGTAGGCGGATTTAAAAAATATTTAAACATAAGTATAAAGGGCATCTAGAAAGTCTATATTTATTATAAATTTCAGTTTCCTAGCTGACTTTTCAATAAAATTGTTTTATTTAATTGCGGGCAGTTTTAGGAGTCGAAGATCGTATAAGAAAAATTTTAGCTTTCTAGCTCTAAATTCGATTTTTTCGATAAATTGGTTTTTTTTTAGTTTGTGGGTGTGTCTGTGGGCGGATTTCAAAAATTCCTAAACTTTATTATTTCGGGCCGCTAGAGAGTATATGGTTAAAATTTCAGCTCTCTAGGTCCAGTTTAAAGGCCTAATTTTTGCCGACAGACGGACGGACGGACTAACGGATATGGCTAGATCGACATTACTATCGATGCTGATCATAAATATAGTTAGTTTTATGGGTCTACGGGCAATATTAAGGTATGTTACAAACTATTAGTCAAAATTAATATACCCTTAGAATACAAAAATCTACCCCAAACATTCTTCTATACTCCAAAACGGCTGATTAAATATTAACCTCGAAATCAATACTGGTTTCCAAGTATATACTATTATAATAGTTCACTCTTTAACTTCATTTATTAATTGTATCGGTATCAGAGTGCCTTAAACCTAGCTTCTCCAACCACTTTCTTTGCGAAGTGGAAGGGACCTACAATTTTACGCCGAATCCGAACGGCCACTGCGCCCGATGCGTTGATGTTTTTCAGATAGCTATCTCCAAATAAATATGTCCAGTTTAGATGTTGCTTAGAGTGGCTTCAATTTGAGAATCGTGTAAAATTCACGATCCTGCGATTTTACTTTTATTATTTTCAGAGACTATCAGCCTTATTACAATTGTCAAAGATCAATTATTTGACATTTGATAAAATTTGTCAATTAATTTGTTATTCGATATTATGAACAACGATTGACAAATTTTTGACTCAATGTGAATATTTAACAAAAACGAGGTACTGTGAATAGTGCGCACTTCGTTTGACATTTCACTTTATTTCATTAGTTCTTCATATTCAGAATACTTAAATTTAATCCATTTAGGACAAATATGCCTTTCCAAGACATTTAACACTTCCTTTAAAACAACAACAGTTGGCTGCGCCATGCCAATATTATAATCATTCCCAACGCTTAGTTTGTAGCTTCCTTGCGCAAGGAATCTTAAGACAGCAGCAAGCTTAAGTAAGTTGGGAACAGATCGCTGTCTTTTTATAAGCTTCAATTTGTACTTGATGTCATCAAATACATTAAGGAATGCTTCCTTCGAAAGTCTAAAGTTTTGTACAAATCTAAAACCGAGTTTTAGGTTAGGTTAGGTTAGGTTACTGGGCTGACGGGGCAAGAGAATCCTGCGCCCGTCACACTTAGGTCAATGTAGACCCTTTGTGATACCCTGGAGGTTACGCTTCCCTTATCTGGAACCAATGAAAAACCTATGAAAAACTTAGCGGGTTTACAAACCATCCCGATGCGTTGATGAACTTGCGCAAGTCATTCACAGACTTGCCGGAGAGTTCTTCTAAAACCTGGAAGAAATATCTGCCCAGGATATTGTTTCTGATATGACAGAGTGCAGGGCAGTGACAGAGGAAATGCGGGGTATCCTCATTCACCTCCTCGTCCCCACATCCTCTGCAGAGTTCATCTGTGCTGAGTTTTAATTTCTTTGCATGGTAGCCCAGCATGTTGTGTCCGGTGATAACACCTATGAGAGAGGACAAAGAATTCTTGTTCATTTGAAGGATTCTCTTGGTCTTTTGTTTGTCATATAGTGGCCACATTTTCCTTGTAATAACACAGGAATCAAGGGCACTCCATCTTTCGTTTGCTGCCATCAGTGTTTTATTTCCAATCACCTGTTTAAGGTAACAGGGTGGGGTTTTTACTGTGGTGTCAGCATCCCTTGATTCAAGGGAAGATCCTTTTCTTGCCAGCTCATCGGCTCTTTCATTTCCTGGGACACCATTGTGTCCGGGGACCCAGCAGAGTCTTACAGTGTGCTGCTCGCCAAGAGCCCGCAGCTCTTCGCGACAGCTTCTTACAAGCCTCGATTTTATTTCTGTGGCGGAAATCGTTTTTATTTTTAATTACTTTTAAGAAAATTTACAGATTTATGTTTGTACATACATTTGTTCGTCCAAATCCAGTGGATTAGAAGCATCACGTAATTTTTTCCGAATGTTTTCTTGCTTCATATTATCCTCTTCCAAAATATCATTTTCACCGAAAAAAATGTCTACCGTAGACATTATTATTTACAAAACAAATCAATAAAATAAACCATAATATGTTTACCAACGACGAATTCGCGATTATCTGAAAAATTGATAGATATCAAAAATTTTGACAACCATAATACCGCGAAAAAACGAACAATGCCGTTCACAATAGACTGCCAAATGGTATTTTATTCACTACTGATCAACAATTTTGATGTTTGCTAATCATAATACCGTTTTATCAATTTTATTGGTAAACGAACAAATTTATCAAATATCGTATTGATATTTGACACCCATAATAGGGGTGTATATTTTAAAATTAAACTAAAATAAGTTAAAGTGGAACACAACAAGGAGAACCAGGAAACTACCTTGGGTGGCGACGGTGTAGAGGTTAGTGTGTTGGCTTGTGACCCGTGCGGTGCAGGTTCAATCCCCATGGGGAACAACAACATACGCCACCCAATCACATGCCTCTACACCAAAAGGAGGATTTCTGCCTGGTAGTACAATGGAACGTTACCGAGTCTGAGTGCTCTGGGATTTGGATTTCCTTTTTTAAAAAAAAAAAAAAATCAAAAAAAAAACCTACAGATGATCATGGGCATGTTTGAGGGCGTAAAGGCGAGAGTAAGGTGCCCCGCTGGCGTGACCAAAGAGTTCGCAATCAAAGTCGGTGTACACCAGGGAAATGTCTTAAGTCCCATGATCTTTATTACAGTCCTTGATTATCTGCTTGAAGGAAAAGTGACAGACTCCAAAGTGCATCAGTTAATCTTTGCTGACCGTGGAGCTATCATTAGCGAGGATCAAACGACCGTGCAACGAGCACTTGATGTATGGGAGGACGTTTTTGAGGGGAATGAATGTTCTCTGATCTACTCCACTCCACTCCGACCTATTCCAGACATTTATATGAATGGAAGAGTGATTTCCCGAAGTACGAAATGTTTAAATGTCTAGGATCTATGATCAATAGCAAAGCAAGCTGTGATGAAGAAATTAAACACCGCGTAAGCGAACGGTGTATAGTGTGTAGTGGCGGTAAAACTCAGCCGTTTTTTGTGAGCGAAGAATTCTCCAAAGCCGAAAGGAAGGCTCTACAACTCAGTTGTAGGTCAGGTCTAGCTTAATTAAGAAAGAACTATGAGTTAGAAAACATTCACAAAAAAGAATATCATGATAAGCATGTTGTTAAATTGTAACGAAAATTAGAAATATCTCAAGTGTTTGACATTGCACGGCGATGACGCAGGCATAACCATAATTTTGCATTCGCTATTTTGTTTGGCTGTTTTAAACCTCATACCCATTAAATCACACCAAATTGTTCACCCTGAGTTTTACGTAAGCCAACGAGCAATAGAAATTGTTCTGTTTAAATGTGTGACACTGGCAATTAATGTTGTTTTCAATCAGTAATGACATTTTTTCACAATAATTTGCTTTTATTGCTTACTGGGAAACCATTCTGTCTTTTATCACTCAAAGTGTTTTTCTCTTCAGATTTTGTTGACTTTCAACACCACAATCAATCGTAAATAAACCTAACTTTATTAAAGTTAATCCAGAGACCATAAAGAACAGAAGCTCACAAATTTCCTTCAACATCCCGCTCTACGGATTCGTGAGTTTATCCATATTAATGTTGACTCATAGTTTGTAACATACCTTAATATTGCCCATAGACCCATACAAGTTACTATAGGTACTCGTGATCAGCATCGATAGTAATGTCAATCTATAGATGTTTGTCCATCCGTTGGCAATACTTAGGCAAAATTTATGCCTATACATAAACTCTCTAGGGGCCCGAAATAATCAAGTATAAGAGTTTTCAAAAACCGCCCGCAATCTCAAAAAAACAAATTTATCGAGAAAATTAAAATTCGAGCTAGATAGCTGGAATTTGAAATATGTTATCTCTTGTGGTCCTTAATGCTCATATGTAAAGATTCTAAAAATTTGTCCCGCCGTTTAAAAAACAAATCTATCGAAAAGTCTTAGTTTGAGCTAGGAAGCTGAAATTTGGAAAATGTCATCCGCCCACTATTTAAAGAAACAGTTTTAATGAAAAAATCAATGGAAATGAAAGCCCTATTTTTCGCAAAGTATGTAGATAAACTTGTTTTAAAAAACTCCTCCACACAAAAGTTTTCTGCCAAGCCCACTTTATAGAAGCGTTTTCTTTTTTTAAACTTAGTTTTTTCGATAAAATCTTTAAAAAAAACGTATAAAACATAAAAAATTGTTTGACCATATTCTTTTTAACAATTGACCCAAAGTTGGATTTTTGCCACGCCCACTTTTTGGGGAACATTAATAGGAATAGGTAGGTAGCGGACTGTAGCGTTTGCAAGAAGAATATATGACGATCATGTTGAAGAAAGAAATTCAAGGTAAGGTTGAACATTTTTAGATTTATGATTTTTTTTCCAATTATTCCATTTACCTCTTTTTTATCACTTGATTACGGACAAATGCAAAATATACCTGTTAGGACATTCGGAGTCATATAAAAGCACGTGTAGGACTTAAACTAAAGACATCTCTATCTCTTTATTCTATCAGCAACTATGGGCAAACGAAAGGAGATAAACGCAACAATTTAACTGACAAGCAAAATCGCTGACCCAACTTTTCACGCACACATCATTTGTCAGTTGACTAGAAATATGCATTACCAATAGGAAGAAGATCGAGAGTCGAGAGTATTTATTTGTAATGGCGGTTTATCCTCTCTGTCACTGCCTACCAGTATTATTTACATTTGTAAAGTAAAGGTAAACTACAATTGAACTTATAACATGGACCCGATAACAGCAATAATATACACACTAATAATAGCACTAGTTATTTTATTGTATATCATTTTAAAAATAAATAAACCTTATAAAAAATATGTAAGGAAACAAATATAAAGAGAAAAAAGATATAAAAAATAATTTTAAACAATTTGAGACAATTTTAAACAATATAAACAAGAGTGCAAGAAACGTTACACCGAACAAATGGGGGCTGCAAAGTCAGAAGAAATCAAGTCATTGAAACAAGAAATAATTATAAATGCGAAAATAGAAAAACACAAATATCAAATACTAACCAAATTCCTAGCTACATATAAAATCGCTTACAAGCCTTAAAAGACACAAATTTAGAGTCACATCGCACGCTGCAACATAGACACAGCGATGAGAGTAATCCCAAACTTCACAGGAACTTTGAAAGAGTTAGATTCTTTCTTAACCTGGGTAAATATTCTTCGCAATACCTTTAGAGAAACAGACAAAAGAGCATATATAGAGTTAATTTTCAACGTCAAACTGGCGCAGAACGTCAAAACTCCGATAGCGTTTGCAACAGTCTTCAAAACCTTAGAAGCACTAAAACAAAGCAAAGAAAAATACAAAACCACAAAAACAATACCGAAAGTAAATCCGACACTAGCACAGTTAACACAGAGAAAACAATCTGTGATAACATACACAGACAAAGTATTGTCCCTCATCGAAGACGTAAACACTCTACAAATAGAAGAATTACCGAGTGAGGCAACAACGCCTGAAATCTGTAATGGAGAAAATAAACGACAGCTTTGCTCTCACAATGTTCAAAAATGGTATAATTGAGAGAATAAAGTCAACAATATTCGCCGCTCAACCAAAACGCTGTCAGGAGCAATCAATTTGGCAATTGAACTAGAAACAGATTCTAATCACACAAACAGCCAATTAATATAAAAGCGAATTGGGGACTATAACCACAAATGCAGTGATTTGCATTACAGAAAGAGGTTGCTATTTAAATTCCCACAGATAAGAATTGTAGGTGCAGAAATAAATGTTTCCTCAAGAAGTGTAAAAAATGGGGCTGTATCAATGTGTTAATTCGGCCTGTCAACTGAACAAATGAGGAGAACGATGTAAAATCTAAAGATTTTCTTAGGTGATGCAAGAAATATCTCAGCCTTTCCGATCTGATCAAAATTTAAAAAGGCGTTTATAGAAACGACATACGGTTAAGAACAACGTTCACATCTCGACATGATCTAAAAAGACGCAAGCGATCTCATCGGCCATCGAAATATGAAGAAATCGTCTTGTTTGTTTGAGTTACTCCTATTAACCCGTGCAGGAGCGGGCTGAGAATATCACTGCAGCAACACTCAAACAGCGCTTGTCATAAAAGGCAACGAAGGGATGAAATCACATCTATGCAATTTTAACATCCAGGTGAGCCTAGCGACACATTTTACATCTTAAATCTGTCCCGCAAGTGTGCATGTCAATCCGTGGGTTGACACGACTGGAGATCGCCGGTGGCGTTAAAGCTCGATCAAACAATATTCACGTAAGGAAATCGTAAAATGAGGCAGGCCTAACAATTCTTGGATCACACAAATGCACCGATACCAGTAACCAGGAGACCTGCCGATGTTTATTGAGATCGAACCGGCGAACCCCACAGGCGAACCACTAGGGATGCAGTAAAGTGGGTTACGATCCCTCTAATCCTGATCATAACCTCCTCGTAAAGGAAGAAGGAGAAGCTGCGTTACCCCTATTAAATGAAAAAAAGATTTTTAAAGGATTTTAGAGAATAAGTTGTCTAATTCTGTCTTTTCATGTCTCGGCTTAGTTGTCACAGAAATATTGTCCCGACGCATGATATCTGGGTTTCGCAGAAAGTTTCTCAAATGACTTGAATCTCTATCTAGAACACGCTAGCATAATAAGGCAAACATACATAGTACGTAGGAAATATTTAGGCAACTTTTGCTGCTTGCTCCAACTGCCCAGTCCATTTTCTCTATCAACTGCCTGAGCCGACAACGTTTCGCAAAAACGATATTAACATTTTTTTTTCAAAAGCCAAAGATAAGAGTCACTATTTACTACACAAATCTATCCTTTATTTCACTGCTTCTTTTCTATTCAACCAGGAGATGTGTCTTCTGAAAGAGTTTTCTTTTCCCAGCTTCACCTTTAGCGTTAGACCCAGACGCGAGCCGTATCTTATTGTAGCCATATAAAAATCTTTAATAAATATCGGCGCTCATTGGCCTTGGATTTAACTAGCCTAGACTTAAATCAAAAACAAAATTTCTCAGAACTCACATCCAGTCGCGGCTTATTCGCCGCAGTTTGACTTCATTGCGATAAAATACTTTATAGATGTCAGACCCTTTATACAACGTGTTGAAAAATCAAGCATAAAATAGCCCTCTGCAAGGAATCAAAAACCCTTTTTTGTAATATGACAACCCTTCATTGATCCTCCTGTTTTGCGAATTTTTACTGTCCCCTTTGTGAAATATAAAACACCCAATTGCTAAATGTGATAAAACCGCCAATACAAAGAGATAAAGGCACAATAATAGTCCTGATTAAGTCTAGACAAAAACCGCAACCGGATGACTTCAATTTTGGCATTCGCCCAGTGTTCGCTACTCCTACAAACACCAAAAATGGATCATCAATTCAATAAAATTTAAAATCGTCCATTTAAGCTGGCAACATAAAAGGGACAACAGCCTCATTAAAATCGAATAAAAAGGCATTCCCGCTGAAGTGGAAATAAACTACCTCCGGGCTGTTTGTCTCACAGTAAAGCTTTGCCAGTGCGCAAGAACCCTATCCGGTGCCCATAAAATTTCAAAATTATGTCACAAATCACTCAATAAACCATTTCGATATCTATCTCCGGCCCGAATGGAAATGGCGGGGCATTTATAACGCGTTCCCAATAAAAGCATACAAAAAGAGCCGCTCAAAATTAAATGCGACAGCAATGTTGACTGGTAATGTCTCTCTGCATGCGTGCAAGAATTCCCCATTCGTCCTTACGCAAAAAGTGTCCATTAAATACACCCCGTCAGAGATGGGTAGGGGGAATCAGCATCCTTGTCGTCGGTCGTCCGTTTTTTTTTCTATGTTTAATGCATCATTTCGTTCTCGTTCATTTTTTTTTTTTCAATTTGAATTTGCAATAACGATTGTGACAACGATTCTTTGAGTCAATACCAGCAGCAACGGACGGATGGGTAGAATATCTGTATCTGCAGCTATCACCAACCGCTGCGCACTTCACAACAAACTGCCAAATAATGTAATAAAGGTTTGCATTTAAATCATTGAAAAGACATATATCCTGGAAAATAAATTTAATGTCCTTTTGCTGTATAATGGCTTGCAGGAGTTCGACGACGCCGATTGATGGGTGTGGAGTTCGCGTGTGCACTTTAGTTAGCCTGGTACACCAATCGCGCGCTTTTGAAAATGGGGTCTGATGGGTGACGGATGTTGTATGCTTGAGGAATGAAAACGCCAAACATCCCACCCTCACATACACACATTCATATCCTCCGCTACAAGTTGGTATAGTGCTAACGGTTGGTTGATGTGTCGTCGTAAAAGTGTTTTTTGTTGCCTCGAATTTTAATTTTCTTCCATAAAAAAACTGTCATTTCAAATTTGTTCTTCGATAACGGTTCGAAGGTCTCGTAAAATGGCAGAGGTTGGGTGCTTCGTGTACGCTCTAATGAAAAGGAATATAAATATTGTACTCAAACTTTGCTGTAGGACTACGAAAATAAGAACGACTAGGTACGTGGTTTGGATGTTTCGTCGCATCATACTGGGGGATAAGTGCAATTAGTCCTTGATGGATGGCTGAAGGATGGATTCAGCATCAAAAACGTCTTAAATTCAGATGTTTGTTTACTTGATTAATTTATTTTTCGATGGAGGTACTACAAATGAACGCAGTCAAAGGATAAGGATTATGTATAGCTGTTAAGCTTTTTTTTATTTATCCGTTATGGAGCTTCCTGCTGTAATATTGTCATTCATCTTCAGACTGCATGGGAGTAGTTGCAGTACGAAATGAATAGGTACTGGTGCAAGAAGTAAATAAAATCAGTAATGCACGAGATGTCCTTTGAAGTAGCGTTTGTGGTGTTTTTTGTTTGTATAGAAATATATAACTGCTATAATCGATGCGATTGAGATGACTTGTTTCTATAGAATAGCGTCAATCTGTCGACAGGTTGATTGGAGCAGCAAGAAATCGCAGCCAATAACTTACAGCAAGCGAAAATCGTTCTCACTCCTCCTGTTAAACCAATATTATGGAGAAAGCAGAATCACACAAAATTTAATGAATACATACTTATTTTAATGCACATATCGAGTTCAATCAGGTAACATATAGAAACAGACTCATGCAGTATTATTATTTAGTTTGGCATGTAATCAAAATATCTTAGCTTTAACAATCTGCAACCAGACTTTGTGCCTTGATCAGTCTCGTGAAGGGACGATCTGAAAATATAACTACAGTACCACTCCAAATATAACGCTTGTCTTAAATTGCGAATAATGGGAGAAAGCCTAGAGACGCATTTAACATCTTGAATCGTTCCCGCAAGTGTGCATGCAAATCCTTGGATTTACTCGACTAGTAATCACCGGTGTCGTAAAAGGACGACTAATCAAAAATCAATAGCAGGAGCATGCAAGTGTGGAGATCGTAAAAAGAAGAAGCAGGCCGAGATCATACAAATACAATAACACCACCATTTGATTGGCCTCAAAAAACGAAATGATCCGAAACTGGGAAGGTTGCTGATGTTAATTGAGCTCAAAACGTGAACCCCACAGGTGGACCAGCAGAGTTGCCATAAAGTGAAAGGGTTCAGATCCCTTTAATTCTGATATGAACCTCGCCGTTAAAAAAAAGAAGAGCAAGATTAGTCCTTGAAAAAAATAGTCGTTTCTAAATCAATAAAGGTATAATGATGTTGTCAATAAAAAACACATATTTTTACCGTATAAGGAATGACCTTTGGTAGTTAGAAGATATAAATTTGCGGGCTTTTCATTTTTAGGTTTGGTTTAAAGAGCAACGTGGATAAGTTCGGTTAACATAATAAAAAATTAGAGGAATTGAATTTTTTATTAAGAGTTATGTTAAGGTTTAAGGAAAGGAAGTAATCTAATTTATATTCCTGATACAAAACATATGTAAGTAAGAGCACATAGTTTCCGGTGTGAGATTTTTTCGATAAATTTGTTTTTTTTTTTTTTTTTTTTTTTTTTTTGAGTTTGTGTTTAAACTTGATTATTTCGGGACCCTAGAGAGTATATGGTTAAAATTTCAGCTCTCTAGGCCCAGTTTGAAGGCCTGATTTTTGCCGAAGGACGGACGGACGGACGTGTGGACATGGCTAGATCGACATTACTATCGATGCTGATCATAAATATAGTAACTTTTAGGGGTCTACGGGCAATATTAAGGCATGTTACAAACAGTAACAGTTTTGAAAATCTTGTGGACTAACTAAGCAGTTGATAAGATAAATTAATATTAAAAAATCTCTCGATACACATTTGCTTCCCTAAAGTTCTGGAAACAGATGGGAGGCATCGGGTCGTATTTTCCGCAATACCGTTCTGATATCCAGGATCTTCAACAAATCTTAAGACAACCATAATCCTGGTTACGTTATTTATTTTACCACCACTATTTGGAAGAAAGTGATCAGTGATCCACTCAACTTAAGTTAGATTAAACCGATGAAGATTTTTAAATTTCGATTCTACGTATTGCTACCGAGAACGTTTAAATACATAGCCATTGTATCCATCTGCTTTGTAGTTTTAACATATAATGAGCTTCACCTCATTGATCTGAGACAATGCTATGTTTCTGGCATGCGAGAAATCAGCATTAGCCCAGTCTGAGATAAATCTCACTTTCTTTTTGGATACGAACCCAAGCTAAATCTAACAAAACCGAAATTTGAATTTGAGCGAATGTTTTTTGCATACAACCCGATACCACCTAATTTTTTTGCAGAACTAAGAGAATAGACAATGTGTATCACTATAACCTACTATAATCATTTGCATTCTCAATAAAAATGCCTAAGAATCTTATAGTACCTACGTTTACACCGGCACGAAATTCGTCATTTCAGCTAAATTGACCAGTTCAACCGAAATAATACTGACCAAGGTGGACTGAAAAATATATTTAAAAAAGGAGAAATTGGAAAGATACGGACTCAAATCAAATCAATCAATTTATGTTTAAATCCATATTTTGTTGTTTTTGAGAATTAAATATTTTGATGCAAGCACATTCGATTAAAAAAAACAGTAACCAAGATTTAAACGTATGTGCGGGCTCCGTTTAGTGGGAACGAACGGTGTTGTAACATTTAAACAAGCCCATTAGTCTCGAGTAAATTGTTTCTTCCGATTTTGATGTGTTTATACCCTATTCTAGAGGTATATTAATTTTGACGCATAGTTTGTAACATACCTTAATATTGCCCGTAGACCCCTAAAAGTTACTATATTTATGATCAGCATCGATAGTAATGTCGATCTAGCCATGTCCGTCCGTCCGTCCGTCCGTCCGTCCATCGGCAAAAATTAGGCCTTTAAACTGGACCTAGAGAGCTGAAATTTTAACCATATACTCTCTAGGGTCCCGAAATAATCAAGTTTACGAATTTTTGAAATCCGCCCACAGACACACCCACAAACTCAAAAAAACAAAATTTTGGAAAAAATCGAATTTTGAGCTAGGAAGCTGAAATTTTTTATATATGATCTATGACTCCTAAAACTGCTCGGGATATACAATTTTCAAAATCCGCCCACTGACACGCCCACAAATAAATAAAACAATTTTTTTGAAAATCCAAAGTTTGAGCTAGGGAGCTGAAATTTATAATATATACTCTCTAGGGGCCCTTTATGCTCATGTGTTAATTTTTTTTTAAATCCGCCTACTGACACGCCCACAATTAAATAAAACAATTTTATTGAAACACCCAAGTTTGAGCTAGGGAGCGTTTTTTTTTATAAAATCCTTTAAATGTTATATAACAAAATATGTAGAGCGTTCTTAACAATTTAACCATACTTAGACTTTTGTCACGCCCACTTATGAGGGATAGGAATAAGAATAGGGTATCCAACAGTTCGCCCAAGCGGACTGTAGCCCGTCCCTATGTTTTTATAATTATATTGATATTCTGCTCGTAAATCAATAAATCAAGTCAAAATATGTTTGCAATTAGTGAATGTGAAATTGTAGGGAATTTTTTTGCAATTTTTTTTTTATTTAAATTTAATTTGCTTCTAAAGAAAACCACAAAAAAGAATAGAAAAAATATATTTTATATGCGTACCAATAATTAAAAACAATTGGGGCATGATAAGCTTCAAAACATTTGCCGAGATCCGAATTCCGCCATCGCAACGTTGCGTAGGTCTCCTGACGACGAATGCTATCATATGCGGGTTGAAAGGCGACGACAAGACGATAGGTCTGGACATGAAATCGCGGTAAGCCAGAGCCTGCGTTACGGAGTTGAAACCAACGGCCAGTTGCTTGGCCTTTTTTTATAAAATTTGTGGATATGGCTCGATCGAAAGATCGACCTAATGGCATGGCCGCCATATTCACCGGACCTCAACATCATTGGAAACGTGTGGGGATGGCTTTCAAAAAAGTTATACGAAGGAGGAAAGCGATACTCGATCGGGAGGTAGTACACATTATTAAAAACTATTGTTATAATCTCAATAAAACCCAAATTAATTAATTCCAAAAAAAATGCGTTGTTTTATTACCTTTTAAGCATCTATCACATAAATTTAGTAACTGTTCGTAAACATGTGGATCGAAAAAAGGACTAATTTTATGACCTTATTGGGAAAAGCATCATAAAAATTTAATTTATTTACTTAATCCCAATTTTTTTTACAACATTATATAGCCTTCTTTCATATTGCATTTGATTTTTCATATATATGTATTATCAAGGATTAAAAAAATGTCATAAAATTAAATCAAGTAACTCCCTGTTCGTAAACAGGTGGAACGGAGTATGTATTGACCTAGCGTAGCGTTTTCGCTACGCCATTATATATGAGCTGAACTAGCGTATTATCTGCATTTATACACTTATCTGTAACTAATACATTTATCTGCATTTATTAACTTTATATGTTAGATAAGCAAACAAACCGGAGAAGTAAATGTTATTAATCTTCTTCTCCTTTAATGACGGCGAGGCTATGACCAGGATGAAAGGCATCATAACCCTCCCACTTAACTGTAACTAGTTACTGGTTCGCCCGTTCGCTGAGACCAATGTGCTGCATTTGTGTCATCCAGGAGTTTTTAGGCCTGTCTCTCTATAGTGTTGGTGTGGGAACGTTGATTGATATTGCTTTTTGGCAGTTTTCGTAGAATCCCTTTTTTGAACATGACAATAGGTCCGTTCGCGAACTAATATGCAAACGTAAATTTATATAAACTTTCGTGCAAAACTACCCAAACGCGTTCGCGTACTGAGAAAATGGTGAAAAGATGAACGAAAGAAAAATGTACTTTCGTTCATTTTTCTTCACACAGAATTTCAGCTGGTAAGAAAATGAAAACTGTCAAATGATGACATCGTATGAGTTTGCCAGCAAAAAAAACAGCTGTTGCTTCTTTTCAAGCCAAACTAAGAAGTTTTTACACAAAAGCGTTCGCGTACTTTTCTTAGAAATGAGAGGATTCTCTCTCGATTTTGGAGATTTGACACTTTTCATTTTCCTACACATAAAGTACGCGAACGGACCTTATACCAACTGAAACGGTCGCTCCCCAATTTCTTCGTGATAGGTTCTTTGACGTAAAGGAAATTAATAATTTTAGATAAACATATACATACTTGCTAATATGTTCTGTCAAATGAATTTGTTTTATTTCACAACAATAAAAATAATTCTAAAAAAGATGGCCTAAAGATCAACTTAGCTAGATTTCAAGAAAAGGAAGCAAAACAATATTTAATTTAAGTAACGGTAAAATAAACAAAAATGGTGATGTGCAATGCTGTTTAGTGAAGCGAAAACGCAGCGCTGGGTCTAAATGAGATAACGTACTGCCTATAAGATTTTAAGCTCAAATCGACACCTGCTTGCCTTAGTCCACCACGCGCCGCAAGAAAAAAAAGACAGTTAACGAGGTGAAGAGACGAATCAAGTGCATAACACCTTTCGTTTGATTTAAAATTTAAAGGTTGACAAATGTCACGCAACAATGTCTCCCTTAGTTCCCTCGTTATTGTTATCCAATGTCAGTTAAAAATCTCACTCCATAGCAAACTGCAAAGAGATTTGAAATCTCACTAATTGACAACATTGCGCACAGATTGCACCGCTCCTATTCCACTCCTGCTATTTCAAGTGAACCGCATTTTTAAATTACTCACGACATGAACACCCAACACCCAATACCAAGCAAAGTATATATTTTGCGTTACACGTACACGAGCTTAGTAGGTACAATTAAAACAAAAAAAAACTCACCTTCTCTGTGCAGCACATCCAATTTCCTTCGCTATTCGCCAAACTGTTTTATATGAATTTAATTCAAGTGGCTCCTCTGACTGAGCACAAAAAAAAGAGCTCAGAAAGAAATCCTTTTTATTCTTTTCCAAAAAAACACACGAATACAAATACTACACATGAGCGCAAAGTGTCACTATACTGCAGATACTTCGCCCACACAGGCAGACCATGCACACGGACACGATACCACTATATGCTCATACGGTACAATAAGTTGTTTAGTCCTGCTAGTGTGATGATTCAGCACATAACAAGGAGCTTGCTGTCTTCTACTGCAGTTTGTTAGATGAGGATATCCGAGGAAAATGGGTGTATTTTGCGCCTATGGATATCTCCCAAAAGGGGGCGTGCCATGCGCCTGATGATGCTGGGGGGAAGAAATTGGGAAACAAGACAACAATTTAAGTGCAAGAAGGCACTTTCTCTTTTTGATGCATCATCATCCTCATCATCATCGTAGCCGTTGTCGTTTTTATGAGAGACGTTCTCGTTGTTGCTCGGAAGGTGGGTGTGGTAGGTGGGACACCCACTACATACCTCTCTTCTTGGTTGTAGCGTAGTTTGTAGTGTTATAAAGCACTCACTTGTAGACATCCGGTCTGACAATTGTTCCAATTTGTCGCTATCAAATAACACAAGGACATGCGACACAGCAAGCAATGCTGCAACAAAAGTCCCCTCGAAGATGAAGCTGCTTCGTGGCCGAGAATAAGTTTAAAGAAGGCGGCAGTGGCGAAGAAAATACCCTGCACACCCAAAGGATGATGAATGAAAAACAATGGAGACAAAACTTTTGTGCACTTTGGAAATTGCAGTCCTGCCGGAAGACATAATAAAATCTCCCCAACAAATAGGGCTAGGTGCTAGAGCTGTTCTTCCGCCGGTCCGCTTCTCATTTCACCCATGCCCTTCGTTCAGGCACTTCAGCAACCCTTACATTATTATTGTTATAATTTAGCCTACCCCTGCCTCTTCGGCGTCCGAAATGACTGTGCTTGCTTGGTGACGTTCTGTAATATACTTAAATGCTTAAGACAATTAAGGATACAACATTGCAGTACAACACGTCGTCGTCATCATAATCATCATCATCGTCATCGTTATAGTATAGTCAAGTGAGGAAAAAAAATTACAACAATGGCTCGACATCGCCTTGCTTGGTGTGCTTCCATCGTCGGTTGAAGAGCGCGTCAAATCCTGAATGCAGGCTGGGGCTTGGGATTTAATTCACAATGTCACTTGGAGCAGATTTGAAGTATCCGGCGAATGTGGTTTGAGTGTCTCTCGCTGTGTATCCTTTTCAGTGACAACTGTTCAGAAATGGTTATGATGATTTTTTTAATGCACCCAGAGATGCTGCAGGACTTATGATTAGGCTTTGGCATGTTGTTTGTCATCATCATCATCATCATCCATCAGTAGCAACAGCAACAGCAGCAGCATCGTTATCCTGCGACTGAATCAATTGTGTTGTAGGTGATTTTCTTTCATGAAAGCAACAGTGGACTGTCAGTAGCGTATCTGTTCACTCGAATGTGGTGCTTGACTTTGGCTGGAAGAAAGCACACTACCAGCAACAATGCTGTCTGGAGTTCAGGTTTTTATTAAAAGTTTTTTTTTTATTTCTCGCACTGCAGTACTACACCCACCATAACGGATGAGTACTGTACTTTACGCGTTCGTAGTCATTGGAGTTGCTAACAAAAAAAACATCTAATTACTCTCATTACGTGTGAAAATGTTAAAACGAATGACGTGAGGCGGACTATTGTGACGCAGCTGGAGTGCTTCCTGTTTCAATTAAGAGGTGCTGACGTTATGTGCGGCGCTGGGGTTATTTGTCCATCCGCGTTTGCAAACGGGTCTTTTCATTATCAGTCACTTAAGACAGGCTTTAATGTTGACAATACCCTTTCAAGTAAAAGGGTAACAACCCATGAATATTCGGCGCGAAGACAATCGAAATGAAGCTACTTTTACAGGTGTGAGTCGCCTTGCCGCCGCCGCATTTGAATCAAGAAACAGTCAAAAGCACTTACCATGCGCTATTCTGAGGTAGTTTTTTGATACGTTCACATTTGTGGTGTTTCTATAAATTGCGGTTTTTTTGACTAAAGTTATCGCTAAGGAGAAAGAAATGTATGTGTATCAGATGGCATTTTATAATTTAATGAATATGGAAGGCGACTCTTAGCCAGCTTTCTCTGTGTTTATACATGAATAATACTTTTATGGAGTCAAATGTTTCTTGGTCCTGAAAATCGTACTGATTAAGAGAAAGATACTGCTTTTGGACTTAACACTACTAATACCGGGTTTTTCCAATGACATAACAATTTGGACATTAAATAAATCAAAGAACATTTGAGATATCGGACTGAAATTTATTCCAGGTTTAAGGCATTTCCGTTGTGATAGTTGCAAACCATTAAGCCGTTTATGATGACTTCTCCTCACCATACCATGCTCACTCCCACTCCAAAAGTTGACAAAAATACTAAAAATATGCAATCTTCATCGTCTAGGCTACCTGAAGATCAGGTACAGGAGGGGAGCGGAGAGTTCTTCGTACGAGTCGTTTGCCAAAAACTGTAACTATTGGCTGCCTGCGCACAGAAAATTATGAGCTAGGTCCCTGTTATGAATAGCGAAGTGAACGTTCGACTCGGTAAGAATTAACATCCAAAAGTAGGCAACCCTTTTAAGAATTACAACTGGATAAGGATGTTTTTTATAAATGTATTCAGTTGCGTTGAGTTGTAATTGTTAAAAGTGTTGCCTACAATAAGACGTAAATTCTTAGCGAGTCCAAAGTTCCCTTTGCTGTTCATAAAAGGGGTTCAATAGTTATATCGCAAAGCAAGTTCGATTGGCAGAAACAAAAACAACTTAAAAGCGGCATTGAAATTACCGGTGTCCCTTATATCAATGACACAAATGCGAAGAGCATATTGGGGTTCCAACCAGGCAGCAACACACAAAAGTGTTACCTGAAGAAGGTGCAAAGAAAGAATGATATATACGACAGCGGAGGTGGATCATACACATCAGTCATCTATGTTAGCTTTTCTGTTTTTTCGCTGAAGCAACGCATTATCAGTGAGAAGTTTAAGAAAACGAACTTGCTTAACTCTATGTACAATGCTTGAAGTGAGAGGTGATAGGGGCAACAATAGTAACAGTGGCAGTAGAAAGATAACTAAAACAAATGTCTACATTAATGAAGCGCTCACAAATTATACGAGGGCACTGTTTATGCAGGCGAAAGAGCCGAAGATGCAGAATGGGTTGAAGTATTTTTGGTTTAAAAACATTCAAATATGACTGAGAAAGATTGGAGTTTGAAAAATTATAAATTGTGTAGCATGCACCTTGTAAATATTTTTTTTTGTTTATATCTGGAAAAATTTAGCGAAATTTAAATTTCACGAATAATTTTGTTTGATTGATGGCAATGCTGTAATCTTTCGCTGACTTGATAAAGCCGCTCTATTTGTCAAAATGGCTTTCGACACTCGACACAGGGGATCACTTCCGCCGACAAGAGTAAATATAATCACGAAAGTCGTGTGAAGAGCTTCTTTTTATTCTGTTGTCTCTTCTTCCTCGGGTCTTCGTTTTGCCACGAGTGCGTAAAGAAAAAATAACGGTAAAAGTATTATAAAATATTTTCTTTTCCATTTGAAGTGTTTTTTTTTTTTTAGAAAATCGCCCCTCACGACCAAATGGGGCGAGATAGTGTAAAATGCTGGTAAATAACTGTTCTACACAAATCTGTCGTTAAACTTTGTCCATTTTTTTGTTAGCGAGTTGCTCGAAAAACGCTTGTTACAAAAGTCCCTTTAAACTTAATCAAACTTACTTTTTGATAAACTAATAAAACCGTCAACCAAACTAACATGTAAACTTTATTAAGTGAGACACATATAAAAACAGGGAAAACATAGGGACGGGCTACAGTCCGCTTGGGCGAACTGTTGGATACCCTATTCTTATTCCTATCCCTCATAAGTGGGCGTGACAAAAGTCTAAGTATGGTTGAATTGTTGAGAACGCTCTACATATTTTGTTATATAACATTTATTTTATTTATTTATTTATTCATGAAATGCTTATACACAGTAAGACATATTGTCTTATTATTGAGTGATAATCTACAATATAACAATATGAAAGCCTAGCTCAGACAATTTTGTGTTTAAAAATATTTTGAAGGAATTTATACAATATACAATATTAGAAAGAGGACAAATATAAAATTTATACAAAATTAGAAAGAAAGAAAGTAAAAAGAAAAAGAAAACGAAAAAATCCATTATTTTGGGTTGGTATACATGTTATTCCGAAAAATGAAGTCGAATTCTGTCCTTTATTATCGCAGCATCATTCACTTCTTTAATAAAGCGTGGTAGAGAATTCCACAGGCGGATTGAGTAGACAAAAAATTGTCGCTCGGATGTTAGGGAGGCATATCGCGGGTGAGTTATCATTCGCGACCTTTGCGAGGATGCCACGTCAATAATTTCAAAGATATTGCGGTTGATGGTTTAAAAGGATTTTTGAGAGCAAAGTCAGTGGACGATACTTAAGGAAGTTGTCGAAGGTCATGTTGAGGAGAAGTTTTGAAAAATTATATACATGGTCATATCTGCGTAAGCCATAAATATAGCGTGTTTTTTTTTATAATTTGCTTACGCTAAAGGGATTTTTTTTTCTGTTGTTACAGTACCCTTATAATGCTAAGAACACAGTTACTTGGTATTAGAAAGAATAGAGAGATAGGAAAAAAGTGATTGGGTGCAGTTATAGGGTTTTTCTCCACGGGTGGTGTCTAAGTTACTTAGGGAGATTACGATTTCATGTATTCGGTATAAAGTAATGGACTTGGCCGGGATTCGAACGCACGACCTTCCATTCCGTAAGCGAATACACTTTACTTTACTTACTTTTAAATTAATTTTTATTAATTATTAGCTTATATCAACTTACATACTAGACAAAAATGATTAAATCTAACTTAAAATTAACAGGATACTTACTCTAGATTATTGATCCTTATGCGGACGCCCTAAACTTAACTATATCTTATAATTATTGCCTTTCGGCCTAAAAACTATTTTACGAACTAATCTTACATATGTGTTCCTCGAGAAAATTAAATAAAACTCGGCATCATTATTTAAATTTTATATTTTTATATAAAACAAATTACCAACTACCTATTCTACTTACTTAAACTACCTAACATATTCTAACTATAATTAGGATTCTGAACACTCGTTGCCTTGCGCAACAAGTGGTCAAAATTCTAATTGCTTTCCGGGTGCCTGGCAGTCGTCAACGTGCACACGCGCCGCCGTGAGCCGACTGAAGCCTTACAGCGTCAGCCAACTCCCGGAAGCACCACCACACGTTGACGAGGCCGGCCTCTCCCAAAAACGCCCTAGCTAACTTAATCTAACTTATAAGCTAAGAGGATGTTACCTAGAGTAACGCACCGTCCTGGGAGGGCATGTTGACCCCTCCCATCTCAACAAGCCACCAAAATTCGGCGAATTGCTTTTCCGTGTCGAATCTATCCCTCTCCGATATTGCGGTACTAAAACGGAGGAGTTCATGAGCATTGGCGACGTCCCCGTCATGGAGGAGCCGCTTATCTCTCGCGCTGCGGTAGCGATGGTATAAGACCGGAATACCATCCCTCGTCTGTACCAGCCCTTTTGCATCAATATGGATAAATGCCTCTGGCGGGATAAAGCCAGACCGGAGCGTACTCTCCATGTACATTTCATTGGGGTAGTAAGCCCCAAATATCAGACTATTGTCGCTGGCCATCGCCCTTGCAACGTGCCTTCGAGTGACCTTAATGAGGAAATTGTCAATCCTATTCAACTGAGCCCCATCGTATAGGACCTTGTTGGGATAGTATTTTATGTAGTTGGATTCAGGCGTTCGGAACAACCGGAGACAGGTCCTAAGACATTGTCTCTCCAAAACCCGAATCTTTTCCATATAACTAGGCGCTATATTAAACCACAATGGACAACCATAAGCGATGATCGGCCTTATAAGGGCCACGTAGCAAATGACCTTCACTCTAGAGTCAAGTTGACTGCTATGAAACAGTCTCCTTGTCAGAGCATAAGCCTTCTTGGCCCCAGCAAGACAAGCAACTATATGTCTATCGAAATACAGATACTGGTCAAGCCAGATACCTAGATATCTAACTACGCTTCTCACCGCCAATGGCTGCCCATTTTGTCCAATAATGGCCAATTTCTTCCAGTTTTTTCTGGTATCCCTAGAGGCCCCAGCCAATGGAGTTCTGAACAAGATTGTTTCTGTCTTCTGAAAGTTGATTTTCAACTTCCAGTCGTCGCAATATCGCTTAATTTGATCGAAGTCATGCTGCAAAAGGATATTAATAACCTCGATTTTAGGACCTGATATGTATGCCACCAAATCGTCGGCATACGCTATAGCATGTCTGAGTGAACCCACCAGATCACTCGTGTAAATGTTAAACAGGATCGGAGAATTGACCGCCCCCTGCTGTAAACCGTTTTTAATTTCAAAGACTCTGCTCGAAGTCACGTTGCCACATTTGACAACGAACTTCTTTCCCATAAGCATATTATAAATTACATATAGCAAAGGTTTGTGCATCCCCCGCCTGGTCAACTTGTAGAAAAGTCCCTCTAACCATACGGTGTGGAAAGCCTTTTCAAAATCAACCAGACAAGCACCCGTGCATTGGTTCTTGCATTTATTCCACTGAATGTCGGAAACCAGCTTCGACGCGGCATGAATAGTGTCATGCCTCGCCCTGAAACCAAACTGGTTGTCTGGGATTATGTTATAGTCCTCGACCCACTTTGACAGGGCTCTATTGACAACTTTTTCAAAGACCTTGCTAATATTCGGAAGCAAGCTAATTGACTGGAGATTGGCAGGGTTCGTCCTATCTTTACATTTTTTCGGGATAGGGTGTACCACAGCTACCTTCCAATGCGCCGGATAATGTGCATTATTCAGCGCATTGTTAAACAGCGTGGTGAAAATATCTACAGCCTCCAAAGGCAGGTGTCTCAATACGACGTTTGGGGCACCATCCATCCCCGCCGACTTTTTATTCTTTAGTGACTCGAAGATGCACAGAAGATCATCCTTCGACACGAACAAGTGCGATGCATCTCGGCCATTGGCGACAACTGCATTAGCATGGTTTTCATCAGTGAACACGGCGAATCCGTTATTCTCAGATCGCCAATTCTCAAGTTCGGTGCGCAGATAGAAGTGGCTCACCAGAGCCCTATTCTCAATGTCGTGGTTACGGCGAACAGGATTGTTCACCGTATACACGGCCTCGAAACAAGCGCCCAGCAAATCCACTTTCTCCTGTGGATCCTCGACCACGAAAAAATCGTCGTTTGAAGCGACACTTTCTGGACTTATTCCAGCAGTCAGTATTGTCTGTCTGGGAGATTCGAACACAAGGAATATCATTGTGATCTTTCCTCCTGAACAACTTATTTATCTGTGGGAACATATTCGGACTACAGGTTTTAATAGCCCGAATTTTATTGCCCCAATACAGACTTACAGATTTTCTGTAATTTTCTTTTATCAGCTGTTTCAGGATTCGGATCTCTGACTTCAGCATCCTTACCTCCGGGTCGTCGCGATCAGTAAATTGCCTGTACAGCCGTTTAAGCCTCGAGAGCAGTCTACTTTTCTGTCGGTATAGTGCGTCGATTGTAGGGTTTCTGTACTTTTCTGTCTGGTCGTCGTCGGAACGTCCTACCCGAGGAATAGTTCGTTCCATAGTTCGTTTGATGGCGTCGTCCATTTGCAATAAATGCCGATCAATGTCATCATTTGTCATGTTGCTGTTTGTCGGTGGGTCGATCCCACTCGAACGTATATCTCGCTTTAACAATCTGGAGAAGCGCGGCCATTGTGCCCTCCGATAATCGAATGAACACACTGCTTCGTACTCCTCCAGCAGCGTTTGCTCGTTCGGGATCCGTATTGCGGCGGCGAGTCCGTAGTGGTCACTATCGTACTCAAACGCACGCAAACAGTTCCGCGTGTATTGGTCTATGGTTGTCAGTTGAAGTCTTGCGTCCGTTAAGGCCAAGTCCAGGAAAGCACCGCTTCTTGGGAAAGAAGGGATATCCGTCGCGTACAACTCGAGTTTGTACTCAATCATATTGAGGCGCCACCAGTCGTGAAACTGGTTGCCCCTGGGATTTGCAGTAACATTTCCCCATGCCGCATGTTTGGCATTAATATCTCCGGCCAAGAAGTAATAATTCTCCTCCGAGTTCAGCTGCAGAGTACGAAAAAGTGTCTCGAGCTCTGTCATAAATTGGTTGGGTGGAGGTGCTGCAGGTGCGTAAAGTGACACCACATACACTCTCCTCCGGCTATGGAGAGGAATGCATATAATGCATGCTTCCAACAACTGGAACCTACGCACGTCCCCGCTATATATAACCCTATGGCGCAGGCCTTTTCGAATTAAGATTCCAACCCCACCTCCTTGAGTGGAGTGAGGCCGGTCTGTTCTTATTACATGATAATTTTTGTATCCCAATTTGTGCTTCTGATTTAGCTTAGTTTCGCCAACCAAAAGCACATCCGGGTTTTCGGTTTTCAACAAATTGGCAAGTGACGTTCTTTTCTCGATCCTGACTAGTGAATTAACATTCACAGCAAGGATCTTTAAGTTTCCCTCATCCAGCGTAGTCATTTGATTTATGGCACACCAGACCCCACAAACAGCTTCGAATAGATAAAGTCGATTCGGGCCGCTTGTTCATTTAATTGTGTCTGGAACTTATCGATCTTTCCGTGCAGAGACAGAAGGATCGACTTTAAGTCCAGATCCACCTCTGGTGCCTTTTGGGCTGCCTTTGGCGGGTTTAATGTTATTTGGGCTTGACCCGGTCCAGCTGCCATTTGGGCAAAGGACACGTTGGGTGCCACAAAATTTGAGAACGAGCGACTCCTCTGACGCCTATCGTCTTCAGACTGCTGTTTGCGGGCCTGGACTCGCTTTTTCAGCTCCTGGTACTTTGGACAACCCCTGAAGTTGGCGGGATGCCCAGAGTTCCTGCAGATCACACAAGAAAGGACACTCCGGTCTTCGACTCTTTCCTTGCCAAGAGGACATTCACCATGTTTGTGGTCCATATCGCACTTTACGCATCTGAACTGCATGTTGCAGTTAGCTGCGGCGTGCCCGAACCTTTGGCAGCGCATACATTGAAGTATGCGATCTGACCTTTTTATTTTCTCCCATCTTACAGCATGAAAGTACAGGTAGCGGATATTTCGCAGCCTGTCAATTTTGCTGTCGGGAGTGAGCTGCACTAAAAAGAATGGTAAGTAACGGTTACCACCCCTTGCCACAGCTGAAGAAAACGGCTTAACCCCCACGAACTTGAGGTCGTCGCTTTCAAAATTCTTTAGCCCTCTTTCAAGCTCCTCCGTTTTAATTGAGGGATCAATTCCCTTCAATACCACGGTTTTTAGCTTTTGCTCCCTTGGGGTGTACGTGAAGTACTCGGTCTTAACCTCTCCCAGGGCGGTGCGCACCCTATGGTAATCCTCTATTTTATCACATATAATTATGTGGTTGTTGGCAGATAGCCTTTTGACATGAAAGTCTTTTGTAATTAATTTACATAGCCTAATACTGTCTATTATATCGAAATTACTTACATTTATGGGTGGAATTCTTGGCCTCCGCTGTTTTTTATGTTGCTGCTGCTGTTGTTGCTGCGCCTGTACCTGCGGTTGCTGCCCTGATTGCAGGTTTTGTTGCTGATGTTGTTCATGTTGTTTTTGTTGTTGCTGCTGATGTTGTTGCTGTTGGTGTTGTTGTTGTTGTTGTTGTTATTGTTGTTGTTGTTGTTGTTGTTGTTGTTGTTGTTGTTGTTGTTGTTGTTGTTGTTGTTGTTGTTGTTGTTGTTGTTGTTGTTGTTGTTGTTGTTGTTGTTGTTGTTGTTGTTGTTGCTGTTGTTGTCTTTGTTGCTGCTTCAATTGCAGTTGTTCCTGCACCTGCTGCTTTAGCACAGCTTGATGTTGCTGCTGCTGCGTTTTCTTTAGGCGCAACTGGTTGCGCTTCTCCAGCAATTCTTTTATAAGCTTGTCCAGCTGCGCCTCCTCATCTTCCTCTTCGTCTATTTGAACGGTGCCCTCATCATCGACCGGTAGGTCCTTGAAGGAGTTTCCCTCTCCGACATACCGGCCCACTACGCCTTCAGCCTCGTAAGAACTCGAGTTCTCAGCGTCTTCATCGCTTCCATCGGCCGGTGAAACCACACCAGTGCCCGCCGAATTCGCCCTTCTTTTGGCAGAAAGATTCGGCTTCGGTTTTAGCTTCCGTCGCCTCTTCTCTACTTTCCTGAACTCCGCACTGACTACAGCTACTGCTGACACAGTTTCAGTGGGAGCTTTCACTTGTGTTATCGTGGCAGCTTTTTCAGTTGCTATTTTAGCTGTTGCTAACGCTGCTGTTATTTTCGATGTTGTTGCTGGAGTTGCCTGCGGGAGAACTCGCCTGTCCAACGACCGGTCAGATCTTGTTGTTGCCATTTTGAATGTGCTTGCAGCTATTGCCCTAGGCATAAACCCTGCTGCTGTTATTGTTGCTGCTGCAGCTGTTGTTCTTGCTGCTGCTAATGTTGCTGCTGTTTTAGTTGTTGTTGTTGCAGTTGTTACTGACAACGATTTTTTTGCCGGCTCCCGTGTTTTCACCACGTGTCGCAACGGCACACCCACACCCGTACGCGGGACCGCCGACTTTCCGGGGTCCATCGCCATACACCGTACGCACCTTTTGTTTTTGTTTTTCTTTACACTTTAGTTTGTCTCTATCAATAGTTTTTAAATAAATTAAAAAAAACAACTTAACACTTTGCGGGAATCGAACCTGCGCCTCCGGCGCCTGAGTCACACACTCGGCTTTTGACTTTTTGACTTTTAAATTCATTTTTATTAATTATTAGCTTATATCAACTTACATACTAGACAAAAATGATTAAATCTAACTTAAAATTAACAGGATACTTATTCTAGATTATTGATCCTTATGCGGACGCCCTAAACTTAACTATATCTTATAATTATTGCCTTTCGGCCTAAAAACTATTTTACGAACTAATCTTACATATGTGTTCCTCGAGAAAATTAAATAAAACTCGGCATCATTATTTAAATTTTATATTTTTATATAAAACAAATTACAAACTACCTATTCTACTTACTTAAACTACCTAACATATTCTAACTATAATTAGGATTCTGAACACTCGTTGCCTTGCGCAACAAGTGGTCAAAATCCTAATTGCTTTCCGGGTGCCTGGCAGTCGTCAACGTGCACACGCGCCGCCGTGAGCCGACTGAGGCCTTACAGCGTCAGTCAACTCCCGGAAGCACCACCACACGTTGGCGAGCCCGGCCTCTCCCAAAAACGCCCTAGCTAACTTAATCTAACTTATAAGCTAAAAGGATGTTACCTAGAGTAACGCACCGTCCTGGGAGGGCATGTTGACCCCTCCCCCCTCAACAAGCCACCAAAACTCGGCGAATTGCTTTTCCGTGTCGAATTGATCCCTTTCCGATATTGCGGTACTAAAACGGAGGAGCTCATGAGCATTGGCGATGCCCTCGCCGCGGATGAGCCGCTTATCTCTCGCGCTGCGGTAGCGGTGGTATAATACCGGGATACCATCCCTCGTCTGTAACAGCCCTTTTGCATCAATATGGATAAATGCCTCCGGCGGGATAAAGCCAGACCGGAGCGTACTCTCTATGTACATTTCATTGGGGTAGTAAGCCCCAAAGATAAGGCTATTGTCGCTGGCCATCGCCCTTGCAACGTGCCTTCGAGTCACCTTAATAAGGAAATTGTCAATCCTATTCAACTGAGCCCCATCGTATAGGACCTTGTTGGGATAGTATTTTATATAGTTGGATTCAGGCGTTCGGAACAACCGGAGACAGGTCCTAAGACATTGTCTCTCCAAAACCCGAATCTTTTCCATATATCTAGGGGTCACACACTCGGTGCACTGAGCCAATCGACTAATATATTTTTATTTGGCTAATCACCACTATATCGCACTTTTTCGCTTTAAATCTTCCGTAACTAACTAGCTGTCCTGTCTCTGCGGGAGAATCGGAACGACTGTAAGCGAATACACTACTACTGCACCATTGCCACACGCTATGTTAAACTATTAAATGCGACATTAAGTTTCCTTTTGCTCACAGAGTCACAATTGGAGTATATTTCGCAACCATAGATCAAGGTTGGTATGACCAGCGTTTTCGCCAGTAACATACGCACTCTTATGGGGGTGTAGGATTGTGTCGCCCACAAAGTTCGAAGAATGCCATATGTTTTACCCACAACTGTATTAATATGGTTGTTCCAGGTTAAGGTGCGGTTAAACACCACTCCAAGATTTTTAGCAGTGTCGACATACGTGACTGCAGTGTTGTGCAAGATCACTGGGGGAAAATATGAAAGGTCAACAATTTTTTTGGATATCACGAGGGACATACTCTTCTTGGGGTTTAATAAAAGGCCATGTTGCTGAGACCAACATGCAATGTCTTCGAGATCTTCGTTAACACAGCTTACCCCATTTTCTATGAGCCCGAGTGGACAACTGAAATACATTTGAACGTCGTTTGCATACATATGAATTTAACAGTTTTTAGCTATAGACGGTAGCTCATTAACATAAAGGGATTTAAAGGATTTTATCAAAAAAAAACAAAGATTTTGTAAAAAAAAAACGCTTAATTGTGGGCGTGTCAGTAAGCGGATTTAAAAAAAATTAACAGATGAGCTTAAAGGGCCCCTAGAGAGTATATATTAAAAATTTCAGCTCCCCAGCTCAACGTTTGGATTTTCAAAAAACGTTTTCTTTTACATTGTGGGCGTGTCAGTAGGCGGATTTTGAAAATGTTTACACAATAGCATAAAGGGTCCCATAGAGAAAAATTTCAACTCCCTAGCTCAAACTTTGGATTTTCAAAAAAAGTTTCTTTTTTTTTAAATTGTGGGCGTGTCAGTAGGCGGATTTCGAAATTTTTTACACTTAAGCATAGAGTGCCCCCTAGAGAGTATATATGTATTATAAATGTCAGCTCCCTAGCTCAAATTTTGGTTTTTCAATAAAATTGTTTTATTTAATTGTGGGCGTGTCAATGGGCGGATTTTAGAAATTTTATCTCCCGAGCAATTTTAGGAGTCGAAGATCGTATAAGAAAAATTTCAGCATTCTAGCTCTAAATTCGATTTTTTCGATAAATTTGTTTTTTTTTTTTGAGTTTGTAGGCGTGTCTGTGGGCGGATTTCAAAAATTCGTAAGCTTGATTATTTCGGGACCCTAGAGAGTATATGGTTAAAATTTTAGCTCTCTAGGCCCAGTTTAAAAGCCTAATTTTTGTCGACAGACGGACGGACGGACGAACGGACATGGATAGATCGACATTACTAGCGATGCTGATCATAAATATAGTATCTTTTAGGGGTATATGGGCAATATTAAGGTATGTTACAAACTATGCGTCAAAATTAATATACCATTAGAATAGGGTATAAAACCAAAAAGGCAAAAACCACATAATAAGCAATTCAGTTCTTTTAACACCAAAAGGCGGGGGCCATCCACACACTAAATTACAGAACGTATCACCCAAGGATAAATCCGCAAAATCCGAAACCTGATTCCATAATCAGCCGGAGATTAACACGTTTTTTTTAATTAACCGTGTCACCAAAGAGGGAGTTTCAACCAATAAAAGGGAGCAGATCTTTATCATCGTCAGCGACGTGCATAGTCCCAGCGACGAGCTAACCACATTGCACCGATGAGCAACGAGATAACTTGTCAAAAACGACCAACAAAACACCTTGATTTCAACTGCAGTGTCGAATAATCCTACAGCATTTGAGAGGACGATCAAATTTAAAGATACTTTTTTCTTTGTTGCATAATAAAATGTGTTATTTAATGTTATGCTATCAGAAACTATGATACGAAATATTATAGGTAAGTATATATAGAAATCGATAAAGTAAGAACAGCCAAAAGATTTGTGTACTTTGCACAGTGAACATAACCAAAAAAAAAATAAAAATATTTCTCCCATACAGTGATCTTCACAACCGATGTGCGCACAACGAGTCTGCAGTGAACAATTAATCATATACGTACGTTCGCGCAGGTTAATCTGGCCGGTCCTACTTTTTAAATTAGAGCTTCGCCTATCCTCATTACGATGGGAGAATGATCAGATGAGAGATCAAAGCTGTCTTAAAATTTTATACAGTTAACAGATATTTTTTTGACAATAAAGAAATCGATCATGTCTGGGATCTTATTTCTATCAGTCGGCCAGTATGTTGGTTTACCATTATGTGATAATCACAACTGTTTTGCATACCCGCATTATAAAGCTTTCTATCTTTCTTAGAGCCATGCCTTAAACCCCAGAAAGGGTGTTTCGCGTTGAAATCGCTTCCAATAACAAAATTTGCTTTAGGAAAGTTGAAGATGTTTGTGAAATCACTTTCTTCAAGTTTACATCGCGGTATGGATGTTGTTTTCAAGGGCAACTATTCTCTCGAAAATAAGTGTGTTTGTTTTGCATTGCTCTTCAAGTTTCGCAAGAATTAGGGAAAGGGCGTGGGATACAGGATCCTGTGAGCTACCTTTATCACCGTTTTCCATTGTTGCAACTTGAGTAGGAGTCCTTTCGTTAAAGTTTCTTGCTTTGATCTCCCGTGAGTTCTCGGTCATATATGTGTCATTAACTGTCATCCCCACTTGAGCATAAGACTGCACGACAATATTTGAAGATTTTGTTTCTGTCACATTTTCTTTAATACGTTTAAGCTATTCGTACATATTTGCCTCATTAACAAAGTTGAAAATTAACTTTGTGAACTGTAAAAAGCGATTCGAACATATTTGCCTCTTTAACAAATTTTACTTTATCTCTTATGCTTTTCTAATTTCTTCATTTTTCCATTTCCCTTTCATCCGATAATGACTTGTCATCTCTTCAAGACACACAAGATCATATGGCAGGTAAAATTGGAGCCAGGCAGTTCATGTCTGTAAGTGAATGCCTACATTTGGTATCAATCTGATACACACTTACCACTTTTGGCGAATTTTATTTTGTGGTTGGATTTTTAGTCCGATCCGATGAGCTGTTGCCGAGCAACGACAAGCGTGTAACCTATGCAACCGGGAACCTTATCACCCAAAACACCCCATTCCTACAATGTCAGGTTCTTCCTTAATGGCGGAAATGTTATGATCTCGATTACAGGGATCATAACCCTAGAACGTTACTTCATCCCTTCTGGTCCGCCTGTGACATTCGCCAGAAAACTTATAAATGTAAGGTCCTTAAATAACCTCGCACACATTAAGTGTGATTTTGTTTTGTATATTTATTATTTATCTTTATGATTTCCACTTTCAATCCCAAAAATATTAATTGTGAAGACATTTTTAGCAACGTAACTTACCTACCCCTTAAAAAAAATTTTTTCTATTCCTTACCTTACTGCATCCCTACTGATCCGATTGTGGGGTTTGCCGGTTCAACCTCAGAATTTGATTCACTTCGTCGCTGAGGCCAATCAAAGGCGGTGTTGCTGCAATTGTGTGATCCAGGAGTTTCCAGACCTGCCTGTATTGGAACGTTGTTTGATATTGCCTTTTTAACAGGGTTCGTAGTAATACCCGCTCAACGGTCTTCATGGTGTGTGACGATAATTATCACATTACAGATGGTTATGGACACGTATGAGGACGTAAAGACAAGAGTAAGATGCCCCTTGGCGTCACCAAGGAGTTCGCAATCAAAGTCGGTGTACACCAGGCAAGCGTCTTAAGTCCCTTCATATTTATTACAGTCCTTGATTATCTGGTTGAAGGAAAAGTGACGGACCGCAAAGTGCATCAGTTATTCTTTGCTAAAGATGGAGCCAACATTAGCTAGGATGAAACGTCCCTGCAACACTTTATCTAGGTAGTCCTTGAATTTTAGGATGCGATTGGGTATCGTATTAGCCCAAAGAAAACAAAATACTTGTGCCGCCCGTTCTCTGATCCACTCCGACTTATTCATGACATTAACATGAATGGAGGAGTGATTCCCAAGACCGAAAAGTTCAGAAATCTGGAATCTATAACCAACAGCGATCTGTGATGACAACAATGCGGCAACACCAGCATTTGATTGACCTCAGCGACGAAGTGATTCAAAATCGGGAGGCCTGCCCTTATTTTATGAGACCGAACCAGCGAACCCCAAAGCCGGACAAGTAGCGATGCAGTTTTTTCAAACCAAATTATTATTTGTTTTGTTTCAAGCATTTGAGATATAATTTTTTTTTATTTATTTAAACCGTCTGGATTACTCAGTATCGATTGCCCTCAATTAAGGGATGTGGTCCACCTCTGAAGTCTGAGATGTCCAACCGCCCAATGCAATTAAGTGCGAGGGTTATGATTCCTTTAATCCTGATCATAGCCTCACTGCCATGAAGAATATTTAGATCCTTCTTAACAATTCTCCCATACTTAGATTTTTGTCACGCCGACTTAATGAGGTATAGGAATAGGAGCAAGGTATCCAAATTGCTATGCTCTACAGTTGCAAATTGAATTATACTCCGAACAAAGAATTTTCTCGAATTTAGAAAGCTCAATTGTTTTTTTAGTTTAGTTATTTCGTTACCTTCCTCTCATGCGATTATAATAAATAAATGCGCACTATCGATTTCTACGAGGATTTATCGATTTCTGTAATTTTGTCATTCAACTTCGAGAAACAAGAAGCAAATACTTGTTGAAACCGCTTGTTCGCTTTCTCATTCTTGGATAACAACTGTTTGATCTCAGTTTACAAGTCTTGCCACATATTAACTCTCATTCAGACGGATTATCTGCGTACACACATCAGATGCACAATATTAAAAGATGATAAACCCTTCACATCCTCCCATCATTTCCATTACCCACAGTCCTAACATGCAACTTTTTACGACCCAATAAATAAATATACAATGTCAATATTTCCAAATCAATTAGAAGTATCTATTGTTCCTCCTAGAAAAATCACTCATCAAGGGATTCATTCTACAAATGATTGCACTTCAGTTTGGGATGCAAAACAAAATAGCAAATTTTAAATCCCCTACCAAAGCAGTGCCAGTATCCGAGAGTTGTACGATAATAATGAAATATACAGTCATGAACGTACTCTTTCCACCACACAAGGCAACCATCCCTTCAAGGAAGAAAAATGTTCCATCATCAAAAAGTACTTAAGCAAGCCAATTATCGACCTAATGAAAAGGGAAGTAAATAATAGAAAAGTCCTAGACCTCAAGCGTAATAACACAAACAAAGCCCGATGGTGGTGGGTGGGGGATTTGTTGACTTGTGTTCGAAATAGGGAGTTGCTGTTGCTACCTAAGAAATACGATGACTATACAAACATCATAACGGAGCACAGAAAAATTGCAACGAAAAGAAAAGTTTAAAATTTCTTTGCCTTGCGCGGCCTGCGTATGTAAACCCATTTTCCATGGAATCGCATTCAACTGGCATGAACTTCGTTTCGCTTCAGCCCTTCTTCTGCCGCGGCTTCCTTCAGAAGTTTGTCCTTTGACGTCGATGATATTATTTCATCGTCCGTCCAGTTTTCCACCCATTTGCTGGTGTGCTGGAAGGGAAAGCGCACCCAGAACTGCGATATTCAACTTCTCTAAAGTTGACCATACAAAAGGAGACTTCGACAAACAGACCGTACGATCCAATCGACCGACTGTCTTGGTGGAGGGGACGGGCGGTGCCCACCATCTGTGCGCTCTCGAAATAAAAATTATCCACTTAATTCTACTCGTTATTTTAGATCCTTGAAAAAGTTTTTATATTAGAATTTTATTTTTTCCGTTCGTCTTGCGTTTTGCGTCCTCTGGACGAACTGAAAAGTTTTCCTTTCTTTCTCTGCGAGCGAAGCAGGCCTGCCGATGACGATGCTGCCGCCGCCGACAACGATGACTACATAAACTAGGATAAGGACAAGGCATTCTCTGTCTTCATCTTTGTAGGCAATTCAGCATAGAAAAGAAGCAGTAGCAGCAGAGAACGTGTGTCAGAGTGTAAGGATGTGTTCCACATTCCTTATGAGTGTCCACTTCGAATAGACTGAAAAGTTTTTTTTATCATCCTTTTTGTTATTCTATCTACCTCCTTCAGTGCGAATTTATAACGACGTAAGAGCCCGTCGTATGCAGCAAAACAAGCCACCTTCATTCATATGCACCCCCATCGCACCAACGTCTGCGAATTTGTGTGTATAAACTTTCGAAGCGGGTGTGCTTAATGGGGCTATTCTACTCGACGCCCTATCGGGTGGTAGCTCGCTCCATTCATCGGACAACTTGAAATGGGTCTTTGTTGAGCTACATACAGCGCGATGGAGTACAACAGTAGTAGCGTCCATACTACAAACTCAATGTCATTAGCGTTGGTAACCGCGCGCACACGTTGCCTTGTATCATCTCTTGGAGAAAAAATCCTTTTAATTTGTCGACCTCATTTAAGGTGCAGCGGCATGACCCGGGACGCATGTATCCTTTGAAAACTTAATTTTATTTACTTAACAGGAACCGAAAGTGGAAACCGCAGAGGCAACAATTAACAGAGCACACACCGCGCAAACTTTGAACAGCCGAAGCGGGTAAGGGTAGCTGCTACTGGTAGCTCATGGTAGTCATTCTATCATTGACCGCACATTAAAGCAGTTGAAGTGAAGTGGTTTCAATGTTGTTGCAGAGAAATTTCGCTTTTTTGACAAATTTTGTCAGCGGGTATGAAATTGACAAAAAAAAAACAAGGAAGCTCGCTAATTAGCAGAGAATGGTGACTATTAAGGTTACCGTGGCAGCAACTGATTTCTATGGTGATGAAGCGGTAAGAGAACGCAATTTTTCTGTTTACATAATGTGGTCCGGTTATTTGAATCATGGGTATATTCAAGAAAAAGGACCAACCGAAGTAGCAACGGATTCATAGGGTAAGGCTTCGTCGGATCTCCACTAATGTGTCATTTGTGGAGTTCGGTGAACTCCCTTACTGCATCATAGTTGCTGCTATCAACAGTGGCGTTTTGTCATAGTCGAGAGACATACATATATGTTTGTTTGCTTGGTGAAAGCAAGTGCACACTTTTTTTGGTCCTCGCTGACTTTAAGTCCAACCAATGTTGCCTATTCTTCAATCGTCACGAAAGCGTCTAACTCTGCACGTCGAGATCTGCCTATGATGTCTATATCGTCTACTTATCCCAGTAGTTGGAAAGATGCCTTCCGTATTGAAACCTGCCCTGCGCACTATCTGCTCCAGAGTAAGATTGAAGAAGTCACATGATAGCGTATCTCATGGCCGGAATCCGGTACAGGTTAGGAAGATCTGTTTCCACAATGAACATTCCACCGCGTGTTTTCCATTGTCACTCGACACAACTAAATCAGTTTTCCCGGATCCCATAATATTCAGCCATCGTCACATAGCCCCCTGACGATGAGTGCTCATATGGGACTTTGAAGTCGATGAAAATATGGTAGGTCTCGAATTGAAATTCGTTAGTCTTCAACAGGATTTGCCTCAGTGTGACAAATTGGTCCATTGTTGATTTGCCGGGACGGAAGCCACACCGATACGTGACGATTAATGTGTTGCTGTACCGCCTCAGACGTTCACACACTACGTTGGGTACGATTTTATATCCGATATTTAGTAGCGGGACATATGGAGCTGATAGTCCAGTCATCGGGCATGCGCTCTTTCCTCGATACTTGTTTGATCATTTGGGGTATGCGGCAACAAAAACATCACTTTCGTAGTTGAAGAGCTCCGCTGTTAAACCGCCAGAGCAGGCGGCCTTGTTTTTTTTTTTTTTAAATTACACTATCAGCTCTGTGTCGTGGAGTGCTTAAAGCAAGCAACTATCACGAGCAGAAATTAGCCGGCACTAAAAGTGCTCCCACAGGCTCAGCATTTAGTGCAGGTGCTAGTAAGGACATAACAATTAAAAACACAATAATTATGTACCTATAAAATACTAACACAGACACAAATCACGCAAATAATTTAAAGCATTAAGGCATTATTGCGGAAAATATTTTTTTAGTTAGTTTTACTAACATGCAATTCAATCACATGATCATTTAGATTATAGATTCTACTCATGCGACTAATAGGCTCATGCCTACCATAATTCGTTCTATGATGTGGGCTAAGCAATAATTCAACACTGCGTAAATTATGGGCACCACCACGAAAATTAAAGCCAATAGACGAAAGCAAGTCAGGTGCATCTATTTGACCGGATATAAGCTGCTGTAAGAAAATAATATCGCTATTAAGCCTTCGTTGAGAAAGGGGTAACATTTGAAGAAGCTTGATGCGTTGACTGTAAGGAGGGAGGTTAAATGGATCATCCCATGCGAGTCCTCTAAGTGCAAATCGAATAAATTTACGTTGAATAGACTCTATTCGATTTGAATGAATGTTGTAGAACGGTGTCCAAAATTGTGAGGCATACTTTAGAATCGGACGGACAAAACAATTGTACAATGACATAGAAACGTAAGGGTCATTAAATTCTTTGGCCCACCTTTTTACGAAGCCCAGCATGAAATTAGATTTATTAACAATAAAATTGATATGCTTCGCAAAAACCAGTTTAGGATCGAAATAAACCCCAAGATCCTTAAAGTTATCAACTTTACAAAGAATATGTTGAGACAAAGAATATTGAAAGGTGGAAGGGATATTCTTCCTAGAGAATGTCATATGTTGACATTTAGTAGGGTTTAAGGATAAGCTGTTTTTCACACACCAATTGGCGAAGCTGTTAATGTCAGATTGAAGAAAAATTCTGTCTTGCTGACTAGTGATAGATTTATATATTTTCATATCATCCGCGTAGATCAGGATATTACTGTGATTTATACATGCCTTAACATCATTGATGGCTAGTATAAATAGAATCAGTCCGAGGTGACTTCCTTGGGGAACTCCAGACTGAGCTGTGAAAGATACAGATAGTAATCCTCTAAATTTGACTTGGTAAGCCCTTGATCTAAGGTATAAATTAACCCATTTTATGAAAGATGGTGGGAAACCAAAAGCCCTGAGCTTAAATTCGATTAATTCATGGGACAGCTGGTCGAAAGCCTTAGAGAAGTCAGTGTATATGCAATCCATTTCGTCCTTATTCTCTAACGCATTAGAACAATCATGCAAGAAACTTAACAGATTAGTGACAGTGGATCTGTTTTTTACAAATCCATGCTGTTCACTACAAATTATATTGCGACAAAGAAATATTAACTTTTCACAAACAATTTGTTCAAAAAGCTTAGGGATACACGAAAGCTTCGAAATAGGCCTATAATTAGTGATATCACCACGTTCGCCTTTTTTAAATACAGGTGTGATAAAAACACTTTTCCATAGCTTAGGGAATTTACCATTATTAATGGACAATTCAAACAGATACTTAAGATGTGGAGCAATTGCATGACTACATTTTTTAAGAACTATCTAACTTGCTGTCGTCAATGCCATCAGGACCTGATGAATAGTCATTCTTCAGAGAAGAAACACATTTTAAAATTGTTTCCAAATCGAATGAGATACTATTAAAGCTTATTTGGGAACAGCCAGTTAGATAACTAAAATATTGATCATCTATGTGAAGAGGGGTCTCCCTAAACGACTTACTGAAATGGTCTGCTAACATATTGCTTGCATCTAGCGAATCAGCAGTTGTAGAACTCTTGTAAGTAAGCTTCGATGGATAACCATCGGGTTTTTTCTTAGAATTGACAAATCCCCAGAAAAGTTTGGGGTCCACTTTTAAAGAGCATTCCATTTTACTTATATAGTCAATATATAAGTTGCAGGATAAAGATTTGAATTCGTTGAATAGTGTAAGATAGAGCTCAAGATCTGAATGGCGGAGACTTTTTAAATAGTTCTTCCAAGCCCTATTACGTCTGTTTCGTATTGATTTGAGCTCTTTAGTGTACCAAGGATGGGACGTTTTCAGATTCCTAGAGGATTTCACAGGAATCACTTTTTTCATGCAGTTATCCATCAAAGAATAAAAGGAAACTACTGCATCTTCAATATTAGAAAACGCAGTAAGATAAAAATTAAAGCTGGAAATTTCATCAGAAAGCCTTTGAAAATTTGCTTTCCGAAAGTCAAAAGATTGCGAACGATCATACGAATTACTATTTTCGTACAAATGTGCGCCTACTTCAATAAATACATCCAATGGTGGATGATTATTATCTATGTTAGTTATACTGAAGGGGGATTCCAGAACCACAGTACTAACAGAGTCAGAAGAAAAAACAAGATCAAGAGTTCGATTTTTGAAATTTTTTATACAGCTAGTTTGCTGTAAGTCAAAAGACAAGATGTTGTCCAGTAAAGCGAGCTCTTGTTGGGCAGAGTCAAAGGATGGGATGAGATGAGAATCATCCTCAGAAGGTACCCATCGAATATGTGGCAGATTGAAGTCGCCTATAAGTAAGACAGTGCTGTCACAACAAGATATGTCAAAAATATGGTCTAGTGCCATAGAAAGTTCCGAATACAAGGAACACAGACGATACGATGGAATGTACGCATTAACAACATATAAATGCTTGTTCTTAAGTGTAATTTTTACACAGATAATTTCGACGGTTAGTGGAAATGGAAAGTCAATCTTTCGTGACTCAAGGTTGGAACGAACAGCAATCAGGACACCTCCTCCAAGCGCTTTCAGGTCATTTTGATGACGATCGTTTCTGAATACGGAGAACTCATGATTGAAGAGTTTCGTGTCTAAGATTCAGGCATTAAGCCATTTTTCCGTCAAGAAGAAGATATCATGAGAGAGGGCTTGGGAGTTTAAATATACTTCAGCAGTTTTTGTGCGGAGTCCCCTTACATTTTGATAGTAGAGGAACAGCCTACTGGGTTTTTTAACACTGACGGACAAACATTCCTGCGACTTTTTGTCGACCAGGGAGTAAATTCTTTTACTAACGTATTTTGAGGCCATGTAGTACTATTGCACAGTATTTCGAATATATATTGGAGGGGCGACAATTTTGAAAGACGCAACAAACCCATCAGCCTTACTGATTTTGGTGCATTTGATTGAGTCATCTTTTGGAATCAAATTTCTCGAGACCAAATGGTTCAAGACATCGTCTGAAGAAGTGTTTGGTTTCAGTCGAGAAATGAAAATGGATTTTGGTCTGGGAATCGATTCAATAGATGCAGATTCCGTACCTATGGAATGATTGATGCATGTGGGACTAACATTAGGAATGGGGGCATCGTTACAGTTTTTTCGCTGACTCCTAAGATTAAACCTTTTTGCCTTTGGGTTTAGCGCAGAGGAAGGCACATCACGTTTCCTTTTTCCTGCGAGTAGAGTTGATGAATACGATGACAAATTAAGAATGGGCTCAGGGGTCGCTTCAACAGTAGGGGAACCTATTGTGTCAAATAGAGTCAATGTATCCCTGGCACGTTGGGTACACTGATTTTCTTCATTAGTCGGCAGCTCAAGGTCAGTAGACGTTGAGGCGTCTGCCGAACTATGAGGATCAGAGAACGTTGGTACATTGAAGACAGCAGTATTGAAGTTGTTCTTTAGCTGTTTTAAAACTAAGACAACGTCTTCTATACTGGTTGGCAGAATTGGTTCTTCATTGACATGACGTTGGTACGCTTCTTCCCCTATCAAATTCTCTTAATGATGACCATTTTGCCGCTGTTTAGCCAATTTGACTTTGATAAGGCTCTAAAGAGGCTTTATCCCATCCCCGCAATGTTACCTGGATAAGGTCTCATCGAAACAGATTTGGGGCAATTAAACGAAGCTTCGAAGGCTAAATATGACTTCCTGTTGTGAGTTCCTACTATCCTAGACAGTTTGAATATACTTTAAGGCCCTTTTAGACGATCAGTTGTCAGTTCAGTTTTCAGTTCACTTGTCAGTTCAGTTAAAAAAGACAGTGCATTTAGACGTCAGTCCAGTGTTTAGTTGAGCTTTCATTTTTCTTGTGAGCAGTCGAAAGTCAGAAGAAGTACATTGCGTAATGGACGATGAAAGCCGATAAGTTTTAATGAAATCGACCATATTATCACTCCGTTTCGACATATTGAAAAAAAAAAACAGGAACTCTAAAATGTTGATTCACCGCTAACTGCAATTGAAATGACGGTTGAACTGACAACTGAACTGAAACGTATTTACACATCAGTTTAACTGATAACTGAACTGACAACTTATGGGAATTCCATTTCAGTTAAACGCTTCAATTTTTGCATTTAGACATCAGTTTAACTGAAAGCTTAACTGATAGCTCAACTGAAACTGAAACTGAAATGATCGTATAAATGGGCCTTTACAGAAGATAATGTTTCTGTTTCTGATAGGCTTTGAATGACGATGCGAAACAAAAGGCAACCAAAGTCGGCTTTTAGTAGGAGGTTATTGATTCGGTTATTGATTCGGCACAGAAGCAGCAGTTTTGATAAGAGGCTTTCGATACGGCCTTACAGAAAGTGTTATGTAAGAATTTCCGAAGTAGAAATTCGAAAAAAATAAAAACATTTCTCACTTATTTCTTATATTTTCAGTCTTATCCATCCGAGCTTTCGAGTTCGTTAGACTTCTTAGATCAGTTAGTAACTTTTTAGCAATCCAATCCAAAATGTTGGACATTTGAAATTCTGATAAGTGTAAATAAAAATAACTCCAGGGTGAGCTACTATAGTCCCTTACAGACATTGCCTGATAGTGACAATGATGAAATGGATGAAGTTATGTATCACGGCAAATCAATCAAGTACAAAACAGAATGTGTCACCAATAAAGCTACTGAAAAAAAGTAGTGAATATACTTATAATTTAATAGTCATTATGCAAAATCGACTATTGGATTCAAAAAAATATTTAATCACTTGTGATTCGGAATCTTCCAACAATGCAGTACCAAAAAAACCTAAAAGACGAGAACTGACATTTTTTCTCGCATGATTTAAAGAGCGAAAAAGCTTTTAAAGTTGTTTTGTATGGGATGGGTAACAAGGATACCAATATGTTAAAAAAACAGTTGATAAACCTTTATCTTAAGTACATCGACGTAAAAACAATAACTAAAAAAAATAGCTACAAAATTAAATTAAATTTCAATTAAAATAAACGGCTTCTGCGGTCAAACATTATTCGAAACCAATAAATCGAATCTTGCTGATGATGAGCACGCGGGTGTCTAACCAATCAGACAAGAGACAAGTAAAATAATTATGAGCTGTGACGAAAGTGGAGAAGATAGAGAAAAGACAGAGTGATTTTTGACAATGACGAAACAACTCTTTTCATTGGTCCTATTTATTATTTGCAGTTAACATTCGTATAACGCGGTACTTTCACAGCGCGAATTCGCTTTAACGCGACTAACAAATCGCGGGAAACCCTCCTACAACGCGTACTTCTGCATCGCGGATTCGGTATATATATATAAAACGAAAAATGTATCTAGTGATCACAAGGATGAGGCCATTCATTTTGCAATCGATTTCCAGTCTTTATACCTGTTGGAAATTGTATATCCGGAAACTTTTCCTACCTGGGAACAGGTACATATTTTCGCAACAGTAAGTCATAAAATTAAAAGGTAAATAAGAAACGACCGCTGAAATTTCCCAAGATCAAACAATGAAATAGGTACTTGAAAAGCGTATAAAATCGATTGCAAAATGTGAATGTATCATCCTTCTGATCGAAAGTGTACCTATCGCATTCCTGTGTTTCGGTAGGTTCGTGCTTAGTGGGAATTTTCTGCTTAAAACCTTTTCTGGTGTAATAGGAATAATTCTCTGTTTATACCCTATTCTAATGTCCGTCCGTCCGTCCGTCCGTCGGCAAAAATTAGGCCTTTAAACTGGGCCTAGAGAGCTGAAATTTTAACCATATACTCTCTAGGGTCCCGAAATAATCAAGTTTACGAATTTTTGAAATTCGCCCACAGACACGCCCACAAACTCAAAAAAAAAAACAAAATTTAAAAAAAAAATTGAATTTTGAACTAGAAAGCTGAATTTTTTTTTATATGATCTATGACTCCTAAAACTGCTCGCGATATAAAATTTTCAAAATCCGCCCACAAATAACTAAAATAATTTTATTGAAAAACCAAAATTTGAGCTAGGGAGCTGAAATTTATAATATATACTCTCTAGGGGGCCCTTTATGCTCATGTGTAAATATTTTCAAAATCCGCCCACTGACACGCCCACAATTTAATTTTTTTTTTTTTGAAAATTCAAAGTTTGAGCTAGGTAGCGGAAATTTATAATATATACTCTCTATGGGCCCTTTATGCTCATGTGTTATTTTTTTTTTAAATCCGCCTACTGACACGCCCAATTATATAAAACAATTTTATTGAAACACACAAGTTTGAGCTAGGGAGTTTTTTTCGATAAAATCCTTTAAATGTTATATAACAAAATATGTAGAGCGTTCTTAACAATTCAACCACACTTAGACTTTTGTCACGCCCACTTATGAGGGATAAAAATAAGAATAGGGTATTAAACAGTTCGCCCAAGCGGACTGTAGCCCGTCCCTATGTTTTTTACTTTATTTAAAACCAAACATTTGATAACAATATAGCTGGAATTTAAATATAAAACCGGTACTCAAAAGGAAAGTTCAGTCCTTTAGAAGAGAAAGTACAAGATTAAGATCGGCTGAGAAATGGAGAAAAATCAGGTGACGTTGCAAGGAAATAAAATTAAACGAGTCGACTATTTGAACAATTAAGCAAAATGAAAAGAAAAACATAGGGGCGGGCTACAGTCCGCTTGGGCGAACTGTTGGATACCCTATTCTTATTCCTATCCCTCATAAGTGGGCGTGACAAAAGTCTAATGGTTGAATTGGTAAGAACGCTGTACATACGAGTATTCTGTTATATAACATTTAAAAGATTTTATCAAACAAAAACAAAGCTTTTGTAAAAAAAACGTTCCCTAGCTCAATCTTTGGATTTTCAATAAAATTATTTTATTTAATTATGGGCGTGCCAGTAAGCGGATTTAAAAAAAAATAGCACATGAGCATAGAGGACCCCTAGAGAGTATATATTATAAATTTCAGCTCCCTAGCTCAAACTTTGGATTTTCAAAAAAAGAAAATTTTAAATTGTGGGCGTGTCAGTAAGCGGATTTTGAAAATATTTACACATGAGCTTAAAGGGCCCATAGAGAGTATATATTATAAATTTCAGCTCCCTAGCTCAAATTTTGGTTTTTCAATAAAATTGTTTTATTTTTTTGTGGGCGTGTCAGTGGGCGGATTTTGAAAATTTTATATACCGAACAGTTTTAAGTCATAGATCATATATAAAATATTTCAGCTTTCTAGTTCAAAATTCGATTTTTTCCAAAATTTTGTTTTTTTGAGTTTGTGGGAGTGTCTGTGGGCGGATTTCAAAAATTCGTAAAATTGATTATATCGGGACCCTAGAGAGTATATGGTTAAAATTTCAGCTCTCTAGGCCCAGTTTAAAGGCCTAATTTTTGCCGACGGACGTACATGGCTAGATCGACATTACTATCGATGCTGATCATAAATATAGTAACTTTTAGGGGTCTACGGGCAATATTAAGGTATGTTACAAACTTCGCGCCAAAATTAATACACTCTGCTTCAACTGAATACACACAAACATTTTCCAAGCTACGTTGTCCATTTTTTCAAAACCTTGTTCCGTAATATATCATTTGATGATGCAAACTGTTTGCGTATGATGTTGATAAAATAAATCGGAAAGAATAATTCAAAAAGTAACGCTATTTTTTTCCTGGTTCCCTTGCAAAGCATTCAATATGGAAAAATTCAGTTTTATTTTTGCGTCAACTGAATAGGCACAAGGTCATTATTTTCACTGCTTATGAGTATTCTGTGGAGATTGACACATAAGGTCAACAGTTGAAGTGCTTTAAGTGAATTTTATTTGATTTCTTGTATTTCAAAGAAAAACGGGTAGGTCAAAATCTCTAAATAGTGTTGAAAGAGCTCAAATCGATTTATTAAGAGAACAAGGACTAACCGGGCGTTCTATAGCTGACAAAATTGGACTAAGTTTTAGTGTGGTCTATTCTTATTTAAGAAGCAAAGATTCGTACGGAAAAACATGAAAGGATGTCAAAAAACGGCAACAACAGCAGTTGATCGAAGAGCAATTTTAAGATGTGCTTCCAATTCCTGCGACTCTGCGGCAAAAATAAAGCAGAAAGCCGGTGTTACTGCAAGCGTTTCAACAGTGCGAAGGGTTATCAATAGTGCCGAACATCTAAATCTGATGAAAATTCAAAAGAAACCACCACTTAACGAGAAACGGAAGTGTATGCGCTTAGAATTCTCTAGACTCCATATGAGCTGGAAAAATGAATGGCTTCACGTGGTTTTTTTCGGATGAGAAGAAGTTTAATTTTGACGGCCCTGATGGGTTTAATTATTTCTTCCGCGATGTGAGGAAAGAAGAACGATTTTTAGCGCGGCATCATAGTCGAGAAGGTGGTGTTATGGTATGGGGAGCAGTTAGCTACTATGGCACTGTTGAGCTTGAGTTAAAAACCTCAAAAATTACTGCATTAAGTTATAAAGGAAATTTAAAAAGAAATCTTCCTAAATTTTCAGACATTTTTGGACCCATAAACTGAACTTTTCAGTAGGGCAACGCCACACGGCGCGCATAGTAAAAAATTGGATAGAGGAGCAGAATGTGGAATTTCTTCAATGGCCGCCATACTCACCGGACCAAAACCTTATAAAGGGTGATTTTTTAAGAGCTTGAGAACTTTTTTTAAAAAAAAAACGCATAAAATTTGCAAAATCTCATCGATTCTTTATTTGAAACGTTAGATTGGTCCATGACATTTACTTTTTGAAGATAATTTCATTTAAATGTTGACCGCGGCTGCGTCTTAGGTGGTCCATTCGGAAAGTCCAATTTTGGGTAACTTTTTCGAGCATTTCGGCCGGAATAGCCCGAATTTCTTCGGAAATGTTGTCTTCCAAAGCTGGAATAGTTGCTGGCTTATTTGTGTAGACTTTAGACTTGACGTAGCCCCACAAAAAATAGTCTAAAGGCGTCAAATCGCATGATCTTGGTGGCCAACTTACCGGTCCATTCCTTGAGATGAATTGTTCTCCGAAGTTTTCCCTCAAAATGGCCATAGAATCGCGAGCTGTGTGGCATGTAGCGCCATCTTGTTGAAACCACATGTCAACCAAGTTTAGTTCTTCCATTTTTGGCAACAAAAAGTTTGTTAGCATTGAACGATAGCGATCGCCATTCACCGTAACGTTGCGTCCAACAGCATCTTTGAAAAAATACGGTCCAATGATTCCACCAGCGTACAAACCACACCAAACAGTGCATTTTTTGGGATGCATGGGCAGTTCTTGAACGGCTTCTGGTTGCTCTTCACTCCAAATGCGGCAATTGTGCTTATTTACGTAGCCATTCAACCAGAAATGAGCCTCATCGCTGAACAAAATTTGTCGATAAAAAAGCGGATTTTCTGCCAACTTTTCTAGGGCCCATTCACTGAAAATTCAAGCGTTGCTCGTTAGTAAGTCTATTCATGATGAAATGTCAAAGCATACTGAGCATCTTTCTCTTTGACACCATGTCTGAAATCCCGCGTGATCTGTCAAATACTAATGCATGAAAATCCTAACCTTAAAAAAATCACCCTATAGAAAACGTTTGGGTTTAAAGACAGAGAATCCCTTATTGCAGCCATTATATTGGCCTTTGGGGGGAGGGGGGGGGGGGGGGGATTTCGCTGGACTTCATAAAGAGGCTGTACGATTCCATGCCTGATGGAATTTACGAAACTATTATGAATAAATTCGGCAGTACCCACTACTAAAATTAACCAATGAAAACCTATTTTAAGAAAAAATTGTTTCATTTAATCCCAATAACTTTTATTTCCAATTTCAATATTTGTGTCTATTCAGTTGACGCAAAATAAAACTGCATTTTTCCATATTGAATGCTTTGCAAGGGAACCAGGAAAAAAATAGCGTTACTTTTTCTAATATTCTTTCCGATTTATTTTGTCAACATCATACGCAAACAGTTTGCATCATCAAATGATATATTACGGCACAAGATTTTGAAAAAATGGACAATGTAGCTTAGAAAATGTCAGTTGAAGCGTAGTGTATAAGGGAGAGTTTGTGCTGGGTCGTCTGTAAGTGCAAAGCGACTTGCTCGTATCCGGGATATTTTTTTTAGAGAAGACGGAAAACGTCCAAAGGGTTTGGTAGATAGAGGATTGTAGTCGAAAGAGGATGCCATTGGATGTAAAAGTCATAAAACAGAAAGCTCTTAAAATTGATTCACAGCTGAAGGCCATTGAACATTCGTCTTCAAAGCAGCCGTCTACAAATGAATGTAGTGCTTATAAAAGTCCGTTAAGGTCCGTTTTTCTTTGCACAATGTAAAAGTTCAAGTAGTATCAGTATGCAGCAGCCACTGCCGTATTTCACAAGGAACTATTAAAAATTATAAAAGGCAAGGGTGTTTAGCCCTTAGACCATGTGCTTAACGCAGATGAATCCGGTTTAAATTAGAAAAAGATGCAACAAGGTTAGGTTAGGTTTATGTGGCGATCGGCAGAAGCCGACACACTTAGACCAATTTAGGTCCGTTGTGATACCAAGTATATTATCTACCTCAACTCAGTAGATGAGACTGGCCAACGACACGCGGTTGTTCCCCATCTACGTACTAACCGCGGCCAACGTCGTTTAATTACGGTGATCTGACGAGAACCGATTAACTCGACGTGGTGTGCTCGTTGGTTTAAGATGCAACAAAATCTGTATAAAATAAAATTGCAATAAAGATTACATTTTCTTTTTAATTGTTTACATATTATTCCTTCTTTACGGAAGCCTTTTACGACAACGGCTGGCTTTTGGGGAACGCCAAAGTGATATTCTGAGCGTGTTTATGTATCAAAACTATAGTACAGTTATTTTCTAAAAATAGTTTAACAAATTTAGATAATTATTTTTGTGGAAATGTAACCCCAGCTTTTGTATATGGCTTCAGTATCGTATAAATCGTTTTGTATGACGCGTGGTTTCTTGATAACCTAACTACCTACGAGGCTTAACTGTACTATAATAGCTTAAATGTTTTTGTTATAAGTTAACACTCAAATGGTGTCCAATAAATGTATAAAATCGGCAGGTGTAAAGACGGTGCAAAATAAAAGTAGAAAGTGCACATTTGCTTCACGTATCCGATGGTTCTTTAAAATTACGATTTTTATGTGGTGGAAGAATGCGGTATATGTGATGCCTTTTCAATGTAGATGACAATCGAGATCACGCACTTCTCCATAGAATTCCCCTTATATGATTGGATTGAAGTAGGGAGCGTAGGTATTCAGACACTCCATTCGTGGTTTCAGCTCGCCATTCATTGGCTGGCGAATCCCAGACAATGCAACGGATGTGCACTTTAATTTTGAACTGATGTTAACTCCTTTGATATGAGATAGATAGATATAATGTATTTCTTATAAATTCATTGTAAATTCACAATCTTCATTAATTACGTAAGTATGAAGTAAAGAAATATTTGCGACATTCTGTATTTTTGTATACTAGTATTAAAAAATAGTGTTGAATGCCTATCTATAGATTTTTTGGTGGGGTGACCCTATAAGACAATTTGCATTATATTTAACAAAAATTAATAGAACAGCAAATTCGACTAAATTAATTAAATTATATCAAAAATACTACAAAAGAAATAAATTTACTTTTAAGGATTTGATTCCTTAAGAAAAAAAATTATCAAAACTGAAATTAGACCAGAATATCAGAAAATATAAATTCCATATTATTATGGTCAAATTTGGAAGCCAGTGTTTTACATGTTTTAAAAGCATTCCAGGCATTGTTATTATTTTGATGGAGTAAGGAAGCTTACGAGTATTAAATAAACGACAAGATAAAACTGAATAAAAATTACGAAATGCAGTACCTAGTGCGGAGGTTTGGTACAGATACCATATTTGAAAAATTTCCACGTAAATTATAATTTGGGATTAAACGATAATTGCGGTTTCCAAACTTCATAAAGAAAGACTTCAACACTTTAAGCAGTACAAGTGTCGGATTGGGAGAATTTTGAGGTCGTAGAAGAATGGAAAACTAGGATGTCTGCTAGGTTTACGGCATATTTTCCGTAAAATATATTTCTGCAGAATTAATAGTGGCTGAATTTTATTCAAATAAACACCTCCCTAACAAACAATTCCATATTGCAGTTTGGAATATAAATCGTTTTTAGGAGCATTGTTGAGCAGATATTTCGCAAATAAAAAAAATGTCTAAGTGTGCAGCGAAAGTACTTCCTGAGAATTTCTGCGTGGTTCGAAAGCTCATTTAAAAAACACTTATCACAGCAGCTTGAATTATCACAAAAAGTGGTAGAAGGCGTACACTTGCAATTAGAAAGCTTGTATTTTTGGCACTCAGGTGCGTGATAAAAAAAATCGCTTCCAAATAATTGAGGGATGACAACTTGAAAAATATTATTTTTGCTTTAGAGCTTATAATCAAATTATGTTCTTCAAACCAGCTTCTTAGGAAACTTAGATCCAAAGGGCTGTTTAAACCATAAGGGAAGCCTATATCATCCGCAAAAGCAGTAGGTGACAATATAAAATTTAGTGCTAAGAGTGAATTAATGTAAACGAGAAACAAAATTGGTCCCAAAACAGAACTTTGTGGTACACCCAAATTGAAAAACTTTATTTCGCTCCGAATCTCATCTCACTTCACTCTTTGCGACCTATCTTTTAAGTATGATCTGAACCAATCTAATACGAAACCGCGAAAACCGGCTTTGGTCATCGCCTCAAACAATTCGTCGACATTATGGAGTGAGTAAATCCGGCAAATCACTACATTTGCCTTTTTCATAATAAATGTCAATCACCATTGCTGGAAATTGTGGCATTTCGGTGATATTGAACAAAATAACAAAATTCAACTTTGGAAGTTTTAAAAATCAGCAACCCGTCCGCGTTTATATTCACCGAAAGAGTTTTCGATTGACTGCTATTCCGAAATTGGCTTTTAAGACACTTATCGAAACCGTGGTGCTAATATTGTCCGCCATTCCCAATTGACGTAATGATGATTTCTTGTGGAGTCTGCAATAGTGTTCGCAAATCTTCTGGCAACTTTTCACTTAGTCAGTGTTTATCAATTGCATAAGATCCTTTATTGCCATATGAGTTTTTATGTGTTGAATTGCCCATTTCCTCAAATGGGTGCGCTTCTTTGTATTTCTCTCCATTTCAGTTGCATCTCCTTTCCACAATTCATCATCACTGCATTCGCTGCTATTTGCTTCGCAATCAACGTTACCATTACCATTCACGGTACCGTCAGAATTATCTAGTAAAATATTATTATTATTATAAACTTTATTAACTTATAATAAATTACATAGTTAATACAATTAAAATTAATAGCACTAGCTGACAGGGCTTTCGGCTATGGCTAGTAAAATAAAATTACATTGGTGTACCGAAATGCTGGACAATACTTACATAAACCCTAAGAATGCCTGCTACTATCATTATGAACCCTCTTATATTGAGTCTGAGTGCTCCAGTGCAGAAAGTCTCACACACCCCGACAAAAATAAAATAAAAAAATCATTATGAACCCTTGTCTATTATTAAAAATTGCATTGGGTCGCACAAAGCTCTGACGTCCGTTCTGACGCGGATAAAGAGCTGTTCGTCTTATTTTTAAATCTTTAGAAACTTCAGGGGCTCTTTTCAGAATTACCTCACTCTCCTTTGCACTCTTGTCTGGAATGTTCTAGATATTTTCATTTATTGCCATGAACTCATCATTTTAAACCGAAAAAGATATTAGATAAGATATTGAACTAAATGTGACAGATATGCCTATATTTAACAAAAATCAACGCTTCGGTATACCAACGCACACGGAGGAAAATAACATACTAAAAACAAATAGAATCAGCTGAATTCAAATAGATTTCTGCATTGTTTTTTGCCAAGCCGACCATCGGTTGAAAACAAGTAGAAACATCTATTTAATTTATTGTATGTGCCTTAAGTTTATTTTAACAGATTCCGTTTCATTTTAAAAGGAGTTCATTTTCTTTTTAGACTTACCAGCAGTTAGTATTAAGATGGGTCCCTATTAATTAAAATATGCATTGGTATTAAATTAAGATGCTAAGCAACTTATAATCGCACGTATCTGTTTATAAGAAAATGATGACACGTTTAAAATTAAGACGAACTTCTCATAATTTTTACTTGAAACTTTTAAATTGAAGACTTCCCAACTATTAAAATTAAGCATTAGTCTGTGTTAATTTAAGTTAACTTTCTCATGAAATTAAATTGCTCAGCATCTTAAGGCTTGTTTTATAGCCAAGCAAAGAGCAAGCAAAAGAGGTTATTGCTATATGGCGCTCTACAGGGATATTTTGACACACCTTTAAACCCGAAGCTGTACCGAAGTAAATGACTTTTACATTATTCGTAAACAGAATTCCAGAAACCCTATTGGAACTTTATCGACATTAAACATATAAGCCCTCTATAAAGCCTGTGGGTTTACCTCCGAAAGGTTTTAAGAAAATTATTTAAAAAACTATTCCCTGAAAAATGCTCTATTCCCGCGAAAAAGTTATATCGAAAGCCTATCGAAGCATTAATAAATATTAGGTATTAACGGCCCATAGAGGGCCTAAAATTTAGCTTCTCCAACCACTTTCTTTGCGAAGTGGAAGGGACCTACAATTGTATGCCGACTCCGAACGGCAAATTTGAGTAGCTTCTCATGACAATTGATACTCTTGGATGTTTGTCAGACGTTCGCAAGAGGTGGGGCAGTAGAAAAAAACTCAAGATGTTACTTGGCCCCGGCGGGAATTGAACCGGGGACCTTTCGATAAGTAGTCCGACACACTAACCATTGAGTCACTGTGCCCGACATTACCGAAGCATTACCGAAGTATAATTGTTACTTGGGTCAACACTCTGTCCCATCCACGCAGGGTCTTCTTCTCCTGTCCGATACTCTTTCGCCGCTGCCCTTGTTGTGCGCTGCAATGTTTTTAAATGTGCATCTTCTGTCACCTACATCATCATACCACGACTTTTTCTTTCTGATGACTGGTAACCTGCGGTGGTCTCGACTATCTCCTTGATAAAGTTGCGATATCGGTTCAACATATTTTTCGTTATTGAAATAAAAGAAATTTAATAATTTTTCTTTATTTATTTTTCTTTTTTACTTTTTAATTTTCACAACTTTAATTTTTTATTTTTAAATCATCGCTACGCGTTTCGAAGCACCTGCTTGTTATGCTGTTGTGTGGCTATTGTTATTGTTTATGTCTGTCTCTTTTTTTCTTGTGCTGTTGATTGCTGTGTCGAATAGTTGGTTTGTTTTTAGAGTTAGTTTGTCGTTGAGTATGTTTTCTTTTTCTGTTTTGTGTGCTTTGTATATCTCGAACTCCTCTATAGTGTCGAGTGGTTTCCCTTTCTGTGTTATGTGTAGTGGTGTTAGATTTGTTTCTATATTGTTGTAATTGTGGTTGTTATCTATTAAGTGTTGAGCGTATGCTGACTTTGTATTGTGCTTGGGGATATGTTCTTTAAACCTGTCTTTGAACGTTCTCCCTGTTTGGCCTATGTAGAACTTTTCACAGTCGCTGCATTTTATTTTGTACACTCCTGATAATTCCTCCTTGTTTGTTTTGGTTGTTGTTTTTAATTTTTTTTGTATGTTATTGTTTGTCTTGAATGATATGTTAATATTTTGTTTTTTGCATTGTTGTTGTATTATTTGTGGTAGTATGTTGGTGTATGTTATGGATGTATATTTGTTTTCTGTTGTGTTGTTGTTGTCAATTCTTTTATTGTTTATTTTTTGTTTCATCTTTTTATGTAATTTGTCTATTGTCGATGGGGTATATCCGTTCGCTTGTCCTATTTGTTTCATTGTTTGTAGCTCTATCTGGTAATCTTTCTTGTCCATTGGTATTGTTATTAGTCTATATAATAGTGAATTGTATGCTGCCATTTTTTGATTATGTGGACATCAAGTTTCGGGGCTTAATAAGTTATTATGTGAACTTATTTCCGAACATCGAAACAACCAATGGAATAAAAAATTAAGTTCACTTGAGAAAAACGCCAAACCATTCTGGAATATTGCAAAGGTGTTAAAAAACAAAAATAGGCAACTTCCCTTCTTGACAGATACAACAAATTTATACTGCACTGATTTAGATAAAGCAAACGCTCTTGCGTGCAAATTTACCCATAATCACTCTGTCGCATCTAATTTAGGGGATGCAAATACAAATATTTTTGTTAGTAACACTATTCAAAATTTTTTGGCAAGTCATACCAATCAACCATATCAAAGCGACTATATCACGGTAGAAGACACCGAATTATTAATAAACGACTTACGAATACGTAAGGCTGAAGGCTTTGACTCAATCAAAAATATCTACATTAAACAAATGCCCATATCTGGACAAACAGTTCTAACATTTATCATAAATGCCTGCATAAAGATGGAATATTTTCCTGATAAATGGAAATTGGCCAAAGTAGTGCCGATAAAAAAAGCTGGTAAATCGGCTGAAAAAGTTGAAAGTTACAGGCCAATTAGTCTGTTGAGCAGCCTCAGCAAAATCTATGAAAAAGTCTTAAAGGAACAAATTGCCAAGCACATTTCTCACAATAATTTGTATCCAGAGGAACAATTTGGCTTTAGACCTTTTCATAGCACAACTCATCAAGTGCTTAGGATTTGCAACCATATCAAAAGTCATCGTTCAGTAGGCAAATCTACTGGAATGATACTACTTGATATCGAAAAGGCTTTTGATACCGTTTGGCATGACGGACTTATATACAAAATGATAAATTTTAAATTTCCCGCTTATATTTGTAAAATTGTCCGCAGTTTCTTGTCAAATCGTTGTTTTAAAGTCCACGTCAATAGTGGTGTCTCCAACCTAGTGTACTTTTATTCAGGAGTTCCCCAAGGCTCAGTTCTTGGGCCTATTTTATATAACCTTTATACATCGGACCTTCCGCGTCTTCCACATTGTGAGGCAGCTATTTTCGCTGATGATACTGCAATATTCTCATCTCATGAATTCGCTCTTGACATTGAGAGGAATCTAAACAATGCGATGGAAATACTACAAGGGTATTACAATAAATGGAAAGTAAAAGTAAATGAGGAGAAAATAAAAGCTATCCTTTTCACTAGAAAGAGAAAAGCTTGCTTTCTCCCCAGTGGCAGCTTACAAGTAAATGGGAAAGACATTAGTTGGGAACCTGCTGTAAAATATTTAGGAGTATATTTAGATACCAAGTTGACATTTAGTACTCATATTTCAAATACCCTCAAAAAAATCGCGATTGGGATTAAAATGTTGTACCCTCTTATCAATAGAAAGTCACTGCTCTCAAATGAAAATAAAATAATTATCCATAAGGTAATTTTTCAGGCAATTCTGTTATATGGATGCCAAGCATGGGGAAATTGTGCAATGTGCCATATTAAAAAACTACAGACATCTCAAAATAAGCTGTTGAAAATGATGCTTAATTTACCGGGGTACCACTCAACATTGGGCATTCACGATAAAGCGAATGTTGAATTGATCTTATATAGAATTCAAAGACTTAACTTACGTTTCCTAAACCGCTGTGAATTTGCTGACAATCCTCTTGTTAATAATTTAAATAACTTATAGTGGAGATGTACGCTATTATTTCTTCCATTTTGTGTTTATTCGTTGCTTGTATAACTATATTAACTTATTTGTATAATAAATCATTAATTATTGATTTATTTATTTGTTTAACTATGTAATTATTTATTTACCTATTTATTTATTTATTTACCTATTTATTTATTTATTTATTTATTTATTTACCCGATTATTTATTTATTTATTTTTTATTTATTTATTTATTTATTTATTTATAATATTGATTTACTTATCTATTTGTTTATTTTAATTTATTTATATCTGTGATAATTTTCTTCTCTATTTATTAACCTAATCGATTATTTATTTACTTATTTATTTATATATTTATTTTTTTCATTTATTAGTATATTGATTTATTTATTTATCTATATTAATTTATTTATAACTGTGATCATTTTAATAATAAGTTTTTAATTAGTACCTGATTTGACGTCTTTCCTTAGTCAAAAATTGCTCCATAAATTTATTAAATATTAATATCTATTATATATTACGTTTTTTTTTCTTTTTCTTTTTTTTGTAATTGGAGGTTTTTTCGTATTTTCCTTCAGTATTGTATAATTTTTCGTTTTTAAAATTTAAATCACTAATGTTATGTAGATAATATTTCAGAAGAAAGATACAAACTATCATATCTCTGTATGCTGTAAAATGTGTGGTAACCATACCTTTGTAAATTTATATGCGAAATAAATCTATCTAATCTTAATAACATTTAAACACAACCGGAGACGAAAACAACCAAAAACATGGATATTGTTCGTGCTTGTGGATGGTGTGTGCAGGGAGAAGAGACTCTCACTCAAACGCTATCTGTAGACTGTGGTTACTCTAGGTGTGCTAAGTCTTCCAAAGTTGAATTTGGGAAGTGCGCAGGTTCTTTTGCATGCATATATTTTATTTCTCTACGCCTCTGGATGTGTCAATCGACAAAATTCCCTACGCTTTTTAATAATAATGAATAAAGACAAAGGCCTAAAACCTAGCTTCTCCAACAACTTTCTTTGCGAAGTGGAAGGGACCTACAATTTCAAGCCGAATCCTAACGGCAAATTCCAGAAGCTTCTCATGACAATTGATACTCTTGAATGTTTGTCAGACGTTCGCAATTATTAATAAGGATACTTTTTATTTACGAAAGTGATTTTAAAAACCCTATCAAAAATAGAACCGTTTGAAGCTCATAATAAATTCCACACGAAGCAGCCCCATCATATCGTCACTGATGATATTCCAATGACTCCTTCTGCTATCCGTCAATATACAACAGAATAATTAGTTTTTTCCTAATTCTTCAATGATCGTTCATTGCCTCCATATCGTGGTTGACATTGGATGTAATTTTCATTCCGAATATTCACCTCTTCCTAACCAGAGCCCCGATTTTTATATAAATGGCAATACTCTCATATATATTTAATTAAACACAAAGAATTAAATGTTTGTCCTGGCAGCTCGAATTAAAAATGGGACGACCCAAATGAAGCCATGCAATATTCCTGTGAATCTTTATCCCGATAGCTGTACGTCCGCACAAAATACCCCTCGGTGCTCCATTGGCACTGTGATGGCAATGGTTGTCTTAACTTTTATTCTTTCCATTACATTCGCGAACAAAAAAAATGACGATAGACAAAAAATAAAATGACCATGTTTCGAAATCATCATCTCATTCTCCTCATCACTATCATCGTCCGTGTCGTCACCATCAACGTCGCTCGTCGAAAATGCACAAGCTGGAGTGGGAGTACCACAAAGCAGATAGTCGTCGTCGTAATAGTCATATTCATAGTCGTCCTTGTATCCTTGTTGTCGTTTTTATTACAAATGTTATCCTTTAGGAGCAATATTGCTATGCGCTACTGTTGCAAAAAATAATTTAGATTAGAGCACCAGGGTGTTGCTCGCCGAGTGAGAAGTGCTGTAAAATGTTACTTGTTTGGAGGGGTAATCCTACGCGGGTGCGATGTGAATGACAAAGTTTAAGTCGTCATGTTCCACGCTTCTTGGAATATTTCTTCGCTCCCTGCAAGAAGAAACAAATCAACTCCAAGAATTGCAGAAATTTTGTGAAAAATTATTCACATCACGGATCTAGATTGCCAGAACAGAAGAGATTGTTCTTCAGCGAAAGGGGATGTAGGACCGCCCTTCCAGTTCACAGTTCCCATTCGACAAAACTCATTAAAATTCCACCAGAAGTTCACCGAGCGTAAAAAGGACATCATATCCCTGTGTAATAGCACACAATGACAACGCGCAGTAAAAATCCCTGTCCAGCAATAAATGACAAGCCAAACGTTCGGCTAATTGTGGCAAATAACTTCGCAAGGCAAGACGAGTCGTCGATGCACGGGCACACACATGAACATGGACGACACCGAATCAGGGCGAAGGACTTGGGGTGTGAGTTTCGATCCAGTTGTAATTCCATGTGTGATTAAAGACGTGAACGCATAGTCCTTGGTACTTGGATGGTGTGGTGTTGGATACGTGCCTTAGCACTTTTTTCCGTTCCTTTCTCAAAGAATCACCTCGAACTGTTTTTTAAGGAGATCTTGGGATATCGTGTATGTGCCGTGTGTACTGCTCCTGTTAGGGGCGTGCTCAAGTATGATACGACGAAATTGGCGGGCGACAACATTGCACACACATTTTCCATGTTCCGTGCTGGTAAGTGTCCATAGTAGTTGTCGCAAGCTTAGATAGGGGTTTTGAAGAGCGAAACCGTAGAGGAAAAAAAAATTTCCGGTTCGTTTAACAAGATTCACCTTCGACCGGCACCAGAAAGGAGTACACCGGGCAAAGTCTTTGTGTATATCTTTAGACATCACTAAAAGAGATCCGGAACACAAATCCATTAGAAAGCAGTTCGTCTACGCCTTTTCCCAGTAGATACCTTGCTCTTCTGTTTCATTTTTCCTTTAGCAATAGCACGAATTAAGGGGGCTCTATGTTGACATTTTTATCATCTAAGATTGCAAATTTCTTGCTCAGTCACATCGTTGACGGAATGCCATACAGGGAGAATGTATTTTTGGGGGAAGTTACCATCAAAAAGATTGTGTTCTGGAAGTTCAAGGCCTTTGAGAGAAGCTGAAGCTGTGTAGAGATTTGTACGAATGCAATTTGGGAGGATTTGACTTTGCGATTAATGCACACGAACGTGCACGAATGCAGGAAAGTTGTAATCCAATCAATCAACTGATGACGGAGTGGTTTAGAAATTTAGTTTCTATTTGGAAAGAGTAAGCTTAGTCCGCTAACACATTTTTATTACATTACCATTTTCTGAAGCGGAATAATATTGATTGATTGAATTTACGTTGCACAATCGTTATCAGTGACTATAGCTGTTCAAGCTATCTGCAGTGCATTTTTAAGCATGTTCGGAACCTAGGTATCTTTACCTCGCTTACAATATTTACTCATTCCATCATCGGAATCTGGGGGTCTTGAACTTGGCAATTGTTCAAAAACTAAATTTTCCTTATTTGCTCTAGGAACAATAGCTTAGTTTTTGAGCATACCTTGGAGATGTGTTCTCAGAAAAACAAATCATAATATGTTCTGGTTGAACCAGAATAGCTGTCCCACAGTGAGTGTAATGGCTCTGCAGTTAGTGGCCGCTGGGGCTCAGTTTCCAAGCAGCCGAGTAACATCTTAAAACTTCCACTACCGCAGCATTCGCAATGGTCTGACAAACATCCAGGAGTATAAATTATTGTCATAAGAAGCTTCTCAAATTTGGCGTTTGGAGTGGCTGCTTAATTGTAAGACCCTTTTATTAGTGCCCAAAAAATTGATTTTGTGTGCGCACAAATAAATGGAAAAGATAGGTTCTTGGCGCTTTTCGGGCTCCTTATACTTAATTACTTTTTTAACGGGCTCCCGATCCGCGGAAAGTCTCTGCCTCTACTATCTTCCGCAATCTCGGGCATGCTGATTCCAGTGACCCAGACCAACCGCTCTGGCATCTGCGATATGTCTCCTTAACACAGAGGCTCAGTCTTTTTATTTGTATTCCCTTTGTTGGCTGATATGCGTTGCAAAGCATTCCGACAGGCCCATTGAATTTCATTCATTCTGCGCGATTTTAAGGAACCTCGGGATCTGCCCTTGTAGAATTTTCTCAAGACTTGCCTGTTCTTCCAATAAGAACCCATCAGCTTATTCACAATGATCATTCTCGAGAAGACATGGAGCTTTGAGGTCGTTGTCCATTTATCCCCGGACTGTATTAGAACGTGCTCCTCGATTGTTTCTTAAGTTCACTCAATGGAAATCACTGTTTTGAAAGAAACCGCTAGATATTCTTGGCTAATATGAATGTTCGATCTTCTTCTTCTTCTTCTTCATCTTTAACAACTGAGTAGTGTCCAATTCGAAGAGATTTTGTCATTCGATTAGTTAAGGAATTAAGAATCAAGGCGAGAACGTGTAGTCAATAGAACTTAGAAATAAAACATACTTAAACCTTTTTATCGTAGAGTTGAAGTTCACAATGAGTGACAGTAGAAAAAGACTGAGTATTTCACAATAGCCGTTTTTCTTTTTCAGTTCAGAGCAGAGCCTGAGTTCTCAAAAAAAAGTTGGAGTTTCTTTTTTAACTCTGACACATCAGAGTATTCATTCTGTATTTTTTTTTTCAGAACTTGATTAGAGCGCGCTCTATCAGATCAGAAAAAATTAACGGAGCAGTCTGACCAAAGAAATGAACACTGCCAGGGACAGACAGTGGAGGACGAGGAGGAAAATAAAAGAAAACAAAATCAAACATAATTAAAAAACACGTTCGAGGGTTGATTTTATGTCGTAGAAAGTAATTCAGTTGAAAAAAATATATTTTATTAAAAAAAAAACATGATTGCGTATCAAATTATAGCTGAGCGCTCAAGTGTGTTTCATAAACATATCAGAACGCTCTGACTACGCTCGGTTCAGAGCATGCTTTACTTGCCCACAATCTGTTCAGTGATAAGTTTTGAACTTAAAAAGAAAAACGCCTAAGAAAAAAAAAAACAAAATGTTGGGCAAAAGTGAGCGGCAACGCAGTATTGTAGAAAAAAATCAAAAAATAGATAGGTTTGTTTTTTCTAAATCCACAGTGAATAAAATCCGTAACAAATGCTATTCTGCCCAACAAAATTGGACTCGGATTATTCCCTTACGTACAAACCAAAACTCTACAACAAAAGTAAGGCTATTTACAACTCTGTAATAAGAATAACTCTGTGCGCATACCATCGGTGCAGATACCACCAATATCAACAACGTCCTTTTTTTTCGGCCTCCATCTTTCATTTTCTGTTGGAAATTTTATACTCGGAAACTTTTACTACCTGGGAAAAGGTACTTATCTTCCCAACAGTAAGTCATAAAATAAACAATGAACTATTTGAAAAGCGTATAAAAAGATGCGACACTAGGATGATGCTATTGCAAATATTTCGTTGCAGGATTTCACATCAGCTATTATTTTCAAAGTTTTGTTAAGAATATTTAAAAGAGCGTTGAAAAGAACTGTTTTTATTTAGGTAAAAAAATGGGTTCCGGAAAGACTTTGACAGCGACAGAAAGAGGAAAAATATATGCTTTCAAGGAGTTAGGACTCTGAGGGTAGAAATTGCAAGGAGGCTAAATAGAAGTAAGACTGTTGTAAATAGTTATCTTGCGGATCCACAACACTATGGGAAAAATCAAAAAGAGCGCACTGCGGAAGCAACAACGGGTTATTCTAAGGCTTGCCTCAAATTCTACTCTACCAGTGACTAAAATAAGGGCCAACAGCGGAGTATCAGCCAGCATAGCAACGGTCCGAAGGATAATACGAAAAAGTGGTACTATACACAGAAGAAAACTTAAAAAGAAACCTGTTTTGAGGCAAGTACACAAGGAGCATCGAATGAATTTTGCAAGTTAACATGCCACTTGGAGCAGTGAATGGAAACGCGTCCACTTTTCGGATAAAAAAAAGTTTAACGTTGACGGCCCCGATGGTTATAACTTTCGTTTCCATTATCTAAGAAAGGAGGAGCTTATTTTGGCAAGACGCACATCAGGGGCCTATTTCATAAAACTATTAGTCTAATAATTATTAGCAAATTTTCTAATATTTTGCGTTTATTAGTAAAATCGTGTTTCATAAATATTTTTCCTACACTATTATCTTATTTGTTCAGCGCCAATAAGTACAAGGTGGCGCAAAAGTAATCCTCCTATCAGAAAATGCTATAAATTTTGCGATTGGGCCCCTAATGTCAGTTCTGTTTTGACATTTGTGTAGTTATCACATGCGAAAAACACGTTAATAAACAATGTTACGCTACACTGCTCCAGAACGCGGAATATTGGTGACTATTTTTTTCATTTTTTTTTTAAATTACAGCCAAAAAACATCGGAAGGTTATTTTTGCGCCACCTTGTATTAGTGGAAATTATTACTGTAGCAAGATTATGTTTCAAAGGAACAATTTTATTAGTAATTATTTTTGCTGTACTAATAACTAATTTTCTTTTTCTATTAGTCGAGAAACATGGGTAGTGTGCTTAGTCAAATACGATTGGCCGTCAAGAAATGTGCGTGAACTTAATTTGTAGCCATCATCGTGTATTTAAATTATTATCGTGTATTAATTTATTAAACAAATTAATATGTTTTCGAGTAGTGATGATGAGTTGAATGAATACGATTTTATTAGAGTACGTCGCTGTCGGGTATTTAAACAAAGAATCAATTATGTAATAAATACCAGTTACGAATTCAATGAAAAATTCCGAATTAATAGTGAATCTCTTGAATATTTGTTGCAATGAATAGGACCTTACCTTGAAACTCCAACAAGACGAAATTGTGCGTTGTCCCCTAACCAAAGACTACTTACAGCACTTCACTGGTTAGGAAACGGATGTCAATACCACGGATTAGCAGATATGCACGGCGTTTCAAAAGCAACTGTTTGCCGTGTAATCAAGGAAGTAGTTAAACTAGTGAACGAAAAGGTTTTCCATATGTTGTAAAATGACCCAATGACATGGACGGTGTTGCAAGGAGATTTTACTCAATAAATCAAATGCCTGCTGTTATTGGTTGTATTGACGGTACTCTTATCAACATTGATGCACCCAAAAATCATGAAGACCGTTTCATCGATCGTCACGGAAATCATTCCATTAACTGTATGTTGGTTTGTGGACCGGATCTACAATTTTATTATTGCAGTGCTAAATGGCACGGCAAAGTGCACGATGCTCGCGTGCTAAGGAATAGCATACTCCACGAAAAAATGGAAAATGGTTGGCGCCCACACCCACGATCAGTGCTTTTGGGTGATTCGGCTTACCCTCTTAAAGAATGGCTAATTACGCCTAAGTGTAATGCTTTAGACGATCCTGTCGTGCAGATGTTCAATAGGGCGCATAAACGTACACGTTGTTTAATCGAAAATTGTAAAGGTATCTTAAAAGAAAAGTTCCCTTGCCTTAACCACTTAAGAGTACAGCCCATATATGCTTGTGAGATAATAAAAACATGAGTTGCAATTTGTAATTTGACCTCTCGCACACATGAAATTTCAAATGTCTACAGCGAGCAAAGATTTGATGAAGAGGGATCCACTAACGACGGAATAGAGACAACATCAACGTCAGGTGTTTTAAGACAGCAAGAACTTGTAAATTCATTCAGATAATAAAACGAATAGCTATATATCTTAGTAAATAAAGTTATTTTATTTAAAATTCCTCTAAACAAATAATTGTAGGAAGATCATCATGTTTTTCGGATCCATCTGCAACTAGCTTTTCAAGAAGTTGGTTTTTTAATTTTAAGTTTTCTATTTCTAGGTCTATTTTTAAGCTGTCCTTCTTCAAGCATTCTATTTCGAGTTTTAGTTTTTCTTCTCGTAAACGGACTATATTTTGGTCATCAAATTTTATTTTCTTCCTTTTTGGTTCTGCAAGTATATATGTATGTATGTATGTATATACCCTTATATTGATTGCGCATTTGTATTTCGTTTTTTTTTTTAATTTATGTTACCTAAAGGTGACAACATTTGTCTCCGTAATGTTCTTGTTTCCTTTGGTAGGCCATCAACATCGCCTTCGTTTCGTCCATCAATCACTTCTTCCGCGGTCTGCTAGGAGTCTTCCTCAACGGCCTCCATTGACTCCTTCACTGGTAACCCAACGACATCCGGAGCGTCTTTACATAAGATTTCGAGAACCTTCTCGTCGATTTCCGTTAATACATATTTCTTGCCTCCGCTTGAACCAGTTCTTCTTGCATTGTCCACTTTCATCTATTTCAACTCGATCCAGTACTTGCATAATACAATTTATTAATAAGTTCTTACTCACCATAGTGCATTTTTTAATGTTTGGCCAAAAAGCGTCACGGATATATCCCCATGGCTTATCCTGAAATACACCACTTGCAGCGGCTTCTTGATGAATTTTCTTCCAAGCATCACTTTTATCTTGCTTGCAAATTGTATTAGAAAATGCTCCAAATAGCACGTTTTTCTGTTCTAAAATTAAGTTTAACAAATGCAATTTTAATTCCTTGGAACACATCGCTTTTTTTAATGGACGTTTTCTCCTTTGATTATGTATCACTTAATAACTTTAGACGAATGTGAATTTAAAAACGCTAAAATTATAAACAAACGTGATTATTTACGCACAACATACTTGAGAATTAATAACGGGCATACCTATATCGCAGGCTGATACTTATTTGTCAGCAATTCACTAATAATTCCTATATCAAACATAAGGGAATTATTAGAACCCGACAATATTTTTATGAAATACAATTTTATTAGCTCATACATTATTAGAGCTAATAACTTCGAAATTATTAGTATTAGACTAATAGTTTTATGAAATAGGCCCCAGGTGTAATGGTGTGGGGAGCTATTACCACCAATGGCAAAATCGAATTGGAGTTTTTGTTCACAACAATGAACGGAAACAAATGTTTGATGGAACGGTCATTTAAAAAAGTGAAAAACATTTTCGGACCCCTGTCTTGGATATCCCAACAAGACAATGCCATTATCCCCACTTCCAGGGTTGTTAGAAGTTGGATTCAATCAGAAGAAGTGGATCTTTTGCCATGGCTGCCCTATTCACCGGACTTAAACATAATCGAAAATGTTTGGGCATGTTTATCTCGTAAAGTGTATGAAGGCGGTAGACAATTTGAAGACAAGGACATTTTAATTGAAGCTAGTCGTGATGCCTGTGCTCAAATTTATCTTAATTATTTAAAAAAAAATGTACGATTCTATTCCAAACCGTCTTATAGGGGTCATATCGAATTTATACGATTTTCAAGTAGTTTTTTGTTTGATCTTGGGAAATTCCAGCCGTCGTTTCTTATTTAAACTTTAATTTTATGACTTACGGTTGGGAAAATATTGACCTGTCAAACTTTCCGGGTATACATTTTTCAACAGGTATACAGGCTGAAAATCGATTGCAAAATGTATGGCCTCATCCTTGTGATCGACAGTGTACTTCCGTCATTGAGCTCAATCTTTTCCACGAAAATTATTGCAATGAACACCGCCATATCTCATAAGCCAATTGAAAAGTTAAATAAGACATTTCGCGGTCTATACCTACTTACCAACATTAAATATAGCGACGATTATTCAAGCTTTGTAATAAACATTTTTTCTGAAATCTGATCACATAAAACTTACTTAAAAACATAGGGACGGGCTACAGTCCGCTTGGGCGAACTGTTGGATACCCTATTCTTATTCCTGTCCCTCATAAGTGGGCGTGACAAAAGTTTAAGTATGGTTGAATTGTTAAGAACGCTCTACATATTTTTTTTATCGAAAAAAACGCTCCCTAGCTCAAACTTGGGTGTTCCAATAAAATTGTTTTATTTAATTGTGGGCGTGTCAATAGGCGGATTTTAAAAAAATTAACACATGAGCATAAAGGTCCGCTAGAGAGTATTTATTATAAATTTGGGCTCCCTAGCTCAAACTTTGAATTTTCAAAAAAGTTTTTTTTTTAAATTGTGGGCGTGTCAGTGGGCGGATTTTGAAAATATTTACACATGAGCATAAAGAGACCCCTAGAGAATATATATTATAAATTTTGGTTTTTCAATAAAATTGTTTTATTTAATTGTGGGCGGATTTTGAAAATGTTATTTCCCGAGCAGTTTTAGGAGTCGTAGTTCATATATAAAAAAAATCCGTTTTCTAACTCAAAATTCGATTTTTTCGAAAAATTTGATTGTTTGAGTTTGTGGGCGTGTCTGTGGGCGGATTTCAAAAATTCGTAAACTTGATTATTTCGGGACCCTAGAGAGTATATGGTTAAAATTTCAGCTCTCTAGGCTCAGTTTAAAGGCCTAATTTTTGCCGACGGACGGACGGACGGACGGACATGGCTAGATCGACATTACTATCGATGCTGATCATAAATATAGTAACTTTTAGGGGTCTACGGGCAATATTAAGGTATGTTACAAACTATGCGTCAAAATTAAAATACCCTTAGAATAGGGTATAAATAGGTAGGTATCGCCGGGCACGTTCAAATAGAAGGGAATGAATTTGCAGACAAGGCTGTGAAAAATGCCACAAACTTTCCTCCAACAAAGAAATAAACCTCTCACAGAGAACCAAGCTTTTACAACAGTGGCTTGATTCTCCTGACGCAAATAAATCTAAAATTCATATTAAAAACTACCTCAATATCAAAGAATTAAACAGCGAAACAAAATAAAGTTATCTACATTTATCCGTATCTAAACATATAGAGGACAACAACATTAAGAGAACAATACCACTCAATGACAATGATAGCTGTATCTCAATAACTAGTAGGCCTAGGAAGCTGAACTTTTATATATAGATTTGTGTTTTTGTAGTGCAATTAAAAAGGCTTTTTGGATATGACTTCCCCTCCCCTTTGTGGGACCTTTTCCATAATTTTGATGAACACTTTAGCTCACGCCGCGTTAGTCATGTTCAATTGAAATTTTGTATTTTAGTAGAAAAATAGTAAGCATAAGACAGCTTGACCCCTAGCTCCTTGGAGATGAGAAAATGTCTGAATTATGCACTTTCTAAAAAGGTCATAAAATGATTGGGCAGGTATTTTACGATGTTTTGATTTTATCCAGGATGGAGCTTTTTGCGAGATTTTCCTCCTCAAGATATGAAATTTTAGAAATATCGTAGCTCGCGAGCCCTTTCTTTCATAAATCGTAACTAAACCTCTTTTTTTTTTGGTCGGGGTGCGAAACTTTCTGCACTGGAGCACTCGGACTCAATACTGGTTCATTGTACTATCAGGAAGACACACCACTTTTACTGTGTAAATTTACTCGCTTTCCTAAGAAAGACGATTAGGCGCTTCAATGATTAGGAGCTTAGGTTTACAGCACTCACCGCATCAGCACCAAATGCCTGCCACCTGATACGAGCAAAAGCAGCACAATCACAGAGGAAATGTTCCGCAGTGTCATCGCTCTCTCCACAGGCTCCGCAGTTGGTGGTATCGCTTAGGCCTCGCACCTTAAGATGCTTGCCAACAGCGTAATGGGCCGTAAGAACGCCAGTAGTCTGTATGCAGTCTTTTCTGTTGAGAGACAACAAGAATGTCGCAGATTTTTTACAGACGTCGGGGAGAAATCGTCTAGTCTGTCTGCACCCTGGAGAGTCATGGCATCTGCGATTGCGTTCATATGAAACCCAACCCTCTATCCAGACCCTGACCAAGGACGCAGGCAGACATATTGCCGGTACGGGTCCTGAGGAGTCCTCCTGTGAGCCCCGTCTAGCAAGTTCAACGGATATCTCATTTCCAGGTGGTTAAGGGGTTGGGCAAGTCCTTAAGCGCAGCCTGACTGTCGCTACAGACGCGGATACTTCGCACTTAAAAAAAAATTATACATTATACCCCCTTTAGTATTTTAAACTATCACTCAGTTTTCTACTTTTTACGGAAACTGAGATACACGCAAATATCTAAGAGGTTATACGATAAAATATTAAACAATATTCGAAAATGATTGTTCCTGATCAAAGCTCTGATTTGGTATACACAAACGTCCTTGGAGGCCAACGAGAAAAAATGTGATGTTATAATCTAGGGTCCAAAGAAAAGCGTACAAGTAGTAAGCTATTGATATGTGTCGTACATAACTACAGTCGACTCCGCTTATATGCACTCCGCTTAAATGAAACTTTCGGCTATATGCAACAAGAAATTTATCACGGTTTTTTTAAAGGGCTTTTTCACACAAATTAGTACGGATAACTGCACTCCGCTTATTTGAAAACTCCCTTTAATTGAAACAATTTTCTTTCCCCCAAATAATTCTTTTGTTCTGAAACAACTCCGCTTAAGTGAAACACTGAACGCATCCAGAAATGTTTGAAGTCTGAACACACTTTAAAGATAACATTTTAAGTTTCATTCCATTCTCATCGTTCCAATCCTCACAACTGTCACAACTATTAAAAGTTGTTTTCTTTGTTGTTCGAGGTTGTTTATGTTTTAGTTTCCTATCTTTGGAAGTATTTCTGCAAAAAGGTAAGTGTGATAATATAATATCATTAATCTTTTTCAAATGCTGCATAGCTATATGTATAATTGGCACAAATTACACAAATTTAAACTTGCTTTTGCAGATGAACCAAAAGCGTACAAATTTATCATTTACGGTCAAACAACAAATTTTGGAAAAAATTGATGCTGAGGAATCAAGAAAAGTTTTATGCTCCCAATATAAATGCAGCAAATCAACAGCAACACTATCAAGAATAATAACTGGAAAAGAATTAATTCACAACGCTGCTTTTCAAAATAAAAATCTCTCAAGAAAACGATTCCGAGCTGGAGCGCAAAAAGATGTCGAAGATGTCCTTCTGATTTGGTTTAGAGGCATGAGAGCCAAAAATGCCAGCTCACCGGTCCACTTTTGTTAGAAAAAGCTAAATCATTGTCAATCATGCTGAATGTTAATTTTGAACCATCGAGCGGTTGGCTCGAACGATGGAAGAAAAGGGAAAACATTCATTTCAAAAATGTTCAAGGTGAAAAAGTATCAGGGATCACTGAAGGTGCAGAAGACTGGATAGCCAATGTTTTTCCGAAATTGTCGGAAGAATATACGGCCGAAAATATCTACAACGCCGATGAAACAGCACTGTTATTTAAAGCATTACCAAAGGGGACTTTGGCAGAACGACACGAAATACCATCTGCTACTAAGCTCCCAAAAGACAGACTTACAATTCTTTGTGTTGTAAATGCAACTGGTGAAGACAAAATGATTTTTTGCATAGGAAAGTTTAAGAATCCGAGATGCTTGAAGAACGTCAATATTCCTGTGAAATATTACTCAAAAACGAAGGCATGGATGACATCAACAATTTGGAAACAATTATTATTAGAGCTGGACAAATATTTCAAAGCAAAGGGCAAGAGGGTTGTTTTTGTTGTTGACAATGCCGCGTGCCACCAACTTCAAGATACTGTTTTGGAGAATATTAAAATTGAATTTCTCCCCCCAACACCACGTCCTTAATTCAGCCGTTAGACCGGGGAATAATTCGCATTCAAATCTCAGTATAGAACATGTATGGTAAGGCGACAAATTCTTCATATAGACAGTGGACAAACAATGAAAGATTTTTCGAAAAAAATCAATTTGCTGGAAGCATTCAAATCAATAAAAAGGACTTGGTGGATGGTTAGTCCAACGACAATTAAAAATTGTTTTAAAACATAGGGACGGGCTACAGTCCGCTTGGGCGAACTGTTGGATACCCTTATTCCTATCCCTCATAAGTGGGCGTGACAAAAGTCTAAGTATGGTTGAATTGTTAAGAACGCTCTACATATTTTGTTATATAACATTTAAAGTATTTTATCAAAAAAAACGCTCCCTAGCTCAAACTTGGGTGTTTCAATAAAATTGTTTTATTTAATTGTGGGCGTGTCAGTAGGCGGATTTAAAAAAATTAACACATGAGCATAAAGGGCCCCTAGAGAGATTATAAATTTCAGCTCCCTAGCTCAAACTTTGAATTTTCAAAAAAAAAAAAATTTAATTGTGGGCGTGTCAGTGGGCGGATTTTGAAAATATCTACACATAAGCATAAAGGGCCCCTAGAGAGTATATATTATAAATTTCAGCTCCCTAGCTCAAACTTTGGATTTTCGAAAAAAAATGTTTGTTGTGGGCGGATTTTGAAAAATTTTTATCACGATCAGTTTTAGGAGTCATAGATCACATATAAAAAATTTCAGCTTTCTAGCTCAAAATTCGATTTTTTCCAAAATTTTGTTTTTTTGAGTTTGTGGGCTCTGTGGACGGATTTCAAAAATTCGGAAAACTTGATTATTTCGGGACCCTAGAGAGTATATGGTTAAAATTTCAGCTCTCTAGGTCCTGTTTAAAGGCCTAATTTTTGCCGACAGACGGACGGACGGACGGACGGACATGGCTAGATCGACATTACTATCGATGCTAATCATAAATATAGTAACTTTTAGGGGTCTACGGGCAATATTAGGGTATGTTACAAACTATGCGTCAAAATTAATATACCCTTAGAATAGGGTATAAAAAGCTGGATTCGTTAAAAGAATTGAAGCTGAAAATGAAGAACTTTTTTGGAAATTGTGGAACAAACAAATATCTCGGATGCTTTCATGCAAGAAATAGATTGTCTTGCAGAATTTGATAATCAAATTCCTTGCTTTGGAGACATGACCGATCAGGAAATAGTGGATGAAGTATCATCAGCCTCAACCATTGAATGCGTTGGTGTTAGCTCAGAAGATGACGCACAACCTTTTCAGGTCATATCCTAGTCAAAACCAACTTTAAAAGAGACCTATGATTCTCTTTATATTTTAAAACTATATTTCGAAGGATATTCAGAAGCACTGGAAAAAATTGATGAAATTGAAGAAAAGCTGGCTTTCCAAAACTTCAAACAAAAAACTCAAACAACCATTGACAGTTTCTTTTCGCAATTAACTGACCAGTAGTTTTGGTTTAAACTTTATTATATGTATGTACATGAACATAAGCTGTGAATTTAAAGACTTTTTTTTAAAACTTTTTTTGTTAATTTTGTTTGTACGTTTATTTATTTATTTAATACCTATACCTATTAAAAAACACATTGAAAATAAAAGGTGAAATATACAAAAGCTGAGTTTTTCATTCAAAGTTTATGAAATTAAAAGTTGTTTGGAATCACATCATTTAAGGGGGAAATAAAGTTGCAGCTATACGAAGTTCGGTTAAGTGCAACAAAGTTGCATGTATCCGAAGTTCGTTTATATGAAAACTTCGCTTAATTGCAACAATTTGTATGCATTTTCTGTGTTGCAAATAAGCGGAGTCGACTGTATTTGTATTCGGCATTCATTTTTTCGCCAAAATTAGATGTCGTGAATGATTTTTTTTGTCTTATTTTCCCAACTTGGATTTTATTTACCGCTGTTGCATTTCCATATTTACATTGTGTTGTATGTGAAATTGTTTTTTATTTGGACGAGTGGTAAAAAACTTGTATTTGGCTATCAGGCTTTGCTGCAAAAATATTCGTTGCACTTCCGCAGCGAAGCATTGGCATTCAGCTAGTCCATACATACATAATGCGTATCTTTTCACTTATCTCGAGAAGCAATGAATGGATTTGGATGCGGTTTTTACTATCAGGAATTTTTTTTTATGGAATTGCTCTATCACTAATAGGAGCTCTGTCTAAGTGGCAGAAAGGGGATTTAAATCAATATATGCCTTCGCACTAGAGATGAGCTAAGTTGCTATTATGTATTCGCAGTTATAACTGTGAATGCGATTTCTTATTCACAGTGAATGTAAACTGCTAATGTAAACTGCTAATGCGATTTCTAAATGGAGTCATTATTATAGGCTTTGTGCAGTAGAATAGGGGCCCAATGTTGGTATATCACATTGTTGCGATTGCGAATGCGATAGCCTCCCTTTCTCCCGCAGTAGCAACTTAGCAAATAAACACGTTATGCTTATAGATATTATACTGCTAATAGCATCCAACGAACCAACTTTAACTTTCTTACCAGCTGCGACTGCGATTGCGATTTCGATATGCAAACTGCCATTGCTATGAGACGTTCGCAGGTTCCGCACTTCGCACATTACCTACAAAAAGGGTAGGTAAGCTAGGCTGCATTTGCATGGGGTTGAGTAAGAGATTGACTTGAAACGGGCGATCGATACACCTCTGCTTCATTCTTCTTTACGTTTTTCGTATTAGCCAAACATACTTTTTCGTTTGTGTGTGTAATGCGGGAAACGGGAATGCATGTGAATGTGATGTGACTCAGAGATAGAAGCGAGACAATATCATTTAGTAATAGCAGTTTATTTATAAGTTGATAGCAGGTTGCGAATGCGAATTTTCATTAGCAGTGAAAAATTAGCAGGTTGCTATTTTTTGCTCATCTCTACTTCGCACATCCTTCATCCGATCCCATTAAAAAAAATTGTTGGGTCTACATATCTGGTTGTCACTCAAAATCAACGCAAAAAAATTTGTTCCGCAACATTATTCACCTCGATTATGCAATGGAACTCACTGTCAAAAAACTGATGTCAAACATCGTCAAAACGACAAGTCAAAAAGAGAAGATGCGCTAATTCCACGAAGACAATAAATGCAATTAAGAAACGGAAAAGGCAGAACAACGTTTATAATTACATATGTATTGATAATGACTAAAATTTGATTAATATTTCAATATTTGCTTTGTGATTCCCGGGTTGTTTGGACCCGGTTGTCCATGATTTCTGGTGGTTTAGGGTGTTACCGGGGAACTATCCTCGTAGGTGGCTGGTATCGACTGCGTCGAAGAAGTGGTAGATAATCCAGTGGTTGTCTATTGGGAATATTTCTTCGTTTCGCAGCGCCATGACGCCAAAATATCGATGTTCCGGTATGAATTGGCTCTCGTTTAATCTTCTTACCACTGGGTTTGGGTGAGTTGTATTACTTTGTAGTAGTTCTGGAATAATTCTACCGTATACCTTTTCAATGGCTTAATATTGGGTTCTTCATAAAGTAGGCTGCTTCGCACATGTCTTCTTCAGATTGGGTCAAATTGGAGTCCAGTGCATATTATAAGCATTTTTATCTCGAATGTGGCGAGTTTCTGCATAAATGTCTTCGATATGGTGTACCAAATTAGGAAGGCGTATGTTATAACTGGCCTTAACAGTTGCTTGTATTTATAAATGTAGCTTTGTTATTTTGCTAAGACAGTTTTATTTCTTCACCAATGGTTAGATTCGATGGAATGCGTTATCGGCCTTCTTCAGCACTGCCTTTGAGTGAGGGAAGAATCGGTACCTCTAGTTCAGATAGACTCCAAGATACCTCAAATCGTTTTTGGTTGAAAGTGCCGAGCAATTTGATGACAACGTTGCGACAATTATAGAGACTGACCTACATCGGGTTGGTCTTCGTATTCATATATACTACTTATATTACTTTTATATAAATAAACTTAAGAAACATAATCTCCTGCAGACAAGCCAAAGCTTCGCAAGAACTTATAAAAATTGTTAAGTAACTATCCTGAATAACCTAAAATAAAAAAAAAAAATATCAGTTCAGATTTGTTGGTTTAAAGCTTAGCCTTATGTCTTATGTCACGGCACCTTCTTCAACATCACTATACTGCAGTGCATTGTCGAGCCGATTAAATCCTTCGAAGGAATCTTTGCGCCACGATGCACATGAGTTGAACTCTTTGAGAGAGTTAAATTACATCATTTTTTTAGTCAGTTTAATCAAATCTTGTCATAGGGTTCACGCCTGCACTGAAGCGGAGGGAAAAGGGACACAAAAAAAGTTAAAGGACTATTATAACACTTTTACGACGAACAAATTTTCAGCAGAAGTCCTTCGAAATCATGGCCCCATAACTTGCATTCTTGAAAAAATTATAAATATATATGTACAGTTTAAAAATGAAAGCCGTAAGGCAACTCCCAACATTTGCCAGTTGATTCTACCCAAGCAGCAGCCAGCCACTCTACTCACCAACTCAATTGGATTCGGATATGTCTACTGATTTGGCAGTATCAACATGTGAACGGGTTGTTGTCGTCGTACTTGTAGTTGTGGTTTTGGCTATGCAAAACACGTAGCGAAGACTGTTAATTTGGCCTCATCAGCATTTGTTACCAGAACTTTAGTCCCCGCTCCCTGGTTGAACAACCCTAAGGGCTGCCAAATAAACGAGGAACAGATAGTTTCTTTAATTTTATTTGGGCAAGCAAGTAAACAGCAGAACTATACAAATACACACATTCGAACTATACACATTGATTGGAAAAGGAAGGAGTATTTTCTATTCATCTGTCACCGTTGTCGTAATAGTGTTCTAGTTGCATGCAACATGGGCAGCTCCTTGGAAGACGTGTGTGAGTGTGTTAGCAAAACGTTGCAAAGATTGTCGTTATGTTCCTTTTAATGTGAATTGCGGCGGCGGTCGCCTTCACTTCCAGACCTGAAGCCGAAACAGCAGCCGTAGTCGTAGTTGTAGCCGTACCCACCCAATGCCACTTACAATTCCTGAAACATGTAGGTACTATATTTTCTGTAAGGAAGAAGCAAACATTTTTCAAATGTACCTGCCAAGATTACCCACTCCCGTGATGCACACTTTCACGTCGAGAAGGCGATACAAAAGTTCCGTGCATCTCTGTGTGTGTTTGTGTGTGGCTTTTAACTATGGCAACTTTTGGTGGTGGAACTATTTCAAGTTTTACCTTAATAGTCCTGCTGTCATTCCTGTCGGGTAGTTTGTGGTTCCTTAGTTAATGCCGGTGATATTTGCATGCTTGAGATGCTTTTTCTTCTCCCTTCCGGATGAAAATGCCATACTCCTGGTTGGAGTGGTTTAAATGTTTAGTTCGGTGGCGGGAAACAGGGATAGCGTGGCAACAGTGGATTAATTTAGAGAAAATCGAATGTAATTGGATTAGTTTGAGACCATAATGCAAAGTTGGGACTTTGCCTTGAGAAAGTAACCGCCACCGCTAGGGCTAACAACCAAAACCTCCATCGCCACTATCGTTATTATCATTCGTATACAAGGAAATGAATTTCAACTTCTTGTTGTGCGGCAAGGATGGAAGTTCTGGAACTAGTATGAATGCATTAAGGATGCGGCGGAGCAGCTCGCCTTCGAATGTCAAGCCATCGGGCAATAATTGCCAATTTAAGTCATAAACCGGAAATTAATGACACGAGTATGGTTTCAATGAAGTGTGCGATCGGATTTTAACAGGTACTAGCAAAAAGTTAAGGATGAGCTTGCATTTTAATTAAATCGGCAGAGATTCCTTTTTGAGTACATATACGAGTCTGTAGTTAAGGAAGTTTCAATGGAAACGGTTTATGAATAGATTACGATCGGGGAAGGTAGTAGACTGAGCTGGTAACAAATGTGGGGACTTAAACAGTCTAGAGTGGCTGCAGTGACTGAGTTAGTTCATTGGTGTACTTACCGAGACCTCGCTTGTTCAAATCATCCCAGTAACACCCAACCCATTTAACTGCCCCACTACTTGCGGAAGTCTAACAGACACCCAAGTGTATAAAATGTCGTGAGAAGCTTCTTAAATTTGGCTTTCGGAATAAGCATTAAAATATAACTTTGCACACATAAAAGGTTGTAGAATGTAGGTTTTAGACTCACCCCAAAATAAGGGTGTTGATGGGCCCCGGCATGATTTGAACCTGAGAGCAATCGAACTAAAGGTACGATTACGCGGTAATTTTTTAGAGTCATTTAAATGACGCTGTGACATCAGGAAAAAATGTCGCATTAGAGAGACATTCAAGCTGCGATTCGTCGTTGGTCATTTGCGAAAAAAATGGCGATCACACGAAATGACTATCATCGTCATTTTTGTCCCAAAATCAATTGACGGACACTGCAGTCATTTAGAATTTTCGGTTGGGATTTCATTAAATGACGAGCGAAAAAATTACGGACACACGGTAGTCACTAGCCTCATCAAAATGTCAAATGTCACCTTTTCTATTATTTCGATTTCGCAATGACCAATGAGAAAAATATAGCTGCTGTCATTTAGTGTTTTCTCTTAAATAAAAAATGTCAAAAAGGATTTTTGCGATTTATTTTATTTATTTATTTTGTTTTATTTATTTCAACGAGTCGCTTAAATACCGTAAGATACATATCTTATAAAAGAGTATTAAGCGATGATGGTGGAAATTGCGGAGATGGCGTATTTGGCAGCTTGTGTGCTGGAAAGCAGTGAAGACGACCGTGATTACGAGCCAACGCGACGAAGGCGGAGTATTTGGCAAAAGACGTGGTTGAGCCTTCGCGATAAGAGTGGATGTTGTGCTGGATTACTGCTCGAATTGCGGGAAGAATGTATATCAGCCAATCAATTCGATTATTTGTTGAGGTTGGTGAAGCCAAACATCGAAAAACAGAACACAATTATGCAAGAGAGCGTTTCAGCGGAAGCACGATTGGTAACAACGTTCAACACAATTATACCGTATGGTTTCTGTTAACATTTTGAAAAAATATCATTTTTCCAGGTTTGAAGGACCTTTTCTGTTGTTGCAAGGACCTCTCAGTAAAAAAACGGTTACCATATTTATACCGTACGGCTTCTAATAACATTTTGAAAAAATATCCTTTTTCCAGGGTTAAAGGAATATTTAGTAAAATCTTAGTAAAAAAAAACATAGGGACGGGCTACAGTCCGCTTGGGCGAACTATTGGATACCCTATTCTTATTCCTATCCCTCATAAGTGGGCGTGACAAAAGTCTAAGTATGGTTGAATTGTTAAGAACGCTCTACATATTTTGTTATATAACATTTAAGGGTTTTATCGAAAAAACGAAGCTTTTGTAAAAAACCGCTCCCTAGCTCAAACTTTGGTTTTCCTATAAAATTGTTTTATTTAATTGTGGGCGTATCAGTAGGCCCCTAGAGAGTAGTTAGTTAGTTAGTTTTATTTGACTTTATTTAGATACATTTTATTGTTATCTTAAGTCTATTGGTTTGGCCAAGGCCGTCCACCAGATTGACATTTTTATTATTAATATTTTTTTTTTTTTTTTTTTTTGTATAGATATACGTACATAGCTAATCTATATAATTTTTAGAATAACATAACGAATAGATATTTTTAGCGTAATAAAGGTAATAATCACTGAATCGATTTATAAGTTTATTATCTAAAAATCGCCTTCCAATATGCGTCGCCTGTAACGTAGGGCGTTTACAGCATACTTATATAGTTCATCGAAACCACGGTCTCCATTTAAAAAACTTAACGTATCCTCCATCTCTAGTACTTGTGATCCAAAAAACTTCACACGAAATTCTCTTAGAATAGGACATCTAGCGAGAAAGTGAAATACATCCTCTCTTTCCCTTAGATTACATAGATTACAGATGATTGGAAGTTCTGGTCGGTGTGGTATGTAGTTCAGACTTAATAATTCTCCTCTGATTTTAAATATAGTGCTTATTTTTCCAGTTGAATTACAATTCAAAAAGTACGTTTTTTCTTGCAGATTGTAGCTCAATTTACTGTATAACATTCTGTACTGTGATGACTGAGCTTCATTAGCACATGAATCGTACAGGTGATGACCTGTTTCTTCCAGCATAGTACCGAATTTAAGTTTTAGGGATACGGCATCTTCGCTGCGTGAAAAATTTAGGTTAAGCCCACAGTTTTGTGCTATTTTTTCCCATTCTTGGACAAGGCCTCCTCTTGTTGAAATTATGTGGGAAAGAATTACCTTTGGTAACCGTTCTGGCTTCATTCCCATTACTTTTACAACATAATTGAAATGAGATTTGAGTGTCTCCAAAGACAGAGGGGCTGTCCCGGTTTCTAAGTAAAGCATATAATTGGGGGTGTTACTTGGTAACCTAAAAACTCTTTTTATGCTATAGCGTTGAAATTTTTCAACCGCGGTATATGAGTTGTATCCCCATATTTGAGCTCCATATAACATTATAGTTGTTGCAGTAGCACGAATGATTTTTTGTTTCGAATTGTGTTCGATGTATTTATTTTTGATACATTTTCCCCAAACTGCAGAAATTGCGCGCTTAGCTTCTTTTAGTTTGGTTTCAAGATGTTTATTCATGTTTAAGTTAGATGCAATCAATACTCCTAGATACTTATAGTATTTAACTATTTCAATGCGCTCTCTTCCATACATCCAAGCTTCATTCCTCGAGTATCGCCCGCCGTCACTTCTGAATATCATGATCTTTGTTTTGCTTTTTCTCTGCTAAGAAGACAATATCATCTGCATACATTAATGCGGGGACATTTACCCCGCAAATTTCGACTCCGCCTCCAATATTGTCTGTTATATCGTTGATAAACAAAATGAACAAGAGTGTACTTAGGATACATCCTTGCTTAACTCCCATGGTTGTCGCGAACTCTTCAGACGTGCTGCTCCCATCCCACACCATTGCTATATTGTTTTCATACATGGCTTTCAAAGTGTTAATAATTTTGCTCGAAATGCCTATTATGTAGAGTTTATAGTATAGTGCATCGCGTGCTATGGAGTCGAAAGCTGCACTAAAGTCAACAAATAGGGCATATAGCTTCTTCTTTCTTCTCTTGTACATATCGGCTATATTAACAAGTGTGAAAACTTGGTCCACGGTTGAGTATTGCGCTCTAAAGCCGGCCTGAAATTCGCGTAGAATTTTATTAGTTGAGACCCATTGAGTTAGCCTGTTGAACAGCAGTGTTCCAAATATTTTAGCTGAGGTATTTAAGAATGATATGCCTCTGTAGTTGCTCGGGTTATTATGATCACCCTTTTTGTGTAACGGATATATTATTGATTTCCTGAAGCTTTGTGGGATATCTGCAGTTTCAAATATTCGGTTAAATTCAGCTGTAAGAGCAGTGGCAAAATCTGTTGTACAATTTGTATAGAACTCAAATGGTATGCGATCCTCTCCCGGGGCCTTGTTCCTTTTCAAATTCATAATTACCCTTTGTATCTCGCTCAAAGTGAATGGTGCATCCAAGTATTCGTTTACGAAGAAAGGGGCTGCATATTGGTGGGCTAATGAAGTTCGTTCGCTATTAAGTAGTGTCTTGAAGTGATCTCCCAATTGCTGAGCACGTAAATGCGGCGCAATAACATTTCTACCTCGGTTTATGTGTTTAACTGCTTTCCAGAACTCCGCAGATGTTTTAGCACAACTTAAAGCATTAATTTTTTGATGCTCATAATTGCATTTTTTTGCGTGACATAGACGTTTATATTCTTTGTTTGTGGTCGCATAGAGACTTTTAAAAGTGTTTGTATTGTACCATCTTACAAGTTTTAAAAACGCAAAAGATTTATCTCTAACTTTCATGCACTCACTATCAAACCATTTTTGTCTGTTCTTCTTACTCTTATAAGATGTCGTTGGTCTCGATGGTGACGCTTTTTTAATTGCCTCCGTTAGTAGTTCAATGTCTGGTATTTCATTCGATATACTACTCAGATGTTCCATTTGTCTGTTTAAGTTCAGCTGGTACTGTTCGAGATTTCTGTCACTCCAATACAATTTTGGCAATAAATTTAGGTAGCTTTCGTTTACTACATTTAGGTATCCTTGGGCCGTAAAAGTGATTTCCAGTGGCATGTGGTCAGAAAATGTTTGTATGCCCACTCTAAAGTCAGACAGGCATGATTGCCAGTTGCCAGCTACAAAACAATAATCAATAACTGAGCACGCAGTGCCACGTAGAAAAGTATATTCGCCATTCAAATCACCGTCACAACTTCCATTCAGAATTAGGCCGCCGAAAGCATCTATCAACTCAATTATTTTAGAACCTTTCTGATCGTAAACTAAATCTTTAGAATTACGGTATGGTTTTACGAAAGATGGTGGGGATCCATGCACAAAGTAGTTTTCTGAAGGACCTAATCTTGCATTAAAGTCACCGATCAGCATTAGATTTAATGAATTTAGATTTGTTAACGAATCACTTAGCTTATCATAGTCGCGTTGCCAATGGTTATGGTTTAGATAAGTAGGTACTATATGAGAGACATGGTCATTTGTTTTTAGTTCCAAGACATATGTTCCTTCAATCATCTTGAGTTGTATATCTACAGTATCTATATTTTTACGGTATGCGATTAGCTCACCACCACTTCCTCTACCAAATACGTTCGTTTTAACAGCGGGGATCCATTTTAAATTATAATTTTTGAATAAATTATCAAATTTAGTCTCCTCTTTATCTATCACATGAGTTTCAAATAACATAAACACATCAAATTCTTCTACATAGCTAAAAAATTCATCAAATTTCAATTTATTTTTTAACCCTGCGACATTATAGCTTAACATTTTAAAATTATTCATTACACCTTCTTCAATTATTTCTTTATTCTGGTGGACGGATCCATTTCAATTGGATTCGTCATCCTCAAGTGAACACACTTTGACGCCATTTTTGCTTACATCGGCTGTTTTCTTGGCTACTGCTCTAGCTGGACAGCTGAACTTCGGGCTGACGTTTCGTACGCATTGTTTTGATTTATTAGTTCATTCACCAAATCGTGCATACCTGTAGGAATTGTTCCAATTAAGTCTTTAAGAGCATGAAGACCATTCGTATTGGCGTATTTAAGTCCTTCAGACAGATCCCAAGTAAATAACCGATCTTGAATGTATAGCCTATCATCTCTTAGGAAGGTTTTCAGATTTGGGTTTCCTTCTCGGATAGCTTTCATTATTGCTGCGAGCTTAGCTCTTCGTCGACGCACATTATACGGTAAGTCTTTATTTATTCGGATTTTGGTCTTCTTCTGTTTCGTAGTATTGCGAAGTACATTCTGAGCAGAGTCTCGATTTCTCATTTTGACGATAATTGTCGCAGTTTTCGGGTCACGACTGCGGGCACTGAAAGCTGTTTCTATATCGTTTATCGTCGAAGCAGAATCTCTCAGTAGATCGGCACAAATGGACTTTGCCCTCTCGTTCATGTTGATATTTTTTTCTACTGGCAGGTGTACAATGAGGTTACATTCAGTACTTTTCTGTAGGAGTTTATCTAGCGTATTTTCTAGAAATCTATTTCGGTCTCCTAATTGCAAGACCTTTCTCGATAGTACATCATGCTTTTCTTTTAGACATTTAATTTCAGAGACGAGCAATTGAAAGTCTGATTTCGATGCTAAGTCCTTCGCAAGGTCTTTGTTTTTCTCATCCAATATTTGCTTTAACTGATCAATTCTTATGCCTGTTATATTGTCGTTTGGCATTTTGGACTTGCTAGGGGTTGATCGTCGTTTTTCAGTGTTGTTATGCTCTGGGGATATTTCTAGTAGGCCTCTTTTACTCATTTGTTGAGGTTAACTTTACACTTAATTTTCGGCTGACGATGTATCTGTCTTATATGCTACAACTTACTCAGATTTTTATTTCTCTGGGTAGTGGGACATCTGACGATTCAGTTTGTATCGAACTTTTAGATATATATCTATTATCTTTTTTATTTTCACACTTTTTATCTAGGAGCTCTTTTTGCACAACTAATTTGACAGATCACTCAAATGTCAATCTATCCCTAGAGAGTATATATTATAAATTTCAGCTCCCTAGCTCAAACTTTGGATTTTCAAAAAAAGTTTTTTTTTTAAATTGTGGGCGTGCCAGTAGGCGGATTTTGAAAATATTTACACATGAGCTTAAAGGGACCATAGAGAGTATATATTATAAATTTCAGCTCCCTAGCTCTAGCTATTATTTTATTTAATTGTGGGCGTGTGGGTGAGATTTTGAAAATTTTATCTCCGGAGCAGTTTTAGGAGTCATAGATCATATATAAAAAATTTCAGCTTTCTAGCTCAAAATTCGATTTTTTCCAAAATATTGTTTTTTTAGTTTGTGGGCGGATTTCAAAAATTCGTAAACTTGATTATTTCGGGACCCTAGAGAGTACATGGTTAAAATTTCAGCTCTCTAGGCCCAGTTTAAAGGCCTAATTTTTGCCGACGGACGGACGGACGGACGGACATGGCTAGATCGACATTACTATCGATGCTGATCATAAATATAGTAACTTGTAGGGGTCTACGGGCAATATTAAGGTATGTTACAAACTATGCGTCAAAATTAATATACCCTTAGAATATGGTATAAACATACATACATATACATACATACACTCTTCTTCAACTGAATAAGCACAAACATTTTCTAATCTACGTTGTCCATTTTTTCAAAACCTTGTTCCGTAATATATCATTTGATGATGTTAACTGCTTGCTTATGATGTTGAGAAAATAAATCGGAAAGAATAATTCAAAAAGTAACGCTATTTTTTCCCTGGTTCCCTTGCAAAGCATTCAATATGGAAAAATACAGTTTTTCTTTGCGTCAACTGAATAGACACAAGGTCATTATTTTCACTGCTTATGAGTATTCTGTGGAGATTGACACATTAGATCAACAGTTGAAGTGCTTTAAGTGAATTTTATTTGATTAATTGTATTTCAAAGAAAAACAGTTAAATCAAAATCTCTTAATAGTGTTGAAAGAGCTCAAATCGATTAACTAAAGGACGATGGACTAACCAGGTGTTCTATCGCTGACGAAATTGGACGAAGTTCTAGTGTGGTCTATTATTATTTAAGAAGCAAAGATTCGCACGGAAAAACATGAAAGGAGGTCAAAAAACAGTAACAACAGCGGTTAATCGAAGAGCAATTTTAAGATGTGCTTCCAATTCCTGTGTCTCTGCGGCAAAAATAAAGTAGAAAGCCGGTGTTACTGCAAGAGTTTCAACAGTGCGAAGGGTTATCAATTGTGCCAAACATCTAAAACGGTTGAAAATTCAAAGGAAACCACCACTTAACGAGAAACGGAAGTGTATGCACTTGGAATTCTCTAGACTCCATATGAGTTGGAAAAACTAATGGCTGTATGTAGTTTTTTCGGATGAGAAGAAGTTTAATTTTGATGGTCCTGATGGGTTTAATTATTACTTCCACAATGTGAGGAAAGAAGAACGATTTTTAGCGCGGCATTATAGTCGAGAAGGTGGTGTTATGGTATGGGGAGCAGTTAGCTACTATTTCACTGTTGAGCTTGAGTTCTTAACCTCAACAATGACTGCATTAAGTTATAAAGGAAATTTGAAAAGAAATTTCCCTCAATTTTCAGGCATTTTTGGACCCATAAGCTGTACTTTTCAGCAGGACAACGCTCCCATCCACACGGCGCGCATAGCAAAAAGTTGGATAGGGGAGCGGAATTTCTAATTGCTTCAATGGCCGCCATACTCACCGGACCTGAACCTTATAGAAAACGTTTGAGGATGGTTGGTACGAAAAGTTTATGAGTGTGGCCGTCAATTTGAGGACCGAGAATCCCTTATTGTAGCCATTAAATTGGCCTGGAGGGAAATTTTGCTGGAGTACATAAAGAGGCTGTACGATTCCATGTCGGATCGAATTTACGAAACTATTAATAACAAAATTCGGCAGTACCCACTACTAAAATTAACTAATGAAAACCTATTTTAAGAAAAACTTTTTTCATTATATCCCAATAACTTTTATTTCCAATTTTAATATTTGTGTCTATTCAGTTGACGCAAAATAAAACTGCATTTTTCCATATTGAATGCTTTGCAAGTCAACCAGGAACAAAATAGCGGTACTTTTTGAAATATTCTTTCCGATTTACTTTGTCAACATCATACGCAAACAGTTTGCATCATCAAATAATATATTAAGGCACAATGTTTTGGAAAAATGGACAACGTAGCTTAGAAAATGTTTGTGCTTATTCAGTTGAAGCGAAGTGTATATAAAATAGGGGCTTGCAAGAATCCAATATTATTGAAGACTTAAAGCAGTCGAACGAGTTAAAATCAGTCAAAAGACTTAAAGCATTCAAAAGACTTAAAAGCAGTTAGCGAGTTTTCGTGTCCTTCGACAGTCAATCAACCTAGATGCCGAAAAAACAAAGAAAGTGGTGCTGGCGTGCACGTCTCGGAATTTGTCTTGCGCAGTTTCGTCACGAAGGCCTTGAAGTTCCTACGCATGCTATTCCACTTCTTTCTGGCTTCCGTTAAATCAACTGCGTCGATGGCCAGCTCTAGTACAACAATTGCCCAAGAATCGGTGTTGACATGTTGAAGTTTGTATTCTGGAACTGAGCTATACCCAAGCGCCCGATGCTTTTTCACCGCCACAATCAAACGCGATTCTTCTTCGTCGCTCCACGAATAGCCAATTTTCCTATCCCTATTTACTCCTGTTTTCTGCGTTTTGCCTAATTTACTCGACTTTGTTGTACTTTAGGTATTCAAACTCACACGATAGTTGACAGAATAGTCCATATTGTCGGCACTTGACGGCAACGGTTCGTATTCCATTTCACTCATAGTATTGGGTCTATAACTTAATTCGTGCGGTTTTTTTTTTCAAAATTTGAAAGTTTATTTAAGAAAAACATGACTTTTTCCCATCTTTCTGGCAATTTGTGGATCCCATTCCAAAAGAACTTCGCCGGCTTGGCAGCCAAGAATGAATCAAACCAATTTTTAATATTCTGTTGTGAACCGTATTTCAGTGAGGGCGTTCTGCATCGACCGGAACAATTGGTAGTCACAAGGGGCAAGGTCTGGGCTATAAGGCGGGTGGGGTAAAACTTCCCGTCCACTGTTTTCCAAATAGTTCTTAACCGGAATAGCAAGTTGGGCCGAGCGTTGTCATGATGGAAAATTATTGCCTCGTGTCTGGTCTCATATTCTGGGCGTTTTTCGGCTGCTGCTCTCTTCAAACGGATTAATTGTGTTCGGTAGCGTTGTCCATTGATTAATATCACCCAGTTTTAGCAGCTCATAATACAACACACCCTTCTGATCCCACCAAATACAGAGCATTACCTTCGCGCCATGGATATTCGGCTTTGTCGTTGATTTGGTTGGTTGGCCGGGTTTCACATATGATTTTTTTTGCTTGGGGTTGTTGTAATGGGTCCATTTTTCATCACCAGTAACAATCCGATGCAAAAATGACTTCCTTTTGTGGTGTTCCAGCAGCATTTCGGACATGCAAAACCGCATTTCGACGTCTCTCGGCTTGAGTTCATGTGGAACCCAATTTCCTTGCTTTTGAATATATCCAGTTGCTTTTAAACGTTTTGAAATGAGTGACACCCAAAGATTCTGCAAACTCTTCTTGTTTTTGGCAACAATCTTCATATGTAGAGTAATGCTTCCAATTCTTCATCTTCAAACTTTTTTGGCTGCCCAGGACGTTCATCGTATTCCGAGCCAATATCACCACTTTTAAATCGTGCAAACCACGTTTGGCACGTTCGCTCAGCTAGGTTCACCATAAACTTCCACCAAAATACGATGACTTTCGGCAGCAGTTTTCTTCATATTAAAGTAATGATGAAGAACTCCTCGCAAAAACACTTTTTCAGGCACAAAGTTCGACATATTTGAGTGAAAAAAAATTATTGCTGTTTACGCTTCAAATGAATGACATATACTGAAATGACGTACAATGACAGTAGCTTTCCAACGCATATTCCAATGGAATAATACAAATCTCTTAGCAAACCGCACGAATTAAGTTATAGCAGCTGTGTCATTTGTCACGGCATGAATTTCGTGCCTTGTCATTTTTTTGAGGCTGTCATTTAAATGACGCAGCAGCCAAAACGTGTAGTCATTTGTCCTTAAAATGACGGCTTTGTGACGCAATTTTTACGTCACAGGGTCATTTAAATGACTCGACAAAATTACCGTGTAATCGTACCTTAAGTCATTGTGTCCCACAACCGCCTACACAGAACGAGCGAAAGTAGACATTTTAGAGGAATAGTTTTCCGATATCTCTTTACACTGGTCCGAAATATCGATCTAATTGATCGTTCCAGTCTTTTTCATTTTTTGTTTTTTTTTTTCAAGTCAAGGAGCTACAAATACTAACAAGCCACAGACCTGGGCGACCCAAGAAAAAATATACAAACAAATTTATGGAATTAATCGGAAGGAGTTTTGAGACAGGTCATGGGAAACGTTATCGAAGTAATGTACAACAAGTCTAAAGGCGCCCTCTTGAGCGTCACTGTCTTTGCGACTTAATGGAAACATATTTGAACGTCTAAATACGAGTAAACAAAGAGAAGTAATTTGTATACCCCATCCTAATGCCCAAAAAACATATGCAGAATATTTCTTGCAGAGAAAGAGAAAACGAGAAAAGAAGCAAATGAGGGGGTTGGCTTCACTTGTTTGCGTAGATAGATAGATAGATAAGTTCTTTATTTTCATATTTCATAGTACAGTATTTTACGGATATCAGAAACACTTATATAAGAAAAACTCGCTTATAAGAAACGCAATCCAAAACACCGTGTCTTTTCCTTACATTTCTCTCTAAGATTATGCGTGTATAACTCGGATTTCGGATACAAGAAAACACGGTTATAAGATACTCCCTTTTATGCCTTAAATGTTTCCACCTTAAATGACAGTTTCCAACTATCCAATAGAAGGAGAGTAATAGGTTGGATAGAGGGCGAAGACTCTGTATTATTGTAACATTTATGTTATTGCTTTTTTTGTTTATTTTGCTTTTTGGATAACTCTTGCTGTGTTTTCCAATTAAAAAATAATTATTATTATTTTAGTTAAAATTATATTATTAAATTTCCATAATTTGTTCCCGTCATCACGGATTTTGATCAATATCATAGACAATTTTGTGGGAAATATCATATTCCTTGAGTAAAAATCCGGCCGATCAATGATTTTTAGCCGGACAGCCGGTAGCTCATACCTATTTAAATGGTGTGATAGGGGGTAAAATGTATCCATTATCACGGAAACCTTTTTTTTCAATTTACGCGTTTTGATGTTACATTCATAAATATCTTGCTTACAAACTGCCGGAAGTATGGCGCATACCAGATTTTATTATGTGGTTAGAGATTGTACTGCCATGGATTTTACTGCATTCAAGATATTTCTTTCGGAGTCATGTCTTTCTTCTACCTCTAGTTTCTTCCTTTAACTTTTCACTTCGTGCAGCGCTACCTGCTTTACTTTTTATACCCTATTCTAAGGGTACATTAATTTTGACGCATAGTTTGTAACATACCTTAATATTGCCCGTAGACCCCTAAAAGTTACTATATTTATGATCAGCATCGATAGTAATGTCGATCTAGCCATGTCCGTCCGTCCGTCCGTCGGCCAAAATTAGGCCTTTAAACTGGGCCTAGAGAGCTGAAATTTTAACCATATACTCTCTAGGGTACCGAAATAATCAAGCTTACGAATTTTTGAAATCCGCCCACAGACACGCCCACAAACTCAAAAAAACAAATTTTGAGCTAGAAAGCTGGAATTTTTTATATTATGATCTATGACTCCTAAAACTGCTCGGGAGATAAAATTTTCAAAATCCGCCCACAATTAAATAAAACAATTTTATTGAAAAACCAAAATTTGAGCTAGGGAGCTGAAATTTATAATATATACCTTCTAGGAGGCCCTTTATGATCATGTGTAAATATTTTCAAAATCCGCCTACTGACACGCCCACAATTTAAAATCAACTTTTTTTGAAAATCCAAAGTTTGAGCTAGGGAGCTGAAATTTATAATATATACTTTCTAGGAGGCCCTTTATGCTCATGTCTAAATATTTTCAAAATCCACCGACTGGCCCACAATTTAAAAAAAATCTTTTTTTGAAAATCCAAACTTTCAGCTAGGGAGCTGAAATTTATATTATATACAATCTAGGGGCCCTTTTTGCTCATGCGTTAATTTTTTTCAAATCAACCAACTGACACGCCCTCAATTAAATAAAACAATTTTATTGAAAAACCAAAGTTTGAGCTAAGGAGGGTTTTTTTCAAAAGTTTCGTTCTTTTCTATTATATCCTTTAAATGTTATATAACCAAATATGTAGAGCGTTTTTAACAATTCATCCATACTTAGACTTTTGTCACGTCCACTTATGAGGGTTAGGAATAAGAATAGGGTATCCAACAGCTCGCCCAAGCGGACTGTAGCCCGTGCCTATGTTTTTTTAAAATGGTTTATGGCTGGTTTTTCTGTTTTTTTTTTTTAGGTGTAATCAAATTATGAACCTCTACAATTACCCTTCAGTCAAAAATATGAAAATAAATGCTTTTTCTTTGCTTTGATTTCGGTGTACGGTCTAGTAACAATAAAAATGATTTGTCTCTTTATTTGCTAGTTTTTATGGTGATTGGTCACACTGGATTTGCAATAAAATTGGGTAGGCGGTGCTTACGTTTTTTCATAATGTATTTTTAAAGGCGAATTGGCTTGAATTCTTGTCAGTCGTGTGAAACAAGTGAAGAAAACACAATACGGGATGACGTGTGTTAGTACTCAGAGCAAACAAATAAGAGTGCACGTGATTTTAAAAAGATAAAGTTCACCTGTTTTTTAATTTAAAAATATTGTTAGAAGAAATGGGAAAACATACTTTAAATAGTTTGGCCTGCGGTCGAGAGGAAAAACAATATGTTGGTGTATGTAAAATATTTGTCTGTGCCGAACAGTGGCGTGGCGTGGATAATTTTAAAAGGGAAGACGTTGAAAAATTTAGTCACCTATAAAAATAAAAATCTTTAAAACCTGAAATAAAATAATTTTTAATGGGGATATTGTATCTACATAATATGCATTCCACATTGACTTAGCAAAAATATTCTAGCCACATTTTTTATACTTCAAGACATTAATATTTCAATCAACAATGAGCTTAAAGCATAACAAAAGTGGCTTCAAAAGAAGCCGGTCTTGACAGACGCATGATACAATAACTTAAAAAAATTCAACATAATGTGGATAGTAATTTTAAAATAAGAAAATTCAGAAGAATTATATGGATAATTCTTTATATTTGTTAAAATATAAAAACGATACAAATAATAATGTCAGCAATAAAAATAAATCAAAATTAAAAACAGCTAAAATTCACACACTTAAAAAAAAAAGTGAAAAGTTTTGTTAAAATATTAGTTCTTTATAATTATTTGTATTCTAATGCTATTCGACGATCTTTTTTGATAAACTCTGCCAATACCCTTTCATAGAAGTTTACTATATTTATGATCAGCATCGATAGTAATGTCGATCTAGCCATGTCCGTCCGTCCGTCGGCAAAAATTAGGCCTTTAAACTGGACCTAGAGAGCTGAAATTTTAACCATATACTCTCTAGGGTCCCGAAATAATCAAGTTTACGAATTTTTGAAATCCGCCCACAGACACGCCCACAAACTCAAAAAAACAAAATTTTGGAAAAAATCGAATTTTGAGCTAGGAAGCTGAAATTTTTTATATATGATCTATGACTCCTAAAACTGCTCGGGATATAAAATTTTCAAAATCCGCCCACTGCCACGCCCACAAAAAAATAAAACAATTTTATTGAAAAACCAAAATTTGAGCTAGGGAGCTGAAATTTTTAATATATACTCTCTATAGTCCCTTTAAGCTCATGTATAAATATTTTCAAAATCCGCCCACTGACACTCCCACAAATAAATAAAACAATTTTTTTGAAAATCCAAAGTTTGAGCTAGGGAGCTGAAATTTATAATATATACTCTCTATGGGCCCTTTATGCTTATGTGTAAATATTTTCAAAATCCGCCCACTGGCACGCCCACAATTATTATTATTTTTTTTTTTTTTGAAAATTCAAAGTGAGCTGGGGAGCTGAAATTTATAATATATACTCTCTAGGGGCGCTTTATGCTCATGTGTTCATGAGGGAACACTTCTTTCAATGCTTCACTATTCAAATGGTTGTGAAGGTCGAGAACCTCAAACTGCCGAAGTGACGACGAAGAATATAAAACATTAAGTTCATTTTTTAATGCCGTGAAGTCAAAAATTCTAGGAAAAAACTTAATTAGGGAAGATATTTTTACATCTGGACTGGAACGAGAAAAAGTGTCATACTTCAAATTATTTAGTAAATCCAAAAATGTAAGATTACTAAATGATTTATATCTGGCATTTATTTGGCTAACTATATTGTCTTTAATTTCAACAAAAAGGCGCTTATAATTCGTCTTCAAATCGAAGTCAAGCAACCTGCGTTTACGTGGAGGTTCGATGCAATCATTTACGCTGTCATAAATAACTTCAATTTCTTTCAATTTCAATTTTTCAATTTCAATTTTATTCCAATGTACAAATAAGACTCAGTCTTTTGTAGTACTTTACAATACGGATAATTATAGATAATAATAATAAATCAATCTTAAAGCTAATCTCACAATATATAATTTTTTTTTTTTTTTTTTTTTTTTTTTTTTTTTTTTTTTTGGAATTTACAATACGTTATGTATATAATTCATAATGATAATAATACATACATCAATCTTACACCTAATATTACTACAATAATTTTTATTTTTTTTTTTTCTTTTTTTTTACTTCAAACATATTTAAAAAGTCAGAGCTTATCCATGACTCAAAACGTTCGATTTCTTGCTTGGCATAACTAACTTCTGTTTGTTTTTTTTGAATTAAATTAAATAATACATCGGTCTTTGCAAATATTTCAGAAAGGGTATGAAGCAAAAAACAGAATTCCTTGCTCTCTAATTTATTTAATAAACTTTCTGCCATCGAAAGTGTGTCAGTATCCCATTCCCTAGAGTCATTAATTATTTTACTAAAAGTTTCAATTATATCTATTCTACAGTTAAAGATTACGTTTATTATTCTTGAATGATAATGCCATCGAGTTTCCGATACTCCTGGCATGCGTCGATTGGAAATTTGTTTTAAAAGATTGGACCGCTTTGTGGATTTATTAAAAAATCGAACGATGCTATTAGTATAGCCAAAAAATAGTTTAAGTTCTGCTATGTTTTCTAGAGATCGGGATAGTACTAAATTTAAAACATGTGCATAACAAGGAATAAAATTTGCCATCGGGCATTCATCAAGGACCTTCTTTTGAACACCACCCCCCTCGCCGGACATAACTGCGGCACCATCGTAGGATTGTCCTATTAACTTTTCCTTGCAGTCGTATGTTTCAAGAATTTTAAATATATGATTGGATAACTCATTTGCATTACGACTTGCGCTAACGTCAAAAAATCCAAGAAATCTTTCTTGTATACCATCCTCTGACAAGTACCGAAATATGGCACTCAGTTGTTCCCTATGACTCAAATCTGGTGTTTCGTCGATCATAATCGACACGAACCGAGCATCCTTGATTTCCGTTTTAATTTCGGATTTAATAACCGCCGCGATACTATGTATCAAATCGTTTTGAATATCGTTGGATAAACCTGAAAAAATTGGATTGTGTGTACTTGAACACTGCTCTAAATGGGATTCCAATAAAGTGTCATATTTAGATAAAAAATAAACCGCTTCGACATAATTGCCACGATTATCTGAACTAGACCTTTCATCATGACCGCGAAATGCTAACTCCTGTCTGCCTAATAAAATGACCGTGTCAATAAAACGTTCCATTAGTTTCCGATTTTTATCTACTTTTTTATTATGAACAACGAAAGAATTTCCTAAAGAAGTTTCAATGCGATTCGTGCCGAATTCGTGTAGGGATAAACAAAAACGAATATGTTTTTCTGTCTTAATATGTTTTTTCGAAGAATTAACTAAATTATTTATATCAGTGAAACCCGTTCGGCTCCAAACACTGGCGGAGTTTGAAAAAAGAAGACATGGAAAACAAAACATTTTATTAAGCTTGCAACTCCCAGTTAGCCATTATATTTTTGGTATAAGGAAACATTAAAATGTGTCACAAAACCATCTCTCCTTTGGTAATTAATATTTATAAAAGGCATAGAGCGCCCTACGTCTATAACTTTTTTTTTTATCAAGAAAAGATAGCTTACTAAAACTATTTGAATCCTCCAGGAGGAAATCAGTTAAACAGCAATCTACACTAATCAAAGACATTTCCAAAAAAAAATCTAAAACTGCACTAAAATTAAGAAGCTAAAATGTTTTTATCAGTAAGTTGGTAATAAAAGAAACTAAAAAATTACACATTAACCTTCACTTTCACTTTCACATCTAACTTTTCACTATTTTAATTTAAGATTTTATCAAATTGGCTTTACAAAACACTAGATTTTTTCAAGTTATTGCACTTGTGCAACGCAGTCTGTCAATAAATTCCAACTGATTCTAAATTAAAATTTGAATTCCTGCTTAAAAAAAAACAAGTGTCGGTATTTTATTTGACATGAACTTCTCTTAAGCGATATGCTGAATTTACTCTGCTGACAAATTGCCATAATATTCTACCATATTTTATTTCATAACACAAAAGTATAACAATAAATTTGTAAAAACATCGAAGCATTAACTATCACAAGAGAGAAAAATGAAAGCTCAACTTCTTACATCAACACGCATATCAATATCAACATCAAATTCAAAATCAAGAATCAACCCACATAACACATTCAGATATTATGTCATAAGAAAAAAGAAATAAGTCAAAGAACACCGTGTTATTAGACACAATGTTGCAAAAAAAACGAGTCAAACGTAGCACCTGCATTCCTGCAACATGTTGATATCTTCCGATTGAAACGCAATGCTAATCGCAAAAGGGAGAATGAAATGAAACAATTCCAAGTATTCAGCGTGAGATTTGGTTTATAAGACGAAATGTAGCGTCTTTTTCTTTGAATATAAAAGCGGGTGTTGAACAAAAAGGATCGGAACCGCAATGCTTGTAGAAGAAAGGGATATAAAACAAGTAAATAAGACGGAAAAATATTTTTTATTCTATTATAGAGAGAAGCGGTAGTTGAAAACTTTTTACTAAGAGTAATTTTGTGACTCTTCGTTGGTTTGTTGTTTGTGATTTGTGGATTGTGGAATGTGGTTGAATCTTGATTCTTGAATGAAGTATGAAGATACAGACGAGAGGTAGAATGAAAATATTAAACTTATTCGATAGCTTATGTGTGAGTGTGTGTGTAGATTTTATTTTATAATTAAAATACGGGACGGGTTTCATTTTTCATATATTTATTTGGCAGATAGTGCTTACTTTTGGTGGATTTTTAAAAGGGAAGACGGTAGGAATCGTGTTATATGGACGCCACGCCACTGGCTGTCGAAAAATAGTGAAAGGTGAGCAAAATTAAATTAGTGGAATGTATTTTAGGGAGATAAGAAAAATTAGCTTAAGAAGAAAAATGATTAAGACGAGCAGTGAATTTCACTTTTGTTTTGCTATAGCATTATGTATGTCTGCCAATCTAACTAAAAAGATGCGACTTTTAAAAGGATGGCAGCAGAATATAAATGCTCCCATTGGCATTTCAAGTGATTTAAAGGCAGATGGTATTCAGTTCCTTTTAACGAGAAACCTCAATCAAGATTGTCTGCAAAATACCTTCGCAGGAGGAAATAAAAAGTTACTGACTCCATTTCAATTCATTTGTTCATTTAAAATATCATTTTCAGCAAAGTATATGGAGGATACATGTAAGGAAGAAACTAGAGGTAGAAGAAAGACATGACTCCGAAACAAATATCTTGAATAAAGTAAAAACCATGACAATATAATCTTTAACCACATAATAAAATCTGGTATGCGCGATACTTCCGGCAGTTTGTAAGCACGCATACCAAGATATTTATGAATGTAACATCAAAACGTGTAAATTAAAAAAAAAAAACCGTTTCCGTGATAATGGATAAATTTTACCCCCTATCACACCATTTAAATAGGTATGCGCGACCTTTCCGGCTAAAAATCGTTGGTCGGCCGGATTTTTTCTCAAGGAATATGATATTTCCCACAAAATTGTCTATGAGATTGATCAAAATCCGTGATGACGGGAACAAATTATGGAAATTTAATAACATATAATTTATTTAAAATGTTTTCGGCCAATTAAATCCACGCCGACCAAGCACTTATTCGTCTGAGTGTAAACTTTTATTTTTTATTTAAAATTTTAGTAAGCGAGTCACGGAGTTTTCAGAATTGGTGGCTCCTCGCCTATAAGGAGACTTTTTAACAATTCGGGATTTTAGATTAGCTAAATCAAAGTATAAGAATTCAATAATAATAAAAGAGTAAAAAATTAATAAAGATGAAATATTCTAGAGGGACTTTAGTTTGGCTAAAAGAGACAGATGAAATGTATTCCTATGTATATAAATAAACAGAAAAAAAGTCAGCGAGACGATAAAAACCGGGCTTTCAGAGTTTAGGTACATATATAAGAGATAGAAACATTATTGGGTTACCGTTTGGCATAGGTATTTCGGTAATACATTGCATGCTTAACAAACGTAGTAAGTACCTTCCACCCATAATTTCTATTTAATATTAAGACACATTCTTCAAGAGAAAGAAGTTTTTGTCGAAGTATAGTCAGCGACTTTCTTGCAGAATTGGGCATACTGTTCAAATTTGAAAAACGTCCTCGTTCTGGTTTAGATTGCAGAGCGGACAGATTGGGTTGATGTCGTTTATGTTCAGTCTGTGAATAGGCTCCAGCAGTTCAGTGCAAATTTTGGAAATAGGACTCATTTCTGTCCATTTCTGTTACAGCAAACTTCGAATGAAATACTTTTCTGACCCTAAGAGCATATTAAGGTGTCTATAGGGGCTATGAGAATAACACCCACTGCTGGTGTGGAGGTCATGCTAAGCCTCAAACCCTTTGATTTATTTGTGAAAGAAGCTGCCGGAAACACTGCTCTGAGGCTAAGCCAGACTAAAAACTGGAGAAACAGCCTAATAGGACATAAGCAGGTCCTTAAAGAATTTACGGGGAATTATGTTTGCAGAGACTTATGAATTTGCAAGACCTCTTACCACTTACTTCCCCAGCAGGGAAGAATGGCACAGATACCAACCACCTCCTATCAGATCTACTATACCTATCTACACTGACGGCTCAGAGATTGACTTGGGTGTTGGTGCAAGATTCTATTCTGAGATTCTCGGAATATCCAGGTCAATCAAACTTCCCGACTATAGCAGCGTTTTCACAGCCGAGGTGGTGGCAGTGACTACAGCTGCTGAACAGCTCGCAATGATGACAATACCTTATACAGATTTGCCTTTTTCATTGACAGCCAAGCGGCAATAAAAGCGATTTCTGCCGTAGAAATTAAATCGAAGCTTTTTGGTGGTTGTTGCAAAGAGCTGCCGGATCTTGGCGTACAGCACGATGTAAAGCCCTGCTGGGTTTTTGATCACGTTTACGTTAGTGTGCCGGGTAGTGAGAAGGCTGATTAGCCAGGAAGGGATCACAACTCCGGACAAATCAGGCCGATATTACAGTGGAAATTCCCCCCTGTAACCTTAAACAGCTGATTGGGGACAAAATACTTGAGGCAACTAATGAAAGGTGGAGCACACTTCAATCCTGTGCCACAACCAGGAAACTATGGCCGCTCTACAACAAAAGCCAAACCGAGAGTTTAGTACAAATTTACAAAAAAGCTGTGTCCTCATTCCTGTGGGCGTCATCACTAGCCATAACATGCTGAAATATCATGCCAATAGGATAAAAATCAGCACGGATGACCTATGCAGAGGCTGTGGCGATGAGGGTGGCAGGAGGATACTCCTCACTTTGTCTGCCGCTGTCTCTAGCACTCTGCCACATCAGAAATAAATTCCCGGGAAAATTCTTTTTCCAGGACCTAGAAGAACTTCAAAAACTTAAGTTTGTAAATGTCTCAGGATGGCTTGCTCTTCCATAGGTTCCCATAGGTCTCCTACTGTGGGAGATACCCAAGGGCATCACAATGGATCTACACTGATTTATGTGTTACGAGTGTAGGTTTATCCTTCCCTGTCAACCAATTTACCTAACCTAACCTAAGGTGTCTATAACTTGTTCAGGAAGCTGACAATCTTGCTTGCTATAGAAAGCTTTGGTAAAGTCTATCATCAACAGCTGCAATATAGTCATAGAAGATGTTTTTCACTCAAGTCCGGAGTGGACCTGGGCCTCAACCAATACGCCTTCCTCTTCCACTTGCGCGCGCAAGTTTGATTTCAGCTGTGGTGTCATTATCAGAAACTTCGGAGCTGAGGTAGACAAAGTCCCTAACTACCTCAAAATTATAGCTGTCTATCGTGACGATCTGTCCGATTCGTCGATGTTGTGTGTCTTGTTGACAGTATATATTTTGTTTTGACCTCATTCACCACTAAACCCTTTTTTGCCGCTTCTGTGCTAACACTTGCAAACGCACCAGTGACAGCTCGCTGTCTTCTGCCAATTATGTCAATGTCGTCAGCATATGCAAGTAGTTGCACAGACATTTGAAAAATTGTGCCTCTAGTGTTGGCTGGCGAGTTTCGCACAATTTTCTCAATCATGATGTTGAAGAAGTCACATGACAGCGCATCACCTTGTCTAAATCCTTTTTGACATCAAAGGTCTCGGCGAGATTGTTTCCGACGTTTATGGAGCAGCGGGCGTCCTCCATTGTCATTCTGCACAATCTGGCAAGTTTGGCAGGGATGCCAAAACTAGACATGGCTCTGTATAGCGCGTCTCTAAAGATGCCGTGATATCCGGCCTTAAAATCGATAAAAGATGGTGGGTATCGATTGGGACTTCTTGGGTTTTTCCAGGATCTGCCGTAGTGTTAATATCTGACTCACCGTAATAATTTTCATTTAATATCAATGCCAAGTTGTTAACGGAAACTAAAGTCAGGTGAGTAAGAGTTTTGCAAAGCTACCTGCATCACCAGACCTTTCAAAAACTTAAGAAATATAATCTGCACAAGCCTTCAAATTACTCAAATAAATTGGAGATAAGCCTGATTCAACATATATGGCGTGGTTCAGTGTAGCTGTCGGAAGCTTAAAAATGCGGAGGTAGAAGTAGCGTTGGATTTCCTCTATTTCTGCTAAGAAATGATACCCGTACACTTCACTTTAGTTTTTGGATCAACAAATTGGCAACAAAAGAACTGAGACCACGAAGAGTTGATTGTCACCTTCGCTACAGTTGTCCTTTCCTTGATAAGCCAGAGAAGATTTTAACTACTTCGATTTTGTCCCCATCTAACGTCCATCTCCACTCGCTTATATCAAATTTTGCCACCTAAAACGATGACCTTTAACTTGTAAACGTTAATTTTAGGATCCCAAGTATCACTGTATTTTATGGGTGGCGACGGTGTAGAGGTTAGTGTGTTGGCTTGTTAATCGTGCGGTGCAAGTTCAATCCCCATGGGCAACAACAACATACGCCACCCATTCACATGCCTCTACACCAAAAGGAGAATTTCTGCCTGGTAGTACAATGGACCGTTACCGAGTCTGAGTGCTCTAGGATTTGGAATTCCTTTTAAATAAAAAAAAAAAAAAAAAAAAAAAAAATCACTGTATTGCTTTAATCATCATCATCATCATCATCATCATCATCATCATCATCATCATCATCATCATCCAGTGTAATATTTGCACTTGTATACATCCTCAATCCTGCTGTTGAACAATCACAGTGCACAATGGCCAGCGGGCTTCTAAACGATATGATGGCGGCAGAAGAGGGTAGCAAGGACAAAAGAAAAATAGAACAAACTCGTGGGATGACATGGATGCGGGGGAAATACCCCACTGAGCAAAAAACTTGTGATTATTACGGCACACATCACAAGGGACTCGTAAAACGTAAATGAAGTCCAACCGTCTACGACGATGACGGCCATGGCTAAAAAGAAAAGGACCTTAGCAAACTGCCAAAGGACAACCGTGAGGATGATGAAGAAATTAAATGAAGGACCTGCAAGCGAAACTTAAGCGAATGGTTTACTTTCCTCGCCGAAGGATTAACTGCAGTGGGTAAATTGCAATTGGGCATAGAGATGGGTCATCCCATTGGGACAAGAGCGTAAGTAAAGACAGAGTCACAAGTCCACATTTCGAGGACTTTTTGTATTCCCATCTGATATATATTCCAGTCATAAAATAAAAGTGGAATAGTACAACTCGTAGAAGGGGTATACGTACGTTTGTATATACCTGTTGAAAACAAAATTTGGCTGGAATATAGATATTTGAACAAGACTTGCGAGTAATGTTTCACCAGAGAACTGCAATATACAAATTTAAGTCCTCAAACTTCCATCATAGCCACATACACCCGCATACACATTCAGCACTTAAGTGGGACACAACTCCCAAAATTGATTTGGGACTTATGTCCCACACCATCGGGACATAAGTCCCCCATAAGTCCCTCAAAGAGGCCTTATTTCACTTTGCAGTAGTAAAATAAAGCCATATTTCAATATATGGACTTTTTAAGCTTTCTGAAAGTGAAATAAGGCCATACGAATTCATTTACCCAAAGTGCAATAAAGCCAAGTGCTAAAGTAAAACCTCGCACCTACTCCAAATCAAACAGTGACCCCAAGCAGGGGGGTTGCAGGGGGGCAGAATGCTCCACCATAGGCATAGCAATGTTTATGGAATCTATTTGCGATTTCGCAACTATTCCCATAAACAGTGCAATGTATATGTGGCATGCTGCCCCCCTGTTAATTATGTTTTACCTATCAATTTATGAACGTTAATAAAATATAAAATATTTCCAACTGTTTGTTTCATTCGGGACTTGTGTCCCATTTTCAACGATACAAATTCGGGACTTATGTCCCACTTAAGTGGGTTATAAGTCCCGAAATCAATTCGGCCGAAAAATTAATTCGGTACTTATGTCTTCGGGACTTATGTTCCTGCGCCTATTCTAACCCCGTCATTGCAGGGGAATGATGAAGATGATGATGATGATGACGATGGCATAGACAAGAATGGCGAAGCGGAACGGGGTTTATATATGATCCGGGTGTGACGAGACGACACACGGCGACGATGAAGAAAGGAAGAAAATTATTATTTTTCTTCCGTTCGGGTCTCTATTAATTTTATTGTTTTTGTTACCGTATAAGCAACAATTTGTATGCCCTTTCTACGATTCACATGGCACCTGATGAACATCTTTTACATTTGTATTTCACCTTTTATTTCTCGTCTCCCTGTTGATGTCCATGATTTTGCCTTTCGGCTGTAATAAACTGGCGTACAGGCAAGTAAAGGTGCTGCTTTGGCTGGTGGCTGTATTTTGAAAGAGAAACATGAAATCAACAGCTCGAGAGTGTATTTCTTTCACGGATAACACTAAGGATATAAACACAGTTTTTGTGTATTGGTTTCGTATTAGCATATAGGTATTTTGACTTTAGAATATCAGCTAGATTGCGTGGAAACGTATTTTACGCATGCGAATGGACTTATTGCTCCTTGAATTAACATGAAAGGTGTGGGTGTAAGTGTAGGTTGTCGATATAAAGGCACAAATGTTTTGACAGCAAAACACACTTTGGCGGCTTCAATGACACTTTATCCCAAACTACGTGACCATAAAGAAAACGAACTGTTAGACACGAACAGAAAATAGTTCCTCCTCTCCTGTTGAGTATAGAATTTTTAACTTATTTGACGCTTTCGCCTACATTGGAGGCTAAAACAGTGTTTAGCTCAATTGATTTACGTTAAAGGACCACTCTTGAGGTGGTTTTTGTCCATAAAATCAGCCGAATTCGAAGTGGGCCATCTGTTGTCCCGTAATGACAGGAGGTTAAATCTATCGCGCTTCATTAGAAGCTCTAAGTGGTTAAGCGGGTAGAGGTAGAAACTCCCTAGATCCACTTGGCACAATGGATCTTACATTGGTCTAAGTTAACCTAACCTAACCTACTCCAACGTAGGGCCCGAAAAAATAAACATTTTTAAAATCCGCCAGTCACCTCTCAATATTAAAAAAAAGAGAAGAAAATTGTTATAATCGAAGAAGTCAATAAAAATGAAAGTATCCTGATAAGTCTTTCTAAACAATCAGGCCATTCAAAGCTGTTTTCCACGCCCACGTTTTGGTTGCGTTTTTGTCCATAAAATCCTTAAAAAACGTAAAAACAGTAACAACAAATATATGTACCTACCTACAGGGTGGACCATCAGGTATGATCCTATCGGAAAGTGACATGCTTTTTACAAAGGGCGTCGAATGTCAATTCGGTGTTGACATTTATGAAGCAAACAGAATTAGAATATTTTTTAAATAGTTGTGAATGAAACTATCGAAAATGACATTAAAAGAGCCCAAGTGCTAATCAACAATGTGGGCGGCCACTTAAGTGGTACATATATCATTTTCAAAACATAATGGAAAAAAAATTGAATGCTCAATTAAATATTCATTCGCATTAATTTTGTTGCTCTATTCGAAAGATATAGCTTAGGCGAATAGGGTCATATTTTACGGTCCACCCCATATAATCCGGAAGCCAGCGTCATTAAAATTTGATAGATTTGCGTAGTCATGATTTTATTTTATCGTGTAAAGTTAACGCTTGACAAATATTAGATCGATCCTACAGGCTCACTTCTTCAAAGATGAACAATAATCTTTTAAAGTTGTAAAAATAAACAAGGGTAAATGTTTAGGTTGCTTAATGCTGAAACCTTTTAAAAATGGTAATTGAAAAAAGAAAAAAAAAAACAATGCCTGCCACCTGTACCATGGTGCGATGTTATGCTGCCAACGCTCTAAATTTGTAAAAAAAAAAACGCAAACAAATTATTGAAGTTCGAACATTGCTGGAAATTACTCTGGAAAACTTATTAGACATTGCAAAAAATATTGACTTATCCACTAACGTAAGTTCCACTGTCATTATGCCACATCGATTGAACTATTTGCAAGACAGATAAATCTGCTCTTTCGAAAATATTGGAAAACATGGAAAACAAAAAAAAAACACCAACACACGTAGACTTCAACATTTTCGATGCATTTTTTTACGTTTCATCTTTTGTAAAAGATTCCGCTAACTTTAAGAACTATTTCCAAAAAGATTTGGTTACGAGATGCAAAGCACGAGCAGTCATTGTAACGTTTCGTGGGACAAACAGAAGTAAACGTTATCAAATTGAGGGTGATGATCAAGTGCGTCCTGTAGATTTTGAATCAGAGCGGAGAAACAAAAACTTTAAAAAAAGTTTAGTAGCATTTTTGATTTAACGACTGGAAAAATCCTTCTGTGGCATAGAACAGTTTATATTAATTATGCACAATATTATAAATTCGTAGACGTCAACGATGCCGTTATCAGGACTAAGGACACAAATTATGCATCTTTTGCAGTCGAAGAAGCCGACGCAAATGTGATTTCCCATGCTCGCAAAGTGGAGCCAGATTCAAACGTTCTTATTCGCTCCGTTGTTCTGTTACCGACATTTTGATAATTGCTTTAAAATTTGGCTCAAAGTTGTTGTTGCAATGAGGAAAGATTTATAAATGTAACGAAGCTTTTCGATGCATTGAGACAATATTTATGTCAAGCTCTGCATGTTCCTACATGTTTTCGCGTTATGTGATTGTAATTCTGCTTACTTCAAAAAATCCATGAAGTGGCTATTGACGTTGTTGAAAAACTCTCCTCAATTCATCGAAGCCTTCTCAAAGCTGCACGCACCCATCGAAACAGATACTTTCGAAACATTTGAAACATTTGTTTGCTGCATGTACGGATGCAAACTACTAAGCGACGTAAATAAAGCCCGACTTGTCATTTTTAAGAAAGCTTTTAAATGCAACAACATTTTGAGAAGTGCTTACTTAGTGGAGAGTCTCTGGTTGCCTTCCATCCAGCATTTGCTACGCTAACTGGGAAACCCTGTCTGAAGGATGTAACTATAAATTGAGAAGTTGGAGAATGCAGAGCACGCATCGATCGATATCAAAAAAAATGTACTTACGTAATATTTATTCAGCTGCACATCTGAACACACAAGCAACTTAAACGCAGTTAGCGCTGTACGAAGAACCAACAAAAAACTGACAAAAATAAGAAAGAATAACGGTTAAACGTGAACTTGTGTGGTCGATTCGACGAAGCATGTACCTCCAGCGTTAAAAGTGTTTATTTAAATATTAAAAAAAAACATCAAAACCTATTTTGTTTGTTTCAATCAGTTGTGTTCCAGTGCGGAATCATCCTTACATCTAAGATTTTTCCATAGTCCCATTTGTCATTCATAATAGCTGGGTCTTTGAAGGCTTACAAGATTCAGCTCGTCCAAGAATAGAAGCCGAAATACCATGGTTTGCTTCAAAATGTTGGTCGGCCCATAATCAACTGGCTCATTTTTGGATCAATTTCGTATGTCAATATCTAAGCAAAATTGTCGCAATTGGAGTGAAGATAATCCACATGGCATTATCGAAACGTCATCAAATCCCGAAAAATTCACCTTTTGGGGCTAGTGGAATCATCGGCCAATTTTTTTTTTTTAAAATAAGACTAATCAGCGTGTTCCAGTAAATGGTATAAACTATAAAGACGTTTAATGTCATTTTCGGTCCCCGATTGAATGGCATGAAAGTGGGAGAGATATGGTGCCACCAGCATGGCGCCACATGCCATACAGCAAACGAAACAATCATCTTATGGAAGAAACACGCATAATTTCGCAATGTTATTGGACGCCTCTTGATCCGTTGGAGCCGGACGAATTTCAGCAATGCGTTTCTATTCGTGTCAAAAATGTGACTAATATTTATTTTATTTTACTTCTGATAGCGTTTCTTGCTTCTGCCGCCAGTGCAGTCGGGCAAACCCTGCAAGCCCCATAGCTGCACCAGTAAAATATTCTTACCAAATTATTCGTTAAACCTTGCTCGGTGGAATAACATTTTATCATTGAGACGAGACTCCACTATTCATTCAGAGAAAGCCAAACAATGACACCCACTCCAACTATTTTGCAAGCAAATATTTCACGAATTCCGTGTTGAGACGCAACAATTTCTCTGATTGTTACCCAGTTGCCTTGGACACTTATGTACCTGTTACACCTATCTTCTGTTAAATACACCCAGCTGTGCACCCACTCCAGCCCAGTGCCAGTTCCGTGTGAAATCGTCTCCAATTTATATCTCGTACCGTTTTCGCTTCACTGCCTGAAATACAGAGCACAAACAAAATAGGCGCCAAAATTAATTTCCTGTCCAATCAGAGAGTTTATTTAATTAAATTAAACTAATGCCATCGGGTGGCGAAGAAATAGCGAACGAAAGCACGCAGCCAAATCCTCGCAATGGGCCAAAAATACACTTCACTTTCCATCCTTAATTAAGGGAAATATAAATGATTATTAAGTAGCCTTTACTTGGCTATCGAAGTCGCAGCAAGGGGGTGCGAGATACTCAAGGCAGATTGAGTGATGGAAAAAGTGTGCTTCACTTCCTTAACAACTTTATTAAGGACGCGCCTTCGTGGCCACCATTCAGTGGCGCTTGTGAAAATCCCTTTTATATGGAATACCCGATATAAAGTATGCGTGCCTTGCGACTGGCTAGTGACTGGAAGCGAACGACCAGGCTTTATAAATTAAAAATGCTAAATTAGTCCAATTAAATAGAATGACGTTTCGCCATCGGGCGAGATTAGATTGTATGGAAATAGCGCAAGATTTTCTGCCCCATGGATGTAAACAGAATCACTCGAATACCAACATCCAACGGCAGTGGCCATGGCGAGGTGGTAATTTGTTCTTTTTTTTCGTTTTACCCTTGTCTTTGAATGTTTTTCTTTTCTCTTGTCCTTGGCTGATGTCTATGGAGACGGTGTGGTTGCGTCTTGCCACCCCCAATCTCCCTATAGGGTTAGCTTGTTAAAATGACAGCAACGCGTCGTGTGAAACAACGGGCATTCCAACGGGCTAATTACATGGAATTAAGCATCCATTCGCTCGTCCTGATATAAATTCGGGTTCAGGTTCGGGATTGTGTTTCTTTTTTGTGCACTATCCATTCCAGAGTACCGCTCGTTACTACTGCTGTTGTGTTATCTTAATTTTTGTTTTATTTCGCTCGCGCCCTCTTTCTTGTTGAGTGTCCCGCGGACAATAGTACTTTGGCACAAGGATAATGCTAATATAAGAAAAACGAAAACAATTTCCCAGATTGTTTCCATAATGGCACCTAGCGAGTTTTTTTCTTTTCAAGTACACCCACCCCACCGACCAATACTTTCTTACAGCAAAGAAACCGAACAAAATGAGGCAAAGTGGATGCCGATGCCGATCTCCCTTTAAGTTGTGCGGTGTCTTTCAAGAAGCGAGAGTTAACAAACACGAAGAAAGAGAAGCAAAACAAACGACATTGCTAACCTATCCCGAGGCAAATCGTTTGTTTATTAAAGAACAATACAACAGATAAAATGCAATCCTTTCTCAGGGAGATACAATTGTAACAGACAGACGGGTCTCAGCCCCGGAAGGAGTGTCAGGACTTAGGAGGGATATATAAACGCTCGGCTAATTATTAAGCTTAATTAGTAATATTCTTGTTTAAACAGTTACACCGGGACGGAGATGGGGATGGATATGGAGAGAATAAAACAAAAGCCACCGGCTATTCGTGGACTGTCCTGGACTTTCAACATAGTTGTGTATGGTGTTTATGTATGATGCTGGACCAAAATTATTCCACCCATTTCCTGTTTTTTTTTGTGTCCACCTCCGTTTATCTCCATATCGCAGGATAATAATGCAAATGCGCAGATTGTAATTAAAAGCAAGCAAATCGCTGCAATCTCTCTCCAGGAGACGGATTCTTTGCTTCATTTGTTTTCCTTTCAATTTTATTCGCCCGTCAGCTAGTCAGTCAAACCAAACTCCAGTCAAAGATTGGAAGAAGTTTCAAGCAGAAAAAGTATCTGTTAAAGTGTCTTACTTATGGCGAAGTCATCAAGCACACGCTCCACTTTTCAAGGAGAAGAGTAATGATAGCAGATGATTGATAGTCACAAATTAAAGAGATTGGCGTGCGATTATGCTCGATGATTAATTAGGAATACTGCTACTTGCTACGAGAACGGAAAAAGCTGTAGAGAGAGACAGTTATGGTTTATGAAGAAGACGTGCAGAAGCAACTAGGTTCCGTCATAAATTGAAATACTGATGACGTAAGCGAACTTGTATGTGAGTGCGTTTGTTAGGACTATAAATAAGTTCGAATGTATTTTTTTTGCGGAATGATGAAATAGAATTGACGAGATGAAGATGGACAGTTTTTGATCAATCTTTGAATATTTTCAGAAAAAGTTCTGCAAAAAGAATTCTTAATAAGTATAAGTACATAATGAATGTACGAGTAGTACGTCTACTTACAAATTTTTTTTTTTTTTTTTTTTTTTTTTTATTTTCTTCAATACGTTACAAATACATATATAATTGTGTTACCTGCAAAGCTTATGGCTTATCTGCAGGTGATTGATTTTCACAATTGAATACTATTTGAAAGTTTTAGTTTTTAAAGTGTTAAGTTATACATGAGTTTTCATTCTTTAGATTAATTTACTTTGCATACAAAAAATGGTTTCGTTATTTTTGTTTTTTAAATATATGTACATAATTTCAAAAAATGCAATTAAAATTCAAAAAGTGCAATTTGATTTCTTTTTTACGTTTTTTAAAGTTTCGAATATTTTTAAGGTTGTTAGGCAGTGAATTAATTATTGTTGGGATGACAAATGTAAGCCGTCTTCTTCCGTAATTGTTGTAGATTTCCGGTATTTCTAAGAGTTGTTGAGCTCGTCTTCTCGTGTTTTGATTGTGACTTATTGGTTGTTGAAATCGGAAGTCGTCATAATACTCCAAGACTGCTGTCATCTTAAATATGCTGTTTACATCTAAAACTTTAAAATTATTAGTGTTATTATTATAGTTGATAATTTTTATTAATCGTCTTTGAAGGTTCAGAATCTTATCGATATGTGTTTTTGACGCATTTCCCCATGCCAATATGCCATATCTAACTCGTGATTCTGCAAGCGAGTAGTAAACTTGCTTCTGGACATCTACAGTGGTGTATCTCTTCAGATATGTCATCGCAAAAACCGCACTCTTCAGTTGTAGTCTCAGTCGGTGCATGTGCTCGTACCAGGTGAAATGATCGTCTATGATGATTCCCAGATATTTTATGCTTTTAACAATCTGTATTGCTTCTCCTCTTGTTGTTGTTGGGCAGTCTTCATTTTGATGGTAAACGTTTATAGTCGCGGTTGGTTTGTTCGGCGTTCGTATGTGCATCATCTTAGTCTTTTCTGAGTTTATCACCAAACTGTAGTCGTGGCACCATCTCGAAACCTTATCAAACTCCTCCTGCATTATTGCCGTCGCAGTGTCAAGGCATTTGTGCCTCACCACGATAGCAATATCGTCTGCGTATGCGAATGCTGTACCTTTTTCCAACACACGTAGAAGTTCATTGGTGAATAAAATGAACAGCAGTGGACCCAATTTAGACCCTTGGGGTACACCAAACTGGATCTGTTTTCCACTGCTAGTCACATTAGATACTTTTACCTTAGCCGTTCTGTCTGATAAGTAGTTCTCTATCCATTTCGCTACATTTCCCCTTACTCCGATCCTGTGCAGGCTCTCTAGAAGTTTACCGTGATCAAGCGTGTCAAATGCTTTACTAAAGTCAACGAACATAACTAAAACATGGTGGCTTTTGTTTAAGCTCGTAGTAATTAAGTTCGAGAGTTCTCCCAAGAGTCTTCCTGTGCTCTTTCCCTTTTGGAAACCATATTGGTTTGATTGTAGAACTTTTTTTTTTTGTATGAAATTGGTCAGGCGTCTCACAAAAATCTCCTCGATACATTTTTCGACAATGGGTAAAATTGCTATAGGCCTATAGTTTCCTGTTTCGCTTTTAAGCCCTCCTTTATAAATCGGTCGGATTATAGAAGTTTTCAGTATGCTGGGAACACAGCATTGTTCAAAGCTTCTATTAATAATTGTCTTGACTATTGGTGTAAGACTTACAGCGTTCAGCTTCAAGTCAATTGTGTACCATTAGATACTTAGCCAAGAAATGATAAGTCTGCTTCACCAAACAGAACTATCTTCATCGGGGTGTGTGGAGGATTAAGAAATTCTAGAAATCAAAGTCCAGAAAACTTTGGGCAGCTGGCCAGGAAGCTTTAGTGACTCCGACGTTTCAGTTCATCCCATCAATGTTCTATCGGATTCAAGGCCGTGCTTCGAGCTGGCCAGTCCATCGTACGAATGCCGACGTCACGTATATACTGGGTCACCACATATGCAGCATGAGGCGTCCGTTTTCTTGCATTAACAGGCATATCCTGCCCGATATATCCTGCGATATGTAACACATGGTCTGCGACGATTTCAGAAATGTAGCGATGAGAAGTCAATCCACGTGTACGGCCCATTGGTTCGATGAAAACCGAAGCTGTATGTGCGGTTAAGGAGATGCCGCCCCAGACCATTTTATATCCTCCTCCATAAGCAACAGTTTCCTCGATGCAACATTGAGAATATCGTTCACCAACTCAACGATATACTCTCTGACATCGATCACTTACATGTGGACTCACCCTGGACTCATCAGTAAAGAGTACATTACCCCCACTGCTCCAACGTCCAATCCCTATGCTCTTGAACAAATTCAACGCGTGCTCGAAGGAGGGCTACGGTTAATACTGGGCCTGCTGTAGCTCTCTTCGGAGTCAGGTTCTATTCAAAAAGTCTCATTCTGACGGTATCCGAATTTATGAACACTTGGTGTTCGTCCCGCAGACTTTGTTGGACTTGAACTGCATTTAAGCGGCGATTTCGCAGATCAGTAAGTTTAATAAAACAGTCATCTGCTGCTGATGTAGCCCTAGGTCTGCCCGTACCTGGACGTCGATCGAATGCCCCAGTCTCTAGGTATCGTCTGTAAACTCGTTGCAGCAAAGATCTGCTAATTTGAAGTCTTCGAGCGACCTCACGTTGCGCAACGCCTGCTTGAAGTAGTGCTACAGCTTGAGCTGCTTCCTGAGGTGTCGTATCCATTATTAACAACGTAAAAAAACGCTAAAATACACGCGGCTGAGCAAACACTGGACTAAATCTAAAAAAAATATAACAGACACTGACTAACATCATTGTAGAAAAAAGAACGGTAATCGCGAAATCTAGACAAAACAAAACAAATGGTTAACATTGTGTTTCTTGATTGATTACAATGTGTGAGTTAACGGTACTTAAGAATAAATTTAAAGTCATTTTAATTGACATGAAAAGCACTTTCTGTAGGCACCACTTTTTTAGTTGTACGTGTTATACTTTTAAAGAAAAGCGTATCAGAGCTTGAACGTAGCGGGTGGCCCGGTTTATTTGCTGTCGAGTGTATTTACCTGCAACCCTATTGACTGAGAAATTTATATTATTTTTTTTTTATTCTGAAATCGACTATCCGGAATTGGAGTTAACATAGAAAAATTTTGAAAATCCGGGAAGTTAAGATAGAAAAGAGTGACAATTGAGTAAAAAGGCCGACAAAATCAAACTAACGTTAGTTTACCAACACGCTAGACCGGACAGTGGATTGTGAATATAACAAAAAGGCAATAGAATGGACACGTTCGATTTGCAAGGTAACTACGTGCCGGCATTGACAGACATTAGATACAATTAACGGAAGGCATATGCTTGTATAAAATAAAACTAGTACATATGTATGACGTAACAATACTTTACAAGAATAAATACTTCAAAAAATATTCATTGGCGGATTATCAGGCAGAGAGGAATCTTTGATGTACGACGAAACTTGTATGCGTCATGATGCCCCGTCTGAGCGGCATGAGTTTTTACTACATCTGTAAACTTTGACACCATTAACAACGCGTTCATATAACAAGTCGTAAGTTAACTTGAAGGCGACTTGTGTCGCCATAGAGTTGGATCTTCAACCCCTAATGTCCGCATGTAGATAATGTTTTTTTTACCCTATTCTAAGGGTATATTAATTTTGACGCATAGTTTGTTACATACCTTAATATTGCCCGTAGACTCTAAAAGTTACTATATTTATGATCAGCATCGATAGTAATGTCGATCTAGCCATGTCCGTCCGTCCGTCCGTCTGTCGGCTAAAATTAGGCCTTTAAACTGGGCCTAGAGAGCTGAAATTTAACCATATAAAAAATAACCATATATAAATTTTTCGAAAAAACCGATTTTTGAGCTAGAAAGCTGAAATTTAGTATATATGTTCTATGACTCCTAAAACTGCTCGGGAGATAAAATTTTCAAAATCCGCCCACAATTAAATATAACAGTTTTATTGAAAAACCAAAATTTGAGCTAGTGAGCTGAAATTTATAATATATACTCTCTAGGGGGCCTTTGTGCTCATGTGTAAATATTTTCAAAATCCGCCTACTGACACCCCCACAATTTAAAAAAAACCTTTTTTTGAAAATCCAAAGTTTGAGCTAGGGGGCTGAAATTTATAATATATACTCTCTAGGGGCCCTCTATGCTCATGTGTTAATTTTTTTTAAACCCTTACTGACACGCCCACAATTAAATAAAATAATTTTATTGAAAAACCAATGTTTGAGCTAGGGAGCGTTTTTTTACAAAAGCTTCGTTTTTTTTTTTTGATAACATCCTTTAAATATATAATATATATATAATATAAATATAACAAAATAATGTAGAGCGTTCTTAATAATTCAACCATACTTGGACTTTTGTCACGCCCACTTATGAGGTTTGTAGGTTATAATGTAAAGGAAAAATAGATCGTGGAAGAGTATTACACATTCGTGTTGAACGGCTGAGGAGTGATTCTTTGAACTTCACTGCACGTCCGAATACAGGCTTGAGGGTGAACTGATGGGCATTCCTTGCAAGGCCGGTATTACGGTTGAAATATTCAAGGGGTGGAATGCAACTGGCTATTTATTAATGATGAAATAATGAAAGACAGGAGACATTACGACGATGACTAAGAGAGTCAATCGAACTCGCGATTTGTCGGTCTCCCATGAGTCTTATCGCTTGTTTTCGGATCCTGTCAAGTAGGTCCAAATAAGTTATTGGTGCACCAGACCAAATATGAGCTCGCGTTTCGTCGGATAAACGCCTTATAAATTTTAGTCATATCAGATTGGTAAAATTCTTGGCGACATCGAATATGTGGTCATTCTATCGAAAGTATTCACTTACACACATACCGAGAATGGAAAGTCTTATGGTTTCAGCGCTGCAAGTGCCATTCATGGATAATGGCTGTGTGTGTGGGGTTTGCTTTACAGACGGAAGACAGCATTGCCTTTTAGAGGCATTAAATTCCACTCTATTGGTTGTACCGTACTGAGATCCTGTTCAGATCGGAATTTAATGAGCTCAACATTACGTTGCCGTTCTAGTTATACACCCGAAGAAGAGGGGCGTGACCCAGGAAACGAATATGCTGTCATCAGCGAAGGACTGGATTGAATTAGAAGTAACAGACACGAGATCATTTGTAAAAACGAGAAAGAGTATCGGGGGCAGAACAAAACCTTGGGGAACACCAATGGTGCGATTGTTGTGTATTCACTAAGTGATTGGCAGGTCGTGTGTTCGAATCCCGACCAGGACCATGATTTTTAAATTGAATACACACAACAAAACAGAACTTCCCAAAGCAAATTAGGCGCCACCTGTGGAGAAAAAACCCAATCGCACCAAACTTCTTTCATGCAGTAAGTAGCACCTAAAAACAGGCAATGAATCATTTGCTGGATGCTTCTTGCAGCAACAAATATAAAAAATGCCTGCGCTGCGGTTACATTAAGGGTACTGTGTCAATTACAGAAAAAAGAAATACTTTTAGCGCACGCCAATTATAAAAAAAGACAATATCGTGCTAAACAATTCCTTCACAAAAAAGTATTTTCCAGGCGTATGATTTATTCAATAAAACAGTAAGCGGATTTCAAAAATATTTACACATAAGCAAAAAGGTGCCTAGAGAGTATAATTCCAAATTTCAGCTTCCTAGCTCAAACTTTGACTTTCCAGTTTGGGCCCCTAAAGACCATTATATTAATTTTTTTTTTTTTTTTTTTATTTATAGAGTTTCTAATATTACTCCCAAGCCATAGTAATATTATCGTTACTATCCTGGTTAAAAGCACGAGACTTGGAACCAGAACTAGGCTCGGACGAATAATAGGGGAAGGTGGAAAATCGTACATGCGACTCTTTCTCACTTAAGATAAGAAAACAAAAACCACCTCCCTTCGAAACCTGCATACTACAACTAGGTTATTCCTATCTAGTAGTTTTATTTAAACTGTAAATTACGCGTTTGGCAGGCAGCTTCCCAGTGGAGGCACCTGCTAATACCGCCATAAGCACGCGGTTACATCTTATTGCGCTAATTCAAATGGTTTTATCCTTTGTAATCGGCGCACTAGGTTAGTATCGTCTCGAATTTGTAGCATGGTGATATTGCAATGACCGTGAAGGCGTGTCTGTTGTTTGCAGGCAAAATGTTTTATTTCATCTTCGACGGTAGCCATAGTTAGGTCTCTGTGGATATCAGTGTTTCTGATAAACCATGGTGCATTTACTATTTTGCTTAGCACTTTGTTTTGAAAAGTTTGTAAAATTTTGATATTACTGGATTTGGTACAACCCCAAAGTTGTATACCGTATGTCCAAACCGGTTTTAGTACTTGCTTGTATAAAAGCAGCTTGTTCTGCATGCTGAGTTGGGAAAATCTACCAAGCAGCCAGTGCATTTGTTTACATCGAATGGCGAGCTCTTCGCGTTTCTTCTTGACGTGCGGTTTCCATTTTAATTTCGCATCGAGTGTCATACCCAAATATTTTGCCTCGTTTGCGTACGGAATTCGTACCGAATCAATGAAAATGGGTAAGTTGTCTACCTTTTTATAAGTAAAATTCACGTGCGTTGATTTGGCCTCGTTGAGAGCAATACGCCAAGTCTTTGTCCAATCACAAATTTTGTCAATAGAACGTTGGAGTTTATTAGTTGCTGATTCAACGGTATTACTGACCGCTAATATAGCTGTATCGTCTGCAAATGTGGCTACTGTTGTGCCTTCTTCTTGAGGAATATCACTAGTGTATATTAGAAATAGGATTGGTCCAAGAACGCTTCCTTGGGGAACTCCTGCCGCGATTTCTTTAAATTCAGAGTAATCATTTCCGTGTTTTACACGAAAGAGTCTGTCTGATAAGTAACAACTAAGGATATCAGATAACTGTTTCGGAAAATCTAGTCTTAGCTTATGTTTCAACCCTGTATGCCATACTTTATCAAAGGCCTGAGAGACGTCGAGAAAAACACTAGAACATATTTTTTTCTCCTCTAGGGCTTTTTCAATTACATTGGTTATTCTGTAAACCTGGTCGATTGTAGAGTGCTTAATCCTGAATCCGAATTGGTGGTCAGGTATTAATCGACGTTCTTCGATAATCGGATGTAGGCGCTTTAACAAAAGTTTTTCGAATACCTTCGACATTATCGGTAAGAGAGATATTGGCCTATATGATTTTTTGTCATTCAGTGGTTTACCGGGCTTTGGAACCATTATAACTTCAGCTACCTTCCATTGTCGTGGAACGTACAATAACCTGAACGATGCATTTATAAGATATGCAAACTTTATTAAAGCTTTCCTAGGTAACTCTTTAAGGACCTGTCCTGTGATTAAGTCATATCCAGGAGCTTTGTTTAATTTTAGTTTCTCTATTTCGAAGCGTAGTTCGGCTAGCGATACACTTTTTATTCTATAATTGTCAGGTGCCACGGTTAGGACAGGAAATTCGAGCAACGCTTGACCATCAAATGGTTTAAATGTTTCTTCCAAATGTTCTGCAAATATTTCGGCTTTTTCCTTGTCACTCTTCGCCCATTCTCCATTGATTTTCCTGATGGGTGGCGCTTGCGTTTTTGGTTTTTTAATGCCTTTCATGGCTTTCCAGAGCGAGTAATTTGTACTTTTATCCGCAGTTAGGCTTCCAAGATATGTAGAAATTTGACGATTTTTAAAGTCTCGAATTTCTCTCTTAAGTTTACTACAAAGGTAGTTAAGAGTGGTTTTATCCTGTGGAGCGCGAGATTGTTGCCATCTTTTGCGCGCTCCCCTTTTCTTCTTTAACAATTGCGTGATTTCCAAGGGATATGTTATTTCGCAATTTGTGGTTATTTTCCGTTTATGGGGAGTATTTTTCCAGGCTGAGCATTGTATGACGTTAATAAATTGATCGACTTCGTCTTCAAGTTCGTGGGGTGTTCGAAGAGACACTTTGAGATCGATTTTACTTTCACAGTATTTTTTAAAGGATTCCCAGTTTGTTTTCATGTTAGTTAGTCTGGGCGGACCTTCTTTTTTTCGTAGACAGCCGTTAATTGTCAAAATGACCGGTGAATGATCAGAAGAAAGATCGAAGCATTCCTCAACTACAATAGAGTTTCCTGAGAAACCTTTCGTGATGAAGAAATCGATGAGGTCTGGTGTTTTTGCCGTATCCGAGGGCCAGTATGTCGGTTTACCTGAGGAATGAAAGTCTACCCCCAATTCCATACCGGCTTCGTAAAGAACTCTACCTTTTACTAAAATGCATCTCGATCCCCAGAAGGTATGTTTTGCGTTAAAGTCACCTCCGATGACGAAATTTCGTCCAAGTGAGTCAAAGATACTTATAAAATCGCTTCTTTCCATCGTTGCACGTGGGGGGCAATAGATAGCTGCAAAATCATATTTTATGTGTTTAATTTTTACGCTCACCGTGCATAATTGCAGTTTGTCAAGCTCGATTGTTCCACTGACTGAGTGTTCAATGGTATTTTTGATCAACAAGGATGCCCCGCCTCTCGCCCTTTCCGAAGGGTGATATGCGTGATAGGCAATGTATCCTCGAATGTTTGTGCTGGTTTCTTTCGTCAGATGAGTTTCCGAAATCAAACAAATATCAATTTCATATTTATGAATGAATATCTCGAGCTCGTCCATCTTATGCAGAAGGCCGTTCGCATTCCATGTCACTAATTTAACTAAATCCGTCATATTTATATTATTGCACGTGTACTTCGAAATTGATTTTCGAGCTTGTCGAGTTTTTCAAACATACGTTTATTAATTTGGCTCTGTTCTTCTAGCCTGGCAAGAATTGCAGAGAAAACTTGGGAGACTGGATCAGATGTTTTATTTGTTTGTTCGCGTCCTTGCAACGCAGCTTCAGCGTATGTTTGTGGAACAGCTTTCGGTGACTTTTTTCTAAACAATTTTCCTTCTCTTGGGTGTTGTGTTTTGACCATTTCTTTAGCCTTTTTTCGTCCTTCATTGGTTTTATTATTGCCCCTTTCAGGTTTGTTATTGGTTTTATTTGCGATTGGTAGCGTAGTTTTCTTTATTTTGTCGCGCCTATTTTGAAGTTCCTTAGCCACTTCGCATCCGCGATAATTTGCCGGATGTTTTCCATTGCAATTTATGCATGTTGGTAGGTCTTGTCTACTTAGAGCGCATTCCTTCGATAAATGTTTACCGGCACATTTTACGCAACGCGGCTCTTTTTGGCAATACGTGTGCGTGTGATTGTAGCCTTGGCAACGCTTACACTGAGGAATCTGACGAGTCCTTTGGCGCATCGGTTCAATTTTAACCACTATGTTTAGGATAGTTTTAATGTTGTATATTTTTTCCATGTTTTCAGACTTTTCGAAACTAAGCATGAATAGCGGAAGTCCGCGTTTGACAACAATTTCCTCGTCTTGTTCCGTTTTTTGCTTTTCTTTTTTAAGTATATTAACCGCGTCGATAATTTTGAAACCTTTAGTTTTAAGATCTTGCAAAACATCTTCTTTGCGGCACGAAGAGTGGAGCCCTCTGGCTACAACTCGGTGTGGCCTTTCAGACTTGTTTTCATAAGTGTACCATTGTACCTTCTCAGTATTCAGTTTTTGAGAAACTGCGCGATAGCTCTCAGGATCGCTTACATTTATTTTCCACACATTATTATTCAGAGATGTTACTTTGAATGTGGATTTTGCTATTTCCTTAAGAAGGCTACTTAGCTTGCTGTAGTCTGAAACTCCGACAACGTTAATTGGAGGTGGAAGGTATACCTTATTTTGAGGTTTTTTCCTTAGCGTTTCTATTTCGTTGGCATTTGCCTTTTTGGGTTGTCTATCTTTTAGCACAACGACTTCTGGTGAGGAGCCGGCTTTCCGTTTTTTGTTCGGTCTCCTCTTAGTGATCCAATCCGTTTCGCGCCCTAGCTCTTCTTCGTCTGTATGATAATCGCGGCTAGCTGAGCGGTATGATTTGGCTTCTGGCTGTTTTTTAGGTTGAGATTCAACAAGTGCTTTGTTCTCAGCTTTCAGCTGATCTAGCTCTTTTTTTAGCTCTTGGTAAAGCTGTTCAATTTGGTTAAGCTTAGTGCGGAGTTCCTTGTTTTCGTCCTCGAAGCTTTTGCATTTCGTTGAGTCCCTCGAAAAGCGTCCAAAATCTTTTGGCGTCGTAGGACTTCGATTAGTTTTTGCTTCTGGCACAGATCCCGTTGGTGGTGATCTAGTTACCCTTTTACTATTTTTAAAAGGGTCGAATGATTGCAATAAATGGCTCTCCCCAGAATCCGTAGAGCCTGCCTCCGAAGAGTGTGGATTTTCCAGTAGAACTGGGCTGCCACCTGGGGTATTATATCTTTTTGTTTTAATCATTGCATTTTGTGTATACTCTATGCACTCGGTATACTGAGGGTGGATTTTGGTCGCCTCTTACGACCGGCATGCCTACCTCGGGTAGATTCTGATCCCTATCCCGAAGGGTGGATTTTAGTCGCCTCTTACGACCGGTATGCCTACCTCGGGTAAATTCTGACCCCTATCCCGAAGGGATAAATCGATAAATTTTTTTTTTGAGAATGTGTGCATGTCTGTGGCGAATTTAAAAAATTCTTAAAATTTATTATTTTGGGCCACTAGAGAGTATATGGTTAACATTTCAGCTTTCTAGCTCCAGTTTAAAGGCTTAATTTTTGTATACGGACGGACGGGCTGATGGACATGGCTAGATCGACATTACTACCGATGCTGATCAAGAAACCTGCGCTGTGGAAACCTTATATTTGATATTTCATTGGCTCGGAAACGGCTCCCCAAAATCTTCTTGGTTCCTTTTTGAAATTGAAAAACGAAAGCACTTTGTGTGAATGGATAAAACTCCCGCTTCGGTTATCGAATTGATATCCTAAATGCCCTTAAAAGGAAATTTTGCAAGCTGTCAACAAATGCGCAAACTGAGATGAAAATACTTTTTCAGCGAATCTCCAAATCAGCTCACTTTGGCCCTAATAAAAATAAGTTTAACAGACGCCCTGACGTTGTCCAAGCATCTGCATCATTTGTTGTTAGTGGTGCTGCTGGAAACATATCAGATTTGACAGCTAAGTTTTCGAGATAAGTTCACAAGTTAGTCAGTCTGTCATCAAAACGGACTGGCGCATGTTCTGTGTTCCAGTTTATTTTAAGTCAAAAGTGCATATGGTCCGATAAAGATGCCTCACGAGACACATGATGCTCCCCTTATGATAACTTGAACGAAAGGGGATGAGATAGTAAGGTCTTCTTCTCATATAGATGCGAGTTTATCCCACTTTATAAGTATAACGAAGTTTTTATTATATACAGGTATTCTAAAAGTGACTCACTTTTTTTGTTTGTGTCTCGGCTGCCCCAAATCTTGCTGTGTGCATTTGAGACGCAGCCGATGATTATATGTACCTGCTGATCCTCGCAGTACTGGACTGGGGAGGGAGGCATTTAGTCCGAGTCGCCAGCAAGGTCGCCAAGCATACAAATTTGTGTAGCTCACTGCCATTATGACGAACGATTTAAACGGCCACCAGGTTCCTAATGGTGAAACCTGGAATGAGAGAAAGTGCTATATACCTAGCATACGAGAGAAAGAGCCGCCATCAGCCTGAAGTAACCTTTGGCGAAAATAAGCTCTCAATTTTACCCACTTAATCCAAAGATCTTACAATTACTTGCCAATGGTTCCTGGATTAAACCAATAGCGATGTACCCTTAGGCAAATCCTGGAAAAATTCAGTTTAATTTTGCGTCAACTATAGAATAGACCCAAATATTAAAATTGGAAATGAAAGTTATTGGGATTAAATGAAACAAGTTTTTCTTAAAATAGTTTTTTATTGGTTAATTTTAGTAGTGGGTACTGTCGCCTTTATTCGTAATAGTTTCGTTAATTCGATCCGGCATGGAATCGTATAGCCTCTTTATGTAGTCCAGCGAATTTTCCCTCCAGGTCATGTGGCTGCAATAGGGGATTCTCTGTCCTCAAACTGACGGCCAGACTCATAAACTTTTCGTACTAACCATCCCCAAACGTTTTCTATAAGGTTCAGGTCCGGTGAGTACAGCGGCCATTGAAGCAATTCCACATTCCGCTCCCATACCACTATGCGCGCCGTGTGGATGGGGGCGTTGCCCTACTAAAAAGTTCAGTTTATGGGTCCAAAAATGTCTGCAAATTTCTGAAAATTTCTTTTCAAACCTCCTTTATAACTTAATGCAGTAATTTTTGAGGTTTTTAACTCAAGCTCAACAGTGCCATAGTAGCTAACTGCTCCCCATACCATAACACCACCTTCTCGACTATGACGCCGCGCTAAAAATCGTTCTTCTTTCTTCACATCGTGGAAGTAATAATTAAACCCATCAAAATTAAACTTCTTCTCATGCGAAAAAGCTGCGTGACGCCATTCATTTTTAAAACTCCTATGGAGTCTAGAGAATTCTAAGCGCATACACTTCCGTTTCTCGTTAAGTGGTGGTTTCTTTTGAATCTTTAACCGTTTTAGATGTTTGGCACTATTGATAACCCTTCGCACTGTTGAAACGCTTGCAGTAACATCGGCTTTTTGCTTTATTTTTGCCGCAGAGTCGCAAGAATTGAAAGCACATCTTTAAATTGCTCTTCGATAAACTGCTGTTATTGCCGTTTTTTAACCTCCTTTCATGTTTTCCCGTACGAATCTTTGCTTCTTAAATAAAAATAGACCACACTAAAGCTTCGTCAAATTTTGTCAGCTATAGAACGCCCGGTTAGTACTTGTTCTTTTAGTAAATCGATTTTAGCTCTTTCAACATAGAGATTTTGATCTACCCATTTTTCTTTGAAATACAATTAATCAAGTAAAATTCACTTAAAGCACTTCAACTGTTGATCTAATGTGTCAATCTCCACAGAATACTCATAAGCAGTGGAAATAATGACCTTGTGTCTATTCAGTTGACGCAAAATAAAACTGAATTTTTCCATATTGAATGCTTTGCAAGGGAACCAGGGAAAAAATAGCGGTACTTTTTGAATTATTCCCATTTATTTTGTCAACATCATAAGCAAACAGTTAGCATCATCAAATGATATATTACGGCACAAGGTTTTGAAAAAATGGACCACGTAGATTAGAAAATGTTTGTGCTTATTTAGTTGAAGCGGAGTGTACTTATAAGATAAACTAACGTTTTAAAAATTTTCTCGTACTCTAACGATAAGTCCTCCGCGTGCCATAGGCATTATTATACAACTCCCTCCGTTATGGAACAAGAATGCTTTGTTTTGTAGATCGTTTTGATGTTTCTCTCTTTTCAAGCTAACAATCATAATGTTAGTGTTAGGGCTTTAAAACGTTTGATCTTTTATTTTATTCAATGTTGTTTCTGTCTAAACTACGAGTATGTTTTTTTTTCATTTTCTTTCTGTCATCTTTCCAATAATAATGTTCTCTCTTTTTAAATATATCGTTAAGTTTAAAGTTAAAATATTAATTTTATTGTAATAAAAGTAATTTTTCTGATCCACATTTACGACATTATAGATACTTTGTTGAAAACCTTGTAAATGTTTGCAAAAATAAATAAAGTCAAAGTCGTTTATGATAAGAAATTAATGAACTACTGCCACAAAAGACGTCACATTGAAAAAAAAAACACTTGATGAACCCTGTCTTAGAAATAAGGCAGATATGGTAGATCATCAAACATTTTTAGATTCACGCTTTAACATCAAGCAAACCAAACCAAACATGGACCTGTTACATGGCTCATGATACCACAGTAAGAGACACAAATCGAATAAACTATATCGTATACGCTAAAAAATATATACAAACACTTTGCAATAAGCGTCGACACTACAGGTTGAACTGTATAATTGGTTAGATAACCGGTAGCAGCACACCGAGGAAGCATTTCTGACAACAAACAAAAACAATCTTTTCGGCAAAAGCAGCTTTAAGATGGAAGAGAAACCCGCACTTTGGAGATAAATTCAAAAATAAAACAAAAATTGTTTACTTTATTGTTAAAATATTTTTACCAATATTTTGATTGCGTCACATGTTTAAATTCAAACGGTATTCCTCTATATTAATTGGTTCTGACGTTCTGCTGGTTTCATATGGAATTCAGAATAATATGTTCCTTGGTGAATGTTGCAAAATTTGGCTTATCCACGAGGACCTGGTAGGCCTATATTACCAGGTAAACCAGGAAGTCCAGGTGGACCTGGGATTCCCATAGGTCCTGCTGGACCTTGTTTTCCTCTGGGACCAGTTGGACCTGGTGGTCCTCGTGGACCATCATCGCCATCTGCACCTGGAGTTCCTCGAGTACCAGGTATGCCTATAGAACCCCTTGCACCCTTTGCACCCTTCAAACCATAATTACCTCGATCACCGTGATCACCTCTATCACCATGCTCTCCAGGCAAACCTTTTTGCCTCAAAATAATGTGCATCACCTCAGTGTCACTACTCGTACTAGCTGCTGATCGATATTGATTATTATCTTCGCTAAACGCATAGGCGACCATGAGTAAGGCTGCAAGAAGTTAGGTCTTTAAATAGATGCATTTTGGTTATACAATTGCTTTACAACTCTTTTGTTGTTGCTCGAAATACTTACTGAATAACATACACGTGAATGGTTTCATGGCTGAGTTCAATCTGATTGAAACCAAGTCTATCCACTTTTATTATATACAACCAACCAAAAAGGGGGGGCACATAATGAGATGCCTTTATCTAGTTTATGGTTTTGTCAAGAGAGAACCCAAGATAGAACTAAATGCAAATGCACTTCTGTTGTCAATGCCCGAAATGTCACCACTCTTCATCAACATACTCGTAGCAAGGCACATTAAGTAACAATGCGGCGTTCTTCTTGGAAAACGTTCAGATGGTTAGAAAATTTCCTGTTATGCTTCAAGCTGGCTATTTATTTCTTTAAGGTATATTTTCTACCTAACAGAATTTTCGAGAGATTTGCTCTATAATTTACCAATACATACAAATAGCCTTGCGTTAAACGTCAAAGTGAGGAAAACGTTGGTTTCATTTATTGTGAAATTATTTCGCTAGGTAGGACATAATATACTGTGCGCGATACCTTACTTACTGGGAAATCCACCAGAAGAAGTCATACTAGGGTGGGTCGATTTTTGTTTTTCGTCAAATCGATTTGTAATAGTGAAATTATGTTGTGTTTTTATCTCATTTGCACACACGTAAAATATTATTCAATTATTTTCAGTGTAAGAGCCCGCGCATCGCGACTTTATTTTGATAAGAACGTGTAAAATGGTATTTTAATGCGATGACATCCTAAGCCAGTAGAACAATGAGTTTGGAAGCTAAACCTATATCATTGTGTTGCTTTTAGGTGGCATAGAGCTTTAATATCCCTATTGTTAAATAAAATGTCTCTTTTGTAAGGTTTTGAGATGGTAGTTGAAAGCTGTTTTAAGCCTTCCCCATCATATAATATTGTGATTGTTCTACTTCGTCCTCAGTGCGACAATCATTCGCCACATTTATCTTTATCTAGTCCCAATATATAATATTAGCTTTCGATAACCAAATAAAATCACATCACCCTATTGCTTTAAGATTTTTTGCAGCTTAGCCCAAGCATAATTACAAAAACAACATAATTGTGACAGTAACCTAATGTAGTTGTATCAATGCATCAAACACAACACAAACACAATCTTCTCTCGGTGCGAAAAAGCGGGAGTTTGTATGCTACATTTGAACGAATTGCCTTTGAGACATCTGTTCAACCTTCCTATACCCGCGCCAAAAAATAACACATATACCCGCGTACGGTTCCTGGGACCGAAATTTCTAGAGTGTATTTGTCATATTTTTTTACGAAAGCCTTAGTCAAAATAAATTTGTATGAGGATGTGCCTAAAAGTATTAAATAAAATATATTGAAAATATTTGCTTTAATTAGTGACTAACAGCTTTTTATTACAGTCTCTGAAAATAGTCAGTTTTTCCGACGAGTAATGCAAATTTTATAAAAATTTAATTTTTCAAAACAAACTAAAAATTTATCAAAAACCTTAAGGATTACAACATTAGGCAAAAAGTTATATAACCTAATTTTCTACAGACGTCTCACAACAGCAGTCGGAGCATTTCGTTATTACATGTTCCAAAAGAAACGACCGACTGGTGCGTGGTCCATCCTGACATGCTAATCCAATTGGCAAATTATTAGAAAATTGCGAAAATTAAGAACAACAAATTATGAATAAATAGAAAGTGAACTGCCACAAATTCAGTTTGATGATCAAATACCGACCAGCTAACAGATCTCCCATGCCTGATGGTTGACAAAAGCTAATAGAATATTGCGGGTCTACATATATTTCTTCTTTAACTCCATCAAATAACTTACAACTATTAGCTGAATATTGTGTTAATGTATACGCTTCAGTATGGTTTGACATAAAAACAAATCCTACTTGTAAAGATGGATCTAAGAATTTGTGGATGTTAATTAAAAGTTCTCGATATCTGCCAGCAGAGTTGAAACTTATAATAGATCCCGTAATTCAACGAAACGCCTATTTTGCTCATCCAGAGAATTTACTTCTGCCGATGTTGTCTGATCAAAGTAAAACAGTCAGGGAACTTGCTGCCAGAAGGATACTAAAAGCACCTCATACAGGAAAGCAGCCCCATGTGTTTGAAGTGCCGCGTATTAATTTTGATGCTGAAAGCTATATCGACATAATAGATTGGCAGCAAAAGTTTTACGATCCACCAATTCTTCGACACATCACTTATCAAAAAATAAAGGATGTTATAAGTTCTCAGGGCGACGATAATCAATTTTTTTTTAAAGCTAACATGTCACACGCAGGCAGTCGAACGTTCTGTTTAATTAGTTACGGAAGCATCTATGACCTTATGCGATAAAAATTCAAGAGAATCGAAACTTGCATCCAGAAAACTAATGCCTCGCTTTGAGAGTAAACGCGATTTCTTGCCTAAAATATAAAAAAAAATGATTTCTTGTTTACATCATATTTTTATGATTTCCATTACCAAATTTGTGTTCTATGTTAATTGTTTATGAAATGACTGTTACAGTGGAAACTCAGGCCTTGTCTCATTTTTCTGCTCAGCGGGAGGATAAGATACCGAAGGTGACCTATCCAACCTAATGAGTGAGTGTTGATTCAAGTGACTGTTGCAGTCTGACCTCAAGCATTCCTCTTTCTTTGGCAGGAGTACAGGTTGAGATGACTGATCTTAGGAGAGTGTTTTTGAGGTTTCAGTCGAACCACAAAACTAATCTCTATTCTCTTGCAGGTAAAATCGAGTCGGGTGACTGATTCACTCGAACCCTGAATACGTTATTTGAATCCATGGAACAGATATCGGGATGGGACGTCCTCACAGTCAAATTTGGGTCGAAAAAGTGTTCTTGACGCTGATGACTGAAGCATGCGAACTTCTGGAGTGACTGTTGCAGTACGAATTCAAAGCTACACTGATCTATGGAAAGGGTACATGGAATGGGGGCTGCCACAGTCAAAGATAGGTTTAACCTCAAGTTAGTTCAACCATTTGGATTTAACGACGAATTTGCTAATGCAACAAACATCTGTCTCGCAGAGATCGTTTAGATCCTCAATGAAATTGTTGCCAAGAATTTGTTTCCTTGTGTTGGCTAGTGCGGAAGGTGTGTGATGGATGGTTTCCTCTTCCTCAACGTCACAGCAGCTTCAGCAGAAGTCGTTATAGGATACTCTGGTGGCGTGTCTGCCTAGAAGGCAGGGGCCATTGATTGCTCCAAGTACCGAGCTAATTTTTAATAGGAAGAAGAGATTGGATGTTCTTTTTGCATTGTATTTTGTCCATACCATGTCACTGGGCCCATTCATAAATGCAAGGTTTGCAATGCAAAGCAGGAAGTACTGTGCAAATTGAAGTTCAGAGTTTCCTGCAAATAATGCGCTTGCAAAGCACATATCGAATGTTTATGAACAAACAACTGCGTAAGAATGGAATTTACGTCAATCGCTGTCATTTTAATAAGTAAGAGCCCATTCATAAATGCAATATTGCGCAAGATGTGCTAAGCAGAGAGTTCACAAATGCATCAATTTTCCTAACTGCTAAGCAGAGAATTCATAAATGTAGTAGAGTTTTATTTATTGCGTATTTATTTTATATTGCTTTTTAATTTCTTTTTGTTGTTGTCATTGCGCTGTAATTTAATTATTAATTTTGTTGAAAATGGGTGAAAATACAACAGATAAGTAAGTTTAGTTTAGTTTTGAGAACAATCTATCTGATTATTTATTAAAATGACAGCGGTCGACGTAAATTCCATTTTTTCGCAGTTGTTTGTTCATAAACATCTAATATGTGCTTTGCAAGCGCATGCTTCGCAGGAAACTTTCGTTTCAATTTGCGCAGTGTTTCCTGCTTTGCAGTACGTTTGCTTTGCAAAGCTTGCATTTATGAATGGGCCCTGTGTTATATAGCGATTTCTCGATACTTCTAGATAATGCCAGAAAGTTTAGATCTGCAAAAGATTCATATAGCCATTGGAACTTGTTGAATGTCCAAGGACAAACACAATGAAAGACCTTGTCAAGTTACATTATTGCATTCAAATTGCATTTTTTTTTTCAAGGTATGCCAAAAATGTTGTGATAATGAACCAAACAAAATACATCCAGAATATTACAAAATTGCGCAATAAATAAAACTCTACTACATTTATGAATTCTCTGCTTAGCAGTGATGAAAATTTATGCATTTGTGAATTCTCTGCTTAGCATATCTTGCGCAATATTGCATTTATGAATGGGCCCAAAGACTACACAAAGGTGTTCTTCTGGATATATTTATTAGCTTATTTATTTTATTTTTAACTTCCCAGTGGAAGTTCTTGTAATGGAGCCGATTTTGTGAATCGTGGATTTTGACATATCTCCACGTTTCAAGGTCACCAGAATCCAAATCCAACGTTTTTATCTGTCTGTGTGTATGTACGTATGTGCGTATGTACGTAAATACGTATGTTGTACGTAAGTGCGTTCGAAATTATCTTTCGTCACGATTATCTCGAGAACCAGCGATGATATTGACATGGGACCGCGTTTATTCGAAGCGTAATTACGTAACTCAGGACTGATTAAGTTTCCAGCGAAAAATAAATAATTAAAATAAAGGCAACTAGCTGAATTTTGAAATTGATGATTTGTACTATTTATTAGTGCAGATTCTAAATACCTTCGTAGTGATTTTTTTTTGTTAATATTATAGATAATTGTATGTTTTAGCAAAAATTTTATGAATGTAGTCGCGAATATATAAAAAAAATGTTATTAAAAAAAATACTTATGAACACAAACTAGATGACGTGGAACTATTTTTTCTATCACGTCACTCTTATGACGTTCCAAAGAGTGTAAGACAAGTAAACAAAGGGCATCGCTCTGTCCTCTTCTTACTTCCAATGTTTTTGCTGCTTTCCTTATTTAAATATAGCCATCGTTTTAGACAAACCGTTGACATCCAGGTCTCTGAAAGTACATAGTTTCATTTGCAATTTAAGGATTCGTCGTTGTATTTTATTTATTTAATCTTTGTAGCTTTTCGACTCTTTTACCCATGCGAGTAACCCCGTATCTTAAAACGCTCTTAATTTATCAAAAATGCATCATTTTGGTTTCGCTTGCGTAAACAACTGAACTGTTTTCGTGGCACCATCTCAGAAACTTTTCGAACTCTTGCTGCATAGTATTTGTTGCGGTTACTAGCATTTATTTTTTTACAACGATCGTTAGCATAGGAAACGCTGTACCAACAGAACATAGGAGTTCATTTGTAGTAAGATAAAAAGTATTGGTCCTACTTTGAGCCTTGAGGTACTCCAATACTGTTTTTTTCACTTGTCGCCTTAAGAATTTTTATTTTTTATTTTTCGATCGTGCAGATAGCTCTTACTCCTATCCTATTAGGTGTCTGCAAGAGTTTATCCGCACATATTGTATCAAAAGCTTCACTGAAGTCAACAAACATTATGAGTAATGGTCTTTGTTTAAATTCTTTGTTGCATGGTTTAAAAGCTCACCCAATGACTTTCCCGTGCTTTTGCCTTTTGCTTTTGCTCCCATAGTGCTCTTTCGTTCCAAGCTTTGGAATTATACGCTGTCTTAAGCGTCGGTTTATTATTATTTGTGCACCAGCCGCTGGTATCTCCACATTCAACTTAACAACTTAATAACTTATCTATAGCTCTGATGTTATCAACTAATTAACTTTTATTGCAATATATACTTCTTAGTAGGTTAAAAACTTCCAACTCACTTGCCTCTTCCATGTTAATAGATTGTTGGACGTATTTATTTCGGTTCGGTGTCTGGCAAAAAATTCTTAACGATAACTTCATCTATGGACCGTTTTTTTCTCCAACGCAGTTCCCTTATTTTTCCACGTCTTCTTGTGGTAATTCCTAGCATTAGCGAATTGCGTTTTGTAGAACTACGCTTTCATGTCTTGAATATTTTTGTTTAAGATGTTACGCTAGGTACTGTTTGTAATATAATTCGTATCTATGATTTGTTTTTTGAGCTACTTTTCCATCTTCTGTATAGCTCATCCCTTTTTTCAAACATGGCAATTATTTGAGGCGATATCCATCGCACAACTTTACTAAATGCTTCCTATTTCTTAAGGCTCGTAAATATCGGCCATTTTTTTTTCAACAAATGGGCTGTAAATACGATCGACATCGTATTCAGAGTACAGCTCGCTCCAATTTGTCTTCTGAATAGGTTCATTGACTTTAAGTTGATTAAGTTCAATCACATTTGTGCTGTCCATTCCTCAGTTTTTTGTTCCGTAATGGGGTGAAAGGTGATCAGACAAGTCAGTTTCTATGAATGCTGCTTTGAAATCCTGTTTTGAGATCGTGACAAAAATATGATCAATAGTATGTGTAAGTGATCCAGACTTATCATCAACCCGACTGGAATGTTGTACAACAATTAATAACAACTTGGGTACCATGACTTCTTAATACTTACTAACTTGAGAGTTTTTATGATCATTTAGATCCACATTCATTATTCATTTCACCAAGAACAATGGAATCTTTGACTTTAACACCATTGTCCACAATCTCGTTAATACACAGACTCGCATAGAGTTTTGGTGGTCTGTAGTCCGCATGTACAGACTTTTTGGCTACTTTCATCTAAATGTCGATGTGAAGGCTTTCGTATGACACTGAGCTTACGCAGACTTTCGGAATTAATGATGCTTTTTATGAACATTCCTTGTTTCCTTCGATTAAAAAACTCTGATTTCATTAAGAACCTTAATATTGATTTCAACTAAACAGATAATATCAACATTTTGGATTTTAGCCAGAAAGATGCATCGATACAAGTAAACCCATACATTACCCTATAATCGACGTCAGCTTCAGCTTCAGTATGGGTTTTGTTCATTTGTGCCTGCTTTTAGAGAATTTTTTCCGATGCATCCTAAAGGAATCTCCAGTTACACATTTGAGCTTTATTTTGTTGACATCCGATGTGTTTATTTGTTGCTGTCAGCTGTGTGTTAACGAATACAAACAAAATATCGTGATCCTTTTTTAGATTGTTGTTATTGTCTTACATATTTTGCTCAGTTTGGTTAAGTGTAACTTTGCGACTCGATCTTGCATTTTTCATCAAATTAGATTTACGTGTGTAACTCGCAGCCCTACCTAGCACTAGACATCTCACACACGGCACATTCATCGACGATCTATCAGAATTAAGTACATAATAACAAATTCTGCAATATCCTCAATTCCACAGGCTGGATTTGAAACTCAAATTGACACCCTCGGTCACTCTAGTGCTGGCAGCAATTGCGCCCTGAGTTACGTGCAAACCCATATGGTTGCACCTAAACATAATATTATCAGATGCTTTGTCCTTGAAATAGTCAACGGCATTACACAAAACAACATGCAGGTGTTTTGCACTTGCCAAAAGTAGTAAACAACATGCAGGTGTTTTGCACTTAGGCGGACCAACGGAATCAGACAAGCGCAGATGTTTTGCACTTGATGCTTTCGGGAGCCGTGCGCCTTGTTTTTGCTTGCAAGTGCATGCACGTAAACAAGTGCAGGTGTTTTGCACTTGGACATAGAAAACGTTAGAGAGAGGTTTCCTTTTAAGTTAAGTTCAAACTAAAAGTAGTCTTAGAAAAAACATTGTTAAATAAAGAACCCAAAGTGTATAAGTAAATCAAATTTGTAATGTGTTTTTATTTTGAGTAAAGTTAAACACGTAACTGGCGCAGTCGGGAAAAAAAAAGATGATGCATTTAATGCAGTAATGTATTGTTTTTGTAAACCATTTGTTATTGAAATTTCACTGAAATCCAAAAAAAAACAAAATTAAATATATTTACAAACGAAAAAGTGCATAGTAATTGAAATTTATTCCAATATAATACTACATATTCGGCGAATTAATAATGATCATACAAATAATATATACGACTGTAAAATTGTTGGACTTTTCAAACACTAAACGAGAATTTTAAACTAAAATCTAACTTTGAATGAAAAAAGAAAGAAATAAAATACAAACAAAAAACTGGTGATTAAAATTGAAAGACATAAACTAAAAGAAAATATTGGACAACAAGTAAAGTGAGCTCTTACGCTTTGTGGAAGCAGAGAATAAAGCATCGTTGGAATCAGCAGCATAGAAGGAAATCAACTTTTCGGAACGACGACAAATTAAATAAAAGCAGAGGTATGGCAAATTTCAATTTACTAGAATTTATAAGGGAGATTTCGGATTTCACGGGATTGGCAGAAGAACTAGATATATTTATTAAGCAAGTAGACTATGTTTATACGTTGATGCAAAATTTAGATGAAAATTCTAGAGGCTTTTTAGATTTAAAAATACGACAAAAAATTAAAGGTAAAGCAAATTTGGTTTTAATTAATAATAAAAATCCAACTCATTGGGCTTTAATAAAGACCATATTGAAATCTAACTGTGGTGTAAATGAAAGTGTCGAAAGTATCGTTAATGAAATAAAAGTTCTAAAATTTGAAAACTCGGTTGAAGAATTCTTTGAAAAAAATTTAAATCTTTTGACGAAGTTGAATATAAAATCTTCTTTGAGTTCAGACATTCCTGCGTGGTTCAATAGCGATCAAAATGAGGAAATTGTTTTAAAGTTATTTATTAGTAAGTTACCTAGTGAGCCAAAACTAATTCTCCATGCTAGGAATCCATCGAATTTATCAGAAGCGAAAGCTATTCTCGTTGACACAGATAATTTTTTAAACAGTTTAACCATAATTACAACATAAATAGGAACTTCATATATACTAACCCACAACACTTTAGACCTATGAATAGAAATTCAGGACAGCCAAATATAATAAACAATAATAATCAAGCTTATCCAAGAATCTCAAACATTGTTCGAAATTTACAACTTTCTGGATCTTTTAGAAGTAGAAATTCTAATATGGAAGTTGATCACATAGAGACAGAAAACTCTCATAAAGGTGACTTTCAAGGAAATGTCCAAACTGAACATTCCAACGACTCACGGTTCCAAAATTTTCAATCAACCGCCTCAGAACTCTTCCATGCATAATAGTAAGAACTAGGTCAAGTCCATTAAAATTGCTTATTGATTCTGGAGCAACTACATCGGTTATACAAAAAGGAATGTTTCATAGTTCTTACAAAACGGAACTTGAACAGCCACTGATACTTAAGTCTATCAGTTCGAATTCATGTATTAACACAAAAATAACGATCCCACTCTTCAAAGAGTTCAACAGACCTTTAGCAAAAATCGAAATGCTTGAAACGGAATTATATAGTGATTTTGATGGCATAATTGGATGTAATATTTTAAAGCCCTTAGAATCAAAAATAGATTTTCAAAATTCACAGCTTATTACGAAAGATGCTACAATTCCACTAGTCTTTAGCAATCTACCAACTCCATTTACACAGGACGAGATTCATACCATAAGTCAAAATGAAATTCATTTTGAAAAGCCTGATATAGACAGTATTATAAAAAGGTTGAAGCTCGATAACCTTAACGGAGAAGAAGTAATGACGTTAACAGCCACCATTCGAAAGTTTAATAAAGTTTTTTACATCGAAAGGGAAAATTTATCATCTGTCGTAAAATATAACCATCAAATTCCAACAAAAAACGATATTCCTATCTTTTCAAAATCATATAGGTATCCTGAGGCACACAAAGCTGAAGTTGATAAACAAATAGCAGACATGCTTCGTTCCGGGATTATTGTAAATTCAACCAGCCCATACAGTGCCCCAATTTGGGTTGTCCCAAAAAAAAATAGATAACTCAGGCCAGCAAAAATGGCGCATTGTTGTCGATTATAGGAAATTAAATGACGTAACGACCGATGATCGATTTCCAATCCCTAATATGGAAGATATATTTTCCAAATTAGGTAACGCTCAATATTTCTCAACCCTTGACCTTGCAAAAGGTTTTCACCAAATTCCTGTGAGTATAGAAGACAGGCATAAAACGGCCTTTTCAACCGCGAGCGGGCACTATGAGTTTACACGAATGCCGTTCGGATTGAAAAATGCCCCAGCGTCTTTCCAAAGGATGATGAACGAAGTACTTTCTGATTTTGTTAATAGAATTTGTGTCGTATATTTCGATGATATACTTATTTTATCAACATCACTTCAGGAACACATAGATTCCCTTAACAAAATCTTTAAAAGGCTTCTTCAATATAATCTTAAGGTGCAAATCGACAAATGCAACTTTTTAAAGCGCGAAACTGAATACCTGGGACACATAATTTCTGCGGAAGGTATAAAGCCCAATCCTAATAAGATTGAGTTGATTAAACAGATAAAAGTACCCCAGACTATAAAACAAATAAAATCGTTTCTAGGAGTCACTGGGTTTTATAAGAAATTCATTAAGGACTACTCGAAAGTAGCCCTCCCAATGACAAAATGCCTTAAGAAAGGTAATAAAGCTGATATAAAAAACAGTCAGTACATTGAGTCTTTTAACAAGCTTAAAGAACTTATATGTACCTGTCCGGTTTTGGCATATCCAAACTTTGAAAACTTATTTACATTGACAACCGATGCTAGCAACTCAGCTTTGGGAGCAGTTCTCTCCCAAAACCAACATCCCATTGCATTCGCTTCAAGAACGTTAAATCGTCATGAAATTCATTACAGCACTGTAGAAAAGGAACTTCTCTGTATAGTATGGGCCACTAAGTACTTTAGACCATACCTGTTCGGGCGTAAATTCATAGTTCAGACTGATCACCGACCACTGGTCTGGTTGCATTCCTTGAAAGAACCAAATTCCAAACTACAACGCTGGAAAATCAAGCTGAATGAATACGACTTTGATATCGAATACATTAAAGGTAAAGAAAACAATGTAGCCGATTTCTTAAGTTAGAAACAAATTATATGGAAAATGATGAAATCAGATCCGATTTGGCAACAATACACAGCGGTATTGAAAATCAAAACGACCATATTTTTATTACAGAAACGCCATTAAATGTATACAAAAACCAGATTTTATTAGAGAAAAAACATGCAAACAAACATACCAACAAATTTTTATACAAAAAGAAAAGGAGGACAATTATAACTGTGATTAACTATACTGAAGAATTTATTTTAAAGGTCCTTAAAGAAATTTTTCCAATAAAGGGAACCGTTGGAGTCTATTGCAAGGATGATCGTACGTTTATAGAATTCCAAAAAACAATAGTGAAGTTTTTTTCAAATTCACCGGATATGAAGATTCTTAGATGTACCAATATTTTACAAGACATTACCTGCAAAGAAAAATTATTAGAAATAATTGAAAAAACTCATCTGAACAAAAATCATAGAGGAATTGAAGAAACCTATTTTGAAATTAAAAATGTATACTACTATCCAAATCTTAGACTAGAAATACATAAATACATAAATAACTGTATTTTGTGCAACATGTGCAAATATGACAGAAACCCAATTAAACCAAAATTAATGATATCCGAGACTCCCAACAAACCAAACGAAATATTACATATAGATATATGGTTTTTAAATAAAAATACTATGTTTCTAACATGCATTGATAAACTGACTAAACATGTGTCTATTCACCCCATAACCGACAGAAACTCTATAACAATAGTTGATATTCTGAAAGAAAGGTTTGCAATCTTAGGTAAACCAGGTAAAATAGTTGCTGACAATGAGTTTAATACCGCATATATTAAGGATTTCCTAAGAAAAGAACACATACTATACCATTTTACATCCCCAAATACACACACAGGTAATTCAGTAATAGAAAGATTTCATTTAACATTAAACGAACATATTAGATTATTGAAGCTTAGTAAAGAAAATAAAGATACTAATGATAAGTTGCTAACATTAAAAGCAGTCGAATTGTACAATGACACTTTTCATTCAACAACAAAATACAAACCAAACGATCTTCTTCATTCTACTTTAAACGAATCACAATGGAACGAACTGAAACAAAGAGTCCATTCAAATAAGGAAAAGAAAATTAACAAAATTAACAAAGCACGAGTAGATACACCACAGTATAGATATCGCGAATTAGTTAAGAATTTAGGCTTTCACAATATTAAATACTTACCGCGATATGTAATAAAAGATGTTAAAAGAAAAGACAAAACTTATTTTGAAGACAAAAGCGGATTTAAACGTGATAGGCAAGTTGTAAAAAGAAGTTATAAACATCAGAATCCTATCGAAAATATACAATTTGATAAAAAACTCACAGGAAGAGATTACTCCCAAAGATATAAAAAAAAAAAAAAAAAACAGTAGGTAATCTAATTTCCTCTTAATTGTCACAAAAAAAAATAAACACTTTGCACCAAGAAAAATATAATAATAATAAAATTAATGTTAGAAAAAAAAAAAAAAAAAAAACATTTAGCTATAAAGATAAGTTTAGGCCTCACATTTTTTCTATATATATACTATACCTTTATAACTGTTAAAATAACTTTATAATTCTTAGAATACGTACTTTTACTTCATCTAGTACCTATAATTTAAATTAATGTAAGCCTAATTATGTAAGTCTATATCATTTAAATCATTTATATGTTTATATGGATGCATTCACATATATTTATGTGCATTCAAAAATAAGAGAAAAAAATGTATACCCACAAATAAATATAAGTAAATAGTTACATGCATATTTACTCTAAATTAATATAAAGCTACATATGTATGTATATAAAGCAAGTGAATGCTATCTAATATTATAAAATCCTTAATCTTAAAATATTGTACAAAACCTAGAATGCGTTTAGCATTTAGTTTCAATCTTTAATGAACTACATTTACTCAGTTCATTATTTTTTTTCGGGGGGACGAGTTACGTGCAAACCCATATGGTTGCACCTAAACATAATATTATCAGATGCTTTGTCCTTGAAATAGTCAACGGCATTACACAAAACAACATGCAGGTGTTTTGCACTTGCCAAAAGTAGTAAACAACATGCAGGTGTTTTGCACTTAGGCGGACCAACGGAATCAGACAAGCGCAGATGTTTTGCACTTGATGCTTTCGGGAGCCGTGCGCCTTGTTTTTGCTTGCAAGTGCATGCACGTAAACAAGTGCAGGTGTTTTGCACTTGGACATAGAAAACGTTAGAGAGAGGTTTCCTTTTAAGTTAAGTTCAAACTAAAAGTAGTCTTAGAAAAAACATTGTTAAATAAAGAACCCAAAGTGTATAAGTAAATCAAATTTGTAATGTGTTTTTATTTTGAGTAAAGTTAAACACGTAACTCCTGGTGTAACTGATGTAACACCAGGGAGCCACTCCTACCTACCTAACTACCTAACTCGCAACTATTGTTGATCGCTTTGGATTCTTTTGCTCTTGTTCGATAAACGTGTCGGTCATTTCATTTAAATTCAATTCACAATTAATTGTTTTTCCTATAAAAATAAATAAAATAAATATTACGGAATTAACGGCCGGCCCATACGCGGCCTAAAACGTAGCTTTTGCAACCACTTTATTTGCGAAGTGGAAGGGACCTACAATTTTGAGCCGAATCCGAACGGCCAATTTGAGAAGCTTCTCATAACAATTATTGATACTCTTGGATATTTGTCAGACGTTCGCAAGAGGTGGGGCAGTGGAAAAAAAACTCTAGATGTTACTTGGCCCCGTCGGGAATTGTACCGGGGACCTTTCGATTAGTAGTCCGACACGCTAACCATTGAGCCAATCGCAGACGGAAATGCCATAGCCATATCAAGAGAATTCCCCACACATTCACAGACCTTATAGGTTGAGCGCTCAGGAAAATATCCCCATGGTCTAGAAACGCTGGTCTCAACGTTTAACCAACAGAAACCGACCATGCTTTATTTGGGTAATAGGAAAATAAAGGCCTCCACAACAGTGGGAATAAAGTCTGATTGAATAAGAAGTTCGAATATCCAAGGAAGCCTCACATCAAAAAACCTATCCAAGTTGGTACTGGCATGTTCAAAGCAGATATCCTAATACCCCGTCAAAAGGCAATTAACGTTCGTATACAGTCGATCAAACAAATAAAACCGCACCAGTGTGGGCCTGCCGATACTTTGGAAGTCAAACCGGGGAACCGTACAGATGCAATGAAGTGAGAGAGTTACAGCACAGCTCGTCGTTAAACAGGAAGGAAAAGAATGTACCCACTTTTGATCCGTGCGGTAGGTACTGCAAAATGAATCTTATGAGGCTCGCTGTCACTTTTGAAACTCACTTACAGTTTTAGTTCGATAAGATACTCTAGCAGCTCCGTGCAAAGGCAGGCTAAAAATATCACGACAGTGCCCTCCGAAAAACAGCGCTCCCCAAAAAACACATCTAGGCAATTTTAATATTCAACAAGTACTCGTAGTTACAGCTACATACTACGAACAAAGAAACAAACATCTGTTCACCGCGTAGGACAAAGCGTCACTCTAGTGGTCTCCTATTTCGAGGAATCGAAGGAATTCATCGACCTTGGAGTAGACATTAACTAGGCGAATATAACCTTAGTTGAGATCCGACAGAGGAGTAAGTAAGGAAATCGATGTTGCTTCAGCTTGGCAAAACAAATGTGTTCATTACTTAAAGGACAAAATGCGTGCTCCCAAGAACTTAAACAGCAGATATACAAGACAATTCTATTTGAATCTTGGTATGTAACATCTTTTCTTTAATATACGAATTAATAGAATAATTTCGGTGCCTATTCCTCATTGCCACACCATAGATACAACATCAAAATACAGGCGCATCAGCAAGAGATGAAAATGCAACAGAAGAAAATGCATCAAAGAAAAATGAGAAGAAGATAAAAAAACTCAAAACCCTTGTCAGATTAGTTCTTTATTTCTTTCAACTCAATTGGCGCTACCAAAGACAAATAATGTATGAAGCTAAAGGGTCTTTCATTCCTAAGCAATAAATGTGCGTTATTGACAACGCACGCTGGCGTAAGTAGTTGTTTAAAAAAAATATTTCATATGTCGAATCGAGATGGGGCTAGTTGACCTGGTAGACCGGGTCTTCTGAATGACGTTTTTCCATACCCCCAGTTTTAATCTCAGAAACCTCTCTGCCAGGCGGTCCAATGGGTACAGATGAGCCCCTGCTACCCGATGAACCTGGGCCTCCTTGAATTCCAGGCAGACCTCGCCCTCCATCATCTGCGATTTTGTGATCACTTCCCTTCACATCACACCTATGTACCCTTTCGCACAATAATATTCCTGTTTGGGATACATCTTTGAGTATCTACATTGACAGTACGATGTTTTGATTTTCAAATGTCGATCTTACATAAAAGCCATATGGTTCAGTGAACTTCCTCAATGTTCCGTCCAATTAAAATCCAGCGTATACATTTGGTAGGTATATATTTTATAGAAGAAAATTCAAGTAAAAATTGATTCAACCACTATGCCTCAGGTAGTCAATGCACCATAAATGAACGCAACAGGTTAAATGTATATAAGATGCGGGAATGACGCTGGCTATCACATCTCGGCTAGGAAATTAATTTTTCGTCAATTCCTATTTAATTCCAGTTTTTTTTTTTTAGTGTTTAAGTCTATTCTTTGGGAAGATGTTTTGTTGACCCCGGAGGTTTCTGGTTTAGGTTACGATGTCGTTATGGATTTATAGCAGTCATGCACCTAGTTGGGACTGCCTGCTGCTTCTTGACAGTTTATTCGGCTTGTCGTTTTGAAATTAAATATGCGCATAATAAATCGATTGATTGTCCCGTGATTGTGTATATTAGTTTCAAGAATTTTCTTCTTTCAACATTATAGGTATACGAGTACCTACACCTTGTTTTCCGATTAGAAAAACAATTTACCTCTAATAGAAAACAATGATAATAATAAGTGCAGGGACGAGCTAAGAATGTATCTGCAGCGCCCCAAAAAAACAGCACTCGTCGAAAATGGAGTAGGCAAAAATACAACCGTAAAAACCAGGCAGGTATTTGATATGAGTGAACTCAGGACTAGTCTCCATAATGCCAAAAACAAAAAACAACCCAGGACCTGATCGAATGGGAAATGAGTTATATTTATAAATTTCATTTTAAGAACAGGCGACATACCACAGGAGTTCGAAGACGCTATTGTGCATCCAATACACAAAAAAGGCGATCCGAACACAGCTAGTAATTAAAAAGGAATCTCATTTATGAACTCGATTGCTAAGCTCTTCATCTCTATTCTTTTGACTAGAATTAACTCCCGGGTAGAAAGAAACAATATGCACCTACAGTGAATAGGTATCAAGCAGAGTGCTGCAAAGGATATTCCAGCATTGGACGGCAGAAATGTATCACAACGGTTTGAAACTAAATCCGGAGTGAAACAATATTGCCTTCTCTGCGCAGTCCATTGTGCTATTGCTCTGTGCATAGATGACATATCCGAACAACTCCCTGCAAGAACTTGCCCAAAAAGTCATTTAGGTATTACTTTACGCAGATGATATTGTTTTGCTACCGCAATCTCGTCCCAGCTTACACCTAATCATCAATAAAATGAAAAACTGTAAAACTTGGAACTTGAGGGTAAACCTATAAAATCGAAGAAGATCATGATCGTGTGGAGCAGATAAACGAAACGGGCTTGGTATTTGAAACGGAGGTTTAGTCTTCCTTGTCTTCTCGAGCCAGGAGGCTGGGAGTCGAAGATTATTTTCCATTCGCTCAATGTGGCCGAGCCAATGTGGTCGACGTGATTTAGCATTTTGGATTACATCCACATCTTGGTACAGCTCACAGAGCTCGCGGTTGTATCTTCTCCTCCATTCGCCCTCTTCGCACACAGAACAATATTAGCTCCTCTTTTGTACTTATCGTCCAGCACTCGGCGCCATAAAGCAGGACTGGTAGAATTAAGGTTCGATAGAGCATGCATTTTGTCCTTCGAGTGAGGAGTTTTGAACCTATTTGTTTCGCTAAACCGAAGTAGCAACGGTTTCCTAAAAAAAATTTCATCCGGATCTCCACTAAGGTGTCATTCGTGGAGCAGAAATTTACTCCTAGGTAGATGAACTCCTTAACTACCTCGAAGTTATTGCTATCAACAGTGACGTTTTGTCCTAAGCGGTGGACAGATATGGGTTTTTGTTGATAGCCATGTACTTTGTCTTGTTCTCATTTCATTCAAGACCAACCAATTTCGCCTGTTCTTCAATCGCCGTGAAAGCCTATAACACGGCGTGCTGGGAACGGCCGATGATGTTGAAATCATCCGCCTACCCCACTAGCTGGACGGATCTATTGAAGATAGTGCCTTTCGTGTTGACACCTGCCCTTCGCAATATTTTCTAAAGAACAAGTTGAAGAAGTCACATTATAGCGCATCTCCTTGCCGAAATCTGGTACAAGTTTGGAATAATTCGAAGAGCTGCTTCCAAACTGCACATTACACCGCGTGTTTTTAAGTGTCACGCGAATTCGGCCATCGCCCCGTAGAGCTCCTGACTGTGAATGCTATCATATGCAGCTTTAAAATCGATGTAAGATGGTGGGTCTCGTCTTGAAATTCATTGGCCTTTTTCAGGATTTGCCTTTGTGTAAAGATTTGGTCTATTGTCGATCTGCCGGGCCGGAAGCCACACTGGTACGTGCCGATGAATGTGTTGCAGAATGGCTGCAGAGACGTTCACACAGTAGGGTGGATAGGATCTTATATGCGACATTTAGCAGGAATATGCCTCGATAGTTCTTGCAAGATATAGGATCGCCTTTTTTGAAGATGGGGCATATGAAGCTGATAGTCCAGTGATCGGGCATGGTTTTTTTCACCCATACTTGGTTGATGATTAGTTGCATGCGCCCTACCAAAACATCACCTCCGTATTTGAATAGCTCCGCTGGTAAACCATCAAAGCCGGCGGCCTTATTCTTCTTTAGCTTTCTTATAGCTAAGTCAACCTCTTCTATACTGGGTGGTGGAATCTGTTCTTCATTGACAGGACGTGGGTTCTCTTTTTGCCCTATCACTCTCTCTACATGATGCTCATTTGGCAGCTGTTGGAAATGCTTCCTAAATACATTTACTATTCCCTGCTCTTCGGTGACTAGGTTTCCGTCGCTGTTTCGAAGAGCCTGCTTTCCGGTCTTAAAGCTAGCAGCCAGTTGCTTTGCTTTCTTGTAAAATCTCTGGATGCTGCTTCGATCGCGAGACTCTTCGATTTCCTTGAGCTGGGAGCCTGCGTACGCCCTCTTCCTTCTTCGCAGGATCTTCTCCTCCCCCTTCTCTTGGCTCGCGTCTTAAGTGTGTATCTTCTGTCACCTTCTTCCGATAAACGCATACATCATCATACTTTTTCTCTACGGTGGCTGGTAACCTATGGTTGTCTCGGCTACTTCCTTTATGATGTCATGGTATCGGCTCCATATATTGTTGGCGCTTGTGGGTGGTGAATGCACAGAGGTGAGTCTCTCGATCATTGCCGATTTCTACCGTAACATATGCAATCTTTTATGGTACTCTAGCTGTAATAAATCTCGCAATTTTTCCTTTTCATCATACCTGATCCTATCCATCGTATCTCCTGAATCGCGGTAATATCTGCCTTGTACCGCTCAAGTAGGCTCAAGTTTTTGAGTAGCATCTGGGGTGTACAGTGTTTGCATATTTCAGGTGCATACTCTCAGATCGTAGTCCTTTGACGTTCCGGGACTGGTGGCCATATGAAAGTATGCATTGTCCGAGGCTTCATGTGTCTCTCTCATAAACTATTTACAACCCCCAACCTGGAGGGCCAGTTGCATTGTTTACCCCTAGGACGAGTAGCCGGGTTTTCCGGAGTCAGTAACCCACCTCGAGGATATGATCGCTGCCGTTGGCCCATTTAGGGCTCATCCGCCACCAACTCTTTTCCAATATTGGAAGATCCCTAAAAACCTGGTATTCAAATATGTCGAAGCAGCTCATTTAGGGTTCTGGTAGTTCAACCTGACTGGAACTGGTAGACGCCACCGTTGATCTCATCTAGGAAATTCCTCCGCTGCCGTCAGAGGCATGAGGAATGGTCTTAGTGTGAAAAAAGCACTCCTTCCCCCTCTCTCGACCGCTGCCACCAACGACCTTCCAAAGGGGTTGGTTTCCCAATCTCCAGCCGAGGTACTAGGCACCCAGAAGCCAACAACGTGGAGGTGTAGAGTAGGAGTTGGTAGTAAGAGGCTATCGTGAGAACATCTGTGCTCTCATATATTCGGCTGCCATTTTTTTTGGAATACTAAAAAGTTCATAATATAAGGATTATGTACAAAAAATAAAAGTTAAACAATGAGAATCGCATTGTTGTGGCAAAAGAATATTTTTGTTTGGAAATAAATTAAGTTGAACAATTTTCCATAAATACATTTTAAACTAATCTATACAAATAAACAACAACAAAATTTTAGAAAAAAAGTGGAAATGTTTGTAAATGGCTGCATCAAGAGCCTGCACAAGCGTTTTTGGTCAACATGTTCACTGTTTTCATTGTTTTTTTTTTGTTTTAACATACTTTATCAGGTTTTCTTTCTATAATTTGTTACTTTTTACTCTTCAATAGCTCCTGTTTTCACTTAAATTTACACTTTATTAACAATCACAATGATTTTTCCAAACGATTTGTGCAAATTTCTGAAATTTTATCATTGAATTTGTTTCTGACGTTTAAGAAAACGATTCGGCACTTCAGAAATAGATAGCTGTGCAAAGTGGTCTATTGGTAAGGTGACCATACGTCGCTTTTAAGCAGTCTGTCCCGCTGTCCCCAGCGCGTACCAAAATGTCCCGCTTTAGCAAATAGACCAAAATATGTTATTAGAGAAGAACCTCGACTTACCTATATATTCCATCAAAGTCGGAATACGATAACTTTATTAAAAATGGAATCAAACGTAAAGCCATTATCACGAAAAAGAAAAGCTGTTCCCAAAAGGTTAATCCGCATTACAACAAAATTATACAAACTTCTGTTCAAGTCCGGACTCCTTTATAAAATCATTATGAAAAAAAAATTTGTATCTTACGATTGAAGTTGTATGTGGATGGGTGGAAAACCTATTGTGCATGTTGTGTATAGCCGATTTCAAAACAACGGTCACCTGCTCAGAGAGAGGATTTAAGAAAACTTAAATTGTACGCAACAGACTAAATGAGTAAATGTTATCTCTATTTTACTGCAATTTTAACAAAAAACTAACTTTTTACTTAATTCCAAAAGCGTCCCGCTTCGACATAAAAAAAATATGGTCACGTTATCTATTGGCCACTTATTATATAGTATCTCTTGTTATATTATTATGTACCTACTAATGAAAAAAATTTCAATTCCACAAATAAAATTAATATCTAATCTAATCTAATCACAAGTGTTCGACTCCAGGACCACGGAAGGTTCGACCCCGAATGTCATCGGCAGGCCTCCCTTTTTTGGATCAATTCTTTTCTGAGGCCAATCAAATGCCGGTGTTATTGTATCTGTAGCCTAGCCTGCCTCTTTATAAGCTATTCTAACGGTATATTAATTTCGACGCGAAGTTTGTAACATACCTTAATATTGCCCGTAGACCCCTAAAAGTTACAGTCCGTCCGTCTGTCGGGAAAAATTAGGCCTCTAAACTGGACCTAAAGAGCTGACATTTTAACCATATTACCCTCTAGGAGACTGAAATAATCAAGTTTAAGAATTTTTGAAATCCGCCCACAGACACGCCCACAAGAAAATCAAATTTAATTTTTTTGTATATGATCTTTGACCCCTAAAACTGCTGGGGACATAACATTTCTAAAATCCGCCCACTGACACGACCGCAATTTAATAAAACAATTTAATTGAAAAACCAAAGTTTGACCTAGGGAGCGTTTTTTTTTTACAAAATCTTCGTTTTTTTCGATCGAATCCTTAAAATGTTTATAAATAACAAAATATGTAGAGCGTTCTCCACAATTCAACCATACTTAGACTTTTGTCACGCCCACTTATGAGGGATAGGAATAAAAATAGAGTATCCAACAGTTCGCCAAAGCGGACTGTAGCCCGTATTTATGTTTTTTAACGATTTCGCCGCGTGCATATTCTTGTTAATTATTTGATAAATAAACCGAAGAGTTATATATCATTAATAATATACATACACTCACAGGAACAATTAACCCTTCACCTATGTTACCACCACGTTTGCTTACGTTAAGTAACGGTTATCACGATGAATGTCTTTTTCAAGTGGGCACTTTAACTGAAAAGTAAACATTTACTATACTCGTCCCTTACACCCAATGTGAAATTTGCAAAAAACAATATTTTCAAAAATATTTAAAAAAATAGTTAATTAAAAAATTTAAATTAAAAAAAAACTATTAAAAAAAACTTAAAAATCGTAGGACCTTGAAGACTTTTTGTATCTGAATCTACCAGCAGTAGAAACAAAAGATATTCTTGAAGTGTTGGACTCAAATTATCAAAAAATAATTGTTAGTGGCTAGCTAAATATGGGCTTCTTAGGACACGGAAAAACTTGAAATTTATGAAAACATCAAATCCCACACATTTTCTCCTCAATAGAGCTCCAGCACTTATTGATGTCTTTTAAGTACCTACCTACCTAAGACAGATCTGCAAACTGACTATGATCGCACTATCGGTCCGCTGTTTCCATATCAGGACGTGATCATACTGGTCTTAAACGTATTTCCTATGGGCGAAAAGGATGTTTATAAAAATTACCGTCATTTTGCGTCTATTGATGTGTCCTCTCTTTTTAATGACTGCTTGAGTCTTGACTAGTCATCCATTTACTTTTTATTTGACCTAAACGCTTAAGTATCAGTCCTTAATGGAAACATTGAGTATTTGCTTGATAAACATGTTCCATTAAAAACCAATATAATAAATAAACATTAAGAAAATAAAGACTTATGAACGGGACTTACTTTTTCATAAATGGCAAAGATAATATTGTTCGCTAATGCATGAGGAGTTAAGGCGTGCCTGAAATGAGGCAATTCTGTTATATGGAATATGGATGCCAATCAAGAAGAAATTATTCAATGTGCCATATTAAAAAACTGCAGACCTCTCAAATTAAATTGTAGAGAATGATGCTTTACTTACCGTGGTATCATGATAGAGCTAATGTCGAAATGATCTTAGATAGAATTTAAGGACTTAATTTACGTTTCCTAGACCAGTGTGAATTTGCTGACAAGCCTCTTGTAATTAATTTTATTGTCTTCATTATTTATTAATTCATTAACTTAATTAATTATTTGTTTATTTACTAATTTATTGATTGATTAAATTATTTATTTTTATTTTATTTACTTTTTCCTTTTTAACTGAAGGTTTTTTCGTATTTTCCAACTTAAATCCCTAATGTTTTGTAGATCAATATTTCAGAACAAAGATAAAAAAATGTCTGGCAACCATATGCGAAATAAATCTATCTATCTTTCTGAGTAAACGTACGTTTTACGTAAAAACAAGAGCTCTTTCTATCAAAGCAACTGCAATGAAAACAAATCAAGTGCAGCTTTTTGGAAAACAATACGCGAAGCTGGAATCTGTCCTACCAAAACATCCATGAATTTAAATATTAATCTTGATAATATACACCACAAGTTTTATCGGGTCATTTCTGACGTGTCGCTGGATCTTAACTCATTTGTTGTACGCAGCGGTTTCACTGCAATGTGCGGACGCAATTTATGTAGGAAGGTCCTACTTTCCTTTAAGTCTAAGGCAATCGGGTTGGATTACATTCTCCTAGGGAACCACAGAGCTCCATACAGGAAGAGCGACGAACGGCAAAATGGCAAAATACCCCCCCCCCCTCTCCCCGGCTCACCTTGTGGTACCATAGTGGACCGGAATTGCGGTCTAAATTATCTTGGGCTCGTGTCCTGGAAGTTACCTTACCTAACCCAACCCAACTATACATATACAATTCCATAATACCAACTTGTGTCTTTCCTAACATATGAAAAATTGGTAAATTATTGAATATTCCGAAATAAATTTCACTTTAGAATCCATAAACCATTCTATTTCAACCCACAAACTTTCGAAGATACTGCTTGCCATCTTATTGCATCACATCTTCTTAATCAAACACAGGCAGCCTATCATAATAATAACAATTCAGCCCTAACACAAGTAGCTACTAAGGTGCCTCAAGGTTTCGTCTTCAACCCTCTATTTTTAAACTACATATACGACTTATATGATCTTACAAAATTGTGAATTTGAGTTTTTCGTTGATGACGCACAATTGAGCATAAAATGCAATGAGTGCAGTCATCCTGTTGGCATTGAATAGCGATTTAAACATTTTCATTTGATCCCAATGCAATAAAATTGAACTTAACGCATCCAAAACAGAAACTATTACTTAATGCAGGACGCCACATAACCGCAAGGCAATGAATCTTGCCATATATATACTTTAATCGGAACCTTTATTGGAAAGATCGAATAAATCATCTATGTAGTATCAAAAATAAATTGTATTCTTCATGGCTTGAGGCCTAGAATAAACCGCTCCAGGACATATTTCAAATGGTGGCTAAAGACTGCGTACGCATGATCCAAATTGATTTCTGAAAGCAAATTAATCCACGGTATATAAGCAAAAAACCAATTGATAACATTAGAATCTGCACTACTGAAATCAAATGTTTTCAAAGTTGTCTTTTCTGCATTCCTAATATCTACCTATATAATCACAAATATCTACTTGTAGAAAAACACTTTCATAGTACTCCATAATTTTAATGACTGGAACCTTGAAAATGTACATAGAACTATGAAATTAAATATCTACAAATACTAAATCAAGACTAAAGTGACCAAGAAGATCTATTACCGCAATTTCTATGATCTGACATTAAAATGAACTGGATGTTTATCAACCCAAACAAATAAATAATTTCCTTGGCAACTTTGTTCACATTACGAAACAAGAAGTTACCTCAAGGTCGTAACTTCTGGTTTCGTAATCACAACTGTTTGTATTATAGTTGATTTGTCGGATATTTTCACAGAGGTGAGGAATGTTGTCAGCGAAGCTTAAATTAAGATAGTAAGCATCTTTGTAAGTTCTCTGTAACACAGATGGATAATTTTGCTAAGGGATTTGAGGAGGGATCGTTACTTGTTGAGAAAGGTGTATCATGTAAGTAGGCAGGTTAGAGGCCGTTTGTTGAAACGTAACATATTATTTGTTCCAGCTAATCCTTTAAACAATCATCTCCTCAAACTCGTAGCGACGAACACTCATGCTTCTAACGGCTCTGACCCGTGCATTTCTGTCCATCCTAGCATTTCTGCCCGTCCCAGTATTAGAACCATGATAACAGTAGTTAGATAAGGCTATGAAACATTTTAGTGCTCGATTTCACATTTTCTTTATGAAGTCATATTGTTTCTAAATTGTTATCAAATCCAGTTCAACCATCGGATTTATTAATCGAAATTATTAAGAATTTAGGAACGCTCATGGTCCCTTATCTTTACACATCTCTTGGGTCAGATCGCTTCTGGAGCATGCTGACGTCTTTTGGAGTCCAGCATTTAAAATTCACTCCGATCGCTTTGAAAGGATACAAAGACGTTTTACCAAACTTAAAATGCAATAAACATTGCGTTCAGAGTACTAAGCCATTTGCCAATTACTTCAAATTTAATCTTTAAAAGCGAGGCATGCAATGTTGGTGAGAGCCCAGCTCTTCTTCCAATGGTACCGGTCTATGGAATATGTACTATACAGACCATTAAAAACTAGATATTTTGTCTTTAAAGTACGTTGTCATTGGACATTTGTCTACAACAATTTTATCTTTGTAAAGCTGTAAATGTAGCTCTAGTAATATTGATTTATGTGTATCTAGCGATAAATTAAAGAAAATGCTATTATATTTAAATACATGAAATATCTGTTAGCTATAAGTTGCTTGTAGATAAATAAGGAAATACTACATACTCAATGCAGTTTCGTTCTTCAATAAATTCTCCATTTTTGATCCGACGATTATTGAGATTGGTTTTGTGTGAGATAAATACATAGGGTATCCAGATAAAGTCAAGTACAAACTCGATTTTGAAACTCCCAATTATATCCATTAGACGATACCAACAGATGATAGCATATGGACAATAAATAAGATCTCATTCCCTTATACTAATGAATATCATCTCCCTCGCCTACATTATTAAGAAAAAACCAGACAAATTAACATATTCCCCTGAAAAAAGGAAAACTATCGGACATGGTAATGCCAATGAACTGTGTCGGATTCATTATCAATGTTTAAGGTATACGCCTTATCTCTCTCTCTGTTTCATTTTTTAATGACCAATGTCTATGGACCTGAAATCAGTTTATAGTTCAACATAAGGCAAGTTTTAAGGGAATTTTAAATTTAATGGGATGTGTATAGTCAAAGCAAATCTATATAAGTTCGTTCAATAGGATGTATGAAATAGTTTTTAGCTGATCATGAGACCTGTCACAACGATTTGTGTCTGTGAGTTTCATTTTTATATAAACAAACAAGTTAATAATATAACTTCTACCACTCAACGTTTTCTTTTTCGATTTTTCAGATGTATTATTGTTCCAGGTAGCTGCTGAAGATGTAAGCAAGAATAAATTTTTAGGACTAATTTTTAATAAGCAGACGACTGACGAAGCAGTTTACGATGTCGAGAAGGAAGATGAGCTTTTGGAAATCACACCAAAATGCATTTGCCCACCAGGGCCAATAGGGCCACCTGGAATTTCGGGTGGTTCAGGCTGTCCTGGAGCTAGAGGAGACAAAGGCGATGAGGGTGATCCAGGTTCAGAAGGAAAATTAGGGATTTCCGGAGGTGGGGGACTTAATGGAAAACCAGGAAGAACTGGACAACCTGGAAGCATTGGGCCAATGGGCGTACAGGGATCGCCCGGCGAATCAGGACTAACGGGGCCTCCAGGACAAGCTGGACATCCAGGGCTGCAAGGAGACCCAGGACCAAGATGGCTCCCACAATACTCACCGGACCCACCATATCATTATCCACCACACTCACCAGACCCACCACATCATTATCCACCACACTCACCAGACCCACCATATCATTATCCACAACACTCGCCAGACTCATCACATTATTATCCAGAACACTCACCAGACCCACCATATCATTATCCGCAACACTCACCAGACCCACCATATCATTATCCGCAACACTCACCAGACTATCATTATCCGCAACACTCACCAGACCCACCATATAATTATCCGCAACACTCACCAGACCCACCATATCATTATCCGCAACACTCACCAGATCCACCATATCATTATCCAGAACACTCACCAGACCCACCATATCATTATCCGCAACACTCACCAGACCCATCATATCATTATCCAGAACACTCACCAGACCCACCATATCATTATCCGCAAAACTCACCAGACCCACCATATCATTATCCACAGCACTCACCAGACCCACCATATCATTATCCACAACACTCACCAGACCCACCACATCATTATCACCAACATTCACCAGACCCACCACATCATTATCCACAACACTCACCAGACCCACCACATCATTATCCGCAACACTCACCAGACCCACCACATCATTATCCACAACACTCACCAGACGCGCCACATCCCTCTCCGCAACACTCACCAGATACACCACAAAAACCGCCACTACACCCACCACATCAATCTCCAGAACACCACCAACCTAAACCATTGCCTCCTATATATCCTATCATTGTACCACCATTTGGACCGCATTTTCCACCCAATTGGCCTTCAACACCATCTTACCCACAACCTGTGCCTGGTCCACCCGGGCCACCGGGACTACCCGGATTGCAATCGCCGGCACCACCAGTTGCGCCATTCCCGCCATATCCCCAATATCCACCGCACCCTGCACATCCGCCGCACCCAGCACATCCGCCATTTGCCCCGTTTCCCCCGTTTCCCCCGTATCCACCATATCCAGCGAATGCCCCATACCCACCGAACCCCCCTTACCCACAGAATGCCCCGTATCCGCCATTCGCCCCATACCCATCAAATCCCCCACTCCCACAAAATCCCCCATATCCACAAAATCCCCCTTACCCACAAAATCCCCCTTACCCACAAAATCCGCCATTTCCGTTGATTCCTCCATGGCCGCAGTATTCCTCATGGCCATCAGATTCGCCATGGCCAATTGGTATACCGTGGCCGCCTGCTACTAAACCACACCATACTCACCCACATCACGAACCATGGCATCATTGGCCACCACATCAGGGCTCAGCCGACGGTCCAAGCCCATGGCTGCCAGGCCGACCACCAGGAGGTCATGAACCGCCAGGGCGACCACCAGGAGGTCATAAACCGCCAGGACGACCACCAGGTGGCCATGTACCGCCAGGACGACCACCAGGAGGTCATGAACCACCAGGACGACCACCAGGAGGACATGAACCGCCAGGGCGACCACCAGGTGGACATGAACCACCAGGACGACCACCAGGAGGCCATGAACCGCCAGGACGACCACCAGGAGGCCATGAACCACCAGGACGACCACCAGGAGGTCACGAACCGCCAGGACGACCACCAGGAGGCCATGAACCGCCAGGACGGCCACCAGGAGGCCATGAACCGCCAGGAAGACCACCAGGAGGCCATGACCCGCCAGGACGGCCACCAGGACGACCACCAGGACGACCACCAGGAGGACATGAACCGCCAGGACGGCCACCAGGAGGCCATGAACCGCCAGGACGACCACCAGGAGGACACGAACCACCAGGACGACCACCAGGAGGTCATGAACCGCCAGGACGACCACCAGGAGGCCATGAACCACCAGGACGACCACCAGGAGGCCATGAACCGCCAGGAAGACCCCCAGGAGGGCATGAACCACCAGGAGGACATGAACTGCCAGGACGGCCACCAGGAGGCCATGAACCGCCAGGACGACCACCAGGAGGCCATGATCCACCAGGACGACCACCAGGAGGACACGAACCGCCAGGACGACCACCAGGAGGTCATGAACCGCCAGGACGACCACCAGGAGGCCATGAACCACCAGGACGGCCACCAGGAGGCCATGAACCGCCAGGAAGACCACCAGGAGGGCATGAACCACCAGGACGACCACCAGGAGGGCATGAACCACCAGGACGACCACCAGGTGGTCATGAACCACCAGGACGACCACCAGGAGGTCATGAACCGCCAGGACGACCACCAGGAGGCCATGAACCACCAGGACGGCCACCAGGAGGCCATGAACCGAATGGGCGACCACCAGGAGATCATGAACCGCCTGGGCGACCACCAATAAGGTGGCAGGGCTGAGGGGCCTATTAGGCTTCAAACAATGAAACAACCTTCCACTTCTCAATTTTAAATTTTTAAATAAATAAAGAAAAGGTCATATCGGCTGGATACAGTGCGTATCCTAATATTAATATGCTAAATAACAAAATGTATTTTATTCTCTTAATCAAATTTTATAGGTATCTAAACTATGGGCTTTGCAATTTTGCTGTGATCAGACGTGTCCTGCTCCAATTTTCCAAAAAGAATGGCGAACCATTCCGCCATTCCCATGGCGTAGCATACAAAATGGCGTTTAAATTACCGACGCTGTACATGGGTGTTTTTTCGGGAGGCTTTGTACTTTTGGTTCAGACAACTTGACAGCTCTGCGAACATTTCCGACTCAATCTGAGCTCTCTAATCGGTAACGATCGCAATTGGAGCTCAAATTATTGAGATCCACTCTCCACATAATGCGCGTGCTATGGTATGCGCCCTTATGTCGATGAGTGGAATAGCTTCGGTCCACCGTACCGTCATTTGATGCGATATTTTCCGGACTTATTCTAGCTGTCTGTACCGTCTGTAAATAGACACTGGAACCGTTTAAGCGTCGAGAGCAGTCCCCTTTTCTGTTGGTTTAACCCTAGTACAGGGGCAAGGTTCATTTACAAGTATTACGGCCAGGGGTAAAATGTTACCCCGCGAATTAAAAAACGCAGGTAAACGGGAAATTAAGCCAGATGTGGCAGATTTATTCACATTAAATTAGGCAGACCACATCATATAAAAAAAGTAAATATTTTATCGACTATCTTCTTCTTCTATATATATATATAAATCAATCCATATTTGTGTTTGTTGCCGGTGTTTGGCCAAACGTGTTAACCAATTCCAATGAATTTTTTTTCTCGTGAAAGGTGACGTCTGTACGAAGGTTTTTATGTACGTGCGATGTCTGTATCTGCATCGGTGTATGAATTATGGGCGTATGCGTGTAAATACCGATGCAGATACAGACACCGCACTTATAAAAAACCATCGTACAGACGTCACCTATTATGTTATCCGAACGCGCTTATGAAAGAGGGAGACCAGAGGAACGTTTCAAGCCTATTGTGGTGTTTGTGCGCACTTTCATTCTTGAGATATCGTATGTTCAATGTTTTATTCAAATAACTCTTATTGAATTTTTATGCATTTTTTTGTGAATCGGACATCGGAAATCGGACAATGAAAAGTGATTCTATCGAAGTTTTTTACTTTCGCTTTGTTGTTTGATTCGCACAAGTAAGCTGACATAGGCGCCTGCCAGACAACAAGCACCTACCCTAGGCGGAACAACGAAGTTGCGTGAGCGGCCTAAGCCATGCAGAGAAAAACGTGCAGTCCCTTTCACCGGTTGAGCTCAAATCAGCCAATCTTCGGTATTGGCCTGAGAGTGTTTCTGTGAAGTTTGGTCAAAATCGGTTTTCTTTTTTAATTCGCAGCATACATACGCCGGATACCCGCTATAGACAATAATAAGGAAGTCTAATCGAACATATTGGCCAATAGAATTCTCGGGCACGGGCAAAGCCGGGCGGGTGCAGCTAGTAAACCTATAAAACTAAACATTTAAAAATGATGTCGATGGCAAGTTGATCGATGAAGAGGTGATACAAGGTGGGCCAAAAAAGATCACCCTATTGGAAGATGCTCTTATTTTTGCAAATGGCCGCCAATGTCAAATCTGTTTTGACGTTTGTGGACTAGACAGATGTAGAATACAAGTGAAATAGCCAAGGAGCAATATGTCTATTTCGTCTGTAGTGTTGGCGCAGCGCGAATTCCGTCGCCGATTCCACGGCCGTCCGACACCGACTGCGGAAATACTGCGCCGTTTGGCGACCAACCTTGAAGAGTATGGGACCACACAAGACGTTGCCAAGAGTGCCGAAAATATCGCCGCTGTTGACGAGGATGTCGAGCTGTCGCCGGAAACATCGACCAGACGCCGTGCCTCGCAATTAGCCATCAGCCGGTCGTCCCTAAGGCGAATTGTGGTCAAAGACTTGCGCATGTTCCCCTACAAAGTCCAGTCCGTGCATCAGCTGCTGCCTGTGCTACGCCCAAGCCATCCTCAATCTCAAGGGAGAAAGTGGACGATTTTTCGACCAAAATCATAATGAGCGATGAGGCTCATTTCCACCTCAGCGGGTACTTGAACAAGCAAAATTATCGCTTCTGGGGCACCGAAAATCCACGAGTAATGCACGAGGAGCCATTACACCCGCTCAAAGTTACTGTATGGTGCGCTGTTCACGCTGGATGAGTCATCGGGCCATTTTTTTTTCGAGAACCCCGCTGGTCAAACGGCCACAGTGGACGGTGCGCGCTATAGGGCCATGTTAAGCGAGTTTTTTCTGCCGCAATTGGACGAATTAGGACTGAAGGACATGTGGTTCCAACAGGACGGAGCTACGGTACACACTGCTCGATCCACAACCGATATTCTGAAGGCGGCGTTCCTGGGTCGCCTCATCTCTCGTTTTCGCGATTTGCACTGGCCCGCAAGATCGCCCGATTTAACCGTTCCAGTCTTTTTTTTTGTGGGGTTTTTTGAAGTCCCATGTTTACGTGAACAAGCACGAGACCATAGAAGCCCTCAAGGACAACATTCGACACGAGTGCGAGAATCTGTCGCCCGAAGTTCTCGCCGAAGTGATGACAAATGCCATAAAACGAGCCCGTATGACAATCAATTGGTCGATCGCCCATTTGGTCGATATCATCTTCTCGACTTGACCAGTAAAATTCTAAAGGTTCAAGTAAGCATAATCAAAAAACAGAATCGAAGTTTTTCATTTAGAAAAAAAAATGAGAACAAAACAACATCGGATGACTTCTTTTGGCCCACCTTGTATTTTCATTTTGCGCGCATTTAACACAGGTAATGATGTAATGTTCTTGGCATACGTTGTTCGAGCACTTGTCGCGTTGTATTTTTGACATCTTGTCGGCTGACAAATGGAACATCTAGCCTGTATCTAATATACAATAGAACAGAAATAGTAAATATTCGCGCTGCATAAAAACAAATGCAGGTAACTTACCGATTTGCGTGGTAAACGTGCTGCAACTTTTGGTAATTGAACCGTATGCGAATGGTCAAAGATGCTGAATGCTTCCTTAGCCAATCTCGGTATTGCAGGACACGGAGTATTCTTACGAATGTCGATTTCTCTTGCACACAATTGCCGAGCAAGCTCTATCAGTTTAAAATGTCGACGTAGGCAAATGATTGCCGCAAGAGCCGCAACATCAACAAAATTATAGAATATAACCATTTGCCGTCTTCTTGTCATACGGGCACACGAATAGGTGGGTATTAATTGATCATACAGATCGACCCCTCCTTTATTTTGGTTGTAGTCCAAAATAATATCTGTTTTTTTTTTGACCAGAGACCGTTCCAGGTGTTGACAAATGCTTGGTTGATAGTAAAACGACCGATTTATTCCTTTTAGGCACATAAGAGACGAGCGCCATTCCATCTGAGAATCCAAACAAACTGCTCTCAATTGATATACGATATACTTTTTTTTCTTGTATTTAGAACAATTGCATTGTTGTCATCGACAGCTTCTTTCATCACAAATGGTTTCGGAATGTCACGTTTATTTTTTCGCATGGTTCCAACAACTGTCGTTCTTTTATCTCTCAAAGTCAAGGCTAGATCAACAGAAGTAAAATAATTGTCAATGGTTATATTTCTGCCGACATTGAGATATTCTTCCATCAAATACATAACCACATCGAATGCACGACCATGGGAAGATATGGTTTGTTGAGAACCTGTATAAATTTGACATTTCAATGGAAATGCTGTTTTACTATCGGTTATCCACCATAGTTTTATCCCATACTTCGATGGTTTCGATGGCATGTGTTGCCGAAACTTGCATCGGCCACGAAAACCTTTGAGCTTTTCGTCTATAGTCAAATGATCATATCGTTGGTATACCTTTGTCAAATTCTATCTACCATTATCTACCATACTTTGAACTGGTCGAAGATGTGAAACAGATCGATTATCAAGTTCTTGCGATCGACGAGAAAGTGCATCATCAAAACATAGAAATTCGGTGATATATCTAAGTCTATCGTAGCTCATTGCCGCAAGAAGAACGATATGACCTTCCTTAGCAATCCATAGCGAAACCTGATCACGATGCCCATCTCGCATTGCTCCAAAATACAACAAACAGTCAAGATATACATCGAGATAAAGTCAAAGGTCTCCATTGACGCTTTCTTTGACGATTTTCATTCAAAAGGTTGTAACAATGTTCGGCTTTGGCGTTGGTCCATTTTATTATTTCGTTTTTCGAATTCAATGTGAATATCTTGTCAAATAGGTTTATGATCGAGTCGTGCTTCAAAGAAGGCAGATGACCAGGCTTTCTGGCTGGTCGAAATACGTTGATTGCAGGCATACGAGCAGTTGTTGAACTTACAACTATTTCTTTGGTCCAAATTCTTCCACTTGGTGCACGATACTGATTGACACAACAATTTTAATTTTCATGTTCATCTTCATCAAAACTTTCATCCTCATCATCTTTATCATTTTCAAACTCGGTAGTATCTTCACCAAACACAACTTCATGAGCCACATTTATATCGGATACAGGAATCACTTTTTCATCATTATCGTCATCATAATCAGCTAAAAAGACAAAGATATAACATCTAAAATACAACAAATTTGATTGAACCTTTGCAATGAAAAAATACAATTAATCATATGTGCGTATGTGCGTAATTCGGTTTCTGTAATAAAATCCGGATCCACTTCATGATCATCATCCATGTGAAAGGGATCTTCTTCTTCCTCTGATGAGCTCTAATTTCTAGATTGCACAATTTACAGAGAAATGGTATTTTCTACCTTACTACTGAAAAACTTATAACATTTATACAATAATATTATCACAGATTCAAAATCTCTTCTAGAAGGAAAAGCTACATGAAAAACCCTTCATTTAATTATAAAATAATTGTTTCCTGGGGAGAGAGAAGTGGGCCCGTGTGATCACAAATAAAGATATTGTTTTTTTTTTTTTTTTTTTTTTTAATTTCTGGCTCGCCAAGGCGATTTATAAGGGGGGTACTTCGACCTAAAAGATCTTTTGTACCGTATGGGCCAGAAAAGTTTAAACTAGTAGAATTTCCACTTTCCGTGTAAAGCGGACAATTTTACCAGTAGAAGAATTCTCTACGTCCTCGGGGCTCATTTGCTCCCTGAAAAAGATCTTCTTTCTAATTCCATTAAGGGCTGGACATTCACATAAAATGTGTTCAGCTGACTCGTCCTCTTCAAGACAGAGTCGGCACTCAGGAGAGTCTGATATTCTCATTTTGTGTAGATGATATCTTAAACCATGGTGACCAGTAAGGTAACCTACTAGGTTTTTGATATCGTGCCTGCTTAGGTTTAGACATTTGCTGGCATTTTTATTGAAGGGCCGAATGGCTCGTTTGGCCTGTCTTAGACCTGGGATGCTTTCCCAAAGATAGATACATTTTCTATGTTCCCAGCTTTTAATTGCTGCCGTTGCTGCTGATCTAGGAGTGCAGCAGAAAGGTTCGGGACCTATGAAAGGTGTTTCTGAACCTTTTCTGGCCAGTTCGTCGGCCTTTTCGTTACCTTCTACCCCGACATGACCCGGAACCCACCATAATTTGGTCTTGTTTCTTATTCCGACTGTTTGTAGGGTATTGAAGCAGTACATGACTGATTTGGAGTCAATGGTATGCGAGCTAAGGGCGTTTATAGCTGCTTGACTATCCGTGAAAATATGGATGGTTGCACCTTTTATGCCAGACAAAATAATATGGCTGGCGCAATCTTGAATGGCGTGGGGCTCTGCTTGAAATACGCTGGGACTTTTTCCCATGGGTATTGTAAAGCGTTTGTGTGGTCCGTATATTCCCGCTCCTACCCCCGTTTCCCTTTTAGAACCATCCGTATACCACTTTATGCCGTTGTGGCTGTTTGGTGGGTTATTGCTAACCCATGCTTCTCTCTTAGGGATCTCCATGGAGAACCGTTTGTTGAAGCATAGTGTTTTTTGAATGCGGTCTGTGACCGCGCAGTTCATGTTAAGTTCTGGTAGTTCATCGGGAAGGGTCTTTAGATCCGGGTGATCATTAAGACTTATCCCGTTTAACTGTATTAGACTTATTGCACTGCGGATCGCCACTTTTTGAATGTATATGTGGAGAGGTGTGATTCCTGTTATTGCCTCTATGGCAGCTGTTGGACAGGTTCGCATGGCTCCGGAGATACCAAGGCACGCAAGCCGTTGTACCTTTTTGAGCTTCTCTATTGCGACCTTTTGTGTGGATTTTGTCCACCATACTATGGAGGCGTATGTTATAATGGGTCTTATCATCACTGTGTAGATCCAGTGGACGATCTTTGGAGATATTCCCCAGTTTCTGCCATATGTGCGACGACAGGCCCATAAAGCTCTATTAGCTTTAGTGATTTTGTTATTTATGTGAGAGTTCCAGTTAAGTCTTTTGTCTAGGATTACTCCAAGACACTTGACTTCGTCGGAATACTCTACGACCGTGTCGTTTATTGTGATTAGGCCTAGGTCTAATTTCCTCCTTTTAGTGAAAGGAACGATTACGGCTTTACTGGGATTTATGGAAAGATTTTCCTTGATGCACCAGTCTATGGCTGTCTTTAGAGCATTTTTCATTTTTGATGTGACTCCAATTGAGTCTTTGCCCCTGACTATGATGACAATATCATCGCCGTACCCAATTGTAGTGTAGCCCAAATTGCCCATCTTGTGTAGCAGGTCATCGATGACCAATGACCACAAAAGGGGTGAAAGTACTCCCCTTGTGGGCAGCCCCTTACGGCTGTTACTGATACTGAGGTCGTTCCTGACGAGGCAGTTATTTTGCGACTTTCCAGCATCGCTTTGATCCATTTAATAGTTGGTTTGTCTATGTTTCTATGGTACAAAGCATTTGATATGGATTCATATCCAGTATTGTCAAACGCACCCTCTATTAGCTTAAGTGATTTTGTTGTTTATGTGAGAGTTCCAGTTAAGTCGCTTGTCCAGGATTACTCCAAGATACTTGACTTCGTCGGAATACTCTACGACCGTGTCGTTTATTGTGATTAGGCCTAGGTCTAATTTCCTCCTTTTAGTGAAAGGAACGATGACGGCTTTACTGGAAAGATTTTCCTTGTTGCACCAGTCTATGGCTGTCTTTAGAGCATTTTTCATTTTTGATGTGACTCCAATTGAGTCTTTGCCCCTGACTATGATGACAATATCATCGGCGTACCCAATTGTGGTGTAGCCCAAATTGCTCATCTTGTGTAGCAGGTCATCGATGACCAATGACCACAAAAAGGGTGAAAGTACTCCCCCTTGTGGGCAGCCCCTTACTGCTGTTACTGATACTGAGGTCATTCCTGACGAGGTAGTTATGTTGCGACTTTCCAGCATCGCTTTGATCCAATTAATGGTTGGTTTGTCTATGTTTCTATGGTACAAAGCATTTGATATGGATTCATATCCAGTGTTGTCAAAAGCACCCTCTATGTCCAGAAAGGCACAAAGTGCGATCTCTTTGCAACGGTAGGCATTTTTTATCTCTGTAGTTAGTCTTAACAGAGCGCCTTCCGTGGATTTGCCCTTTTGGTACGTATATTGGTGAGGGTGAGAGGCATGCTTTTTGATATGCATTCTCTAATGTGGATGTCAATAATCCTTTCCATTGTTTTCAGAAAAAACGATATCAAGCTTATCGGACGATATGATTTAGGTAATTCGCTCGGCTTGTTTCCCGGTTTGGGTATAAATACTACGTTTACCTCCCTCCAGGTAACTGGTATATACCCCCAGTTGAAGCTGAACCTAAATAAGGAAATCATGGATGGTAATAAAAATTCTATTCCATTTTGAATGAGGGCTGGAAAAATACCGTCTGTTCCTGATGCCTTGAATGGTTTAAATGAGTTAATTGCCCATTTAACCTTATCCGGAGTAAAAAGTGTTCCGGATAAACTATTAATTCTGCTGAGGTTGAGGTTGAGGTTGAGGTTTAGAGATATCCAAGGTTAGATATTGTTTACATAATCAATTAAATACATACTAATGCAAATAAATAAATAAAAAACAAATAAATAAATAAATAAATAAATAAATAAATAAATGAAAAAATAAATAAATAAACAACTAAATTAACAACTAACAAATAAAATCTATGAACATCAAAATAATATGTATATCACAGTAATGTATATAATTTAAGCACAACACCTTAAGTTGTTAAATTTAAAATTAAGTTATTATTTGAGCAACTGCACAAAACTTTATATCGATATAATTTGAGATTTGAATTTCAACTTTTTCAATTTTTGCCTCTTCATGGATATCCTCCGTAGAATAGTGCCAGGGAAGAATAAGCATAATTTTTAAAATTTTATTTTGCATAATTTGGAGCCTGCAAATATGACTCTTTGCATATGTTCCCCAGATGGGCAAACCATATAGTATTATAATAATAATAATATTTGGTTAGGGTATATTACACTGCGACCTATTGGTCTATTGTGTCCCCTTGCTTGTGCCTCGGAGAGGTGCATGCCCTCGTTCAGAGCCCACTCTAGATACTTCTTTGTGAAGCGTGTCGAGGTATTGCTCTGATTTATCCTTGGCAGGTCACACTCCTTAGAGCACAGCGTCCAGTCCAGTTTCTTTGAAGAATCTGAGAATGAGCTGTGGGTCCATGGTATGTATTGCCTGTTATTTGGTGCCTGCCCAAATATTTCATCCTTTTGTGGGTCAGTGCCCCACAGGATTCCAGTATATGGTCTGGAGTTTCGGCGGTTTCACAATCTTTGAATCTCTTTTGGTTGTAATTTCCTAAGAGTTTCTTTGCTTGCCTCAGACCTTGGAGGTTGAGAAATGTTTTGGCCTTTGTTTCTTCCTCCAGTCTCCTGAACTCTTCGCGTATAGTGTGTTCTCCTATCCCGCAGAATGGTTCAGTTTTAAAGTTTAAAGGCCCTATGAAGGGTTCCTCTGCCCCTTTTCTTGCCAGAGAGTCCGCTGCCTCATTGCCCGTAATGCCAACATGGCCAGGCACGCAGCAGATGGAGATTCTGTTATTCTTGCCTAGTCTATTCAGTCCTTGTAGGCATTAACACACGAGTTTTGACTTGATAACGTAGGCGTCAAGAGCCTTTATAGCTGCTTGGCTGTCAGACATTATTGCTATGTTGCAATTTCTGTAGTTTTTCTCGAAGTTGATTCGAACGCACCTGTCTATGGCACATATTTCTGCCTGGAAGATGCTGGTACATTTGCCCATGGATTCGTAGTGCTTAGTTCCCGGCCCAAACACTCCTGCACCAGTTTCCTCCTCAGTCCTCGAGCCGTCCGTATACCACTTTGTGTGGTTGCTCAGTCCATAAATTATGGATTCGTTGCTCCAGTTCTCCTTATTGCTGAGCTTTATCTGGAAATTCTTCTCGAAGTTGAATTTCCTGACGCTGTCGTCCCTAGGTGGAGTTTTTTGAGTAAGTCACCGTGTTCTTTCGAACCGATGCATTTCCCTCTCCCAATTCCCTCCTTTGCCATCCTAAGGATTGTTTTGTCTGCCTCGTTCATCAAAATGATTTGTAGAGGGGTCAGTTCCAATAACACCTCCATGGCTGCGGTTGGGCAGCTACGCATTGCTCCGTTAATGCACAGGCACGCCAGTCTTTGCACTTTGCCGAGTGTCTGTCGCGTTGTGACTAGACTGGTTCGTTTCGCCCATGCTACTGCTCCGTATGTGATCATTGGTCTCACGATTGCAGTGTACATCCATCGCAGGATGTTTGGGCTACATGCCCATGCCTTCCCCGCTAGGCTCCTACATATCATGAGAGCGCGGGTGGCCTTCTTGGATATCTCCTCTGTATGCTTTCGCCAGAGGAGTTTACTATCTAGATGGAGTCCTAGATACTTTACTTCTTTGACTGGTATCAGTGTCGTGCCTGATAGGTTTATGTCCTTAAGTCGTTGAAGTTGTCTTTTCCTTGTGAATGGTACTATCGTTGTTCTCGCCGGATTGATGTTAAGTCCGACAGTGTGGCACCATTCCTTGGTTACTTTAAGCCCCTTTTGTATGATGTCTCCAAGGGTTTCCTCGAACTTGCCCCTGGCAATCAATACAATGTCATCGGCGTACGCCTGACAGTTGATGCCATGGTTGGTTAATTTTTCCAGCAGTTCGTCTACAACTAGGCTCCACATTAAGGGCGATAGTACCCCTCCTTGTGGACATCCTCTTGTTGTGTTTACTCTGATGGTTCCAGATGGTGTTTGAGTCTCTGCTGATCTAGTGCTGAGCAGCTCACACATCCAGTTGGATACTGTACTGTTAACTCCTTTCCTATCCAGGGATCGTTTGATCGCATCATGTGAGGTGTTGTCAAATGCTCCCTCTATGTCTAGGAAAGTGCACAGTACTATTTCTTTTGCCTCCAAGGCACTTCGAATTATCTCCGTCAGCTGATATAGGGCGGTCTCTGTTGATCTGCCCGCTCTGTATGCATGCTGACGATGATGTAAGGGGGATGTGTTCAGAACATCTTCCCTTAAATAATTGTCTACAGCCTTTTCTGTCATTTTCAGAAGAAATGAAGTAAGGCTGATGGGTCTGTACGATTTTGGCTGTGTGGGGTCTTTTTTCCCCGCTTTTGGTATAAACACAACCCTTGCTCGTCTCCATTGCATTGGTATGTGGCCCAAGGCAATACTGCTCCTTGTTATCTTTAGCAGGTGTGGTATTAGTACCCTTTGCCCTTCTTGAAGAAGGGCGGGTATAATGCCGTCCACTGCGGCAGATTTGAAAGGCTGAAAGGAATTTATTGCCCATTTCAGCCGTCCCTCAGAACAGATGGTTGATGTTGTTTCCCAGTCTTCCCTCCGAGGTCTGATTGAAGTGGTATTGATTCCTGACTCAGTACTAGGCGAGCTGACAGGAAAGTGAGTTTCTAGTAGCAAAAGTGACCTTTGATCCTCATCTTCCGTGAACTCGCCATCTGGTTTCCTCAGAGATATCGGCACTCCTCCTGACTTCGCAAGAGCTTTGTGTAGCCTTGCCGCAGTAGGAGTGCTGGTGATTGTCTCACAGAATTTCCTGAAGCTCTTTCTTTTAGCGTTTCTTATTTCCTTATTATATGTAGTAAGGGTCATTTGGTAGCTTTGCCATTCTCCGCTGCGCTTTGCTTTATTGAAAAGCTTCCGCACCTCGGATCTTAATTTTGACAAGTTATTGCTCCACTTTGGCGTCTGTTTCCTGTCCCGTTCTCTACTTAGAGGACAGTTTTCTTCGAACGCACTGATTATGGCGTTTGTTATGCCTTCCACTGCGCTCTCTAGCTCTAGGGGGTGTCCCGGAGCCTTCCTCAGACTAAGGCGCCCCAGATTGCTCTCTAGAGCAGTTCTATAAGTTTCCCAATTGGTTTTCCTTGGGTTTCTTACTGGATTTCTCGTGATACTTGTGCTGTCCAGGTCGAATACTATTATTCGATGGTCAGACAATGACTGCTCACTAGATACTCTCCAGTTACTAATTAATTTACTTACGCTTGGGCTACCAAGCGTGAGGTCGAGTACTTCCTCCCTGACTCTAGTTACAAAAGTGGGGGTATTTCCCACGTTTATAATATGAAGTGATGAACTCATAATAAATTCCAGCAGGCACTCACCCCTGATGTTGGTGTCGGTGCTCCCCCATATGATGTTGTGGGCATTTGCATCGCACCCTATAAGGAGCGGCATGCGGAGCTTGTTGCAATGCTCCACCAGTCGCTGCATTTGGGATGATACAACCGGCTCATCTCCTGCACAGTACGCCGATACGATGACAATGGTGCGGTGACATCCTTCAACATCCAGATGTACCTGAATTGGCACCAGATCTCGTGTTGCGTATTCTGAAAGTAAAATAAATTTATATTTATTGTTTATTAGAATGCAAGCTCTCGGTTTCTCGGCCCGAGTGTCCCATATTACCTTTGCATCCTTGCTCGCCAATCGTTTGACTTGTCCTTTCAGGATCCATGGCTCCTGAATCAGTACTAGCCCTAGGCTTCGGCAGGTAAACATCCTAGATATAGTCGCCGAGGCGGCTATAGCATGGTGAATGTTCACCTGTGCTAGTTTAATTTTTCTTTTGGCGGGGTTCATCGAGCTATTGCTCGCGCGGGCAATTACCCCGTCCTCCTTCAGCAACAAATCTTCCTCCTCCTGGGTGATTTCCTGGAAGAGGTCGATGACCGTGTTGTCCATTTCCCCCTCAGAGATCGTGCTCTCCGAGATGGACATAGACTCCTCGGTCTCCTCAGGAGCCTGCTCCGCCGATTGGACAACGGAAGAAGGTGCTTTAGTCTTCGGAGGAGCAGTATGCTCTACCTCGGACTGCGCGCTCTGCGAGTTCAGATTCGATGCTGGCTGGGCTGTCTGCCCAGAGATCTCGTCCGACCTCTTGAGTCCGCACACCGCAACCCTGCCAAATCGGTAGCTCAGGGATCCTTTTTGGGTTTTTATGGCGTCGAAGGATTCTCGGTCGATGCCAAGAGCCAGTACCTGCCCGGTTCCCTCTTTTCGACAATTGAGAATCTTCAACGCCTGGACGTTAAGTCCCACATTCTGTGCTTCCTGCAGTGCCAAGGAGGTTTTAGCTTCTTGCTCTGCACTGCGTGGAAGGAAGATTGTTATGGAGTAGGACCGTGGTATATCTGTCCCACTGCATGCCATGAAGCGTGTCCCCTTCCATTTCCTCAGCTTTGGGGCTACTGCCTTTAGCCACTCAGCTGTCTGCGGAGTCTCGCAGTCAACTAAGAGCATTCCATGTTTGAAATGTATGCCCTTTAATTTGAGCTTATGCTCCCATCCCAAGGCCATTTCCAACACAATGGCGTCTTCAAGTGCCGTAAGGTCTGGGTTGCTGAGGATCTCCTGCGGATATTTCACCGGGAGAACAGCAACCTGCTCAGCAATCGCACCTGTCTCGTGTCTACCGCCGGGAAGTTTTTCACCGCCGTAGCATAGCTTCGACCGACCACGGTGGCGCTCGCTTTTCAGGCTTTCCCGTGGCCCTCTCGGTGCCTTCATCCACCTTCTGTTTTTTGGCTTTATTTGTTGTGGGAGGGGTGATGTTGTTGTTCCCCCTTTTTCCCGTCGCCACTTCTGTACTTTCAGGCTTGGCCCGATGCTCCTCAGCCCTCCTTTTGGCTTCCTCAGGCCCGAAGCCTTTATTGAGGTAGCGGAGGTACCATTTAGTGCCAGCACCACTAAGTCCCCTTCGCAGAGGGTCGTCCCTCGCGCCTGGTTTTCCAGCTGGAGGTAAGGCTGGCTTATTCCTCTTCCTTTTTCCGGTGTTGTTGTCGGGGGGTACAGGGGCTGGTACTTGAGCTATGCTCGTTCCCACTGCCCTAGTTCCCTCCACCATTACTTTTCCGGACATTGAGGGGATTGGGATTTGGCTCCAATCCCCACTGCAAGCACCTGTCGGTGCTACCGGGCTTCTTCCCGGGCCCCCTGGCACCCCAATGGCTTGTCGCGAGGCGACGATGGCTCTTTGACTGGTGCTGGGTTGCACCAGTTTAGAGCCTCCCTCTCGACTCGTTCCGGGTCTATCTTGTGCCAGGCGGTCGTCATGGATGTCCTGCTCCATCCGACCAATGGCTTCGTCTGCGGTCTGTCCCCGCATTCTGTTGAGTTTGTTTTTGTTTTTGTTTTTTTGTCTGTTTTGGTTATTCATATCCCACGAGTAGCGCGGGAAAGACGGTCGGCCACGCCAGAGCCCCGCATTAGCGTGGTAAGGCCATGGTTACTATCTGAGGTGGCCTGGTATCTGAAAGGCTCCGCAGAAATACAGCCGGATACCCCTGGCTGCAAACCATCCAATAAGCACGTGTCGCATGACACTCTGAATTAGGGGTGGATGGACGTTAAGTCCTAGTCAGTTCTTGGTTGGCGCTCATCAATCGGCCTGTATGCCATGGGTGACCCTTAAACAGCATAGCCCGTTGAATCTTTGCACCGTAAGCCTCCGCACCGGTACCATCGAATGCAATGATGGTACACTACATACGTCAAGGTGACTGACCATCGCGGGAGGTTATTATTATTATATAGTATTATGCTTTGGAATATTACTTTGAATAATATCAACTTGGTTTTCAACACTCAATTTGGACCTACGATTTATAAATGGATATAAGATTTTGATCGCCATGTTAAGTTTATTGAGTGTTTCTTGAATATGTACACTAAAAGTCAAATTTTGTCCAGGTGTACCCCAAGATACTTGGCACTCGATTTCCATTCAGTTTGAACCCCATTCAACGGAAGTCTATTGCTTGGAAAGTAACAGGCTTTTTTTTCTAGTGGAAAAGGGAGCCTGTGTCCTAGAAGCATTCACTTTTATTTTTTAATCATCGCAATATGATTTGACTAATTTCAAAGCAGATTGCAGATTGGTTTCAATTAAGGAACCAATTGAATCTGTTGAGTAAATGCAGGTATTATCCTTAAAAATTGCTCGCATAAAGCAAATCGGTAACAAATACCTCACGTTCCTCTTCAGTCATTTGACCGCGATTGAGTCTGCGTAGATTAGACATCTACAAATAAAAGTATACAATATTTGCACAATTCTTTTTATTTTATTCTAAACATATCAATTTTCATACCTGAAATACAATTTTTCACAATACCAAATTTTTATAACTGTAGCACGAAACGAACTGTTTTCAAGAAGCAGTTGTCAACAAATAACATAAAAACAAAATAGTGAGGGGTAAAATGTTACCGCAGCCATCAAACTCGTAGACTTTTGCAAAAAAATATTTCTAAAATATATGGGACGCCCCCAGATCACTAAAAACGTTTAAAATGGACTCAGGACAAAATTCCTAGTAGAGTAGAAGACCCAGGTTCGAAAACTTGACAGAAAAAAAATTATTCGGTTCCAGAGTTGTGTTGGGGTAACATTTTACATCAGTCCCTGTACTAGGTTGAACGCGTCGATTGTACGCTTTCTGTACTTGTCTGTCTGGCCGACGTTCAATGGGGGCAGCCTCCATTAAAATAAATAATTCAGAGTGAATTATTCGAATTTCAAAAAATCTATAAATTTTCAATTTTTAATAGAGTGAATAAATCGGGCCTAGAATTCTTAGAAAATGAAATAAGTTATATTTCAAAATTGCAGTAACTCTAAGCAAATCACATTTCTCCCTACGCACCGTGAAATATTATGTTTTTGAAGAAAAACTCAGCATGCACAGTGTTCGATGGGATATTTATGCGAAGTGGAAGTTGCTTAAATGGAGTTTGTGTGCCAGGAAATTTATTATTCCCTCTGTCTCGTCCTCGTCCGGGATTGATGCAGTTGTTCCAATTGCAATGAATACCAAATGACTGTGATCAACTCATTGAAACGTTTATGTGCGACGCGACGAGCGCACACATTGCCTCCATCCATGTTGCCATTTTAATTTTTGCAATAAAAGAAAATAAGTTCGCTAAAGAGAACTCACAACGGCGTCGGGTCCAAGAGACTTTAATTGCGCTAACTGCAGTGATGGCGATAGCTCGATGTTCTGCACCATTATTCTCCAATCCCGAGTGTCCCTTTCCCCCTCGAGGACATCACTTTGATATTCAGGTAAATGACCACTTGACTTGAATTTTCAACTATACATTGGGCCGATTTTATTTTTTCCATTTTACGTTTTCCTTTTCACCCATTTCTTCGTAGTTATCGTAATGTAATTGCACATCAGATCCCGAAATTATGTACATATACAAAAGGACCTTTCGAAGCCTCTTATAAAATAACTCACCCGACAACTGTACGCTGATGACAACGTCCTAAAGCCAGCGTGCACATGCACATGTTTGGCCAAGAGTCTGAGACGACTTGGACGAATTGATGAGGGCAAAAGTTTTTCACTATTTAGGATTCGTAAAACGCTTCCAGACTATTATATTTAGTTTCCTTGGTCGAGGGAGAAGGAAACCCCCTGCAGGAGTTACGAGGAACTTTCTATGGTCATTATTTTTGCACGCGTTTCCGTGCTAATAACTTTTCTAATGCATATATTTTTCGGGGGATAGGCGACTGCACTCTGCCTTATGTGCAGGGTGTCAGGGAATAACGGTATTCCTCGTTATTCCTCGTTCAGCGAAACTGAGCAACAGCCACAGCAAGCCAAGTTGGGGCCTGCTTATATCATAAGGGTTACGATTACGAGCGCTGTTTCTGTGAAGTTTATGAGGCGAATGATTTGTTTCAAAATGTTTGATGTAATGTGGAGATGTTCTTCCATATTTTGTCCTTTTTTTATTCATTCGTCGGTCCTGTCCGCGTTGGAGTTGTGCTGCTCTGGTGAAGTGCATGTCTAATATCAAGAGGAATTTTCTTCATTTCGCAGTTTTGAGCATCTTGTGGGCGTTATTTTTAATTGCCATATCAAAAAGCTAGAGAGCTCAAACTTAATTAAAACAACATTAATGGCTGCGAGATAGGGCATTAGCTTCCGGTTTAAAGTTGTTCGATATAGATTTTGTGGAGTTGTACAAGTATGAGTATCTTAGTTCGTTGCGGTGCCTTTTTTTATTTTTTCTTCATTTATATAGATATTTATATAATTATATATTTACCATGAAAGCCGGTGCAGGGAAATAACTTCACGGGCAATAACTTCACCTGGGCAATAACTTCACCTCGAGTGGGCAATAATTTCACTTTTTTTTGTGAACTTAATGCCCACTGATGGTGAGCAATAACTGCACTTTTTAGTGGGAAATAAATTCTCTTAACATTTTATGATAATTCAAGAAACGTACCTCGCACCTACCCCAAATCAAACAGTGACCCCAAGCAGCGGGGTTGCAGGGGGGGGGGGGGGACAACATGCCCCCAATATGCATTGCACTGTTTATGGAATCTACTTGCGATTTCGCAACTAATCCCATAAACAGTGCAATGCATATGGGGGGCATGCTGCCCCCCTGCAACCCCCCTGCTTGGGGTCACTGTTTGATTTCGAGTGGATGCAAGGGTCTTTAGTTATAATAGACAAATTCTCAAATTATAGGTGGGAAATAACTTCACAAAATTTTGGGTGAAGTTATTGCTCACCATCAGTGGGCAATAACTTCACAAAAAAAAGTGAAGGTATTGCCCACTCGAGGTGAAGTTATTGCCCATGAAGTTATTTCCCTGCACCATGAAAGCCTACATTTTAAGACAGAATATTCTAATAAAGTAATGGAGATAACAATCCGAATGAAAACGTTGCATATTCCATCGTGCCCCACCCACCCCATCGCTGTTGCTTTTGCTTGGCTATTGCAAGTGCCGTACGGTTTTCGTATGTGCAGTTACATTTTATTGCGCTAATTTAAATGGTTTTTTCCTTTGTAATCGGCGCACTAGGTTAGTATCGTCTCGGTTGTAGCATGGTGTTATTGCAATGACCGTGTAGGCGTCAAAATGTTTTATTTCATCGTCGACGGTAGCCTTACTTAGGTCTCTGTGGATATCAGTGTTTCTGATAAACAAGGGTGCATTTACTATTTTTCTTAGCACTTTGTTTTGAAAAGTTTGTAGAATGTTGATATTACTGGATTTGGTACAACCACAAAGTTGTATACCGTATGTCCAAACCGGTTTTAGTACTTGCTTGTATAAAAGCAGCTTGTTCTGCATGCTGAGTTTGGAAAATCTACCAAAGCAGCCAGTGCATTTGTTTACATCGAATGGCGAGCTCTTCGCCTTTCCTCTTGACGTGCGGTTCCCATTTTAATTTCGCATCGGGTGTAATTCCCAAATATTTTGAGTCGTTTGCGTACGGAATTCGTACCGAATCAATGAAAATGGGTAAGTTGTCTACATTTCTATAAGTAAAATTCACATGCGTTGATTTGGCCTCGTTGAGAGCAATACGCCAAGTATTTGTCCAATCACAAATTTTGTCAACAGCACGTTGGAGTTTATTAGTTGCTGATTCAACGGTATTACTGACCGCTCAAATAGCTGTATCATCTGCAAACGTGGCTACTGTTGAGTCTTCTTCTTGCGGAATATCACTAGTTTATATTAGAAATAGAATCGGTCCAAGGACTCTTCCTTGGGGAACTCCTGCCGCGATTTCTTTGAATTCAGAGTAATCATTTCCATGCTTTACACGAAAGAGTCTGTCTGATAAGTAACAACTAAGGATATCAGATAACTGTTTCGGAAAAGCTTGTCTTAGCTTATGTTTCAAGCCCGTATGGCATACTTTATCAAAGCCCTGAGAGACGCCGAAAAAAACACTAGAACATATTTTTTTCTCCTCTAAGGATTTTTCAATTACATTGGTTATTCTGTAAACCTGGTCGATTGTAGAATGCTTAGTCCTGAATCCGAATTGGTGATCAGGTATTAAGCGACGTTCTTCGATAATCGGATGTAGACGCTTTAACAAAGTTTTTCGAATACCTTCGACATTATCGGTAAGAGCGATATTGGCCTATATGATTTCTTGTCATTTAGTGGTTTACCGGGCTTTGGAACCATTATAACTTCAGCTACCTTCCATTGTCGTGGAACGTACAATACCCTGAACGATGCATTTATAAGATAGGCGAAATTGATTAAAGCTTTCCTAGGTAACTCTTTAAGAACCTGTCCTGTGATAAAGTCATATCCAGGAGCTTTGCTTAATTTTAGTTTCTCTATTTCAAAGCGTAGTTCGGGTAGCGATAACATTTTTATTCTATGATTGTCAGGTGCCACGGTTAGGGCAAGAATTTCGAGCAAAGCTTGACCATCAAATGGTAAATGTTTCTTCCAGATGTTCGGCAAATATTTCGGCTTTTTCCTTGTCACTCTTCTTGCGTTTTTGGTTTTTTAATGCCTTTCATGGCTTTCCAGAGCGAGTAATTTGTACTTTTATCCGCAGTTAGGCTTCCAAGATATATAGAAATTTCACGATTCTTAAAGTCTCGAATTTTTCTCTTAAGTTTACTACAAAGGTAGTTAAGAGTGGTTTTATCCTGTGGAGCGGGAGATTGTTGCCATCTTTTGCGCGCTCTACTTTTCTCCTTTAACAATTGGGTAATTTCCAAGGGATATTTTATCTCGCAATTTGTGGTTATTTTCCGTTTATGGGGAGTATTTTTCCAGGTGTTTTATTTATGTTTGTAATGTGCAGAAATGTTGTAGTGGATGTGAGCAGCATCCGTGGGTTGAATAATTTGTTTCCATTATACGCGCATGTCTCCCTCAACAAACCAGCTATTTTGGCACTAAGTGAAACAGAGGTTATCGTTGGCTCCGACTTAATGGAGTTTAGTCTACCTGTTTACAACTTTGTGCCATTATTCTTTCCAAATCGTGGTCTCGCCGTTTATATACGTAGTGACGTAGCCTATCCACTTCAGCCTAGGTATTTAATTTCATTTGGCTAAAGTTCCTTGTCCGTATGCAAAATCCACTACTGTTTTATTTACAGAAGCCCAAATTTGGATAGACTTTCAACTTATAATGAGTTTGATGCGCAGTCTGATTGCATCACACGAATTGTTCCTCGTTCTGAAATTGCGGGCGATATATACACAATATATACAATTCAAGTTAGGCTTCGACATTCTGGTCAGACAACACCCGAAGGAAAGTACGTCGAGATCTTTGCTGAGGTAAAAAACCTGACTCTTGCTTGTAAATGAGCCGATACGAATACCAGATATCAGCAGTCAAAATTCAACACACTGGACTTGTTTCTTACATCTCACCCGGATAAATACGCTTTGAACGTATTATCGCTTCTAGGTTCGTCAGACCATTGTATCATATCAGACAATTTCTCTTACTCCAACCACATAGTCAATGAACAATCTCCTAAAACGATTGGGAAACACTAAACGGTTTCTTTAAGAGTTTTAACTGGTCGCTGTGCTTCCTCGACAACGAAGTGGATGCTGCTGCTGATATGGTCACAAACATAATTCACCTGTGCATGAATTATTTCATCCCTAGCGGGATACAAAGTATCAAACCCAAGGTAAACGCGTGGTGTGTATCGAGCTACGAAGGGGGTACCAGGTTAAAAGTGGTAAGTTTTCGGTAATTCAAAGCTAAGCTAAATGAAGAAGGACGTAAAAACTTAAAAGGAGCCAGAAATGACTGCAACGCCCACATTTATCGTGTCAAATTCTCCTCCGACCAAAAGTTGAGGCAAAAACTACTACAAAGTCCCACGGGTAGTAAAAACTGTTTTTGTGAAGTTTATGAGCGAAATGATTTGTTCCCAAAAGCTTGATGTAAGCAATTAAAGCTGTTCTTTCACATTCTTCATGTTCTGGAAGATTCTACTTAAATGTCTGTCGACCCGTGAAGAGTCTTTGCCCGAGATACTGCAGCCGCAGTAGAGCTCCTGACTCCATGCGGCGTTGAAGTTGATAAAAGGTGGTGATTCTCGACTTAAAATTCGGTAGTCATTTCCAGGATTGGCCTCAATGTACTCGTAAACTCTTTCTCATTGGTGGCGAAGGTGCTTTGCGCTTATGCTTATGATTGTTTCATAAAAACTTATGACGCCAGTAACCACAACAGATTCCAACAAACCTTGGGAGACCCTCATTCCTCTTTTAACTCCCAAGCGGCTGGCGCCGACTGACGAAGACTATTAATGGCTTCGTTGGCAGGCAACCTTTAGTCTCGAAGCGGATTAAGGTAATCTTGAAGACGCCTAGATAAACATCAGCCTAGAGTATACGAATTAAAGTAAACCTAGTAAGTATATCTTCCCGGCATAGTTAAACTGTTTGTTTATACGTTTGTTTACGTGGGCTATTGAAGTTGAGTTCGTATTGTTTAATTCCAATAGAGATACCGTTAACATATTCACATGGAGAGATTCAACCGTTCGCGTTTAGTAGATGTATACTTTTCATTTAAGCCGTTTAATCCCTATGTTCATATAATAAAAAATAAATTCGAAATAAAAGCGATTAGAATAAAGAGCATTCTGAAATCTCCTGCATCTGCTTTAAATTAGTGAACGCACTCGTCCATTTCCTGTTGCCCATTCACAAAAACCCGGTGCCACCCGTTTCGTATTCGATTGATTGCTCCCATCGCATTTGACAAATCCCATTAAAATTCCTTTGTACTTGAAATAAAACAGATTTAGATACAAATCCATCAGAAACTACAGTCAACGGTCAGCAATAGCAGCAACATCCTGCTAGGTGGTACTCGCCTCATCCATCATCTCTGTGCAGTCTGTCTGGTAGGTGGATCAGACAACTTATTGCTATAAATAAATGAACAAGGCACTTGGACAGAAATATACACACACACGTATAGAGCAGTCCCTATAGCGAAAGCTATAGCTGACCGCCCTGCTAAAGGTTGAAGCTTTTTGCAACTCGATTTTACTGGGGTCGCCAAAATTCGTTGTTTGTTATTATTCCATATATGTATACATATGTATGCATATGCGCCTACCAACAAAGTACACACCAGTCCACAGCACAAAACCGACAATGGTCCTGTGCTCAATGATTTAATCGTCTCGGTTCATTGAGTCTGATTCGGTTATAAATGCGGAAATCAAATTGAATCGAACAAAACATGGGAAATTACTGTAACGAAAACACAACAAGGACACGACAACATGCGATTTTACACGCCTCCTCCGTCCTTTACCTATACTATGGCGCGCTTTCTCTCTCTCTATGACTTTCTCTCTACGTTCTGAAGCAGCGGTTCCCTTGTGCCGGAATTGATGGACGGTTGACAACGACTGCGGGGTAAATTCTGTAACCGCATTAAAGTGTATTATCGAGAGGCCCATTCAAATGTGGCGGTACATAATATGTAGTTGGTAGATTTGCATCGACCAAAATCAATTGGTAGCCGGGAGCCGAGACAAACGTAGGTCACCAGCCACCCCATAATAAAAGCCCGCGGTATGATGATGTATGCGTTTACCTGCGCAAGGTGACAGAAGGACAACGTGAGAAGAGTATCGAGCCAAGATAAGGGAGGAGAAGAAGAACCTGCGTAGAAAGAAGAGTGCGTACGCAGTCTCCCAGCTCAAGGAAATCGGAGATCCTCGTGACCGAACCAATATACGGAGATTTTACAAGAAAGCGATTTAACCCTCTGCGACTGACGTGCGCTAATTTTCACAATTCAACTGACGTGGTAGTACACCAGACACCATTTGGGCAGCTGGTATTTTCAAAATTATTTTTATATTCTCACTTTTTGTTATTATAATTTAAAGCTAAGAGTGTCCACTATTTTTTTAAATTACTAATATATAAAATTAAAAATTCATATAAAGTTGAACAGCATTTATCGATGACATAAATAATTTTTAGGAAAAATTAAACATACAGAAAGGGTTAAAAAACAAATCAAACATAAATATTTTCTTCATTTACTTACACATTTATAAAAGTTTACACTTATGGTAATCCGACTTAAAAAAAAAACCATTCATTGGTTCAATTAAAGGATTTGTAACCTCAAAATCACAATTTTTTTGGCAGTCTTCACAATGTGGCTTAGAGCATTGAAGACAAATTGACTTCAAACAATCACAGCAACAATGGTTCAAGACCAATTTAGGTGCATTGTGATACCACGTATGTATTATCTACCTCAACTTCGTAGATGGGACTGGCCAACGACATGCGGTTGTTCTCAAACGGTCCCCCATCTACGTACTAACCACGCCCAACGTCATTTAATTGCGGTGATCTGACAAGAACCGATTTACTCGACGTGGTATGGTCGTTGGTTATCACAGCAACAATACCTAGTTAATCTTTTAAGTTTTGTTAGACAAATAGAGCATAGTTTTCTTCCACTTGGTGGAATCGATTCAGTTCTTGGAGGTGGAGGAGGAACATCTTTACCCATCTTGATGCATATTTTCAGTGGCGGTTACATGCGGTATTTCTTCAATTGGTTCTTGATAATCTTCTTCGCCTGAAACTACGTCGGCTTCCAAGAATTCGGTTTCTGGCTGAAAATTTGGGTCATCATCTTCATCGTCAAAATCGCTGAGCTCGTGATCGTTTCCTTCGTCCAATCAGTCTTCTATTAGCTGGTCGTGACTTACAAAGGATCTAGTCGACGTTCTTTTAGATCTATAAGACCCTTCGTTGATATTTGAGTGAGCCATCTAAGAAACAAACAACAAATTGCAGCTAACAAAACAATTTTACTGACATGTTGCTTAGGAGACACTATGAAAATATAACTATTACACTGAGGTGGTTGTTTATCAGACGCATACCTTAACACTGACGTGGTTGACTTGTGGACACTCTCCTTCGCACAACAATGCATGAGAACACCACGACCGCTCGCATTACACTAAAGCACGCTTGAGCATACAACAGAAAGGTACTGACAGCGCGAGAGTCAACATTTGAAAAATAACGACACAACACAAGTTTTTCCATTTTCTGGTGTCTGTCATACTACCACGTCAGTTGCAGAGTGTTAAACCTAGTCACCGAAGCGCAGGTGCGCAGGGAATAGAAATGAGCATCATGTAGAGGAAGTGATAGGGTAAGAAGAGAACCCACGTCCTGTCAATGAAGAACAGATGAAGAAGAGATGGGCTTAGCTATAAGAAAGCTTAAGAACAATAAGGCTGCTGGCACTGATGGCTTACCAGCGGAGCTTTTCAAATACGGGGGTGATGTTTTGATTGGGTGCATGTACCAAATCATCAACCAAGTATAGGTGGAAGAAAGCATGCCCGATGACTGAACTATCAGCTCCATATTCCCCAAAGGCGATCTTGTCTTGCAAGAACTATCGAGGCATACCCCTGCTAAATGTTGCATGTTAGATCCTATCCAACGTATTATATGAACGTCTCAAGGTGTGCTGCAACACACTAATCGCCACGTATCAGTGTGGTTCCGCCCCAGCAGATCGACAATAGACCTAATTTCCACAGTGAGGCAAATTCTGGAAAAGACCAACGAGTTTCAAGTCGAGAACCATCTTTTAATTGACTTTTAAGCCGCATATGATAGCGATCATAGTCAGGAGCTCTACATGGCGATGGCCGAATATGGGATCCCTGCAAAACTGATCCAACTATGTCGCGTGACACTTGAAAACACGACGTACATACATATAATGTACAGTTTTGAAGCACCTCTTCCAAATTATTTCAAACTTGCACCGGATTTCTGAGAGGATATGCGCTATCATGTGACTTCTAAAATACCGTTCTGGAGAAAATAGTGCGCAAGGCAGGTGTCAACACGAAAGGAACCATTTTGAATAGATCCGTTCAACTGCTGGGGTATGTGTGATAGCGACATCATCGGCCGTTTCCAGCGTGCCTTGTTAGACGCCTTTTTGGCAAATGAAGAACAAGCTAAATTGGTTGGTCTTGAAGTAAATGGTAAATGAGGACAAGACAAAGTGCATGCGATCAACAAACAAACAAACATCTGTCCACCGCATAGGACAAAACGTCACTGTCGATAGCAATAATTTGGAGATGGTTAAGGAGTTCAAATACCTTGGAGTAAACACCAACTCCACAAATGACACCTTAGTGGAGATCCGGCGGAGAATTACCTTGGGAAAACGTTGTACTTCGGTTTATCGAAACAAATGGGTTCAAAACTCCTCACTCGAAGGACAAAATGCATACTCTATCGAACCTTAATTCTACCAGTCCTTTATTGTGGTATGAGGCGTTGTGCATTGCAATTTTCGAGGCTCTTCCGGGTTATTTGAAACTTGTTCCTGCATCCATCTGCCAACATTTTCAAAATGCATGTCATCATGATAGTCTCCCGTTTTCGTACCAGATTTGAACAAAAGTAAGGCGTTTTTCACTAAGCCTTTTTCACCACCTGCATACGCCATTATCAGCATCTGTCCGTCCGAAATTGGCGCCTTCCATCCACTACTGCTGCCATCAGTTCATGCACTTGGTCTGGTATGTGAGCTGTGAATATAACATATCCATGAAAATGTCTTATATTTGTTTTCAATTTCGATCTATCACTGCTGCTGTTTTCTTAAAATTGAATTCCAAACCAAATCAAATATTAATAAATACGTAAATTTCCCTCTGATGCTTAAATTGCATTCTTAAAAACTTCTAGTTAAGAAACTATTAAACACTGTAAACACTCCTCCATGAAAGTTTTCCCAAAAATCCACCGGTAAAATATATATTATATATATGTATTTGTCAACCCTTATAAAAAAAAACTTAAACTCAATTTTCGAATTAAACTTAAGATCTTCTTTTTATCATCCACCACTTACTTACTTACTTAACAGGCTCCCGACCTCTGCCTGAGACACTGCAGCCTTCCATCCTCTACGATATCGGGCACGTTGCTTCCAGTTATCCAGACCAAGGGCTCTGGCATCCGCGATGACTTGGTCTTTGAAACGTAGGTTCGGTCTTCCTTGTCTTCTCGAACCTGGGGGCTGGGATTCGAAGCTCATCTTAGCTGGAGCATTATTGTCCATTCGCTCGATGTGCCCGAGCCAATGTAGTCGACGTATTTTGGCTTTTTGGACTACATCCACATCTTGGTACAGCTCATAGAGTTCGCGGTTGTATCTTCTCCTTCATTTGCCCTCCTCGTACACAGGACCACAAATCCGCCGAAGAATTTTTATTTCGAAGGGGCCTAGTATCAGCTCTCCCTTCCTGCTTATCGTCCGGCACTCGGCGCCATAAACCAGAACTGGCAGGATAAGGGTTTTGTAAAGCATACATTTCGTCCTCCAAGTTAGGAGTTTTGAACCCAGTTGTTTTGCCAAACCGAAGTAGCAGCGGTTTTCTAGTGTAATTCTTCGCTGGATCTCCAGTAAGGTGTCATTCGTGGAGTTCATGTTAACTCCGAGGTAGATGCACTCCTTAACTACCACGAAATTGTTGCTATCAATAGTGACGTCCTAGGATGTGGACAGATGTTTGTTTGTTTGTTGACAGCATCTATTTAGTCTTGTCCTCATTTACTACAAGCAGTGGCGTAGCGTGGGTTGGGGCCGCCCTAGTATTTGTTTCACGCACTAAAACAAAAAAAAAACCTTTGTCTACGGTTTCAACCAGTTATACCTACACATATGTATGTATGCCAATAATCCTGGTAAAATTTCTCTTCAAAATGTTGTCTACTGTTGTTCGTAGTACTTTCTAGCAAGTGAAGCAAAAATTAAGCTGCAAATTTAAAATTTTCCCATATTGGTTTCTTTCCGATTTCCCAATCTCTAAGCGGTTAAAAATTGCAATTAAACTATTGATATAATTATCTAAATTAAAATTCTTTAGAAAAACCGGAATCTATTATTATTTGTAATTTATTTTCCATTTACTTATTTTTTTCTTTAGCTTTTGGAATTTTTTAATTTAATTACATTAAATTATATTGCATTAAATTAATTTTCTAAATTAATTACATTCAATTATTTTAGTTTAATAATTAATAAAATTCATTAATAAATAAATAAAAAATTTCATAACTAAAATTTGTTTAAAAAAATAACTTTTAAATGAAAGGATGAAAGCATTTAACTTTTTTAACTTTCCAGTGGAAGTTCTTGTAATGGGGCCGATTTTGTGAATCGCGGATTTTGACATATCTCCACGTTTATAGGTCACCAGAATAAAAATTCAACGTGTTTATAGAGATGTCTGTCCGTGTGTATATACGTACGTGCGTATGTGCGTATGTACCTATGTGCCTTCGTAATTATCTTTAGCCACGATTATCTGGAGAACCAAAGATGATATTGACATGGGACGGGGTTTATTCGAAGCGTAATTACGTAACTTAGAACTGATTAAGTTTTCAGCGTAATCGGTCTAGCCGTTTTTTGTTAATAAATAAATAACTAAAAAAATGCTGTCAGTTTGACCTTACTTCCCGGTGGAAGTTGTTGTAATGGGCCCGATTTTATGAATCGCGACTTTTGGGATGTCTCCACTTTTCAAGGTCACCAGAATCCAAATACAACGTTTTTATAGAGATGTCTGTATGTGTGTGTGTATGTACGTATGTGCGTATATGCGTATGTGCGTATGTTCGTATGTGCGTTCGGAATTATCACGAGAACCAAAATGACATTGACATGGGGCCGGGTTTATTTGAAGCGTAATTACATAACTCGGAACTGATTAAGTTTCCAGCGAAATCGGTCCAGCCGTTTTTATACCCTATTCTAGGGGTATATTAATTTTGACGCATAGTTTGTAACATACCTTAATATTGCCCGTAGACCCCTAAAAGTTACTATATTTATGATCAGCATCGATAGTAATGTCGATCTAGCCACGTCCGCCCGTCCGTCCGTCCGTCGGCAAAAATTAGGCCTTTAAACTGGACCTAGAGAGCTGAAAATTTAGCCATATACTCTCTAGGGTCCCGAAATAATCAAGTTTACGAATTTTTGAAATCCGCCCGCAGACACGCCCACAAACTCAAAAATACAACATTTTGGAAAAAATCGAATTTTGAGCTAGAAAGCTGAAATTTTTATATATGATCTATGACTCCTAAAACTGCTCGGGATAAAACATTTTCAAAATCCGCCCACTGACACGCCCACAAATAAATAAAACAATTTTTTTGAAAATCCAAAGTTTGAGCTAGGGAGCTGAAATTTATAATATATACTCTCTATGGGCCCTTTATGCTCATGTGTAAATATTTTCAAAATCCGCGCACTGGCACGCCCACAATTATTTTTTTTTTTTTATTTTTTTTTAAAATTTAAAGTGAGCTAGGGAGCTGAAATTTATAATATATACTCTCTAGGGGCCCTTTACACTCATGTGTTAATTTTTTTTAAATCTGCCTACTGACACGCCGACAATTAAATAAAACAATTTTATTGAAACACCCAAGTTTGAGCTAGGGAGCGTTTTTTTTGATAAAATCCTTTAAATGTTATATAATATAAATAAATGTTATAGACTTTTGTCACGCCCACTTATGAGGGATAGGAATAAGAATAGGGTATCCATCAGTTCGCCCAAGCGGACTGTAGCCCGTCCCTATGTTTTTTTAGTAAATAAATAACTAAAAAAATTTGCCTTTATTTTTACTATTTATTGTCATTTGTCATTGAGCAAATCATTATTACATTGTGCTCCGTTACTTCGTATATATCTAAATTTACAGGTCTCCGTGCTCGTAACAATGGTTGCATTAATATATATCACACTTAGCTGGTATTAACAACATTTAATTTCAATGAACAATATTAAAGAGGATTTTTTAATCTATACTAATATTATAAATGCGAAAGTAACTTTGTCTGTCTGCCTGTCTGTCTCGTTTTAGCGCCAAAACTACTGAACCGATTTAAATGAAATTTGGTACACAGATAGTCTAGAGCCTGATAATGGACATATGCTACTTTTTACCGCTTCATCCGCTGTCCAGAAGCGGAGATCTAAGCTGATATCTAAGAAAAGCTGTAACTCTCGAATGCTTTCTAGCTCCTAGCTTTGCAATGGCTCATCCAAATGAAATAGGATTTTTTTTTAATATAATATTATCTATTTCTCTACCTGTACCTTTTCTGCAATGTGCCTTTTCTTTCTTTTTTTTATGCACCTTTTGCAGTTTGTGTTGTTTTTTTATGGGGCATGGCCGTGGGATTGAGAAAGATAGGGTATGAAATGTAAATGAGATTGAGACGGAGTCACACTCAGAGTATATCCATATAATGAGTAGGGACACTCTCGACGTTTTCTTTATCAGTTCTTATCAGCAAGTATTTTGCTTTAAATTTGAGAACTGGCCGACTGGCGAAGCAAGGCGAGCACGGGACAGCTAGTATTAAATAATTCTTAACCATATCTTATGTTTAACCGCATTTTAAAATTTCCCACTAATCGCATAAATCATATTGATCCCACTGGGAAGTTAGTCGTGTGGACCTTGCGGGTCGCATGCAGATCATTTTTTTTTAAAAAAAAAGTTTTATACTCGTATCTCTATAAAAAACACAATCTGTACAACAAGAGTCCTCAACTGATGAAACTTTTGGTGCAAGCCGTCGTTGGTTTGATAGATAAAAAAAGATCCGGCAGCCACAAACTTTCGGGAGAAGCAGCTAGTGCTAACAGTTTAAGAAACCTTTTTAAAAATTGTTACAACTGGCGTTACAACGTAAACGAAACGTCTCTTTTTTGAATTAAATGCCCACTGCACTGGAGCACTCAGACTCAATACTGGTCCATTGTACTACCAGGCAGACAGAAAGCATTTAACTTAGTTTTAGTGAAAGGGAAACAAGTTATATAGGTAGGTATACATGTTATTAATTTTTTTATTATTTACAACTTTTTTATTGATTTACAGAAAGCTTCTTTAAAATGTTATTTTCCTACTTTTCATCAGGGCAAAATCTCTTGTTATTCTTTCAGTATCGATGGTCTCTGTGTCCTGTTCTATGATACCCAAATTAGATTGCCTCAAAGTGCTCATTGTGGACCTTAATTAATTTTCAATAAGCTTAAATTTTGAGAGACTCCTCTCACAGCCGGCATTATTACTTATTGCAATTGTGAGAAAAAGACGAAGCATTATTGCAATAGTTTCTTGATCTACATATAACAAACATCACAGCACACAGCGCGATCAGGCTCAGAGAGTCTGGATGCTGGACTGCGAAACCATACGGCCACAGTAGTATTCTAGATTCTCTACCTAGAAAACTAGTTCCGCCTTCAACAGACTACATCATTCCCAGAATGTCTTTCACAAAACATTTCGCCGTTCAAATCCCTACCAGATCAGAATGGCAAAATGGACAAGTGACAAGGGATTTCGATCAAACAATCTACACCGACGGTTCAAAAATGGACTGCGGCGTGGGTGCGGGAGTTTTTTCGGAATCCTTAAACATCGCCAAATCGTACAGACTTCCGGATACTGCAAGCGTCTTCCAGGCGGAGCTACTGGCTATCCGTGAAGCCTGTCGCCAGATCAAACCTCACTCCAATATAACACCGAGGCAAAGGATCGCCATAATTATTGACAGCCAGGCTGCCATTAAAGCGATCACTTCGGTCACTATATCCTCTAAGTTAGTACTAGAATGCCGTAATGAGCTGGCCCTGCTTGATAAGTTCAAGGTTACCCTGATCTGGGTTCCAGGGCACAGTAACGTTTATGGAAACGAACATGCCGACGAACTGGCCAGGCAAGGCTCAGCTCTCCACCGCTCTCTGGCGGAACTAGTCCACATTCCGCTCGGAGCAGTTAAGGCAAATATCACAGCAGAATACCTTAAGAAAGCCAACCTCAGATGGAGCAGGCTGACTGCATGCGTCATATACAGGAAAACGTGGCCAAACTACAACAAGGCAAAAACAACCGACCTTCTAGGTAGAACCCGAAAAGACATCGCAAGACTCACAGCGATCTTTACGGGACACTGGCCTATAGGTGACCATGCGGCCAAGCTGGGCATCCCATACAATACACACTGCCGCAGTTGCAAAGTGACAACTGAAAAAGAAACCCTAATTCACTTTCTATGTACCTGTCCGGCTTTAGCTAGGACCAGACTACGAACATTGGGAAGCCCCTTCTTCAATACACTTAAGGAAGTCTCCGAGAAAAGTATCAAGGAACTGATAACTTTCCTGAACTCCGCAGGTTGGATTTAGCCTCCCCCACCAATCGATAATACCTAGGTTTACGTGAGTTTGTGGTAACAAAACGGCTCAGTGCTAATTGGGTTTGTCTTATCAAACTGCCACACCTACCTACCTACCATTGTAATAGTTCGAGTGGGCTTTTATTGGCAAGTTTATTTGTTTTGCCTGTAGAAGATATAATTGCTCTTAACCGCTCAAATTCATCCTTATCAATGTCATGCGCCCTACAAAAATCCCAAGTCCGTATTTGAAAAGCTAAGCCAACTTCTCTTATACTGGGTGATGGCACCAGTTTTTCATTGATTGAACTCGGGTTCTCTTTTTGCCTCATAACTCCTTTTAGATGTCGCTGCAAATGCTGATAAAACATATCAACAATTTCCAGCTTTTCCTGACTAGGATTCCTTTACTGCTTCGAAGAGTCTACCTTTCAGTTTTAAAGCACTTGATAGTACCTGGATTTTCAACAAAACCACCGAATGTTTTTTTCGATCCCAAACGGTAAGAACACGTCAAAACTTAATTTTAGGGCATACACAGTGACCGAAATAAGTGTAAAGACACACTCAATTTCAATGCTCGGTTGGATTTAAGTAAAAAAATAATAGAAATTTAGAAGTTTATTCTATCGTAGATATTACTTTTATTTTATTCAGCAAATAATGAAATGAAAAAAAAATGTATCCCCACAAAGTCTAGTTTTTGAGGTTCACCGTAAGGCAATTCCAAAAACGTTTAATTTTCCTGCGAAATAAGTACAAGGTGGCGCAAAAGTAATCAGAAAATGCTATAAATTTTGCGATTGGCCCCTAATGTCAGTTCTGTTTTGACATTTGTGTAGTAAACACATGCGAAATACACATTAATAAACAATGTTACGCTACACTGCTCCAGAACGCGGAATATTGGTGACTATTTATTTGAGCAATAATCGGTCGGTGACTTTGGCACAACGTGAATTTCGTCGCAGATTTCCTACCCGTCCAACGCCTACTGGTGAAACACTGCGACGTTTAGCCGCTCGCCTCGAAGAGACTGGCACAACACGAGATGCTGCCAGGCGTGGCAGACCCCGGAGTAGCCGTTCTGCAGAGAATATTGCTGCTGTAGCCGAAGATGTCATGGAAGCGCCGTCGACATCGACCAGACGACGTGCCACGCAAATGGGTATCAGTCGACGGTCTTTACAGCGAATTTTGGTACAAGATTTGAAGATGTTTCCGTACAAAGTCCAGACGGTGCATCAGCTGTTAGCTGCTGACCGCCAATCGCGTCTAACATACGCTCAAGCCATCCTTAATCACCACCAAGAGGAAGATGATTTTTCATCAAAAATAATCATGAGTGATGAGGCCCATTTCCATCTTAGCGGGTACGTAAATAAGCAAAATTTACGCTTCTGGGGCACTGAAAATCCGCGTGTAACCCACGAAGAGCCATTACACCCGCTCAAAGTCACTGTATGGTGTGCTGTTTTCGCTGGAGGAGTCATCGGACGTTTTTTCTTCGAAGACGTCGCGGGCCAAACGGTTACTGTGAATGGTGAGCGCTACAGAGCAATGATCAACGAGTTCTTTTTACCGCAACTTGATGAATTGGGATTGGAAAACATGTGGTTCCAACAGGACGGTGCAACGGCACACACTGCACGTGCCACAACCGATATGCTGAAGGATGCATTTCCCGGGCGCCTAATCTCCCGTTTTGGCGATTTGCACTGGCCAGCAAGATCGCCTGATTTGACCGCTCCAGACTTCTTTTTGTGGGGCTTTTTGAAGTCGCGGGTTTATGTCAACAAGCCTCAGACTCTTGCAGCTCTTAAAGACAATATCCGTCAACAATGTGAGGACCTATCGCCGGAAGTTTTGGCCAAAGTGATGGAAAATGCCATAAAAAGGGCTCAAATGACAATCAACTGTGGCGGCGGCCATTTACATGACATCATATTCTCGACTTGATGTAAAAAAAATTAAAAGACCAAATAAAAATAATCCACAAGAAGAATCAAAGTTTTTCATTTTTTTTTTAAATTACAGCCAAAAAACATCGGAAGGATATTTTTGCGCCACCTTGTATAAAGACAGTCAATATTTAAAGCACTTAAACACCGAATTTTTTGGTTTTATCTATCAACCTGAAAGTTAGTAATTTAAGGCACTGTACTTTGTCCAAGAAAAATTGTCAGTACAGAGAAGATAGGATGTTTGTCTCTCAGTCTGGTTGCAATGACTTACATAAATCGGTCCCTCTTTAAAGCTCTCACAGGGTTTCCGTAGTGTGTATGGTAATTAGCCATAACTCAGAGAGCAATTCTATTAGGGTTACAATCTTCCAATTTAAAATAAAAATATTGAGGAACGAAATAAATTCCGTTTATCTTTTTCCTTTTCTGGTAAGATAATAATAGGCGCTTTTTCTGTAAGGGTATCTCCAGTAGACCAACAAAATATATAAATTTCGTAACACAAAAAAAAAATCAAAACGAAAAATATATCACTGTAATCCAATTTATTTATTATAAATATTGTAAAACATAAAATACTAATTTCTAATATCACTACTCAACTAATACGATGAGTAATTAAGTCTTTAGTGAGTCTCTTACTTCAGCCATTTTAAATGACTTGTTTTGGCTTGCTACAACCCCTTTCACTTGAGCCCAAACCAATTCTATTGGATTAAGGTCATAGTGATAAGGTGGCAAGCGAAGCACTTTATGTCCCGCATTTTGAGCCATTTCATCCAAGACGTTTTATTTCAGTGGCTATTCTTGCGTTTGAGTGCCGGGAGAGTATCTGCAGACACCACTGGTAGAAAAAAAGCTCCTCCATAAGGCCTGTACTGACAATTTTTGTTGGATAAAGTATAGAATCTGTTAACATCAATTCTGAGACAGTCAGAAATTGTCGCACAATGTTAAAAGCAGTATGCAGACGGAATCGAGTAAGACTGTGCTTGGTACAGGGACACAACGAAGGGAATAATCAATGAGAACATCTTAAAAATGGCTGATCTTAAATGCAAAATTTAGAAGGACATAGGGTGTCTAGAGCACTTTGGACTCATTTGGACAAGGAAAGTTCTAAGGAAATTCTCAAATTGAGCAGGGAACAGCTTAGAACAGTAGTTGGCATTATGTCGGAGCACTGTCACGTAAGGAAGCATGCTAGGCGGCTTAGACTGGTAGATGTGGATACCTGCAGGTTCTGTGGTGATCTACAAGCCGAGGAGGACATAACGCACATAATGTGTGAGTGCGAGGGTATAGCACGGAATCGTAGGAGGTTTCTAGGAGAATACCTCTTCGAGGAATTAGGGGAGCTGAGCGGCACAGACCACAGGAAGCTGGTAAAATTCTGCAGGAAGATTGGGTGTTTTGTATAGGAAAAGTGTTTTAGGTTTTTCTCCTTTTGAAGTTTTGGTTTCAATTGGTTTCATAGGGATCACGATGGGTCCTTCTGGTGCCTATTGCTGTATGCGAACTGAATACCCCTGTTTAAACCTAACCTAACCTAGTACCTTGCGCAAGCTCCTTGATTTTCAATAACTTGGATAATTCTAAGAATCTATCAAGTTTTGTAGGACTTCTAGACCATGTCTGTGTTACACATTACTGTCGACATTTCTGTACTGCTTCCCATTTGAACAAAGCTTTCGTTCCATAATACCCCACAATTCGATCGGATTAAGGTCAGGACTATACGAAGGCAAAGGTAAACACTGAATTTGACTCCCTTCAAACCATTCGCGGACTGTACTGGAATTATGAATAGGAGCATTGTCTTGTTGAAAAATAAAGTTTTCACCCGCTGGAATGTCTCTAAATTCATCCAAGGCATACTCCAACATCATCTTGAACGAACATCTAGGGGATTTAACAATGAAAACCAAAGACACCCCAAACGCCTCCAGAGTGACGACTCATTATACCCTATTCTAAGGGTATATTAATTTTGACGCACAGTTACTATATTTATGATCAGCATCGATAGTAATGTCGATATAGCCATGTCCGTCCATCCGTCCGTCCGTGGGCAAAAATTAGGCCTTTAAACTGGGCCCAAAGAGCTGAAATTGTAACCATATACTCTCTAGGGTCCCGAAATAATCAAGTTTACGAATATTTGAAATCCGCCCACAGACACGCCCACAATTAAATAAAACAATTTTATTGAAAAACCAAAATTTGAGCTCGGGAGCTGTAATTTATAATATAATATACTCTCTAGGGGGCCCTTTATGCTCCTGTGTAAATATTTTCAAAATTCGCCTACTGACACGGCCACAATTTACAAAAAAACTTTTTTTTTGAAAATCAAAAGTTTGAGCTAGGGAGCTGAAATTTATAATATATACTCTCTAGGGGCCCTCTATGCTCATGTGTTAATTTTTTTTTAAATCCGCTTACTGACACGCCAACAATTACATAAAATAATTTTATTGAAAAACCAAAGTTTGAGCTAGGGAGCGTTTTTTTACAAAAGTTTCGTTTTTGTTTGATAAAATCCTTTAAATGTTATATAACAAAATATGTACATAGAGTGTTCTTAACAATTCAATCATACTTAGACTTTTGTCACACCCACTTATGAGGGATAGGAATAAGAATAGGGTATCCAACAGTTCGCCCAAGCGGACTGTAGCCCGCCCCTATGTTTTTTATTGCTGTTTCGTCCTTAAAATCACGCCAATAAAACCTAAAACCGTCCAGACCATCCAAATTAAATTTTTGTTCATCACTTAAAATAACGGATTCCCACTCCCTTGTCCCACCCATGTAACTTCTTGCAAGTCTTAACCTTGTTTTTTATGATGCTGTTGCAGGTTGGGTTTTTTCATCATTTTCGTATAACGAAGTTTACGATTTGCCTTCAAAACTTGCTCCACTCTTCTTACCGTCACTGGAAGATCCAACTTGCGCTTTATCTGGCCAGCATGCAGCTTATTACGCCTTGTTTCGTGGTAAATCGTATTTTTGTTGCGTGGGGTGAAGACTCGACCAGATCTTCTTTCAGTGCTACAATTTTGGCCCAAATGTAAAAAAAATTATATTCGACGGAAAGAGATCGTTCAAATTTCCTTCCAATTAATCGGTTGGATAAGCCGTGCTCCTTATGAGTCGTAATAATTCCCCTTTCTCCTGTCGTCAAATGAGTTCCGCGAGACATGGCTTAACATTTTAATGATAACAATTTATTGATAAGAATTTTTGTGCCAACAAGCAAAACAGTTAACCTTTTATTGTTTTTCACTCTTTTTATTTAAAAAAAGTGCCATAAAATGGGAATACTTTTGGATAATCGAAGTGTCTTTATACTACCTATTCACAACTTTTTTTTATTAGAAAATACAAATCAGTCTCTTTCTAAAACGATATGGCCCAAAACGGTACAATTTTTTTTTGAGTTAAGAGAAAATTCATTCTCAAAACATTTATTGAACAATTGTGTAGTATATATTTAGGCGCTAAGCCTACAAGCCAAGTTGCAGAGTTTGAGTATTACTGTCTTTATACTTATTTCGGTCACTGTATGGCAATAAAGGGGGCTGCAATCAATGTCAGATCAGCTTTTGCATCAACATTCGCCCAATTCTCAGCTTACCAAAAATGTACTTCTTTTCACGAACACAGCATCCTACCCCAGAGGCGCTCCTTGCATTTCGATGGCAAAACTTGAATTTCGGTTTTAGTGCCTAATTCAATATTGCAAACGATATAGAAGCAACAGCGAAACCCACCGTATACGTATATTTTCCTTAACAATGATGCTGCTCGTCAGCTAGTCCGCAATTTGGTATGCTTAAGCGCAATCGTTGCAAATTCCGCATAAACGTTCCATCTTTTGGCGCGGCATAGCCAAGTCCAAAGGGAGGGTTCAGAATACCCCCGAGCAGCAGTCATATACCAAGTGCGTTCCTTCCGTAACTTTGTAAACTTTCCCTGTCACTTGTGCCGGCAAGTTTGCCAAGTTTGTTTCCTGAATACGAAATTCCAGTCGCGTCAGGAATAACAATTGATGCTGGTCCTCCTATCTCCAAGTGTAACTTTGCTTTGTGCTCCATTTCGCAATGCAAGGATCATCAAAGCAACAAAGGAACAGACCGACAGTCCTTCAAGGTGTGTCTTTGCTGCAGGTCTGCATCTCATCAAGTAAACGCGAAACGGTTATTCCCTGTTTTGATTGCCTGGTCTAGTTTGCATGCATCTTTTTTTGGGAGATGCAATGTAAACGCTGTTTTCTTCACGGATCAGGGTAGTGAACTTAATTCGTCATCCTCACTTTTCGCCACTGTAATAAAGTAATGGTCTTAATCATTTATCAAACGATGTGTGCACAATCCCTTAGAAATTTCATCATCGACAGACAAAGTCGAAAGGGGAGAGATAATAAACCCATTTCAATCGACCCAGCTCAGGTCCATCTAGCAGCAGTCTATTAAGAGACCTACGACTAAACGTGTTGGGACCTGCAGTAGTATTCGTCGTCAAGTGCCTGTAGATATCTTAACAAATTATAGATGTGTGCTTGAGATTTGGAGAATACTTTCACATGGAGGCAGCACAGTTTTTTCTTCCTCGAACAAAAACTGGTGGTGGCCATGGCGAGGCCACTAACAAAAGAATAATGATGACTACTGCAGTCAGGATCACAGGCAGACAATGAATTATGGTCTTCATCGGATTTGCCTTGGGTTCTCTTTCTTCCATCCCTCATCTTAAGTGGATTTGTAAAGGTTGGCCATCTGGGAGTCGTTCCTCAAAAATTGCCTGCGGGAAAGATTGGCTGTGGAATGGAAATATGGAACCATGCAGGGGGGTTCTGCGTTGCATTCGAATTCGTACCCGAATCATCATCTCTCGGAGACGACTTATTGACAAACTATTTGACATTTCAATATTATATAGCTGACGATAAAAAATTTATGTTGCGTAAGGAATTGCCTTTCATTCGAATTTGTATACCCGGGGTTGGTCAATGTGCAGAAGAACTCACCCCAAAGGCCTTGGAAGTTCTCCCGAACACAAACATACATACATTTGGCTATTGTATGAGGCAAGCCACCAATAGATATGCAAAAGTTTTCGCAGTTTTTTTTTGATTTTATGTGGCTTTTTTATTTGTGCGTATATTTCACATTCACGCTCGTTTATATGTAAAGTAATAGAGCGGCTTTGATTATTTTTGTTGGCGAGGTTATTTTTTTCTATCTGGGCGCTCTCTATGGCGTGGAAGAAGATACTTAGTTTAACTGTGGTTTATCGAACGAAAACTTTTTGAATTTGATGATATTTTGTTTGTGGTTTCAACTATTGGCATTTTGATTTTTGAATTATAACGCAAGGGGATGTATATCACCACATAGATCTTGGAAGGGGTGCTGAATCAGGCAAACGACTGATGTGGATTTTGTTACAGCCATATTATTCTTTATTTGATGCCGTTCCTTTTAGACAATAGCAAACAGTTCCTTAATAAAGATTTCGTTTGAAATTTGTTCATGGTGTTGTCAGACATCTGAACATCTCTTTTGGTCGTATTCTGTCGAATAGGGATATAGGGTCAGCAAGCACTAAGATTCACAATTTAAGAAATAATAAAATAGTCGTTTAGGAAGGAGAATCGCCAAATTAAATCCATACATGCTATAAAACGTTTCAACGCTTCTCGTTTGATCGTATATAGCTCGATTCTCCAGAATCACTGACCCAATTTACAATCTTTTTTCAAGGCCAGGTTATAGTGAGTATTCATTTTTTGCTACGAAACGAATGTAGATTGGAAGACCTTCGTCGTTGCGTCAGTTTATTTCCCATATGATTCGGTAGTGCATCTGCCACCAAAGGCAATTGCTGAACTCATAGTATATTGCGACACAAGGATAATGCTCAGAACATGGTTTTGTTGTGCCCCAGTTTCGGCACCAGCGCCGGCAGGTCAACCAACGCGAAATCGCTGATCTAGCTTCCGGACCCACTTGAAGTTTCGACTAGAACGAGAGGTCGACAGCGAGTCGTATTATGAACACGGAACAGTGCGGTTGGTTTATTTTCTCCGGTTCGTTTTTTATTTTTCAGGTGTAGTCTTTGTTCGGGAACTTAACAATTTGGCGCGGCCGGTAGGATCGATTCGGTTTTTCGATCCGCAATTTGAGTGAGTGAAAAAAAAGGCAACGCCTATATAAAAAAAAAAAAAAAGGAGAAAAACAAAGCACAGAGGTGCAAGTGAAACCAACAAATAGTGTTAAAAGTGGCAAAAAAAAAAAAAATGTTTGTATTAAATTCAGAACCAAATCTACCTACCAATCTGGTAGGGTGAGTAATAGCGACTAAGCCTATCAAATATATTTAAAGTGAGTGTCCATATTTGAAGCAATTACAAATAAATTGCCGGGTGGTCGGTTACTTTGATTTCCTCCAGGTGATGTGCTGAAAATAAAATCGCGCCTTCTCTGGTTTATTTCACCCACACTAGTTCACCCAGAGTTTTAACGACTCCATTTGAAATTTGTCCAAGCACAGGCCGTACTAACCACACTATAATGCCATACGCGGGGATTGCCAAAATGGTTTCACGTCTGATCTCGCAGTTTTCCCGAGCTAGCACGCCCGACTTATCAGGAAGGGTTTATGAGTTCATAAACTCTTGCCAATTGGGTTTGCAGTGCATCAAAACGGAGGATGATGGAAAATATGTCTCTCTTATAACCACGAAGTTAGTAGGGGAAGCCTTTGAAATGGTCAGGAGCCATGCACCTAGGACGGTCGCGGACCTAGAAAAAATTATAAAGAGTTTCCTAACCAGAAGAACACTGGATAGCGTAATACTGGGGGTAAAGTGTTCATAGTAGCTACCGGGTGAAGACATACAGCACTTCACCAGAAGACTGGTGGGTCTGCGTAACAAAGCGATCGAAATTATAGACGTTACGTACGCAAAACCCGAGACGGGGGCACTCATAAAGGAGTTAAAAAATACTACAATGGGGGCCTTTAAAATGGGGGTTAGTGATGCAGCTTTGCGTTACATCCTCTTGACAAAAGACAGGGCAGGCCTACTAAAGCTGGCGGAATTCGTCGTACGCATCCCAGCAGCCCCAGTCTTATGGCCACCAATGGCGGCAACCCCGCTATAACACCCAAAGTTCCTCCAGCATCTCTTATAACTTGCACGGCCCCGAAACTAACCATCACCAGCCCAATAGCTTCACAGAACAGCCCTCCACTATCTCCCTTACGCACATGCAGGAGCAACACAATACCCAGTTCCGGTCCAAACACTCCATACATCCACATCCCCTATGCCTACCCAAACACGGAGCGCAGCCCAAAAATTTCAGGTAAAATGCGGTTTCTGCAACAAAGTAAATCACACGCATGCAGAGTGTAGAGAAAAACACCCCCTATTGCGAGAGTTGCTGCTCCTACGGGCATAGGAATGACGTTTGTCATAAGAAAACATTGTTTGCTGTCAAAACGTTGCCAAGCCGAAGCAAATGCCTTTGGTGTCAGCGGACAACACACTCAGAAGAGGAATGTCGCAGCAAACAGATCTACCTTCAAGCAAACCAGGAAAACGCCAGGGGGCTAGTCTAGGCAATTAGACTGTGCCCGCGAGCCTCATTTCCACAAAGAGTTCAAGCAGTAAGAGAACCGAAAACACAGGCAGATTCAGCATCCTCGGGCTTGAGCATAGGCAAACCAGGTCCCAAGACTGATAGGAAACGCCTTCAATCTAAGTCTTTCCCTAAACATCCTCCAAAAGGCATGCAGCGACCGGAGAATGTGCGAAACAGTTGTATGGTATACCTAATCAATCTCTTAAATGTAGTAATTTTTCGAATTATTTCATCCGCATTGAAGTATTCCATTAAATTCGTTAAGGTTCGCTACCCGCTCTTCACTTGCAGCTTTTTAAATTTAAGGAATTTAGTTAAGAACAATTTAGAACTGGCTATATCAGAGGTCACCAACACGGTAAAAAATTACATTAAACACTGTACTTCCTTTAAACGCGATCGGTTACTTACGTGTCAGCGGCACGGACACGACGTGTTTGTATAGTTGCCACTGCCCATTGCGAAAAATGGAGTGGCCACAATGTTAATTGATACGGACGTCAGTTTGCTGAAACAAAAAAAAACTCCTTAACGCCAATGATATCATTACCTCAGAAAGGAAGGAGCTGTAGGTGGAGCCTTCGGGGAAGTAATGGAGACATTGGGAACACTGTTGACAAGTATCCCCTTATCCAACAAATTGAGTCTTGAGACAAATCTGCATATAATAGGTAATTCCAGTGACATACCTGCAGATGGCATTTTGGGTCGTGACGTACTATGGAATCGCACCATTATTGACTCGGTGGATAAGCGCCTGAAATTCCTGGACACAAAGGGTAAAATTGTCTTTGCAGAATTGCCTCTTAAGTCATTAGAATCCGCAAAGCGGCTGACCAAGGAGAGTTACCCCAATGTCCTGGAAATAACAGCGCGTTCGCAATCGGTAGCTAGGTTAAAACTCAAAACTGGACTAAAAGAAGTTCTGGTGCATGCCCAAGAGCTCAAGCCGGGGGTTTACTTAGCCAACACGATCACCGCAGTCAAACGCAATACTATTCTCGTCCCCATACTAAATGCCACTACGGAAAATTACACTATTGATAGCACTTTCGTACCCCAATTTAGTAATCTTAACCAGTACAATTTATTACCTGACACTAACCAGAAAAACCAAATTTTACAGGTCAGTAAGCTAGACCCTACAGAAAGGATAACGAAATTGTTAAATTCACTAAACTTAGGGCCCAATCTAAAAGAAGAGGAGAAATCCTGCATTGAAAACGTATGCATTCAATTTAACGACATTTTCCTACTTGATGGTGACCCGGTAACCCATACTGACGTTCTTGCCCATAGTATTCCAACAAAAACAGACCAAGGGCCAATCAACCAAAAACAGTAGGTACAGGTTACCGCCAATTGCGAGAGACGAGATCAATATCCAGGTTAAAAAAATGCTAGACGATAAGGTTGTATCCCCGAACAAATCCCCATGGAACTCCCCTCTCTTAGTCGTTCCGAAGAAATCGGGTCCGGACGGACAAAAGAGATGGCGAGTTGTGGTGGACTTTCGAAAGCTCAGCGAGGTAACCATAAAAGACGCTTTTCCTCTGCCCAGAATAGAAGACATTCTGGACCAGCTAGGAAACTGCCGTTATTTTACCACTCTACACTTAGCCAACGGTTACCATCAGTAATGATCAAGAACCAAGACAGAGAAAAGACCGCTTTCAGTACTGGACTCGGGCATTACGAATTCAATATTTAGATGACAAAGTTATCCCTCCAAAACTAGCTGTGTTATCGATTTCCCTACCCCGAGGAACGTTAAAGAAATTCAGTCGTTTTTGGGTTTCGCAAGCTATTATCGCAAGTTTATTCCTAATTTTGCCCGTATAGCCGCCCCAATTAACAAACTGTTAAGGAAGGTCGCCGAGTTCAGCTGGACAGATGAATGCCCAAAATCGTTTGAAGCGCTGAAAAGGGCAATAACTTCTCCCCCAGTTTTGATTTACCCAGATTTCACTAAGCCGTTCATCCTGACCACAGATGCCAGTAATGAAGCATTAGGTGCAGTGTTATCGCAAGGCAAAGTTGGCGATGATAAGCCAATAGCCTATGCTAGTAGATCACTAAGTTCAACAGAAAAGAGATACTCCACCATAGAAAAGGATCTTCTCGCGATAGTTTGGGCTACAAAAAATGTCCGCACCTATTTGCTGGGAAGACCCTTCATAGTATACAGCGATCACCATACCCTAAAAGGTGTATTCAACGTGAAAGACCCAACATCGCGTCTGATAAATTTTCATCATAAGCTCTCGGAGTACGATTATAAAATCGAGTACAAACCTGGGAAGGTGAACAAAAATGCTGACGCGCTGAGCCGAATACCCAAACCTACTACAAGTGAAGGAATAAGACCAGAAAAATATTGGCTTTCCGTAATTAGGGCCCAAGCTCGCAGGATAGGTGGTGAAATCCGGCGTAACGCTAAGAATGCAAAAAAACATAGAGGACAAAATCATTGCGGAAGGAGGCAAAGGGGTTAGTAAGAATCCAGATAGCGTTAAGCGCTGTCCGACCCTGACGAAATTCTAACCGTGATAAGAGATTTTCATAACTCGGCACTCCGTAATCAGACGGGAAAAAGGACTTATGCGCGTATCAGGCAACAATTCAGGTGGAAAGGCATGAAAAGTGATGTATTGGATTACGTAAAAAAATGCTCTCACTGTCAACTAAATAAGTGCTCGCCACCTACAAAAATGCCAATGATAATTACCGACACCCCAGCGTTACCTTTCGACAAAGTATACATGGATATCGTTTGCGGCATTTCAGGATGATCTGACGAAGTTTATGGATTGCGCTGCGCTGCCGGATGCTGAGGCGTCCACTGTAGCATGAGTATTCTACGAGCAAATCGTTACCAGGTACAGGATACCAAAAGTCCTGGTCACGGACAATGGGGCAAATTTTAAGTCCAAGGTGTTTTCGTATACGTGCAAGTTACTGGGAATAAAAAATATGCACACTACTGCATACCATCCGCAGTCAAACGGCTCCTTAGAGAGAAGCCATAGACCCTTAGCTGAGTACTTACGATCGTTCGTTGTCAATGGCGAAAAAACTGGGATCAGTGGCTCAGGCAAGCTATGCATGTGCATAATAATTCTATCCACACGGCGACCAAGATGACGCCTTTAAGGGCATTGTTCGGGTTCCAATTCGAAATGCCCACGAACTTAAAAAGGCAAACGGTCCCTCTATACACGTCAGATGACTATCCCTCCCAACTCAAGTACCAACTCGGAAGGGCCCATAAACTAGCTAACGAGAACCTTCGAAAGGCGAAACTTAAATCGAAGGATAGTAACCATGGACCGGGCCCTTCGAAGTAGTTTCAATCGACGGGCATGTTACCACAGGCGTCAAGATAAACAAGTTGGTTAACCCTCTACTGCACGCACTCCAATAAAAAAAAAAAAACAAAAAAAAATTATTTTTGTTATTCATTTTGTACAATTAAGAGACAAAAAAAAATTGTTTAAACAATTTTTATGAAAAGTTATTAACTTTTGCCATATATGGCTGATTGTGCAGTTACACATTTTTCAAGCAAAATTACTCGTACCTTTGCCATATATGGCCGGTTGTGCAGTTACACACTTTTCAAAATAACAAAAAATTTCACAAATTGAGCGAAATGGAAACATCTTTTATTTCCTCCCACCGCCTACATGGCATGGTCTCGTAAACAAAAGGCTGTCCTAATTGAGAGTTTCAATTGCGTCTAGTAGAAGGCAACTTGATGAGGGACATGAATAAGGTTATACCGACAAATTGTTCCATTTCACTTCGAGTAATGCTGACTGGCTTATTTATGTCATCTTGCAATGCTTTTCTATTGGATTACTCAGCAATCATGTCAAACAGTTCTCCCGTGAAAAGGAAAGATAAGAAGTCAGCGGGGGTCTCTAAAGAGGACATTTCCTCTAGAAGCTCTTTGCTCCCTAAGAAGGGATAAACGCTGTCCATGAATGATGCACGAGACTTGTTCCTCCGTGTTACCTTTTGCTTATTCTTATCTTTCGATCTCAAAATGGACAATGGTTTTTCATCATCAGAATCGTACTCGTTTTCATCGGTTTCGGGCACGTCCAGATGTTCTGTATAGTGCATCTCCATGGCCTGCTCATCCTCCGATTCGAGGATTTTATCCTCACTCTTATATCCATCACCAGGAATAACACAAAATCTTTTTCGTAGAAAGAATTTGACGAGATCATTGTAAAAAAAAGCGAAAAGTTTTTTTAGTATTTTGCGAATAGAAAAGGAGCCATATATGGACGTTGCCAAAAACTCGCCGTGTGTTGAATTCCACAGTCATAATTGAACTTTTAACACTTAAATTTGACTAACCAATATTAAATCTGACGAAAAGAAAATATAACAGCATTTAAATTAATCTCAAGCCAATAATAAATAAACTTTTATTTTTATATTTTTGCACTGCACTCTCGCCGCGCGCACTGTTAAATTTGACTACGGTTTTTCGCGATTGTGCAAAGAAAAAGAAAACTGAAAACCTAAAATCACATACACAAAGAACTTGTCTAGACGATCCAAACGGTAATTTTCCAGTGGCAGTTGCGCAATCCTAGTAGTCGGCGTTTAATAATCAAAACCCATATATGGCTTCTTGTGCAGTAGAGGGATAAAAAGATACACAATAACCGGCTCAAAATGTACCGCCAATAATAAGTTTTCCTCTTTCCAGGTAGCCTACACCTACAAAACTAGCCTTAGGTTTCTTATTATTAAATACCGTAGTTAAGTTAAAATTTAAAACCAGTAACTAAATTTACCGTTTGTCTTTATAAAATATATAGTAGTTAAATTAAAAAAAAAACAAAACAAATTTAGTTTCATTAGTAAAGCCGATATTTTCCTGTAAAAACTAATAATAAAAAAAAATATATTTTTAAAATAATCTAGTACCTAATCTAAGTGCAAGATGCAGATAGTGTTAAGAACGTGTATAAAGATGTACTTCCTGGTATTGTCATTACCGCAAAGCTACGCAGAGGCACCGTTTGAAGTCAACACCTTGAAAGATACGCCGGTGCTGTTCGAGAGGATATGAGAAGCTTATAAGGATACCTGGACCGTGCTGACAAAGTTTACACCGATGTACTATACAACAGTGCTGGGACTCGCAGAGGCTTGCGACCAACAAATCAAACAAATGTGTCAAAGCCTCCCCGATGATGATTTCCAAAACCACCATCATTTGGCGATGGTTCAGGAAACTGAAGTTAACCTCGCCAACCTTACAAAACAGCATTCGCATGAGGCTATCCTTCCAACTCCATCGACAAAAAAGAGCTTTGGAATTCTTCGGACAATTCTCCAAATGGGCATTTGGCACGATGGACAGCGACGACGCGCGTAAAGTCTACAACCAGCTGGAGTTTTTACACAAGAAGAATGAAGACTCTTTCCAATCGATGCGACGGCAAATATCAGTAATGGGCTCGAATTTCGACAAGCTGAGCAAGCCTATTCAGCAGCTGGCTGTGGATAGTATAGCAGAAGGCGTAAGACAACTGAGCGAAGCGTCGGTTAACTTTAGCACCTCAAGTAACAAGGAGATCTCCTCGCTGAAAATAAGAAGTGACATTAACGCATTGGTTTCAATTATCACGTCCAAAGTGGCAGAAATCCAGAACCGACAGTCAATTGATCTTTCAATCCTTAATGATCTCTACCAGGGCAAGCTCCATCCATTCATATTGGACGTAGACAGCATCACAGACGTCCTGCACACGATCGTAACGAAGAGAAGACCAAGTTTTGAAGACCTATTTGTCCTTCATCAGGCGGCCAAAACATCAGTGATCCCCAACGGAGGAAGTCTATTGATGACCATCCCTTTGCCGGAACCCTTACGTTTTTAAAATTCACAAGGTGTATCCATTACCAACCGCCTTCAACGAGCAGTGGGATTTAGTAATCAATATCTACTAAATATGAATTCATCGCTGAGTCTGAGAATCATTCGTTTTTCGTGATGCTTAACCACGAAGAGCACTCGCAATGTACGTCAGTATCCTATGCAGAAAAGAAGTCGATGATTTAAGTCTGCAGTTACGGGGGCCCAACCTTAACCTCAGGATCCTCACAGTGCTTGGTCGAGCTTCTCCAGCATACCGCCACAACAAGCGTTTCTTGCCAGTATGTAGCAGTCCCAACCAACGAGGGTGTCCTCCTAAAATTGACGTCAGCAAACCAATGGCTATTTAGCTTAAAAAACCATTGGTCCTGAACATTAATTGCCAGGGTTCTCGCTATACCGCTACATTGGAAGGACCTGGAATATTTAAAATGAAACAACCTTCCGAAGCCAACACTAAGGAAATGAAGTTCGCCTACCAACAACATTTTGACATCACCGCTGAACTAAAACAACCAGTGGTAAACCATTTAGAGTTGGTCGATGCTCTAAAAACAATATCCAGAAAACTGAAGCTTCCGGCCACATCAAGACCACTCACCATTCGGCAACCACAAAAATATCGCCAACGACTTGATGGATGGGAAAAGGTCCTTACAAGAGCTCCAGCAAGACTGGGACAGATTGGATGCAGACAGGACAATTTCCGACCAAGGCTGGGAACTGTAATTCCATCGGTACTCAATAATATCAATCAGTACCGTGGCAGGTTCGACCATTGCGATCATCATTCTGCGGAGATTCCTGAAGGCTAAAATAGGCGTTCGTCCCGTGCAGCATGTCGAAGTCGAGTATCGAAACCCTCCAGTTGAACAGTTGGAACTACGAAAAAAACACCGAGCTCCAGCAACACCATTCAGAAGAAATTCATCAGGATTCGCCGTAACCTCTGCCCGGGTTTGAAAAGGAAAAAATACGATACCAGGATAGTAAGAAAAGAAATTGAAAAGATAATGAAAAGAAAATTAAATTAAAACTATAAAACCTTTCTTTTTCGTTTTAAAAAAAATGTATATATGTATAACCATTAATATATATTATATAGTACATAGTAATATATATAGTATATACACAATTACACATTATATTCTATTAATTATATTCTTTGTTAAACCAGCTAGATTCTAAGTTTTTCATACAGATTTCAACTTTTATGCTTTTTTTGTACTTGTGTCCGTTGATTGTTATCGGGATCTGTTAACATTCTTCCACTGCTCAAAATGTATCTATACTTAAGTTTCTTAAAGATATAATGTCATCATATCAATATAAAATTAATTAAGTTAAGAAAACCAATGTTCATTAGCCTTAAATCGAAACCAATAGCCACAATAAAGATTCGAAAAGCAGTTGTCTCCAGTTCTAGCCTCAACTCTTTCCAAGGGGGGAGGAAATGTTGTGCACAGTTTCGGCACCAGCGCATGCCTCCGGTTGATCAACCTGCAAGTCGTTGCACTGAAGTAAAACAGCATTGCTGTGCACAAATTCATTGCTATTAATTGCAATAATATCGATTCGCTTACGCAGCAATGTTGTTTACTTTCGCAACGGCAGGTCAACCAAAGCGGAATCGCTGATCTAGCTTCCGGACCCACTTGAAGTTTCGACTAGAACGAGAGGTAGACCAGTACGGAGTTATGTCGTAACCTGCTAGTAACATACTGCATACTTTCGGGCAATAAATATTAACATTCACCAAAATTGGTTACCTCCTCTGCCTCTGTGGTCACCATAAATTCAATTTCGTCACTCTATGAAAATACCCAGAGTGACAATGGCTCTCACAATAGCAAAGGTAGTAGAGACACCTATTCACCAACCCAAGTGCCTGGAAACTAATTTTTTTTTTAAAGCCGAATTTCATTGGCCGCTCCATAGTGGAGAATCGAGACCCAATCTAATAAGCTAAAACAATTCATAGCAGAGACCTCTGAACTCACCACTTCTGAGAGGGGGTAAGAACAAAATAAATAGCAAGAGAGGCGAAGCCACGCCTGCACACCAGGAAAGTTGTCTCTCCATATTCACCTTACGAATGAAGTGCGCATGTACCAAGCACAGCTTGAGTGCACTCGCCATCTGGTGTATAAGCTTAACTGATAGTATGGAGGGGGAGGGGACGAATGAATTGTGGATGGTCGGTAGATTTAGGGATTAGCGAGCGCAAAACGTAGGGCATGCGGGATTAAATCGGTACTTTGTTTATGAACTAATTTTGTTCGTAAACAAAGTATGCTCGAAAATAACTTTACTTCGTAAACTGGGTACCGAAAGATTCGGCGAGGCTAGGTGTATAAAAAGGGTGTTGCGCGTCGGTCATAGATAGTTTTTATTTAGTATCTCTGGAATTAAGTTGAATTTGGAAAGTGCTGGTGGAAAGTTTATTTAAAAAAAAAATGTAATATTAAAATATAAGTTGGCATGTGCCGCAACTAAAATAAGTTCGCTCGTGCCGTAATAATAGTTAAGATGGCGTGTGCCAAAAATTTAAAATTAAGTTGGCAAGTGCCTCAAAAATTTAGTTAAGTTGGCGTGTGCCATATAGAATAACTAAAATATAAGTTGGCAAGTGCCGTATAAATTTAAGATCTAAATAGTGACTAGAATAAAATTTAAAGTAACTAATACTAGTGACTAGAACAAAAGTAACTCAAACGTAAAGTACAAAATAACTAAGAATAAAACCAAAATAAACTTAGAATAAATAGTGACTAGAATGGATAACAACTAAATTAACCTAGTGACTAGAAAAACACAATAATAACTAAAAATAGTGAACAGATATATATAAACAATAAGTGAAACAAAAGTGGGTGCCAAAAGATGTCCTTCCTGCAAATGCACCTCTATTGGAGAAGAAGGACGCCAGCAGAAATTACGGAAAAATCCGGAGCCGCCTTAAGTACCTTAATTTAAGTTTTCTTTTTGTATTACTATATTTAATACATTCTAGTTACCTACCTTAAAACTACGTTTGCCTAAGAAATATATACCTTTAAATTTAGTTACATTTAAATTACTTAGCTTTAAAATTATTACCTTTAATTTAAGTGAACATAAAATTACTTACCTTTAAATTTAAATACTTTTAATTTAGTTACCTTTAATTTTAGTAAACAAAAAAAATTACCTAGCTTTAATTTAAGACATAAAAATTAATTACCCTTAGACTTAAGAACTTACAAATTAATTTACCTAATATAATTATCTTTATCTTAAAATGAATTACCTTTAATTTCTTACATTAAAAATTACTTACCTTTATAATTAAATTACTCTAAAGTATACTTACGTTTTTATTGTTTACACCTTTGAGATTGAACATCATCGGAGACGTAAAGCGTAGTTCCCGGTGTTCTCTCTCAAAGATGTATATGACAATATTTCGATTAGGAGATAGACCCAATTAAGCTCACCTTATATAGATCTGCATTGCCCCACCCGAAGATAGATCTATCGTCGTTGGAGTTGGTAACGGCAGTAGCCGATTTTAACAAACGGGTAAAGTACCTACTAAAACACGGATATATATATATATATATAAATCCAATAAAATTAAAGAGTAAAATTAATCTAAAGGAAGCAATTATGTTAACCTAATTGATGTTGAGCTATGACCCAAACGGGTAGTGTATTTTTTTTTTAAAAAGTTTTATACCAGGGGTATATGTGTTGTCACCACTCACGGATGAGTGTGAACTTATTTCCAATTCAAATGTTCCTTCAGATTTGAAGAATAACAAAAGAAATGTTAGTTCAGCCTATTGTATGGCTATGACTGAAAGTCAAAAATTAATATATATATAGTCAACTATTACTAGTATGACTATATATATTTTGTGGAGTTTCACCCAGATGTGGTGGTTTGGGATCATCAGTGGATTACCACAAACACATCAAATCCATACTCGATTTTAAAAAGTTTTATACCAGGGGTATATGTGTTGTCACCACTCACGGATGAGTGTGAACTTATTTCCAATTCAAATGTTCCTTCAGATTTGAAGAATAACAAAAGAAATGTTAGTTCAGCCTATTGTATGGCTATGACTGAAAGTCAAAAATTAATTGTTATTCTTCAAATCTGAAGGAACATTTGAATTGGAAATAAGTTCACACTCATCCGTGAGTGGTGACAACACATATACCCCTGGTATAAAACTTTTTAAAATCGAGTATGGATTTGATGTGTTTGTGGTAATCCACTGATGATCCCAAACCACCACATCTGGGTGAAACTCCACAAAATATATATAGTCATACTAGTTATAGTTGACTATATATATATAAATTTTTGACTTTCAGTCATAGCCATACAATAGGCTGAACTAACATTTTTTTTTTATCAATAGTATTTTTGTATAACTAAAGAATATGATTAAATAAATTCATTTTATAATGGTGACTTAAACGTAAATGGTATGGTGTTCTCAATGGTCGGTGGGACGACCCATATAAGTATGGAATGTGGTCATCAAAGGTTGGGAGGGCAAGGGATTCGACCATCTGAATCCCCAGCAAGTGTGTGTGGTTGGTTTTCCTTTCCTCTTTCTTTCTCTTTTTCTTACAGATCTCTCTATTTTTTTCTATGGCACGATTGTGTGTGTCAATATGCTAAAAGAACCCCCCCCCCCCCCCCGGACTGAAGCAGCTGGAGAATAAAGCGACAATTACAAAATGGCGCCCATTTAAAGGCAACATTCTGTTCGACAAAATCCTCGTCAGGACACAGGTCGCACACGACACATTACAAGGTCGACGGCGAATCGTATTATGAACACGGAACAGTGCGGTTGGTTTATTTTCTCCGGTTCGTTTTTTTATTTTTCAGGTGTAGTCTTTGTTCGCGAACTTAACAGTTTGGTGCAGCAGCAAGTGCAATATGCAAGGTAACCATCTCCTGCATTTCATACTATCATCTGATCTTACCATTAATAATGGGTGCGTTCAATTCGCAAGGCTAGTCCCCTACTAAATATATTATCCTTCCTCATTAATCGAATAACTCACATGGCCATCGTTGACCTACAGCGATAAAATAAATATGACTGAATTCTAGATTAAATTATCTATAAAGTTGCATAAATAGATTTTTGTTTTAGATACAAAAAAAAACCAACAACATTCTGCACTATTTCTTCGATATCTGCCAAACCACTTGACCTACAGCGATCAAATAAATATGACTGAATTCTAGATTAAATTATCTATAAAGTTGCATAAATAGATTTTAATTTTAGATACAAAAAAAAACCAACATTATCCTGCACTATTTCTTCGATATCTGCCAAACCAGTTGACCTACAGCGATAAAATAAATATGACTGAATTCTAGATTAAATTATCTATAAAGTGGCATTAATAGATTTTAATTTTAGATACAAAAAAAAACCAACATTATCCTGCACTGTTTCTTCGATATCTGCCAAACCAGTTGACCTACAGCGATAAAATAAATATGACTGAATTCTAGATTAAATTATCTATAAAGTTGCATAAATAGATTTTTGTTTTAGATACAAAAAAAAACCAACAACATTCTGCACTATTTCTTCGATATCTGTCAAACCAGTTGACCTACAGCGATAAAATAAATATGACTGAATTCTAGATTAAATTATCTATAAAGTTGCATAAATAGATTTTTGTTTTAGATACAAAAAAAAACCAACAACATTCTGCACTATTTCTTCGATATCTGCCAAACCAGTTGACCTACAGCGATAAAATAAATATGACTGAATTCTAGATTAAATTATCTATAAAGTTGCATAAATAGATTTTTGTTTTAGATACAAAAAAAAACCAACAACATTCTGCACTATTTCTTCGATATCTGCCAAACCAGTTGACCTACAGCGATCAAATAAATATGACTGAATTCTAGATTAAATTATCTATAAAGTGGCATTAATAGATTTTTGTTTTAGATACAAAAAAAAACCAACAACATTCTGCACTATTTCTTCGATATCTGCCAAACCAGTTGACCTACAGCGATAAAATAAATATGACTGAATTCTAGATTAAATTATCTATAAAGTTGCATAAATAGATTTTTGTTTTAGATACAAAAAAAAACCAACAACATTCTGCACTATTTCTTCGATATCTGCCAAACCAGTTGACCTACAGCGATAAAATAAATATGACTGAATTCTAGATTAAATTATCTATAAAGTTGCATAAATAGATTTTTGTTTTAGATACAAAAAAAAACCAACAACATTCTGCACTATTTCTTCGATATCTGCCAAACCAGTTGACCTAAAGCGATAAAATAAATATGACTGAATTCTAGATTAAATTATCTATAAAGTGGCATTAATAGATTTTAATTTTAGATACAAAAAAAAACCAACATTATCCTGCACTATTTCTTCGATATCTGCCAAACCAGTTGACCTACAGCGATAAAATAAATATGACTGAATTCTAGATTAAATTATCTATAAAGTTGCATAAATAGATTTTTGTTTTAGATACACAAAAAAACCAACAACATTCTGCACTATTTCTTCGATATCTGCCAAACCAGTTGACCTACAGCGATAAAATAAATATGACTGAATTCTAGATTAAATTATCTATAAAGTGGCATAAATAGATTTTTGTTTTAGATACAAAAAAAAACCAACAACATTCTGCACTATTTCTTCGATATCTGCCAAACCAGTTGACCTACAGCTATAAAATAAATATGACTGAATTCTAGATTAAATTATCTATAAAGTTGCATAAATAGATTTTTGTTTTAGATACAAAAAAAAACCTACAACATTCTGCACTATTTCTGCTATATCTGCCAAACCAGTTGACCTACAGCGATAAAATAAATATGACTGAATTCTAGATTAAATTATCTATAAAGTGGCATTAATAGATTTTAATTTTAGATACAAAAAAAAAACCAACATTATCCTGCACTATTTCTTCGATATCTGCCAAACCAGTTGACCTACAGCGATAAAATAAATATGACTGAATTCTAGATTAAATTATCTATAAAGTTGCATAAATAGATTTTTGTTTTAGATACAAAAAAAACCAACAACATTCTGCACTATTTCTTCGATATCTGCCAAACCAGTTGACCTACAGCGATAAAATAAATATGACTGAATTCTAGATTAAATTATCTATAAAGTTGCATAAATAGATTTTTGTTTTAGATACAAAAAAAAACCAACAACATTCTGCACTATTTCTTCGATATCTGCCAAACCAGTTGACCTACAGCGATAAAATAAATATGACTGAATTCTAGATTAAATTATCTATAAAGTTGCATAAATAGATTTTTGTTTTAGATACAAAAAAAACCAACAACATTCTGCACTATTTCTTCGATATCTGCCAAACCAGTTGACCTACAGCGATAAAATAAATATGACTGAATTCTAGATTAAATTATCTATAAAGTGGCATTAATAGATTTTAATTTTAGATACAAAAAAAAACCAACATTATCCTGCACTATTTCTTCGATATCTGCCAAACCGGTTGACCTACAGCGATAAAATAAATATGACTGAATTCTAGATTAAATTATCTATAAAGTTGCATAAATAGATTTTTGTTTTAGATACAAAAAAAACCAACAACATTCTGCACTATTTCTTCGATATCTGCCAAACCAGTTGACCTACAGCGATAAAATAAATATGACTGAATTCTAGATTAAATTATCTATAAAGTGGCATTAATAGATTTTAATTTTAGATACAAAAAAAAACCAACATTATCCTGCACTATTTCTTCGATATCTGCCAAACCAGTTGACCTACAGCGATAAAATAAATATGACTGAATTCTAGATTAAATTATCTATAAAGTTGCATAAATAGATTTTTGTTTTAGATACAAAAAAAAACCAACAACATTCTGCACTATTTCTTCGATATCTGCCAAACCAGTTGACCTACAGCGATAAAATAAATATGACTGAATTCTAGATTAAATTATCTATAAAGTTGCATAAATAGATTTTTGTTTTAGATACAAAAAAAAACCAACAACATTCTGCACTATTTCTTCGATATCTGCCAAACCAGTTGACCTACAGCGATAAAATAAATATGACTGAATTCTAGATTAAATTATCTATAAAGTTGCATAAATAGATTTTTGTTTTAGATACAAAAAAAAAACCAACAACATTCTGCACTATTTCTTCGATATCTGCCAAACCAGTTGACCTACAGCGATAAAATAAATATGACTGAATTCTAGATTAAATTATCTATAAAGTGGCATAAATAGATTTTTGTTTTAGATACAAAAAAAAACCAACAACATTCTGCACTATTTCTTCGATATCTGCCAAACCAGTTGACCTACAGCGATAAAATAAATATGACTGAATTCTAGATTAAATTATCTATAAAGTTGCATAAATAGATTTTTGTTTTAGATACAAAAAAAAACCAACAACATTCTGCACTATTTCTTCGATATCTGCCAAACCAGTTGACCTACAGCGATAAAATAAATATGACTGAATTCTAGATTAAATTATCTATAAAGTTGCATAAATAGATTTTTGTTTTAGATACAAAAAAAAACCAACAACATTCTGCACTATTTCTTCGATATCTGCCAAACCAGTTGACCTACAGCGATAAAATAAATATGACTGAATTCTAGATTAAATTATCTATAAAGTTGCATAAATAGATTTTTGTTTTAGATACAAAAAAAAACCAACAACATTCTGCACTATTTCTTCGATATCTGCCAAACCAGTTGACCTACAGCGATAAAATAAATATGACTGAATTCTAGATTAAATTATCTATAAAGTGGCATTAATAGATTTTAATTTTAGATACAAAAAAAAACCAACATTATCCTGCACTATTTCTTCGATATCTGCCAAACCGGTTGACCTACAGCGATAAAATAAATATGACTGAATTCTAGATTAAATTATCTATAAAGTTGCATAAATAGATTTTTGTTTTAGATACAAAAAAAAACCAACAACATTCTGCACTATTTCTTCGATATCTGCCAAACCAGTTGACCTACAGCGATAAAATAAATATGACTGAATTCTAGATTAAATTATCTATAAAGTTGCATAAATAGATTTTTGTTTTAGATACAAAAAAAAACCAACAACATTCTGCACTATTTCTTCGATATCTGCCAAACCAGTTGACCTAGAGCGATAAAATAAATATGACTGAATTCTAGATTAAATTATCTATAAAGTTGCATAAATAGATTTTTGTTTTAGATACAAAAAAAACCAACAACATTCTGCACTATTTCTTCGATATCTGCCAAACCAGTTGACCTACAGCGATAAAATAAATATGACTGAATTCTAGATTAAATTATCTATAAAGTGGCATAAATAGATTTTTGTTTTAGATACAAAAAAAAACCAACAACATTCTGCACTATTTCTTCGATATCTGCCAAACCAGTTGACCTACAGCGATAAAATAAATATGACTGAATTCTAGATTAAATTATCTATAAAGTTGCATAAATAGATTTTTGTTTTAGATACAAAAAAAACCAACAACATTCTGCACTATTTCTTCGATATCTGCCAAACCAGTTGACCTACAGCGATAAAATAAATATGACTGAATTCTAGATTAAATTATCTATAAAGTGGCATTAATAGATTTTAATTTAGATACAAAAAAAAAACCAACATTATCCTGCACTATTTCTTCGATATCTGCCAAACCGGTTGACCTACAGCGATAAAATAAATATGACTGAATTCTAGATTAAATTATCTATAAAGTTGCATAAATAGATTTTTGTTTTAGATACAAAAAAAAACCAACAACATTCTGCACTATTTCTTCGATATCTGCCAAACCAGTTGACCTACAGCGATAAAATAAATATGACTGAATTCTAGATTAAATTATCTATAAAGTTGCATAAATAGATTTTTGTTTTAGATACAAAAAAAAACCAACAACATTCTGCACTATTTCTTCGATATCTGCCAAACCAGTTGACCTACAGCGATAAAATAAATATGACTGAATTCTAGATTAAATTATCTATAAAGTGGCATTAATAGATTTTAATTTTAGATACAAAAAAAAACCAACATTATCCTGCACTATTTCTTCGATATCTGCCAAACCGGTTGACCTACAGCGATAAAATAAATATGACTGAATTCTAGATTAAATTATCTATAAAGTTGCATAAATAGATTTTTGTTTTAGATACAAAAAAAAACCAACAACATTCTGCACTATTTCTTCGATATCTGCCAAACCAGTTGACCTACAGCGATAAAATAAATATGACTGAATTCTAGATTAAATTATCTATAAAGTTGCATAAATAGATTTTTGTTTTAGATACAAAAAAAAACCAACAACATTCTGCACTATTTCTTCGATATCTGCCAAACCAGTTGACCTACAGCGATAAAATAAATATGACTGAATTCTAGATTAAATTATCTATAAAGTTGCATAAATAGATTTTTGTTTTAGATACAAAAAAAACCAACAACATTCTGCACTATTTCTTCGATATCTGCCAAACCAGTTGACCTACAGCGATAAAATAAATATGACTGAATTCTAGATTAAATTATCTATAAAGTGGCATTAATAGATTTTAATTTTAGATACAAAAAAAAACCAACATTATCCTGCACTATTTCTTCGATATCTGCCAAACCGGTTGACCTACAGCGATAAAATAAATATGACTGAATTCTAGATTAAATTATCTATAAAGTTGCATAAATAGATTTTTGTTTTAGATACAAAAAAAAACCAACAACATTCTGCACTATTTCTTCGATATCTGCCAAACCAGTTGACCTACAGCGATAAAATAAATATGACTGAATTCTAGATTAAATTATCTATAAAGTTGCATAAATAGATTTTTGTTTTAGATACAAAAAAAACCAACAACATTCTGCACTATTTCTTCGATATCTGCCAAACCAGTTGACCTACAGCGATAAAATAAATATGACTGAATTCTAGATTAAATTATCTATAAAGTGGCATTAATAGATTTTAATTTTAGATACAAAAAAAACCAACATTATCCTGCACTATTTCTTCGATATCTGCCAAACCGGTTGACCTACAGCGATAAAATAAATATGACTGAATTCTAGATTAAATTATCTATAAAGTTGCATAAATAGATTTTTGTTTTAGATACAAAAAAAAACCAACAACATTCTGCACTATTTCTTCGATATCTGCCAAACCAGTTGACCTACAGCGATAAAATAAATATGACTGAATTCTAGATTAAATTATCTATAAAGTTGCATAAATAGATTTTTGTTTTAGATACAAAAAAAAACCAACAACATTCTGCACTATTTCTTCGATATCTGCCAAACCAGTTGACCTACAGCGATAAAATAAATATGACTGAATTCTAGATTAAATTATCTATAAAGTTGCATAAATAGATTTTTGTTTTAGATACAAAAAAAAACCAACAACATTCTGCACTATTTCTTCGATATCTGCCAAACCAGTTGACCTACAGCGATAAAATAAATATGACTGAATTCTAGATTAAATTATCTATAAAGTGGCATAAATAGATTTTTGTTTTAGATACAAAAAAAAACCAACAACATTCTGCACTATTTCTTCGATATCTGCCAAACCAGTTGACCTACAGCGATAAAATAAATATGACTGAATTCTAGATTAAATTATCTATAAAGTTGCATAAATAGATTTTTGTTTTAGATACAAAAAAAACCAACAACATTCTGCACTATTTCTTCGATATCTGCCAAACCAGTTGACCTACAGCGATAAAATAAATATGACTGAATTCTAGATTAAATTATCTATAAAGTGGCATTAATAGATTTTAATTTTAGATACAAAAAAAAAAACCAACATTATCCTGCACTATTTCTTCGATATCTGCCAAACCGGTTGACCTACAGCGATAAAATAAATATGACTGAATTCTAGATTAAATTATCTATAAAGTTGCATAAATAGATTTTTGTTTTAGATACAAAAAAAAACCAACAACATTCTGCACTATTTCTTCGATATCTGCCAAACCAGTTGACCTACAGCGATAAAATAAATATGACTGAATTCTAGATTAAATTATCTATAAAGTTGCATAAATAGATTTTTGTTTTAGATACAAAAAAAACCAACAACATTCTGCACTATTTCTTCGATATCTGCCAAACCAGTTGACCTACAGCGATAAAATAAATATGACTGAATTCTAGATTAAATTATCTATAAAGTTGCATAAATAGATTTTTGTTTTAGATACAAAAAAAAACCAACAACATTCTGCACTATTTCTTCGATATCTGCCAACCAGTTGACCTACAGCGATAAAATAAATATGACTGAATTCTAGATTAAATTATCTATAAAGTTGCATAAATAGATTTTTGTTTAGATACAAAAAAAAACCAACAACATTCTGCACTATTTCTTCGATATCTGCCAAACCAGTTGACCTACAGCGATAAAATAAATATGACTGAATTCTAGATTAAATTATCTATAAAGTGGCATTAATAGATTTTAATTTTAGATACAAAAAAAAACCAACATTATCCTGCACTATTTCTTCGATATCTGCCAAACCGGTTGACCTACAGCGATAAAATAAATATGACTGAATTCTAGATTAAATTATCTATAAAGTTGCATAAATAGATTTTTGTTTTAGATACAAAAAAAAACCAACAACATTCTGCACTATTTCTTCGATATCTGCCAAACCAGTTGACCTACAGCGATAAAATAAATATGACTGAATTCTAGATTAAATTATCTATAAAGTGGCATTAATAGATTTTAATTTTAGATACAAAAAAAAAACCAACATTATCCTGCACTATTTCTTCGATATCTGCCAAACCGGTTGACCTACAGCGATAAAATAAATATGACTGAATTCTAGATTAAATTATCTATAAAGTTGCATAAATAGATTTTTGTTTTAGATACAAAAAAAACCAACAACATTCTGCACTATTTCTTCGATATCTGCCAAACCAGTTGACCTACAGCGATAAAATAAATATGACTGAATTCTAGATTAAATTATCTATAAAGTTGCATAAATAGATTTTTGTTTTAGATACAAAAAAAACCAACAACATTCTGCACTATTTCTTCGATATCTGCCAAACCAGTTGACCTACAGCGATAAAATAAATATGACTGAATTCTAGATTAAATTATCTATAAAGTTGCATAAATAGATTTTTGTTTTAGATACAAAAAAAAAACCAACAACATTCTGCACTATTTCTTCGATATCTGCCAAACCAGTTGACCTACAGCGATAAAATAAATATGACTGAATTCTAGATTAAATTATCTATAAAGTGGCATAAATAGATTTTTGTTTTAGATACAAAAAAAAACCAACAACATTCTGCACTATTTCTTCGATATCTGCCAAACCAGTTGACCTACAGCGATAAAATAAATATGACTGAATTCTAGATTAAATTATCTATAAAGTTGCATAAATAGATTTTTGTTTTAGATACAAAAAAAAACCAACAACATTCTGCACTATTTCTTCGATATCTGCCAAACCAGTTGACCTACAGCGATAAAATAAATATGACTGAATTCTAGATTAAATTATCTATAAAGTTGCATAAATAGATTTTTGTTTTAGATACAAAAAAAAACCAACAACATTCTGCACTATTTCTTCGATATCTGCCAAACCAGTTGACCTACAGCGATAAAATAAATATGACTGAATTCTAGATTAAATTATCTATAAAGTTGCATAAATAGATTTTTGTTTTAGATACAAAAAAAACCAACAACATTCTGCACTATTTCTTCGATATCTGCCAAACCAGTTGACCTACAGCGATCAAATAAATATGACTGAATTCTAGATTAAATTATCTATAAAGTTGCATAAATAGATTTTAATTTTAGATACAAAAAAAAACCAACATTATCCTGCACTATTTCTTCGATATCTGCCAAATCAGTTGACCTACAGCGATAAAATAAATATGACTGAATTCTAGATTAAATTATCTATAAAGTGGCATTAATAGATTTTAATTTTAGATACAAAAAAAAACCAACATTATCCTGCACTATTTCTTCGATATCTGCCAAACCAGTTGACCTACAGCGATAAAATAAATATGACTGAATTCTAGATTAAATTATCTATAAAGTTGCATAAATAGATTTTTGTTTTAGATACAAAAAAAAAACCAACAACATTCTGCACTATTTCTTCGATATCTGCCAAACCAGTTGACCTACAGCGATAAAATAAATATGACTGAATTCTAGATTAAATTATCTATAAAGTTGCATAAATAGATTTTTGTTTTAGATACAAAAAAAAAAACCAACAACATTCTGCA